>OZ012713.1:12454016-13186516 GCA_963942605.1 Poecilus cupreus
TTTTACTCTATCTTGGAAATGTCCACACAGACGTCGAACACGACGTTCCACGAGGGAAAGTTGTCTTTTTTCAGTTCAATGCGCCAGTCATGCCATTCATCGTACACAAGGTCAGGTGTGAAGGTGCGCGAGTGTCCAGTGGCGGGGTCAGTGACCCGCACCGAGCAACGGAACATGTGCAGCTGTTCACTCGGCACCGGGATGCGCACATAGAGGACGAACTGTGAGTTGGATAGCGTGTACGTGCACACAGCGATGCCGGCGGCACTAGTTAAGAGACAATATTCAAATCCGGTACTCTGTTTCGCCCACCACGTGGAGCCGGCCCTGTACGTGACGTCCTGGTGCGCAGAGCCGTAGTGCGCGGCCCATGTGCCTCGCGACACACCCGCTCTGCATATGCTACACTGGGTGCGCTGCTGGCAGAAGTACCACTCGTGTTTACTGCACTTGTTAGAGTAGTCAGTGTACGTGCAGCCCTGGGTTCGGTTCTCGCAGGCTCGCTTGGCGGGGGCGCAGCGCTCGCACCACCCACCCGGGCACGTCAACACTGCTCTGCAGGTGCAGCACTTCCCCACCGCCCGCGCCAGCTGCTCGGCCGCGGCGCTCACCCTCCGCTTCAGAGTGACGGTGAACGTGGTGCCGTCAAACCCGCCCAGCACGGCGAGGAGGCAGTTGGTGTCCAAGGCTAGCGACGATTCCTCCTGGATCGCCAGGCAGCCTTCCGGCGCCACTTGTCCTGCCTTCGTCAACTGTTCAATACCGCGTTTGATGTCGACGGTGTAGCTGTAGTCCGAGGCTCGGTTCGAACCGCCCACCAAGCGCACCGCGTGGAAGATCTTCCCCGTGGCCACGCACACCTTGGTGTGCAGCAGGAACAGCAGCTGGAACGCCGAGATGACATAGTTGCGCAGACTGGCCGCGGCGATGTCGTGGGTGAGGCTGCAGGGGTTGTCGAGCACGCGGTCCGGGTGCTCCCCGCGGCAGTGCGCCAACATGGCCGCGCGGGGGCCCACCCAGTCGCAGCGGGCGGAGCCGAGCACCGGGCACACGTAGCGGCGGTACTCGCACGCCGCCTCGTGCGCGATCTCTTCTGCCTCCGCTGCGAACGGCACCGTCTCGCGGCACCCGAGCTCCCAGTTCTTACATGGAAATTTTAGGAGCTTCGCTACGGCCTGGTATTGCATGTTGAGGGTGGCTGGGTGCTTGAGGGCGTAGCACTGGCCGCACACCCCCGCCCCGTCGTGCTGCAGGTACACGGGGCTCCTCGAGAGGTACCCCTCGCAGCTGCCGCACTTCAAGTCTTCCAGGACGTCCGCTGGAATGTCCATTGCGTCCTAACAAAAACAGCAAATACGTGGTAAAATCTAGATTTTTATGTTTCATTGGTACGATTTTAATATACGTCGCCCGCCCTGAAGTTGGCTGGGAAATTTATTTGCTATTTACAGAAAAAGAAGAATTTAAGATAAATCATGCAAAACAACGAAAAAGGACTAGTTCCACTGATGGCTCATCTATAGACGAGTTATGTCAACGCAACGTTTTGAAGCAGAAAAGGACTGACTAAAGCCTGTTTTACATTATATTTTTTTCGTTATTTTCATACTTTTTTGTGTAGATTTGTATCCGAGTTTCATGCTAGAAGCATCTAGCCAAATTTAGACGAAAAAAGTATCATGTAAATCAGCAGATTTCTCGGATGGAAATAGACGTTTCTAGTATAGAAATATGAGTTCGGCTCCACTTTTCTATTCGATTTTCATACTAGATGCATTGTGCGCATATTGTGCATACATTTATTTTATTTGTTTTTGGTTGAGGTTAGTTTTGTTACCTCGTTCGTCGTTCGTGTTTATTGTTTTGTATACAATTACTTTAAACAAAAATATAAATATGGTACAAAAAAATAGTGCTACGAACTGCAACCTATTTTGTATCAACTAAGTAGATGATTAAATTATTTTATTACAAATACAGGTCTGTGTAGCCGATTGTACGATAATTATTCTTTGAAATTGAGATAAATACCATAATTTTGAGTGTTCTTTACGATAACATATCAAGAACTGTCACTTGCTTTTGAACCGTTGACTGACTTAAATTTATCTTTAGTTGGCAACATGAAATGATATCGTATTATTTCGGCATAAAACGAAGTAATCCGATTACAACACAAAAAAGTATGAAAATAGAATAAACTCGGATGGAATTAGACAAAAAAGTAGCAAAATAGACGAAAAAAGTATCATGTAAAACAGGCTTTAATATAATACCCATTGATTGAATTTTCAAATGTTTTGCATCATGATTGGTTTTCAGTAATTATATAACAACAAAGTGAAAATAAATTGAAAATAATTTGACAGATCTTTAGAAAACTTGTTGCCAGGCAATTGCGTCGAAAGCCCGTAGGGCTTCAGTGGCAACTGCAAAATGGCAACAAGTTTGAGAAAGATACTGGAGAAATAATTTCTAATTTACCGAACTCTCGAGATATATTTAATTAGATTATTTTTTGATTTGGCAATTTTTTGTGTAGATGGTAATTATCTGACATCTGTCAAAAAAAAAAGCTACAGAGATTATTCCCAGGAATAATCACTAGAGTTTTATTGTCAGTAAATAATAATAATAACAGGATTGGTTAAAAGGCAGGCACGTGACACACAATGAAGCATTTCATTGGTTTTAAGAAACGTCAAAAAATAATTATTGTAATTGTAACCTGATTGGTTACTTTTGCACAAGTGATCAAAAATACCGGGATTTAATTGCATATTTTTTAAACAAAAAAATATCGGTTACACTTCTTTTTATCAATATTCGTATCTACATTTTTACATATATTTATATAACCAATATTTTATAGGAAAAACAAGTTATTATTCAACTTAAGGAGAAACGAGAGATTCGCCTAATGCAGATAATATTCGGACGGACGAGGTTTAGCAAACAAAATAGCAGTGATTCACCTTTAGAAATCTAAATGTGAATAATAAATATTACAACTTACCACGAAGTCAAGATGTGTTGTCAGAAGACGGAGAACTGTGTCACGGAGTGGGCGGCTGGCTGTGCAGGAGACAAGAAGAAGCAGCGGGAGTCTGGAGTCGAGTGTGGCGGATGCGGTCCGCGGCGAGGTTTACATGCGCTGCCCGCGTGCGGACACTCAGACATCGAACACCTCATGTGACAGATAACGCCAGATACGCACTGATAAGACAAGCTTCCACTGTAAATAACTCAAGCACCTACTTCAAACGTATACAAGTTTGTATTTTTAATGATTACATAAATATGATTATTGCGCAGTTATTGGTTTCTTATACCGCTGTAGTTATCTTTAATTACCTGGAATTATTAAGATTAGTAAATTTATTTTTGTAAACACAATTGAGTAATTGTAAATAATATTATCACTTATATCAGATATTCAACCAGTTTTCGCACATTTTTAAAGATGTAATCTTCAAAAAATCCTTCAATGTTTATATTTTGTTCACATTCTCTTCAATGCTCATTGCTTTTTCTTCACGTTCCTCTAACCTCTTCAATATAACATAGTAAGAAAATGTAATGTTAGAAGATTTCAATAAGTACTTTATGTATTTACAGGACACTTTCTACGTTTTTTAAATCACTTTTTAATTTCATATTTTTCAATATTAAAAAATTTGGTGTGGGCACCACAAGACTTTCTTCTACATATAAATACAGGGTGATTCATAACAAACGAAAAAAATTAAAAGTGCAGCTACGTGGCCTAAAATAGTCATTCTCTTTAATCTGTTGCCAAAAACTTAATAACCAAAGTGTTAAAGCAAATAAAAATTCTTTTAAATTAACGCTCATCATGTGTTCTTATGAAAAAGTGATATTTGGAGACAAAAAATGTCAAAAAAACACGTGAAAAATAATATTATAATATTAACATAATGCCGAAGTGTCATTAGCTTTCAGAGATTGTGTAACAACAAAATATTAAACCAACCAAACGAATGTCTACTAATCTATTGGGAAGCGTGGCAACGTCGCATTGCAAATCCGCGCGAAAATTCAAATGTATCGGACAAATTAATCTTAATTTCATATTTGTTTAATTTACATTAGTTGCATTTAATGATCAGAATCATTACTTTTTCAAGTTATTATTGAGATCAATGGAAAATTAATTTAGTTTTTTTCGGATATTTTTATGCCCAAGGTTTGACGTTTGACGAAGTGATCGTTTGAAAATACGACGTTGCCATGTTTAGCATCGTCGAAAGACATTTATAAATGTCGAAAAATACGATTTATCAGATTTTTTTCAATTTGCGATAGATGGCACTTTAATTGCAAAAAAATGAACAGAAAGCACAAGAATAAAAAAAATAGAAAAACAGTTATTTAGCATTTTTCGACGGGTTATTCAATGATGTTTCGGTTGATTTCTTCACCCCCTGTGGGTGAGGCGGGGTTCAACTTTAAAATCTTAATTATGAATATAAAACACGTAAGAGTAAACAGGTCCTATGAAATACGAAGTGATCATTTCCTAGCAAAATTAAATACATATTTTTTCTTTGAATTGTACAGACGTGTATTAAATTCAATTTTTATCTAGTTAAAAGTATTTTACCTGAAATTTAAATTATACCAATTTGTGTATCAGTGCATCGTTGATTTGTGTGTATAAGTATATTCTAAATCAAAGTTTACAGTTGTGATCTACTTCGAAGAACACTTGTAAGTCATTCAATTTATTACTTTTTTTAGAAAAACTCTTAATTGGACAGACTTGTGCGTATATTAATCGAAGTTCGCCGTCGCTGTCATCAGCTCATCAGTACCAGGCCCGGAGTAATTAGAATTTCTGTATCCTGTGTTTGTAATTTAGGTACTGATTAATAATGGTATCACTGTGTAGCATCTGTAACAACCCCACAAATAGAAATAACAGCGGAGTTAACTGCGCAGACGCATCATGCGATGCAAGCTACCATCTCTCCTGCACTGAATAGACCATTTCAAAAATATGCGCGACCTCTACATTCAAGTTTCGAACTATAAATTTAGTGCCGTAAATGGCGGCATTTGGGAAGTGTCACAATGATTCCAAATATAAGGTAATTTTAAAATGCTCATGATACAAATGAAAATATAAATTAAAATCGAAATAAGTGTAACATGAGTATTAGCCAACAATCATTTGCATAATAAAACTACTAATAAAAGCTTCATAAGTTTCAAGAATCTAAATCAAACCTCAAGCTTTACAGCAGAGGAGAACTGTCATATAGAGCAGGGGTGGCCAACCTTTTGTATAACAGGGGTCAGAATAAGATTTACGTTTCGTACGCGGGCCGTAGTTGTTAATTGACACATTTTTGTTACTTAACAGTAAATCTCCCCTTTTTCTTTATGTTGGGTACTAACCTAATTTAAAATTGCCCACCCCTGATATAGACAGAGACGGGCATACGGCACTTAATTCTGTTGCAGTCTCACAGTTCGCACATGCGCTTTGAATTTTTGAAATGGTCTATTAAATGCAGAAGATAAAAAATCTGGTGTGGGCACCACAATAATTTCTTATACAAATAAAACCAACTAAACACTTAAGACTTGTTCCTTGCCTATGACTTTATTTTGAAAATTATTTGATATGTAGATGTTAAACATGTTTAATTTTTGTTCTCATTGTAACTATGAATTTATTTTAAAATAGAAATTAATTAATATCTAGTCTTCAAAACTTTCTAACTAATAATACAAATATTACTTTTAGAATATTTCACACGACACATATTTTTGACACTTCATAATTATTTGACACTTTTGACACATCTTGACATAGATATTAAAAATGTTTTAGTTTTTGTTCCCATTGTAACTAAAACATTTTTAATATCTATGCCAAGATGTGTCAAACGTGTCAAATAATTATGAAGTGTCAAAAATATGTGTCGTGTAATAGCTATTAACATTCCTAGCGATGTTATGAGTATCATAACATCCGTGGTTTGTTCAATAGTTTACCGGTTTCAGAATATGAAGACGTTATTGTCATTAATAAATATTATATTTTAAAATTCCTTTATGAAAAACGTCTGTTTTTATTTAACACCATGGTTACACTTCTTTTGTATCATATTTATAAATTATTTTTTTATTTAAACGTCAAATGTGTTCTTCATGGCTAGATAAAAAGTGGATTTTGTCGATGCTGAATTGCCTGAAAATATTTGGAACGCAGCAGGTGAATCTCTGAACAGCTTAATTCCGCGTGTATTATTATTATTATTATTATTATTATTATTATTATTAATAGATAGCGTTATAATATCATTGTTTTATTTTCATTTTCTTGACTGTTTTGACAGGTCAGTAAGGTAATATTTCCCTACAGGATAGAGTTATGACATACTTATCCTGCCTACTTTTATGCATATAAACATAGGTTTATTCTCCTGAAACCGGTAAAATATTTTATCCAACACCTCTCAATAAATGCTCAATAACTATTGCGATTTTAAACAAGCAAAGTAACAGATTACCCACTAGTGGGTATAATTTTGAAGAAAGTCACTAGTGAGTATTTTTTTATTTATAACAATAATAATAACACACATCACCTTGGTAACTACTTCGATTGACATTTTAATTTAAAAATTAGAAGCATATGTCACTGTCAAATAATATTTATTTAATAAATTTTCCATTTATTAAGAAGTGTTGGATAAAACGTTATACTTCACACGTGGGCAAAGTGGAATTACCCACTCGATAAAATTATCACACTCAGCCTTCGGCTTGTAAAGTAAATAACTATTAAAAGTAATATTTGTATTTTTAGTTAGAAGTTCATTTACCATTGACAACAAATACATTTTAAGTCAGTTCTGTACAATTTCAGATTTCACGAAATATCACTAAAAATTGGCATATACTTTTATTGTATTTCTATATAATATAAACCCTAAGAAACTCAATGCAGAGCGCATCGTCATATCTCTTAAATTTATAGAGATATGACAATTTTCGATGTTTTTCGAAATGCTACTTTGAGTGGCTGCAACTCAAAATCTATTAAAGATATTGAAAAATAGACTCAGTTCTGTGCGTTTTATGCATTTTATAACAAATTAGCAAATTTTGAAAATTTTTAATTTTTCGATTTATCCCTCGATAAGCGATAATTCGAAAAATATAAAAGATACAGACTCGCAGACTGGACCATTCGATTTAGCTCGTCAAAATACATAATCATGTAAAATTTCATTAAAATTGCTTTACGCGTTATAGAGTTAGAGCAAAAAGTGTAAAAATGACGTTTGGCCTGAAAAAGCCATTTTCAGACTTTTTGCTCTAAATTTTCTATTCACAATCCTAATGTTCTGAAATTTTTAGGGTTTATGTATTTCGATGAGCTGAATCCAATGGTTTAGTCTGCAAGTTCGTATCTCGTTCATTATTTGAGATATCGCTGATCGAAATATTGAAAAAAAAATTCAAAAATTTTCAATTTTTTAAAAATTTGTTATTGTACTATAATATGCAAGAATAACACAAAACTGAAGAGTATTTTTCGATATCTTGCGTAATTTTTGAGCTGCAGTTCGAAAAACATCAAAAACCGCCATATCTCGAAAAATATAAGAGATACGATGATGCGCTCTATACCAGTGAGTTTTTTAGGGTTTATATTATATAGAAATACATTAAAAGTATATGCCAATTTTTATTGATATTTCGTGAAATTGAAGTACAAAATATGAACTGTCTTTCAATGAGTAATACTGTTTTACGGACGCATTAATTAATATAATAATAGTAGTTTATGTAACAAGTACATAATTTAGGTCTTTATTGGACGAGCCAAATTTTATAAATAAATAAGGCGAGTCTATAAAGTCCGATTATGTACGAGTTGCATATAATGTTTTATGTTTGATTGCATGGAAAATATTTTCTCTTAAAATATGATTATGTCAGTACTTATATTTAAAATATTTAATTGCATCTCAAAGTGTGCTTCGTTGTTATGCATTTGTTGCTTTTTTTTTAAAATGTTATTTATCAAATTGTCAAAGTGAAAAAAGTGTTGAGAAGGATGAAGACATTAAAGACGTTCCAAAACAAATAAAAGATCTTGCATGTAATGCAAGAGAATGTCGTATGACTTGTTCTTTGCGTATGTAACTCAGATTATAGAAATATATTCTTATATATATATATATATATATATATATATATATATATATATATATATATATATAATTTAGTTTTTCTCAAAATTAGAAGCATGTACAAGAAGAGTGCAATTTACATTTTATATTCCAAATATTTTTGCTAACATCTTTCATTTGATACTTTTTCTCACAGCTGATTCTATTTTTGAAATAAATGGAATTTATTGTTTTGTGTGTCTAGTAAACTTCCTCTTCCGGTTTTTCAATTTCATTCAAAATCAACTCAGCTCTTCATTTTTTCATGAAATATCTTGTTTCGCTCATGAGATATTGCGCACACGGACATCCATCCATCCTCACACACAGACATCATTGTAAAATTGGTCATAACGGATTCAGTGGACGTCAAAATATGTATTTCCGCAAAAATCTCGTCATCGATTTTTTTCGTGATTCCAATACTTCCTTATACTTTGTATAAGAAACTAAAAAGCATTGTCAAAATCTACTACTACCTTATGTTGGTTGTACAATGCATGCGAAGGTACCGCCCGCTGTTTACCAACTGTCAGCGTCGACCACCTCCCAGCCCGCGTGGAATCAAATGATTCTGGCCCGGTATTATAAACGAATGTTCAAATTTAATAGCGTATTTTATAAATTGAGTAACCTACTATTTGCAAAAAGTGTATTATAAAGGTAATATAAATTTAGTCTCCTACTAAATCAGCTTATTAAATAAGTAGGACAGTTTTGGTGGTATTAAATTTAGTTAGTAGACTACTAAAAGTATATTTCAATGTTATTTTATATTTTTGTTCTATAAATACTTAATGGAAAATAATAAATAAAGATAATACTTTTTACATATTAAAGATATTTAAATCTTTAAAAATTTATAGATATTTTACATAGGTATTTCGTATATGATGTCAGTATCATCGATTGATAGCGTTTCAACAATTGATAGGTTTTCATCTGTTTATTTCTTTTTATCTTATTTCCTCCAGTTCTACCTAAATAAAAATATATTCTATTTTTTACGAGCCCCATATTAAATAATATCCAGCTATATTCTTCTTAAATTTCAGCTTTATTGATTTTTATTTTAATATTTTCATAAAATAATTTAAAATAAATTCCTTATCTTTGTCCTTCCTGAACTGTACATTGATTTAAATTAGACACATATGTTTACATCTGCCCATACTTTTGTCTTAGTCTGCATATCCACTGCGTCTATTTCTTTGCTTTTCAATTATGTGTCTGGATTGAGACATAATTTCTAGTAATTTTTATTTTTATTTTTCACTGTAATTTTTATCTCGTTCTATTATTCTGAAAATATATTTGATAAATATAATTCTGATACCGTTAACTGATAATGATATATAATTTGATATTTCATACACTCATTGATCATTCAATAATGAAATGGATTTAATAAATATTTGTATTATTTTATTTCAAATTGTTCCATTCAGTTGATTTCATCATATTTTATGTAAGTTTTAATTAGTAAATAATAAATTTCATTGCCGCCATCTACATGGAATATGTGTATACTTCTGAAATGGATTCTAACTTACCAGCTAAATTTAATATGATTTGGTAACTTTTCTAGGGAGATTCGATTAACTAATAAATAAGTAATCAAATAAAATTTTGGTTTATATTATCCATACAAATATTAAGTAGCATATTAAATTTAGTAGCATATTGGCTAACCGGCTATTTGTCTAGTGTTTATAATACCGGGCCTTAATCTATCCACGACTTAAGAGCTTCAGTAGAATTCTATGGGAATAAAATTGACGACTTTCAAAAAACATTAAACTCTTATACTGATAAAATTAATAGAATTAATTATTTAAAAATGGAGAACGCTATTCTGAAAACAAAAATTCGAGATCTAGAACAACGATCCAGATTCAATAATATTGAGATTTCTGGTATTCCGGATAAACCCAATGAGAACCTGCTAAATGTATTAGCAGCTATTAGCCAAAAATAAACTGCCCAGTGACTGAAAATGATGTGGACGCTATACATCGAGTTGCACCAGTTAAACATGACGCATCCAAACCCACAAATATTATTGTCAGATTTATATCTAGAATCAAAAGAGATCATTTTGTAGCTAGCGCAAAAATGAAAAAAGATTTGAAATCCACCGACATCAATTTCACTGAATCTAACAGAATATTCATTAACGACCATTTGAGCCCAGATAATAAAATTCTCCTAAAAAAAAACGAAATCCGTCGCTAAAAACAAAAACTGCAAATTTGTATGGGTCAATGAAAGTGATGTGAATAAAAACTCATCCACGGAAGATCTATGGGTAACCATATGTACTAATAAATACATTTATGCAGTGTGTACGTGCCTCCATCTTCCGAACTTGAGGTCTACAAAAATCACTTTCATAATGTGTGTACTGTGAGTTTGCAACATCTTGATGACTTATGCATTGCTGGCGACTACCACCTGCCCGGAATTCAATGCTCACAAAATCACACTAGGCTCACTCCCAGTCCTTCCACATGCTACACTGCCCATTCCGAACTCATTAATGCTATCAATCTGTGCAACTTACAACAATATAATGGCACCTTAAACGCCAACAATCGACTTTGAGATTTAATATTATGTTCACATACATGTGTTACTAAAATGTCTGAATTTGTTTTAAGCATTATGGACAACCACCATCCACCGTTAGTTTCGGAATTCAATACTTCTTTGTTATTAGTAAACATAGATAATATAGTCTCCAACTTTCATAAAGCTAACTTTGAAGAATTAATAAATAAATTATCTTCTGTCAACTGGAATAATCGCCTCATTTACTCAAATGTGAACGATAATGTAGAATGTTTTTACAGTATTCTATATTCAATCATTTCAAATTTTGTCGCACATAAAAAAGTAATATAAATAAGCATTATCCAGAATGGTTCAGCAAATCTCTCATAAAAATTATTAAGGATAAAAATTAATTCCATAAGAAATGGAAAATATATCATAATATGTCTGATTTCAACGTTTTCATTTTACTGCTGTTCAATGTTATTAGCTAAAAAACTATAAGAAAACCAATATTTACGTTATGGTTGACAATGATAATGAAGCAACATCAGGTCAAGATGTTTGCAACCTCTTCGCTGACCACTTTGAATCCGTTTACGACACGGAAACTAATAACTTCAACCCCGAACATATCAATAAATACATAAATAATATTAATACAGACATTAATTTAAGTACTTTTAATATAACACAAGATGATATTTTCCTCAAATTGGAAAACTTAGATATGAAGAAGGGCAATGGTCCAGATGGTATTTCCCAAAATTTATAAAAACTTGTGTTTACTACTTAGTTGAACCTCTCTTTCTTATTTACAACCAATCTCTTAAACAAGGCATTTTCCCAAATGAATGGAAGTCATCGTTTGTCACACCTTTATTTAAATCTGGTAGCGCAAATAATGCATCTAACTACAGCCCCATTTCTATGACATCAACATTTGGTAAAATATTTGAGGCTATTATTACTGACAATATAAAACACTCTTTGAAAAATTACATAATTCCTGAACAACATGGATCCTGTGAAAAAAAATCTGTATTAACAAACCTAGTACCCTTTACTAAATATTTATCAAAGAATTTGGACAATAGAATTCAAGTTGATGTCATATATACAGATTTCAGTAAAGCGTTTGATTGTGTCTGTCATGATATTTTGTTATTTAAATTGTTACATTATGGTATCCATGGGTCTCTTTTAAGATGGCTTGAATCATATATTAGAAATAGATCACAACTAATAGTTTGCAATGGTTTCAAATCTCGGACAATCAATGTAACATCTGGAGTACCGCAAGGTTCCCACTTAGGTCCAATATTATTTAATCCATATATTAACGACATTGTTAACTGCTTTCAAAATAGCCATTACTTACTTTTTTCAGATGATTTAATATTTTTACAGACAAATAAGAACTTACAATGATTGCAGTCTCTTACAAGATGACTTACTACATTTATATAGATGGTGTGAAGCTGACAAAATAATATTAAATCTAAATAAATGGTACATTGTTCATTTTACAAGAAACATGCCAACAAATCAGTTCAATTTCAATTATAGTTTAAATGGCACGATTATTGAAGCTAGAACAACAATTAGAGATTTAGGTATAATATATCATTGTAAACTGTTGCCTAATGATCACATTACTAGCATACAGATTACTTGGTTTTGTTGTAAGAACAACATTTCATTTTTAAGAAGCTGAGTCTTACATACTACTTTATAAAGCTATAGTAAGAACACAGCTTGAATACATGACGTGTATATGGAATCCATTTTATAATATGTATGTCAAACAAATAGAACCTGTTCAGAAAAAGTTCTTTGTCATTTTATGCAAAAGGTTCCATATTGAATACACAAACTATTATAATATATTAAAGAAATTTAATTTAGTATTACTGGAAAACAGAAGAACTATAAATGATATGACATTTATGTATAAATCAATTCACGGTATAATTGACAATCAGTTTCTTATACACTTATTTAATTTATATGCTTCAGAAAAGAAAACCAGATCTAAAAATATATTTATTGTATCAGCATGTAAAACAAACCTACAAAAATTTCCCTATCAGTAGAGTGATGCAGACTTACAATGACAAAGTTCAACACTTGGACATTTTTCATTTAACATTAAATCAATTGAGAAACCTACTGATTGGCGAATTTCGAGATTAATTATATTTTAATCTTCTCTTGTTTTTTTTTTTTATTATTTAAATTTCTAATAATGTTTCAAATTACATGTCTTTATAATTTTGTTTACATTTATTTTAATTAATGTATGTGTGTTACGTGGAACCGTCTTGGTCTTTGATTGTAGTGTTCCCTGAAAATAAAAAAATAAAAATAAATAAAATATCCTGACACCACTTTCGCCTCGTCCACATTCATAGTGTGATTCATACATGCTCGTTTATTCTTCATACTCGGAATAATTCGTTCACGCAACAAACCATCAATCATACCCAACTAGTTATTCCTCGGACGCCCGCGCAATCGTTTACCCACATATATTAGTTTCACCAACCTTTCATTCGACATTCGCTCAACATGTCCAAACCACCTCAACTGACTCACTCACACTTTTTTAACAACATTCTTCTTAATCTCACTCTCACCATACGCCAATGTATTCCGGATACGATCACGTCTCGTATACTCACACACTCCTGTCAAATATCTCATTTCTACAGCAGTTATACGTTGTTCATGCTTCTTTATCCACGCCCAACATTCAGAACCATACATTAATATAAGCACTAACACACCATTATAAACACTCAATCGAGCATCTCTAGATACATTCACGGTTCGAGCAAATGTACCCAGAGCACCCAATACCTTATACCCTGCAGACACCCGCCTTTCAATCTCCCGGTCAATACGTCCATCCCTCGAGAACATACCACCCAAACATACAAATTCATTCACTTGTTCCAGTCTCACACCATTCACTGAAACATTACAATCAGTCACCAAATCATTCTTCTCAAACACCAACACTTTACATTTATCGACATTCAATAGCAGATTTAAACCTTACCATACTTCATTTATGCTCACAATCATTCTTCCCAACTGCTCCTCAGTTTCTCCCAACACAACAACATCATTCGCATAAGCTAACGCAGGCACTACACGTCCACCAATACGTACACCATCCGTTCCATTCAATGCATTTCGTAACAACACATCCATATACAAATTAAACAACCAAGGAGACATTCCACAGCCCTGTGCAACGCCAACATCTATACGAAACCAATCACTCAATCTACCTTCAACTCTCATCGATCCCAACAAATTACTATCCACACCGTACTTTATAAGTACAACGCACATAGTCTCTCGAAGAACACAATCATACGATTTCTTCAAATCGAGAAAGCATAACTCAAATACTATAATACCAAAAAATTTAATTTCGTATTTATATGTATAGCTTGATTAGATTTTGGATAAAATTTGTCAACCGGAAGTAGCAGTTCATTAGTAGCCATTAACAGTTTTCCGTAAAAAAAGACGCTTAAATTTCCTTTTTCAACAATTTATGTTATTTTGAAATTTGTAGAACATTTAATTTTACATGTGTTTTGATTACACTAATTTTATTAATTTTCATTGGATGTAGATTTAAGAGAAAAAAAATAACAAAGAAATTAGATTTCATAAATCTTGCATTCCATGTACACCATGGAAACATTTAAAAATTTTAAATTTTTTACGAAATGTGACACATGTCAGCGTGTTTGTGAAGCTGTTTTCCTAGTGTCAAAAAATTAAATATACGAAATAAATTTAAATTTCTCAAATATAAATAGAAAATAAACAAATAAGAAGGTATGTTTCTGTATCATCAAATACTATTTTGTACCGTTTAAGAGTTGTATTGGGCGGGAGGACATCAATTTTTTTAAATGCTACTAAGCAGTGATTTTAAACATTTTTGTAATTACACGCGACGCATTTTTTACCGCCTCACACGGTTATAGTTTATAAAGTATTCTTTATGTAACAAAACACATAAAAAAATAAATTGGCTGTATTTGTTGAACCACTGTTCACATAATACCACCTCTTTATTTAACTTACCAGGAAAACTGTAGGTGACCAAAACAACTTAAAAGAAGCTGAAACAAGCACTTTGTAACACTGAATAAATATATTAAATATTGATAAAGTGACAAAATTAATAAATAAACAGTCTTAAAGACAGAAATATAATTTTATTGTGATGGAAAGAATACAATAAGTGAGACAAAATAAAACGAAATACTGTAATATAAAATTCAGGAGCGAAGTGACAAGAAAATGTTCAAGAAAATAAAAGCTGCGACACATCCGGTGACAACATCCGGTAAAAACATCTGCTGCGTGTGAGCGCTCCACTAACACGAAGCGGACAAGTCCTTGAAAAGCTCTGGTTATGTGAATTCAACTATAAATATTAAAAAGAAAAATGTACTTCAACAAAATTATAATAAAATAAACAAAAAATAAAAATTATTTTCATTTTACTCTATCTTGGAAATGTCCACACAGACATCGAACACGACGTTCCACGAGGGAAAGTTGTCTTTTTTCAGTTCAATGCGCCATTCATACATTACATCGTACTCAAGGTCAGGTGTGAAGGTGCGCGAGTGTCCAGTGGCGGGATCAGTGACCCGCACCGAGCAACGGAACATGTGCAGCTGTTCACTCGGCACCGGGATGTGCACATAGAGGACGAACTGTGAGTTGGATAGCGTGTACGTGCACACAGCGGTGCCGGCGGCACTAGTTAAAAGACAATACTGGTATTGGGTATTCTGTTTCGCCCGCCACGTGGAGCCGGCCCTGTACGTGACGTCCTGGTGCGCAGAGCCGCAGTGCGCGGCCAATGTGCCTCGCGACACATACGCATCGCATATGTAACACTCGGTGCCCTGCTGGCAGAAGTACAGCTCGTGTTTGTAGCACTTGTCAGAGTAGTCAGTGTACGTGCAGCCCTGGGTTCGGTTCCCGCAGGCTTCCTTGGCGGGGGCGCAACGCTCGCACCACCTACCCGGGCACGTCGACACTGCTCTGCATTTGCGGCACTTCTCCACCGCCCGCGCCAGCTGCTCGGCCGCGGCGCTCACCCTCCGCTTCAGAGTGACGGTGAACGTGGTGCCGTCAAACCCGCCCAGCACGTCTAGAAGACTGTTGGTGTTCAAGGCTAGCGACGAGTCCTCCTGGATCACCAGGCAGCCTTCCGGAGCCACTTGTCCTGCCTTCGATATCAGTTCAATACCGCGTTTGATGTCGACGGTGTAGCTGTAGTCCGGGGCTTGGTTCGCACCGCCCACCAAGCGCACCGCGTGGAAGATCTTCCCCGTGGCCACGCACACCTTGGTGTGCAGCAGGAACAGCAGCTGGAACGCCGAGATGACGTAGTTGCGCAGACTGGCCGCGGCGATGTCGTGGGTGAGGCTGCAGGGGTTGTCGAGCACGCGGTCCGGGTGCTCCCCGCGGCAGTGCGCCAACATGGCCGCGCGGGGGCCCACCCAGTCGCAGCGGGCGGAGCCCAGCACCGGACACACGTAGCGGCGGTACTCGCACGCCGCCTCGTGCGCGATCTCTTCTGCCTCCGCTGCGAACGGCACCGTCTCGCGGCACCCGAGCTCCCAGTTCTTACATGGAAATTTTAGGAGCTTTGCTACGGCTTGGTATTGCATGTTGAGGGTGGCTCGGTGCTTGGGGGCGTAGCACTGGCCGCACACCCCCGCCCCGTCGTGCTGCAGGTACACGGGGCTCCTCGAGAGGTACCCCTCGCAGCTGCCGCACTTCAGGTCTTCCAGGACGTCCGCTGGAATGTCCATGCTCTTCTCGTGCTGACTTATTTACAACCTAGCACAGAAAATCAACACATAAGCAACACAAATTCAGCAAAAAAATAAAGATGATAAAAAATATGTATTTACTATAAATTTTGATTACTGTAATTTCGTTTAAAAAAAAAACTTTGAATATTTTGTCATAACTTGGGGTAGAAACAAAATTACTTGATGCGACATGTGTATTTCGAAAGCAAATCGTCTACTCTTCCTAATAAATTTTTTTCAAAATGTTTCATCGTCCGCAGAAATGAAGATGTTATCGTAAGTTCACCTTTAAATTTATGGCGTGAGCAAATGAAAGCGCAATAGTTCGGGGATTCCCCTAGACTGTTAATATCAATACTACAAAACACAAACACTAGGAATTTCTGCCATCACACGTTTAAAACGTTAAATAAAATATAAATTAGTTTCTGCTGATAATCATCAACAATTATAACTAAAAAAACACATCTCAACACACGTGACTCACGCCTACTCAGTTTCGTTTTCAGACACTTTACTCAAATACCAAATTACAACAGATTAAAATAAAATATAAACATAATTTATACTTACAGTGCAATATATGCAAAGGAAAACTTGCAAATTAAAATGAAATTCGTGAATTATATTAACACCAGTAAAACTGTGAAAACTATCAACACAACTTTCTGCACGAGATGTCTGCACAGAAATGATCTCACAGGAAGTGAACATGAAATAACGCTTACTTCGTTTTACACGAGCGACCACGAATGAAGCCGATATCGAGAAGTTCGTTGGCTGCGTGACAAACTGTACTTTAGAGTGTAGTATTTTAAAATGTTCTTCACTTTCATTTAAAACAATGACGCCATTTATTTAAGCAAAGCGCAGCACGATCAAGTGAAGCAAACAATTAAATAATACTGTTCGATTGTTATATTCAAAGCTTTATCGTATCATCGAAGATGGCGATGAAAAAAAATTGATTTTATCTGTCATACATGTTTTCACCTTTTTGAAATAAATCATGGAAGATTTTGATATTCCCGCAAATATTATAGCGGCACCAAATTCTCTAAAATTAGATTTGCTGCCAGACAAGACAAAAATATATTATGCCTATGGCACACATATAAAATAGACTTTATGTGACTACAATTATTTACAATCTCTGCTATTTGAGAACCAACAATACATTTAAAATGACGTAATTAATGAATAACAATTAAGACATATAGTGTAGATAGCCTTCAATTTAGATAAAGTTTCATAAAACAAAATTGAAAATAACAATTCAGAAGGAGCCCATTATGACATTTTGTTACTTTTTCTCGTTTGTGAGTTTTAGAACATACAGACGCACATCCATCCACACAGACGTCATTGAGAAACCACAAATCTATATGTTACATTTTTGGACCGGAAGTGAGAATTTTTGACATATCTGCCAATCAAATTTTTATTTACTGGAAATTCTTGCAACCGTAGTAATCTCCAGAAATCATGTAATTAAAAATTTCCCCTCCTAGTTTGCCCCCTAAGAAAAATGGTGTTCCTACGCACCTGCAAAACTGTACCTAATAGCCAATACACGCAGTGATTTAGTGTGTATTTTCATTTGCTTTATCTTAAACCAAAATACAGTTAGTATAATTTCTAGGTATTTTCGGATAGTTTCTGTGGATTCCATCATTTGCTAATCTGGTTTAATTACACTTGTCTTTGTATTAGCGCAGTGGATTACAAGAGGTTCGGATTCACAAAGCTCTGCTTAGTAGACAATTATTGCGCATTTAATATTTCAAAACCCAAGTCTTAACCGAACCTGAAATACAGTTAGGGCTAATTACTATATTCTGAGAACTATATCTAATTTCAATTATGTATAATTCTGAAATTAATACAGACTATAATTTTATAAAAATTAGGTACATTTTGGTTATTAAATAATAGAATGCATATGACTATGACATAGAAATACTTATAATTTGATCACAACTACCTCAAGAACGTTGCTTGTAGGTAACAGCCCGGCCGGTTACCAAGCAACGTTCTTTCGGTAACTGTGATAAAATTATTTCGAATAATCAATGGCCTAGAGATATTATAGCTGATAATATTCTGACTGTGTTTTTATTATTTTTAGTTATGTATTATTTTTGACTATTTTTTTTTTTGTATAAATAAAATAACTTTAGAATTGACATGAAATGACTTTTCATGTACCTATCCTTTTTTGCCTCCGAAATGTTTAAGAAAAAGTGTCCCGTGGACTAAGATAAGTTAAACAGTGCTACTATACTTTTTAGGCGTCGTCATTTCTAAGTGAAAATGAAATCTTACAAATTAAGCAAGTATTTGAAATATATCAGAAATAAAAACATAAATTATTGTTTTATTTCTCATGGTACTCTGATAATTACCTTAAATCGTGAATTTTCTTTGGCTAGAACTCATACATAACAAAAAAATTAGCAACTAGAACTCAAATGATACCGTTTTAATTCTGAACATTTTTCTTTATTGCTTTAAAGCACTTATACACGTGTGTCATACGCTATTTTTTATTATACCTGCATCATATTCTGGAGAAAACTGAAAGCAACATTTTGATTTTGATTCATTTCAAAATTTTGCGCGTGTGACGTTTGACGTATATCGTTTACATAGACATCGGTTTGCATTTATCGTTTACGTTACCATGTAGATTCGTTTTTATACAATTTGTTGACAGTTTTGACAGATATTATTAGTAATTATTTTTGTTGTTGCTTAGCAACCTTTAAAGCACGGCGTGTTTTAATTTTGCGTTTGTGAACGCTGCAGCGTGTTTTAAACACGGATTATGATGCAGGTATAATATAAAAATATTTATTTATATACTGCGTTTCGAATTATTGCAGACAATTCTTCACCAGGAAAATAAATGAATAACATAAACAATTAAATAGAAACAGTAACAAACAAATTATAGTATAAAACCGAGAAAATCATGTCCTGTCCCTTCATTTTGATTTGCTGTATTTTTTACTTCTGCAGTTGGAAAATATTTGTCCTAAAGTAGCACTACTTTTGTGTAAAATATTTCCTCGAGACTATGCTATGACTTTTCCACACCTCATTATTTTTATGTATATGCACCGACAGCAAGTATTTTGTAATCTTCGACGATACGCTACAGAAAGTATTCTTACTATCCGACTGCGAAGTAGGTACATGATCCATAGCGATACAACAATTAATAAATCATGTAGTTTTTTTTCATGAATCGTAAGCTTCACCAGCTTTTATCTCTTAGATCCTTCCAGAACGTCTATCAGCAGAGCAAACTTTAGCATTCATGCACTTTTATTTCGTCAGAGTTTAAAACTGATTGGGCATATTGCATATTTAGATACTTGCAGGGCCGGCGGAAGGCGTTGGTAGTGTGAAAATTCCCTGGGTAATTACCCACCTGAAATTAGAGAAAATTTTGAAAAAATTCTTGGAAATGTAAGATGTTTAGGAATTGAAAAATTGAAATTATAATAGTTATTTTAAGTACGTAAAGACGCTTTACGTATGTGTATCGTACAAAATTTTATCTACGATATAATGAAAAACCCCAAAAAATATAAAAAAAATATTTTTATTAATGAAGCAGGATCACAATATTAAATGAGAAGTTTGCCATGATAACAAAATATTTGCAAATTTGGCGTATTTAAAAATTTTAATCACTCGTTGCTTGGCAACCCGTGATTGCCCGTGACTAATGGGATCGTGTTACTTAGCAACCGTTTTACAAACTTGAAACTAACAGTTAAACATCAATTTTACACACTATCGTAGATAAATATGATTATTTCACTCATTACAAATTTGACCAATCAGAATGTCTTATTTTCCATTGTTCCGTATTTTAGATAAGTGAATAAACAGCAGCATGCTATTTATTCGCGATTAAACTGAAGCTCTTTTATATGCAAATTTTGAACATTTTGTAGGCATATTTAGCTGGATAATTAGTTGCAGAAGCAAGATACTTACATGTTTTTTTACCTTTACTGGTATTCTATATCTTTAAACATGCTGAATTATTCAATTCAAGCAATTTTTATTTATAAATTTTTGACATTTATTTGACAAATAATAAGAAAAACAATCAATTTGCTATAGTTACAACAAAATTTTATGGTGCTTTTTGTTTATGTGTGTACCAATTTATTTATGCGAAAATGTGTCAAAATTAACGTTTTAATTCAATTTCTTCGGCAAGTATTAATGTTTTTGCGATGAATTCATGAAATAATCTTGACATATACCCCTCGTGCTAAAGAATTGAATCGATTAAATTTGATGTCTAGCTTATTTACAAAATTTTGCTTTTAAAAAAGTGTTATCGTACATAATAATTTAAGATTTTTTTAATTATTATGTACTCAAACACTTTTTAAGCAAAATTTTTTGCATAAGCTAGACATGTCAAATTTAATCGATTTAAATTCTTAGCACTCGTGATACAACTATTGAACAAAATGAGTCTAAAATGAACATAATGTCGAAACTTTGCAGTTTAAAAAAATTACTGTCCAAAAGAGGAAATAATATAACCAGCAATAGGTTATTTGTAACTCTAAATTTCGACTTTAATCCAAGTAATTCAAATTCCCTATGGTTTAGGAATTCTCTGGTAGGAAAAAATACCATTTCTAAGTGGACAAAATTGGCTGCAGAAGCTGTTGGTTACCAAACAAGTAAAAATTTCAAATCATTGGCAAAAGTTGGCATTCCTGAACAATCTTTAATTAAGATATCTGGTCAATCAAGCAGTAGCTCAATAAAACCATATTTACAATTTGATGAGGAACGTCACACTAAATTGTTAAAGAATTAAGATCCGTAAGAATTATTAAAACTAATTCTTCGGTGACAGACAAGGAAGAAAATCATCGAATTGTTTACTAAAACTGTACTTTTAATATCACTAACTATTAATATTTTTGTTAATTTCCTTCGTTATTAAAATTATTAACAATTAATGTAGTTACCTTTGCGGGAAATATTCGAATATTTTGCCCGGGAAAATATTCGCTGTCAATATATTCGCGTAATTCACATCTGATTGGTTAGTTTTAAAGATATACATTATTTGGATTTGTTCAATTTTATAATTTGACAGGTGAGGGCGATAGTCATATATAATATCCCAAGTGCATGTCAAATAATCGACAATAACATGCACGAGAGATATTCGAAGGACTATTTCCCGATTAAAATTTTGCCAAACGCTGTTTCTCTCATGAAAAATAAAGTAAAATTTAAAAACTTCATTTGACAGCAAGGCAGAATCACATTGCCACGCCGTATACAAGTTGTTTGCAATTTGTTTTTAATAGCAACACGTAAATAAACAAAGTGTGATTTCTAAATTGTATGAAAATGTGTGATGTTCTGTTAATGAAATTGACTAAAATATTAATAATATTACGCCTCTGAACACTTTAAAATCGAGATCTGAAAAAAAAATTAAGTTAAATGAAACAACTGTCAAAGAATTGGCTACAATAATGAAGGATTTCGGCTTCAATATGAAGAAGCAAGATGGAACCGATTACAAAGAGGAAGTTGTAAAGACGTTGTGGAATACGGTGGCAAAAATATTTCAAGAAACATAATTATACATTTAATTAATCTAGTTCTCACCTATCAAAATTATAAAGTTTTATTAAACCTATCCTTTAAATTATCGTGTAATTCTACGTTGACTGCACGACATTCAGAAATATCAGAATTCTGATTGGCTTAAATTTTATGAGGGAAATAGTCAACATTAAATATAAAGTTTCGATGCGATTAGCAAGTTGCTAATGTAACAACTTCGCTAGAGAATTGGGCCAATTATGTATGTTTATAATTATAGTGTTTCCGTAATAAATGTAAATTCAATATATAATACCATCGCTGGAGGGTAAAATTCACTAAAAGTTGAATTCAATAGATATTTTACACTAATATAGTTAAAACCTAATATAATCACATAAAAAAAAGTTTACACAAAAATTATCGCGCATATATGAAAAAAAGGGAGGGTAAAGGGGCAATATTTTAGTTTCTTGCAAATCTCTCAGTAAATGTTAGAAATTTTTAGAAAAAACAAGATATCAAAAATAAAGAGTATAAAATTATCTACAAAAAAGATATAAAATTTTTTTTCGGTAATACGATAGTTTTCTAGGAAAATGCACTTAATAAAAAGCCCTTTATTTTCTTGTACGAAATATAGGAAGTAATGTAATTACGAAAAATTTCGGTTTTCATATTTCAATGGAAATATCCATTTTGAACATCCTTGAATACATTTTAACTAGTTCCGGTGTGACGTCTGTACGTACATCTGTGTTTATGTATGCACGTATGTATGTACGTACGTATGTATCTCGCATAACTCAAAAACGATAAGTCGTAGAAAATTGGAATTTTGTATTTAGGACTGTTATAACTTCTTGTTGTGCACTTCCTTTTTTGACTGCAATCGATTTGGCCAAAAGAGCATTTTACTCGAAGGGTTATTTTCAATTTTCCTATAGGGTCAACTGGGGTAAATATGCAACGAAAAACATAACTTTGAGTTTAAAACGCATTAAACAGAATTTAAAATTGCATGCAAAGTATTAGATCGATGCGTTTCTGTTGTTTCCTTCGATCTATGGATACTTCAATTTTTTTCACTGGAAATTGAATATGAAAATAAAGAAAAATCATGTTTCACATTTAACCTGATCTTGAGTAAAACTGAAACATCACTGGGAAAAAGTGAAACATACATTAATTTAATTCCTATACTATACACGCTAGTTCAGAGATTGAAGTAAAAATTAAAAATAAAACGAAAAAAAGTGCATCGAAAACATGTATCAAATTAATAAATAAGAGTAAGGTTTCTGCAATAAAAAAAAAACACATACTTTACAATAAAGTTGTTAATAAATGAAACAAATTATACGTATTTTATAAACAAAATGAAACATATAAACTAAACTAGAAAACTAAAATAACATTAAGAATTCTCTTTTTTTATAAATTTTTAGTGGTGGTTTTTTTTTTAACAATTTCAATTTATATAATACCTATATATATTTTTTAATAGGTACAAAGAAAAACACGCATTATTTTTCTAAAACTGGGACAGGCATATCAAAAACATATTTTATGATATATATTGTCACAATTTGAGGCACAGATAATATTGCTCAATATTTTCTATGTCATCTGTTGAAATATCATTTTCTATGAGTTTAAATTCTCTTTTATCATTATCTATACTTTTTAATCTCATTATTTAAACTTGTGTCCAATGTTTTTAGAACTGTGCACCCATATTTATAATTCCTCCTTTAATCTTAGTTAAAAGAAAATTTCCAACTTTTATATTATCAAGATACTTCTCTTCTTCTCCCGAATATCTTCTACTGTAGAATCTACTGTTTCAAGGGGATATTTTTTTTACCAGGATATAGATTTTAAATATAAAACATGTAATATATTTTTATGCAATATTTATTTACTTTTTTAAATATTTTAGTAGCATTTTTTATTTTCTTATTAAGCTTAAACTGCAGCTGAATATTTGATTTTAAGATTTTCTGCTAAATGCCAAATCACTTCAAAATTTTTACAACTGTATGTAGCCTAGCGATGGTTGCTACAATTTATGTAAGTTGATAAACAATTTTTTGTATTTGTCGGAGCAAAAATTTTACATAATTTTATAATTTCAAAACAAATATTTAACGAAATGTCGTTGATAAAATATAGTATTCTACACGCATGTAATGGCTATTACTCATTCGAATGATTTACACATCATTCGCATTCGCTCATGATGCAAACTTCATTCTCATGAGTAATAGCATACATTACATGCTCACTGAATAATATACTGTAACTTAAAACCTACAATCAACTCAAACAACAAAAATGACTTTTTATTGTTAAACTGTCAAGCATTGACGCTTGAAAAAATAGACTTTATTACACATGATTATTTAAGTACTAACAATGAATTAAAATTCTTATGTTTTACTGAGACATGGCATAATCCATTCTCGCTCAATTCTATGTACTTCAAAAATTTTAAAAATATTGTCAACTACTGTCGTTCTTTGTATAAAGGAGGTGGTGTCGGAATCTGGTGTCGCCAGAATTTAGATGTCAAACCGCTTGATCTTAAGAATCATTGTATTGAAAAACACTTTGAAATTTGTGGTATTATTTGGAAATCACATTCTGACACAACCAACGTTATTTTAACATGTTATAGATCACCATGTGGTGACACCAATCTGTTCTGTGATAAAATTTCTGTTGTTCTTGATCAAATTTTTAAACCTTCAATTAATATTGTTCTGTTAGGAGATTTTAATATTGATCCCTCCAGAGATACTAGAGCTTATGAGAAATTAACTAATATATTACTTACTTATAGGTTAACAAATATTGTTGAAATTCCAACAAGAGAAAACAGAATTTTGGATCATATTTACACAAACTTAACCTCAGCTATTATACCTGTGCAATCCACTCCAATATCGGATCATAGAAGCGTTCTTTTTACAAGTAAAATTCCTATAGATAAATCTTTTCAAAGTACTCAGAAGGTTGGACGGGTGTTCAATGATAAAAACATTGGTAAGTTTTATGAAGCTTTATCAAATGAAAGTTGGTTAAATATTTATAACGAAAATGACCTCAATAACGCATATAACTCCTTTTATAATGCTTTTTTAGGATATTTTAATTTCCATTTTCCATTTCAAAAGTTAAAAAAGAAAACAAATAAAGACTGGGTAAATCAAGAAATTAAAATATCAAGCAATAAATTAAAATCATTGTACTATATCAAAGTAAGATTCACTGAACTTGAACCACTTTATAATAGAATGAAAAAATGTCACTCAATCTTAGTTTCTAACACAAAAAAATCCTTTTATCAAAACAAAATCTGCAACTCTGATAATCCATCTAAAAGTGCGTGGTCGATAATTAATAAATTAAGTAATAGAGACAACGAAAAAAGTAATATTAGCATAATGCATAATGATACTATTACAGACGACCCGTGTATAGTAGCCAACAGCTTCAATAATTTCTTCAGGGATGCTCCACTGGATATATTGAAAATGATACAAACAAAGAATTCAACTACACCATCGTTTCAAAGTATAAATAATGAAAATTTATTCCTTTTCCCTTTTTGTGAAATGGAAATAGAAAAAGTAATAAAAAATAAAATAAAAAATAAAAAATCAGCTGGGCACGATTCGGTACCTAGTTTTTTAATTAAAATAGTTTACTCCGCCATATGTAAACCCTTAACTTATTTGATTAATCTTTCATTTGAAACAGGACTTTTCCCAGAAAAATTAAAAATAAATAAAATCATTCCTATTCACAAAAAGGGAAATAGAAATGATTTGAACAATTATAGACCTGTAACCTTAACATCTGTATTCTCTAAACTTTTTGAATATTGCTATTTACAAAGATTAGACTCGTTCATAAAAAAAACGAACATTTTAGATAAAAATCAATTCGGTGTTCAAGCTAACTCGTCCACATTGGACGCAATTCAACATTTTTATGAAGAATTGGTTCATGCTTTAGAGAACGGTGAATGCCCTGTCGGCGTGTTTTGCGATTTGAGCAAGGCCTTCGATTGCGTAAATCATGATCGCCTTTTGGATAAACTCGAATGTATGGGTATTCGTGGAGCACCCCTGGAGTGGTTACGAAGCTTTTTACAAAATAGATTACAATATGTATCAATTGATTATACTTGTAAGAATGTAAATGAGCTTAAATCTGTCTCATCTAATTTTCTCACAAGTAATGTTGGTTTGCCCCAAGGAACAGTTCTAGCTCCTATTCTTTTTATTTTTTATACAAATGATATTAATTTGTCACTTAAATACCATTCTGCATTATCGCTTTACGCTGATGATACGTCAATTGTTGTTTCAGACAAAGATAATGAGAAACTTCAACAAAAATGTAATAATTGTGTATTTAGTATTGTGAATTGGTGTAATGACAATTTTCTATTTCTTAATAAGATTAAAACTACTTTTGTTCAATTTCATAATTATCAAAAGAGAAATATTTCTGATCTGAATATTTCTGTTTATGATTATAGATTACATAGATCTCAAAAAACTAAAATTTTAGGTTTGACAATCGATGAAAATCTTAACTGGAAATCTCATTGTAAGGAAATCGTTGCCTCTCTTAACAGTACTTGTTATCAAATTAGACATTTAAAATGCTTCTTAACTGAACAACAATTACTAAAGTATTATTATGCTATAGTAGAATCCAAATTAAGATATGGTGTATGTTTTTGGGGTACATCTTCAGAGGCCCATGAGGTATTTTTGGTTCAAAAAAGAATACTTAGATGTATAGCTGGTACTAGTAGAACTCAGAGTTGCAGAGATTTGTTTAAGAATTTTGGTATTCTTTCTCTTACTGGCATTCTTATATTGGAATTATGCTGTTTCATCTACAAAAACAAATTTAAATTTGCATTACAAAGTGACTTTCATTCAATAAATACGAGAACGAAAGACAACTTTCGAGTACCATTTGGTAAAACTAAAATAGGGCAAATGTCTCCTCATTTTCTTGGATTGCACATTTATAATTTATTACCACAAGAAATTAAATCTATAAACTCTTTCAATTGTTTTAAAAATAACTTAAAACGATTCCTTGTTCGAAATTGTTTTTATAATTTAAATGAATATTATGCATATTTCAAATAATTTCTTTGTAATTTTTTGACTTGTTCTCACACATTGTTCTCAATGTCTCTAGAAATAAACATTATTATTATTATTATTATTATTATTATTATTATTATTATTATTATTATTATTATTATTATATATATATATATATATATATATATATATATATATATATATATATATATATATATATATATAGTCAAATACCCCTTTACCGTTAGGTGTAGGGTTATCGTTTTTTTGTAAAATAAAATACATTGTATATTATAATAAATAAGAATGTTCTATTGTTTACTTTTTTATGAATAAATATGGTTAGTTTCAGTAAATATAATAGTTATTGCATTATCATATTCGTAAATGTGCAGTCAAAGCGACTAGACGTATTTGTACCTGTGTGCACCAACAAGTCTGGTTTGCCAATAGTGTTTAACGCAAATCGGCCTAAATTTTAAAAATTTAATAGTTTATATTTAAAATATACCGTCTTGTTTCTCGTGGCTAATTTCCATTAAAATGACACGTAGTAAAGAAGAAATTAATAACATCGTAAAACAGAGTGTTCAAGAAGTTCTTAATAGCGACGAGTTTGTTAACAAATTAGAAGCTATTGTTAGTGCTAAATTTGAAAAAATATTAGACGAGAAACTTTTAATTCTCTCAAATGAGCTTAAAGACGTCAAAAAAGAACTGAGTAATATGAAAAAGGAGCTCTGTGAAAAAGATAAAGTGATTGATCAATTAGCCATGGAGAACGACAATCTGGAGCAATACAGCAGGCGTAACTGCCTGCGTGTGTTTGGTGTTCCTGAACCAGACAAAGAAGTCCCCGACAACACCGTTATTGAAATGTGTGCGAAATACCTGGACATCACCATCGATCCTACAGCCATCGACAGATGCCACAGACTTGGACAACGCCAAAAAGATAAGTGTCGTCCTCTTATTATTAAATTTGTGAGATATGGTGATCGTGCGTGTGTCTTTTATAATAAAAGTAAACTTAAAGGTTCACATATTACAATCCGGGATGATCTCACACGAAAAAGACTAGAACTGTTAAATGAGTGCAAAAAGCGTTTTGGAATTAAGAATACATGGTCGATAGATGGTATAATTCATGTTATTATAAAAAATAAAATACATAAATTCTCCAACCCCAAGCAGTTAGAAAAGATACAATCTTAAATAAAATCAAAATTTATCTCCATTATCGTTTACCTACATGTTATTTCTTCCTATAATTTTAATTTAAGGTCGTTGAACTGCTTGTGCATTTGAAGGTCAATTGACTGTCCAGTTGACAATTGTATATTTTGCGTTATTCAGTTTTTGATAATTGGGATTTGTTGATTTTGTTTTGATTATTTATTTCTTAGTGGCAAACTAGTTTGTTGCCGCACTCTCGTACCTACACAGCTGATTGTACATTTTTGAATTTTTTTCATACAGCTGCTTTAGATAAAATAATTATTATTTACTAGTTTTACTTTTTGTTGTAATGATTAATTTAGGTCATTTAAATATTAGATCCTTATGTAGTAGTTATAATGATTTGAAAGATTATTTATTAAACAATAATTATGACATATTAGCTTTAAGTGAGACATGGTTAAATGAAACTGATGACAGTAATCATTTTAATATTCCAATTTATGTGTTATTTAGAAATGATAGAGAAGGCAGGGGTGGCGGTGTTGCGCTTTACGTTAAAAATTATCTCGTTAAATATATAGTTTCATTGAATGAAGACTTAAGAACAAGTAGCTTGAATTTAGAGCAACTCTGGTTAACACTTAAGTTAAATAAAAAAACAATCGCATTAGGCGTTATATATAGACCACCTTTAGGAAACGTACAACAATTTACTGATGATTTAGAAAACGCTCTTAGCTTTATTTATCCGACTGTAGATTTTGTTTTATGTGGTGGGGATGTAAATATCAATATGTTAAATCCAACCAGTAACTCAACAATTTTATTTTCTTCCTTATGTTCTGAATTTAACCTCAATCAAATTATTTCGGAACCCACAAGAATTACTAATATCTCTGAAACTTTAATTGATGTAATCTTAACATCTGAGGACACTCTTTGCACGAATGTTGGATTGGTGGACATGCATAATATTACTGATCATCGGCTTATTTTTTGCAACCTCAACTTAGAACATGATATAAATCCTCCTAAGACTCTATTTAAACGTGATTTTAGAAATGTGAATCTGCAAGAACTTCAATTTCTTCTCAGTTCTATTGACTGGCATTATTTTTATAAAATAGCAGATATAAATAATAAAGTCGAATTCTTTAATTCACATGTTCTAGCAGTTTTTGATGTGGTTATTCCAATTAAACCACTTGTTGTTCGCAAACCTCATTTGCCTTGGATTACTGATGTCGTCAAAACCATGATTAAATTTAGAAACAATGCTCTTGCTGATTATCGAAGGACTAAATCTGTAGCTAAATGGAATTTATATAAAACACTCAGAAATGAAGTAACAAGTGCAATTCGTCGCGAAAAGAAAGCATACTTTGAATATAGAGTAAATAAAAATCGTTCAAACCTGTGGAGCACTTTGAAAGAATTTAATATTAGTACGACCGTTAATACTGTAACGCGGCAGCGATGAGGACCCTAAAATTCTCTACGTTGTGTAAAATAAAATAACCCCAGTCGTTAGATACAGAGTAACTGTTAATAGGGAAGTCCAGGTTTTGACAAATGAGACAACAATAAATTCTCTCCAAAAGATATAAAAAATACCTTGTGCATTTATTTGAACACATGGGTAAATATACATGATATTTATGTTATGTTTAATTCATATCATTAAAACAATAAAATAATTATATGTCAGACTGAGACAAGAGGGTTGTCCGTAGCGTCGGTCTCCTGGGGAATAAAAGCAAGAAAACCGCAAATAGAACCGCATGACGCTCACCTTGGAGTAAGTGGACTGGTTGATTCAGTATTGGTTTGTCCTTGTCGAAACGAGCGTGTCTGGAGACAAATATGTATTTGATATTAGTAAGGGATCAAACAAAATAGGGGTGTGGAGCGTTTTAGTGGCGGTTCTAGCCGACCCGGATTATATAAGAAGGGAGGCCAGCCGAATCAAGCCGAGCCATGGCCTGAGGAAGGATTATCAAAACCTTCGTCGTAACCAGTCAGAAGGTATCTAGGTATCTGTATTTGTTTGTGGACTAGCCCGTTACCGAAGTAATAGCTGGTGCCATGTAGAAGGTGTCTAGGTATCTGTATTTGTTTGTGGACTAGCCCGTTACCGAAGTAATAGCTGGTGCCATGTAGAAGGTGTCTAGGTATCTGTATATGTTTGTGGACTAGCCCGTTACCGAAGTAATAGCTGGTGCCATGTAGAAGGTGTCTAGGTATCTGTATATGTTTGTGGACTAGCCCGTTACCGAAGTAATAGCTGGTGCCATGTAGAAGGTGTCTAGGTATCTGTATATGTTTGTGGACTAGCCCGTTACCGAAGTAATAGCTGGTGCCATGTAGAAGGTGTCTAGGTATCTGTATATGTTTGTGGACTAGCCCGTTACCGAAGTAATAGCTGGTGCCATGTAGAAGGTGTCTAGGTATCTGTATTTGTTTGTGGACTAGCCCGTTACCGAAGTAATAGCTGGTGCCATGTAGAAGGTGTCTAGGTATCTGTATTTGTTTGTGGACTAGCCCGTTACCGAAGTAATAGCTGGTGCCATGTAGAAGGTGTCTAGGTATCTGTATATGTTTGTGTTCTGGTTTGTAAATGTGTCTTCTTACCTACTCAGTTCATTTGTAGCGACTGGTGTAGTTGTGTTTCAACTTCTATCCTTCCTCAGTCTTTCGTTTTACTTATATATCTATTATCCCTTCCACAAAACTAATGTTGTCCTTGTTCCTCCATTGTAGCTTATTTCGTTGTCTGACCGCCACTTCGGACACGTGGAGTCTCCGGGACTAGTCGAGCAATACTCCGTTTCTAACACCTGCTTTCGGCTTGATCAAACAAACGCATAAATCAAACGAGACCACGCACCTCCCTTTGTAGACCAGCGGCAAGACATGACGTCATGCGGACACGTGCACTGACCGTACTAGCTACTCCTAGGTTTTAAGTCGGCGGCACAAACAACTCATAAATCAAAAGAGATCTCACCCGTCCCTTTGTAGACCAGCGGCAAGACATGACGTCATGCGGACACGTGCACTGACCGTGTCATCGCTTCTCTAAATACACATTTTATCTTATACTCATCATACATTAAATTAAAAATAAATTAAAAAATATTGTCCTCTTTCCGAATTGTTACAAACTCCCCCTGATGTTTTGAAGAAGACCGTCGTTTAGTAGGTTTTTTTAAAATATCATCTGTCAAACACAACAAGAGGAAAGAGTTCTCAATTATCTACAACTGTTAAACCTTTGAAATAATATTTATTATTATTTTTCTCATAACATAAGGCAAGTCAACCAACTTCCACATGTATAACAATATAAACAAAATGTATTTAAATTTCATAAAATCAAAAAAAAAAAACATACTTCTATTATAAACAAACAATAGCAACTTATCTTACTCATGGTTTTTTCTCATCGCTTCCCCCTTCAGTGTATTGCGTACCACACCCACCTGAAAGCCTAACCTGAAATCTCGTACGAGATCTAACGCCGCGGTATTTAATTTTTTTCTTTCCTGTTGTGGATCGGTAAAATGCCGGAACTCGTTTAGTAATTGGTATTGACACACCCACGCTATGTAGTACTTTCATTACCCCTGGGTATAGTGGAATCTTCACCATAAACTTAGTTGACACTGGTACCGCGATTGTTTCCTTGTTGTTTTTTGAAGTATCGTTACCTTCTCGATGAAGGTTATTCTTACAATTCTCCCCCAATCTTTTGACATCTTCATCTCTTTGATAATCGAGCTTTGGTGGCGTCCTACTACTTGATTTTATACAAGGTTCACGTATTATCCTGTTCTCCAGTATTTTTATTTTTGGTCTCCCTGATTTCTTCTTTGGAGCTTGCTGATTTCTCAAAGAATATAACTCGTCGAAATTTATGTCTCTCCCTGGAGTAGGCGGGGTGTATCTCGTGAGTTTAATCACTAGATCAGCTATCATTTTTGCCGACAACATCCTCTCGTCACGATGGTCAAATTCAAACTATCTTCCCGTCGCTGAGCGCTCACGCTGTCTGGTCAGGTTCAGTTATCTCGGTGGTGGGGGTATGATGTCCGGTCTTACTTACTGAGTATGTTATTCGTGATCTACTCGTGATAACGTTTTAAATTAGTCGTATTAAAAACTCCTTTTATTTGTCCCGATTTTTCATCCACAATTTTGTAAGCATTCGGGAAAGGAATTCCTACAATTTTATACGGTCCTTCGTAGAGTAAGCTGAATTTGGCAGTAATCTTATCTGTTAAATTGGAAATCGGATTAGTGTTTAACAAAACTCTCTCTCCTACTTTATATTCCACAATCTTCTGTAACTTTTGAGCCCGTTCTCTTCGTATCGCTTCCATTTCCAATTTGTCTCGTACGGCTTCGATGATTCTTTCTTTATTTTGATTTATTCCCGGTGGGAGTAATAGACGTAGCGCTTGATCCAAAGAACGTTTTGGCGCGGTCCCGTAAATTACTTCGTATGGTGTAAATCCTGTACTGCTATGTGGAATAGAGTTAAAGCATTCCTCTATATTTGTTAAATGGGTTGCCCAGGCCGTATGTTTCTCAGAACAATATGTCCTGAAGATCCTTCCTAATTCCCGCATAACCCTTTCAGATGGATTCGAAGCCGGGTGTCTAATGGAAGAATATATTGGTTGGATTTTATTTGATTTTAATGTACTTCTCCATTGGTGTGAGGTAAACTGAGTCCCATGATCACTTAGAATTTTTATAGGGGTGATAATGTGACAAAAATCAGCAACAATTTTCTTTACACATGCTCTTGCAGTTGCCCTCTTTAAACTATATAACTTTACAAATTTGGAAAAAACATCCAGCACAACTAATATATAGGTAGCGCCTCCACGACTGATTTTTAGTGGACCGTACAAATCTACGGCGACTATCTCCCCGATTTCTAAAGGTAACACCGAGTGTCTCTTGCCTTCCCATTGACGATTTGGCCACTTGGTTTTCTGACAAAGATCACATTTAGCTATAGTTCGTCTGATGGTTCGGTCCATATTCGGAAAGTAGTAGAATTCTTTCATAACCCTAAATACCTTTGCTGCACCGAAGTGTCCTAATTCATGATGGTAGTGGTGAATTAACGGAATAACCATACATTCGGGAACCGCGAGAGTATGTTTTTGTTTAAAACGGTCTAAATGTAGAACCCCTTCTTGAGATAGGGAGAATTTTTCAACTATTCGCTGCAAATCCTTCGGTAGGGATTTTTTTTTTAACTCTTCTTTCAAGTAACTGATGATTAACTTCAATTTCGGGTCACAACTCTGTTTTTGTGCTATGGATTTTAAGTCTACCAGAATTTCTTCTGTTTCTGCTACCTTGAAGAGCGAGATGATGGGTTCTGTTACACGGTTTTCTCCTAACTTCTCAAGGTCGGTTGGGAATCTTGAAAGAGTGTCCGCTACGACATTTGTTTTTCCTGGTATATGTTCTATAACATAATCGAATTGTTGTAGATAGAGAACCCAACGAGTGAGACGTTCATTCAACAATCTTGCTTGTTTCAAAAATCTTAGTGCTTGATGGTCTGTTTGGATAATTATTTTGCTACCTTGGACATACACTCCGAACTTACGTAAACAGTGTATAATAGCTAAAAGTTCTTTCTCCGTAGTAGTATAGTTTAGTTCAGCGTGGTTTAGAGATCGGCTCGTAAAACAAATGACTCGTTGATCTAATTTTTCGTCTCGTTGCATAAGTACACCGCCGATTCCGAAACCAGAACTATCTGCTTGAATGATGAACGAGTGACCGGGTAAAGGGTTTTCCAACATCACTGCTTCGAGAAACAACTTCTTTACTCTAAGGAAGGCCGCATTCTCACTGTTCCCCCACAGCCAATGTACATTCTTCTTCAATAAATGCAAGAGTGGTTTCGTAGTTTTACTGTACTTTTGATAAAATCTTCTATAAAAATTGCAAAGTCCTAAGAAGGCACGTAAGTGTTTCACTTTCTGTGGTCTCGGAAATGCTTGTATTGCTCTAATTTTCTCGGCATCAGGTCGGATACCTTTGGTCGTAATGATGTGGCCCAAGAATTTAATCTCATCTTGTAAGAAATGGCTTTTTTCTAAATTAATTGTCATCCCAGCGTCATTGAGACGCTTTAGAACCATATCCAGATGCGTCATATGGGTTTCAAAATCGGTAGATGCTATCAACAGATCGTCCACATAAGTAGTGGTGAATTCCTTTACTTCAGGACCTAACACTATATCCATTGCTCGTGAAAAGCTAGCTACTGCTGTTTTTAGACCAAAAGGTAATACTTGATAAGTGAAGTTCTTTCCATTATAAAGGAAAGCATTGTACTTACGACTTTGCTTACTCAACGGTATTTGCCAGTAGGAACTCCTCAGATCAATAGAAGTCAGGTATTTGACATGGTGGAATCTTTGCAGTAATTCCTGGACACTCGGAGGTGACTCATAATCGGATATCATCTTCGCATTTAGTGTACGCGCATCTAGACAGATTCTAACTGAGCCGTCCTTCTTCTTAGTTACCGTCATGGGGCTTGAGTATTCAGATGTCTCCCGTTTGATAATATTTAATTTTACCATTTCATCTAGTTGTTCTTCCACCGCTTTGCGTAAAGCAAATGGAACCGGGTAAGACTTCTTGACAAAGGGTATTTCATCTTGTAACTCTATTCGGTGTTCGTACATGTGAGTACGCCCTGGTGTTTCAGCAAACACTGGTTTATAGCGGTATAAAACCTCCTTCAGACTTTGTTTTTGTTCTGTACTTATGTTAAGACTCTCTACTTTATTTTCTAATGATGTAGTTCTCTGATCTGTACCATTTTTGACACTCTCCTTGCCATAAGTTATCGTTTCTATTGTACAACTCTCCTGACTATTTAAAGTTACAAAGTGTAAAGGCAGGTTGATGTTGCGATTTCCATATTGGAACCGAAAAGTTTGATTTTGAAAGTTGATTTTTCCGTGGTGTGTTGACATCCAATCAATTCCAATAATTAATGGTCGAATTAAATTTCTCACCACCAGACAATTCAGTGGGATTTTCAGTGTTTCTATATTGATTAGGATCAGGACTTGTTTGGTGACTTTTTGACTTCTTTGTCCAACAGCTCCCCTCAACTGAATGGAAGGTACAGGCAGTGTTGGTAGCACAGGTACCTTGTGTAAAATATCTGTATACATGTTTTCGGCTATGCATGTAACCTCACTGCCGGTGTCTAAAAGGGCTAAAATTTGTAGTCCAGCAACATCTAACTTAACTTCTGGAAGGGACACCTGGTTAGAACATACTGGGTCTTCCGTGATTAGATCAGGATACATCGATAAACCAACCCTGGTCGCCGAATAAAGTGGGTTGGCAGGTTTTATTGGCTCAGTCATACCCTGATGGTTCTTTCCCAAACCCAATCCCGGTCTCCATCCCATTCGTAACATTATTGTTTCTCCGATTGACTCTGCATTTGTGACCCATTTTCCATTTGTTTTGAGGAGCTTGTGGGTCGCCAGTTCCTCCGGAGTCCGTTTCCCGAATTTGTACCGGTCATTTCCCATCTTGGTTGGCGATTTCTTACTTCTGTCGTTGGCTTCCAATTATTGTTTGTGGTATTTCGGACATTGGTGAATTTACACCCTCCTGTCTTTGGATTCTTCCAATTTGGTACTTCTCGAGTGTTTTTTACTTTCACTTCCGGGTTTACGGGTTTCCTGGTCATTACTGACATGTCTCCGTCGTTTCCCCATCTCCTAGTTTTTCCTAGATTATTTCCTGAAGGTCTGTGTTGTCGCGTTCTCTTATCTGATAAATAATTGAAATTTTCATTTTCATCTTCGGTCAACGTGTCCTGGTACGTTCGTTTTCTAACCCAAAGATCCCTTAAGGGTGACGTTATGCAATTGATCTCATTTTTGTTGTTCGTTCGATACTTCGTTCTTTTTTCTTGTAATAGTTTCGTTGTAATTTCTTGGCGGTTTAAGAAGTCAGCAAGTTCCTTGATCGAGTGTCTGTCCGTAGCGATCCATAAAGATTGTAGGGGTAGCGGGTAATGTCTGATCATGTCTGCCACAAACGCACACTCGGGCATAGTGTCAGATAAAGTTCGGTACAGTCCAACAAACTGAGACAAATGCTCCACCATGGAATGTTTATATGAATTCCAACGGCCTGTACTGATCTGATGTCGTATCTTGTTTTGTACAGAATGAGACCAATAGTTTTGCAGAAAATCTGTTTTGAAATCGTCTAAAGTTTTCCAACTATGCCGACAAATTTCAGCCCAAGAATTAGCTTCCCTTTTCAAGCACAACTGATCCAACTTTTCAAGGAAGCGTACTGCGTTTCCGTAGCCATCAAAAATGGGCTTTTCTGGAAAGAAAGGAAACCCTTTTTCGGGATTGCATCCAAACATCAAGGGATACATATTCGTTGTCGCTGCCCCTGTGGGTATGGTGGTTGGATTATTGATGTTCGGTTCATTAACATCGGCTACGGTCCTAGGGTTTTCCAGAACAACAGGGGTCGAATCTGGTTGCTTGGATGGTCCGGCTCCAGTTGTTTTTGATAATATTCCGATGGTGGACAAGGTTTTCGAGAAATCACCCAACAAACGTTGCATTTCGGCCTGGTAATCACGTTGTTGTTGTGCTTGTTCATTCTTCCAATCTTTAAGGATAGTGAACCACTCAGGGGTCTCCACGGCTTCACTGACTTTGGACTGTCCAGTTTTGTTTTTCGCCATGTCGAACCTTGGAGTAAATTCAACAAACATTACTTTTTTTTTTTAATTTATTTATTGTCTTTTATCAAATCTGGCCTCTCACTATAACAGTTTTTAAAACTCTGTATCCTGGTCACGGCACCAATTGTAACGCGGCAGCGATGAGGACCCTAAAATTCTCTACGTTGTGTAAAATAAAATAACCCCAGTCGTTAGATACAGAGTAACTGTTAATAGGGAAGTCCAGGTTTTGACAAATGAGACAACAATAAATTCTCTCCAAAAGATATAAAAAATACCTTGTGCATTTATTTGAACACATGGGTAAATATACATGATATTTATGTTATGTTTAATTCATATCATTAAAACAATAAAATAATTATATGTCAGACTGAGACAAGAGGGTTGTCCGTAGCGTCGGTCTCCTGGGGAATAAAAGCAAGAAAACCGCAAATAGAACCGCATGACGCTCACCTTGGAGTAAGTGGACTGGTTGATTCAGTATTGGTTTGTCCTTGTCGAAACGAGCGTGTCTGGAGACAAATATGTATTTGATATTAGTAAGGGATCAAACAAAATAGGGGTGTGGAGCGTTTTAGTGGCGGTTCTAGCCGACCCGGATTATATAAGAAGGGAAGCCAGCCGAATCAAGCCGAGCCATGGCCTGAGGAAGGATTATCAAAACCTTCGTCGTAACCAGTCAGAAGGTATCTAGGTATCTGTATTTGTTTGTGGACTAGCCCGTTACCGAAGTAATAGCTGGTGCCATGTAGAAGGTGTCTAGGTATCTGTATTTGTTTGTGGACTAGCCCGTTACCGAAGTAATAGCTGGTGCCATGTAGAAGGTGTCTAGGTATCTGTATATGTTTGTGGACTAGCCCGTTACCGAAGTAATAGCTGGTGCCATGTAGAAGGTGTCTAGGTATCTGTATATGTTTGTGGACTAGCCCGTTACCGAAGTAATAGCTGGTGCCATGTAGAAGGTGTCTAGGTATCTGTATATGTTTGTGGACTAGCCCGTTACCGAAGTAATAGCTGGTGCCATGTAGAAGGTGTCTAGGTATCTGTATATGTTTGTGGACTAGCCCGTTACCGAAGTAATAGCTGGTGCCATGTAGAAGGTGTCTAGGTATCTGTATTTGTTTGTGGACTAGCCCGTTACCGAAGTAATAGCTGGTGCCATGTAGAAGGTGTCTAGGTATCTGTATTTGTTTGTGGACTAGCCCGTTACCGAAGTAATAGCTGGTGCCATGTAGAAGGTGTCTAGGTATCTGTATATGTTTGTGTTCTGGTTTGTAAATGTGTCTTCTTACCTACTCAGTTCATTTGTAGCGACTGGTGTAGTTGTGTTTCAACTTCTATCCTTCCTCAGTCTTTCGTTTTACTTATATATCTATTATCCCTTCCACAAAACTAATGTTGTCCTTGTTCCTCCATTGTAGCTTATTTCGTTGTCTGACCGCCACTTCGGACACGTGGAGTCTCCGGGACTAGTCGAGCAATACTCCGTTTCTAACACCTGCTTTCGGCTTGATCAAACAAACGCATAAATCAAACGAGACCACGCACCTCCCTTTGTAGACCAGCGGCAAGACATGACGTCATGCGGACACGTGCACTGACCGTACTAGCTACTCCTAGGTTTTAAGTCGGCGGCACAAACAACTCATAAATCAAAAGAGATCTCACCCGTCCCTTTGTAGACCAGCGGCAAGACATGACGTCATGCGGACACGTGCACTGACCGTGTCATCGCTTCTCTAAATACACATTTTATCTTATACTCATCATACATTAAATTAAAAATAAATTAAAAAATATTGTCCTCTTTCCGAATTGTTACAATACTGCTCTTCCAAGTAGTATAAATGATCCTAATACTTTGAATAATTTCTTTGTTAATGTTAGTAGTAGTATTGTAAGATTGGTTCATTTATTAAAAGATTTTTACAAGTTTCAAAACATTTAATATAATCGGGATCGTCAATGTTTATAGTAGCGTCCTTTTTTAAGCATTTAGTGAGAGGTTTAGTGATTCGAGCAAAGTCTTTTATGAATTTTCTATAATAACCGAGGAGCCCTAAAAAGCCTTTTATTTGTTTCGGGGTTTTCGGAATCGGATAATTTTGAATAGCTACAATTTTATCAGGGTTTGGCTTTACGCCATTGGGGGTAACAATATAACCTAAATAAGCCACTTCTTTTTGTAAAAATTCTGATTTATCTTATTGTATTTTAAAATTTGATTTTCTCAATCGGTCAAAAACTAATTTTAAATTATTAATATGTTCCTGAAGGCTGGTGCTAAAAATAATAATATCATCTAGGTAAACCAAGCATTTGTTATTAGTTAAACCTCTTAGAATATTATCCATTACGCGCTGGAAAGTAGCGGGGGCATTTTTTAAGCCAAAGAGCATACGTAGAAATTCGTAGTGCCCATCTTCTGTATTGAATGCTGTTTTTTCAATATCTATTTCGTTCATTTCGATCTGGTGGAAGCCAGATGCTAAGTCCAGGGTGGTGAAATACTGACATCGTCCTAATTTATCTAATAAGTCAGTTATGTTCGGTATCGGGTATTTATCGTCAACTGTTTTATCATTCAACTTACGGTAATCTATGACTATACGCCACTTTCTTTTTCCAGAGGCGTCTAGTTTTTTTGGCACGATCCAAATCGGTGACGACCATGGTGAACATGATGGTCTTATGATATTTTGATCAAGCATGTTTTGTATTTGAGATCGTACTTCCTCTTTATGTATTTCCGGATATCTATATGATTTGGTGTAAATAGGAATTTCGTCTTCTATTTTAATAGAATGTTTAATTTGATTCGTAAAACTCAACTGCTTATTTTCTAAATGAAAAATATCCGAATACTCATGAATTAATTTAGTGATTATTAATTTTTCTTCTTCATTCATATGATCAGTACGAATTTTTGATAAATCAAATTTTAAATTTTCTTTTTGTATAAAATTTAATTTCGGACTAGAGTACGTCTCGTAATTATCAATACTTTCAACGTTAATTGGTTTTAATAAGTTTAATTTGATTTGATCATTTGATAAATTTATTACTGTGCAAAAAGCATGATAATTTTGGGCTTTGGATACACATTCGGGAGTTAAAATATTATTAGTTTTTATTTCGGGGATTAATATTGTGCCGTCTTTCTTATCTACTTGAACTCTGATTACCTTCTCAGTTCTCGGAACTAAGATAATAAGTCTACTTTCATGTGAGATGTTGTTAACGTCTCCTTTATTCTCGGAATTGTGATGATTAATTTTAATTTTCGAATTTAATGTAATTAATAAATTTTGATTCAAGTCTATAACTGTTTTTAATAATTTCAAATTATCTAGTCCCAATAAGATATCAAATTGATCGTGAAAATCGAAGAGGTGATATTTGAATTTTAGGTTCTTTTTATTTAAATTAAATATTTTTGAAGCTGGAATAAAAGTACTATAACTTTCTGTGGATGTACCGTGAGCTGTCGAAATTTTGAAAGGATCATTAATTATCAAGTTTTTATAATATTTATATGCAATATTTGGTTTGATAAAGGATTTAGTACTTCCTGTATCTATGAGAACTTTTAAATTATTCTCGGGAAAAATAATGTACGGTAATTTACTTTGATTATTAGTTAAATTCATCAGTTCGATTCGTTGAACTGGTGCTGTTCTATTTCCGAGGCTACTGCTCCTAAAAAATGGTTTTGTTCAAAATTTTGAAAATCGTAACTTGGATTTTCATCTGAATGTTCTATTATGGTGTTTTCGTTTTCGGGAATGCAATTTAATTCGCAATCAGCGTTGATTTCATTTTCATCTATATTATACATTTCTTCGTGTACAGTGTTTTGCGCGGGTCTAGCATATTGCTGAGACGGTCCTGGTCGTGGTTGGAGAGTGTTTCTTGTTGAAATACTCATGGGTGTTGGTTTATAATTATTCGTAACTCTTGTTTGTTGTGTAAATTGTCTTGGTTTTTGAAATGTATTTTGAGTGCATGGTTTTGGTGTTTGATATGTGTAATTATTTGTTTTTTGGGGTTGAGAGTAATGAGTTATTTTAGGTGGTAGTTTATTTTGTTGGAATCGCGAATAATTTATAGGTTGTTTAAAATTATTTTGAATCGGTTTAATATTTTTAGGTGACTCGAATTGAAAGTCGTTTGTAAGCATATTTAATGCGGAACTTAAATTTTGAGGATTTTTGGCACGCATAAGCTGACCAATGTGTTCTTTCAACCCTTTGAGTAAAATTCTCAAAGCATATTCTCTAAAATATTCAGTTAAAACTGGTTTCTCATTATTATTTTTATGAGTAGCAATGTAAGATGTTATCATGTTTAATACTTTTGTAATTTTATTATAAAAATCAAAAACGGTTTCGTTATGATTCTGTTTGAGTTCTGTTAACTCGATATTTAATGTGAATATATCACGTTTATCTGCATATGTGCTAATTAATGCATTTTTTAAATCATCCCATGTTCTAATGTCACAGGACGCAATGTTAACGGCGGCTTCTCCTTTAATTTTTGAATAAATAATACACATTAAATATTCACTTTGGAAATCATTGGGGTTGGCTAAGTTGTAAAATGTATTTACTAATTTTTGGCAGACTTCTATAAATCTAGGCAATAATTCTCTTTCACCATGAAAGTCAGGAACCATGTCCAAATATTCTTTACGTAGTGGTACTACTGCCATTGTGTTTGTTAGGAGAGTTGCTGGTTTCAGAATTATTCTTTGATCAATGTGTAAATTTTGTATACGATCTTCTAGATCGGAGTCAGAATCGGACTGAGTGGAATTTTCTGTCTGAATTTAAATTAAAAAGGGTTGAGCCTCTAAGCGACATGTACTTACAGCAAGTGAATCCAATACATTGGTCCTTGGCTGTGTTGTACTCTTCCTGGGGTTGTCCTGGTGTCCTGGGCTCGGTCGCGCTGATGTCCTCTCAGCTCGTACGGGTCAGGTAGGCAGGCACCGGCTGATGTTCGCTCAGCTGGCGGGTCAGGATGCAGTTGATATACGTTCAACTTTGTCAGAGACTTCAACTTTTCACTCGCGACTTTCGTCGATTGCCAAATAAATCGTTAGGACGAAACAAAATTATATCCGTTAATTTTGTTTTGGCAATCCTACCGACTGCGCCACTTAAAGTTTTATTTATAGTCGCTGTGTTTTTAAAAACTTTTATTTTGTTACTAACAAAAGTACAATTTAAATTCAGATGTTTTCCGTTTAACAATTCAACTAAGACTAGTTACAATATAACATAAAATATTCTAAGACAACTACAATCTTATCTAATTATTCTAAAAGGGGTGTCATGTTGCACCGTGGGGCAGTGCTGACGGTGCGGTTCCCATCTTCTGGAGCGATGTAACTTATATCTATATATATATATATATATATATATATATATATATATATATATATATATATATATATATATATATATAATATAGTAATAATAACCCGTGGAATTCGGTATACAAAGTAGGTCCTGGCAAAACCAAGCGCACAACAACGCGCACAACAATTAAAAAAGAAAATGGAGAGTATACGACAGATATTGCGAGCACACTCCATCGTATGATAGAAGTTTATCTTAGAAGACAATGATTCTGATGATAATAACTATCACAAACAAGTTCGAGAATTTATTAAAATTCCTATCTATTCGGAAGACGATGAAAGATTATCTGAAGAAGAAATTGAACAAGTACTGAAAAAATATGAAACCAAAGAAAGCTCCTGGAATGGATGGAATATCCAGTGAGATACTTTTACGAATTTCCAAAACATTCCCACTGTTAAGTGAAAACAGCTTTCAGAACTCACAATAATGAAATAAAAGACTTTTGGATATAGTTCTGTATATTTAAATTTATAAAAATTTTATTTTATTTTAAGAAATTTAAATATACAGAAATATATCCAAAAGTCTTTTATTTCCTTCCCACTGTTTTTCACAGAAATTTATAGTCAATTTTTTATACAAGCTTAATTTCCAAAGGAGTCGCAAGCATCTACAATAATTCCAATAATTAAACCATGGTAGGAAAATTCACGGGATGTAGGAAAATATCGGCCAATGTTTATTAGGTGGGAAAGTTTTAGTATAATTGATGATAAATAGAATTATGAAATTTATGTACACAAATAACTTCATGAACCAGTTTGGTTTTGTTCCTAATTAAGGGACAAATCGGTGGATGCCACATCCAACGAAAAGTAAAAAATATGTGATTTAAAAATGCTTAGTTTTGAACCGATAAACATAATACAATTAATTTAAAATACAATATACACCAACAAAAATTAATATATATGAACTCCTAGTGGTGGATGCTACACGTCTAGAATCTTGTCGGAAGCCACAAATATCTATGGATGTATATATATATATATATATATATATATTCTTTTGTGACTAAAATAATTTTTTTCATGTAGAAAACACACAAAAGTTTAACTTTGACATTTAACAAGAACACTTGTTTCTGCCAAAACACTCTCATTTGTATCATTAAATTGAAATAATAACAATTTTTATTTGCATTTTTCTCAACATTTATATAAGTGTGTTATATCGTTGCATTCAAAAAAAAAAAACTGAATAAAAAAGGTAGATTCTAATTTAAAATAAAAAGTTAGGTCCCATATTTTGAGAACCACGGGTTAATAAAAAATTGCTTTCTTCATTTTATTAGGCATATAATTTAGAAATTGTTTGCTAATTTAATGAACTTCGTATCTCTTATAATTTTCCAGATAGGAACAGTGCAGCACTTATATGGAGCATTCTATATATGGTTATATGTAGTACCAAAACAATGATCGAAAAAAATGCTATTTTTGTTTAAATGGAGTCTAAATGTTTCTTTTCATAAACTAACATAAAAGCAATTGGTGTAACCAAAAATAATATTCATAAACTATTTTAAAATAATAAATAAAAACCCAATAAATCTGAATGTACAGGTGTGTCAATGTAACGACTGTACAGCTATTAACATAGGATAGAGCGGTAGGAGTTTAAACATCGGATTAATGGACATAACCATAATTATAACGGTAACTTTAAAATTCTGCATATAGCAGATGAACAACTGCAGATTTGCTCTGCTTTATTCACAATCATCAAATTTCTACCATTGTTGCGTAATACCTTATTATGTTGTTGCTTGATAAAGTGTGAGAAAAAGGAAAAATATTATTTCCATAAAAAAATGTCATTTAATTCCAGGCCCGTTTTTGTACTTTGACGCCTGCGTCGACTGCGAGTCAGAGCCGATTGCCATTGACGAGTTGAAATTATAGCTAATGATAGAAGAGGAAACCATCGTCAATTTCAAACTTATTGGACTCATAGATTATATTAAACCTAGAAATCTGCGCCACTTTAGCGAGACTGTTATTAGACATTATAGAGCGATTGGACGTCGTCCGAACAATATATGGAATGCAATGAACGATTTGCACAAAACATGCAAATAAATTTTTATAAATACTAAGGTTACGCCATTGTACCTAATTTATATTAAAACTGATTAAAAACTCTGTTTGGGTCTTGTAAATAGTACAGATATAAACTAAATTGACTAATATTTAAATGATTTTATTATGTGCAACTTTGTCCCTATAATTGATCAGAATCGTCTACTCTGTTGGGTATAAACATTGATATTTTATCGCATTTTTGGTTATTTGAAATACAAAGTTGATATCATTAACTTACATTAAGTAATAAAAGTAAAAATTCTTATCAGAATTCGTGATTTAATATGGGTTCTAGAATCAACAAATTAATCCAGTTTATCAATATCTTGTTATACCTAACTTAACGTATTATTTTATTTGTATATGTTACCGGCCAAACCCGATTTCAAGATAAACTAGTTTTGCCTAGGCTAAACTAATTCTTCCTACATGCAGGATAAACTGGTATAGCCTAGGCGAAACTAGTTCGTTCTAAGCCCGATAGGATAAACTAGTTTAGCCTAGGCTAAACTAGTTTATCCTGACAGAAATTCAGAAAATTTGAATTGGAAAAATCTAGTGCGAACGATATGGTACGTAAAACTGTCATTTGTAATTAGCGTGCATTGAAACTTCTTAAAATATAATTTTTTGCAGTAATTAAAATGTGCTTGATATTTTTTTGTAAATGAGTCTACTTTCAAATAAGTTCTTATTCATGGGACTTACTCCTAAATAAATTCTAACTTTTTGTAAAATTAAAAATATATTAATTTAAAAAAGCAGATTCATCTATAGAGTTAATACCAATGAATCTTAAATATTTAAATTTCGCAAATTAGGAAAATGTATAATAATTGAATGGATTTAGGAAAATTAAGAGTAGTTATAAAAATAGAAAACTTAATAAAAATTTAGAAAATTCTAGTAAAATTTGGAATATTTTGAAAAAAGGTAAAAAGAATTAGTAATCTTTAATGATTTTAGAGATTTAGAAATTTTGGACAAGCTTCAAGATGTATCATTGTTATGTAATGCTATTTACATTTTTTCCAAATCGATTTTCGCATTGTGTTTAAAATCATTGGTTTCTTTTTGTATTTTCCAGATAATTTACTCAACAATCAATATGCAATTTTTCTCTAGACAGAGACTTTTGATTATAATTATTAAAAATTTTAAAATATCGGCTTAAAGGTATATAATAGAATATATTTTTCTATTTGGTGCATTCAAGCTATATGCCAGTTTTTTAACGAAATGAACGCTTCTAAGTTCACAGAAATATAATAGAAGTGCAGATTCTTTCATGCACATCGAAATCACGTAATTAGCACAAAATGATATGGTGAATAACAGTTAATTTCATAATTGTTAATTTCAGTTTACGTGCTAAGTGTAAGTCTAGATAGCTTTTCCGATAAAACCATCATCGTTTACATGATCAATAGTGGAGCACAAAATTAATAAAGTTTACAAATGATTAGGTCAGAATTAGCACCAAATTTTACAGTGATCACTTATTTATTTTGCAGCAGTTTAATGTAGTTTATGTGCCAAGTATACGTATAGCTGGCACCACCGATAAAACCATCATCGTTTACTAGGTCCCTAGTGGACCACAAAATTAATCAATTAGCCAAATGATTAGCACAAAATTGTACCGGTGGTTAATAATTAATTTTGCAGCAGTTTAGTATGAATGGGGTAAATAGCTCCGTGGTAACGTATCGGACTGTGGATCGTGGGATCCTCAGTTCGAATCCCACTGCCGACAGTTACCAATTTAAATTTACACTTGTGGTCCCCCCTCCACTAACATCCTTGGGGGCTATGATTTGACGGCTGGTAACCGCACTTCTTACGAAAAAATATATCACTTACCGAGATATGCGTAAGCAGGGTGCAATACCCATAATGGGTAAAAGGCGTGATGATATATTTATTTATTTTAGTATAATTTAGGTGCTAGGTATACGTCTAGCTGGCACCTCTGATAAATGCATCATCGTTTACTAAGTCCATAGTGGAGCAAAAAATTAATCAAATTCTACTATGGTCAAAAATTAATTTTGCAGCTGTTTAATATAGTTTAGGTGGCAAGAATATATCTAGCTGGCACCCCCGATAAAAGAATCATCGGTTACTAAATCCATAGTGGAGCATAAAATTATTCAATTTGAGGATTAATTAGCACAACATTATATAACTTAAAAAAATGTATGAAATTTTAACAAATCGTTTCATTCATGATTCGTTAAAAGTGATAAATGTTGAAAAACTGCCAGAAATTTTACCAACTTTCGTTTGTTTAGGAAGGTTTAAAAGCACACGATTATAAAACTTATAAAGCAGTAATTATTGATTAAGTATTATTATTCACAAATCACTGGTTTTCGTCCGTATGGTAGACTTGTCGAATAGAGAATATGGTTAAAACCTTTGAGCAATAAAATTCACTTCCGGTTCGTTTTATTGAATTTTAAGAGCTCATAATTAGCACAAAATTATAGCCTACCGTTTTCACGGTTTCCGTTGTAGCACAAAATTCGCAACATTAATACAAATTTAGCATAAAATTTTGCCATTTTATTTTCGATTTGGATGAAGTGGGGTTGCCAGATATACTGACGTCATGTACGGCTCTGTTTTCAATGATTAAAATGCAGACGCCTGAGCAGAAAATTTTTGTTTAGCTAGAAGCTACTCATTGTTAAGTGCTACATTATTGTCATCACTGAGGATGTTATATATGTGAAAATTTATTACATTTATTACTACTTAACAAGGGTGCCCGCAGAAATTTTTGTGAGATTGAGCCCAAAATTTTATTTATGCTTGTGAATCGGCCATTCATTATTTCTATGATACTCGGGTGCATAAGTGCGTTTTCTATGCACTTGCGCCATCTCTACCAACGCAAAAGCACTGAAAATATTTCGAATGAAATTTTTTGTCGGTAATATACTATTACTGGTATAGGCGTTCTATGTTAAATTGTTATAAATATATATATATGTAAAATCGTAAAACATGTAATCTCAATCTGTATTAACTTGATTTATTGCTTTAGCCTTCAAAATCATAGATGGGGCCGAGCCCCATCTTGCCCCCGCACCCCTGCGGGCGCCAATGCTGCTTAATGAATATATACTTACTTTATTAGGAATTTTCCATTGGAACCCACGCTTATAGTATGGAAAATATGAAGTTATGAGTACAACACATTGTAGTGTTATGTCGTCTCCCACATTGGCCGTATTTGGACCTTGAATTGTTACTACATGATCGGTATGAATACCTAAAATACGTATAAATAATTATTTATTCAGTTTTGACGCTGTACACTAAATTTATTTTATCCATAACATCAAAAAAGCATAATAATGTTTCGAACAATTATTTACCAGTGTAATGCCTTTTGTTGGATTTACACATTTTCTGTTCGTAGTTAATCATTGTACATTGATGTTTATCTAATTATGTATATAATATTCATATATTATCTCAGATTCATTATGAAAATAATTGTAGGGTATGTAGTTGTTTCATATACCACTGGTCACTGGGGCCAGCACCTATAAGGTATACTATCATATATACTATTTTGGTCAATCGGGGCCTATATATCTATCTATAGATTCATCACACAACTTTGCCAAATTCTAGAGATTAGACGGATTGACGGATTTGAGTGAAACCTTCATAGATATTAAGAGTTTGATTAGGATTAGGTCCTTTTTATTATTTCAAATTTTTCTTACACACGATGTGCGAGAAAACTTGAAAAAACATGCATTTTTGGACCAAAATCAACTAAGAGTGTGGCGGCCGTGGAATTTTTAAGATGAACATCTATGACACCTTGTCATTTTTGACCGTTCAGTTTAAAATTTTAAATATAAATTACATTAATTGTAGATAAGTTGGAGAAGTTTTGTAAATTTATCTGTGTTTAGAATAAATGAACAAAAGTGTTTGATATATTGCAAATTATTTTAACGTTAATTTAAAATTTTTTAAAAACGTTGAATAATACTTTTTGCTTTGATTGTATATTGACGTCCTGAGAAAAGTGGGTGTTACACGATTAAATTTAGTAAAAATAAAGTAAAACCGCGAAATTTAAGGCTAATGTACGATGTATTTTATTATTGACTGTAGATTCTTTTAAAATGACAAGATAAAAATAGAAGTGTCAGATTGACAGAAGTCTTTGTTACATGATAAAAAATTAATGTAAATTGTGTTTGATTTAATTTTTTTTTAAATCACTTATTGGAGAAATATCTCGAAGAGACGAGATAAATGATTATATAAAAAAATGAAAGTTGTGACGATCGGGGATGCTGTCGGTGAAAGATAGCACCTCGTCGACCAGATTCCTCCCTGAAAAACTGTCAACAAGGGGAATATGTTTTCCGGAAGCTCTGTGGAGTCGGATAGGGTTCTTGAAGAATGAATAAATTCTGTATGTATAACAATAATTTTATTTATTAATATCTTTTATTATACAGACAATAATTAAATGGATCCAGTGCCTTCGGCCAACGGATCTCAGAACTTTAAATGTTATTTATTAATTATTTACCTTGAAGTATTTGTTTTTACTTTATAACGGACGATTGGTGACGGACAGAGACACGTCACCTAATTTGCTTTCAGCGGACTTGACACACTGAGAGGTTAGGTTGACCTGTAGCGGACTGATCTCACCACGGGTCTGACTCTCCGTTGATCGTTGATCTGAGCGGACCGTGAGAGTACCGGGCCATGGGCCCTCACCTCTCTTATCGGATATTATATCCGGACTTTTATGTTTTTATTTGAGTGCACTTTTGTGCCGCCTTCTTGGCGCGGAGTTTATGCTTGAGCTAGCACTAGCTTCGGGCGTTTGTGACGGAGTACATCGTTTTCGTTGTACTCCGCAAGCCTTTTGACTCCTCTGTTGGGATGGTCGGGTAGTCCGCCGAAGAACTTTGTAGCTCTTTTCAGAGCGAACTCTTTGATAGTCTCCATTTTTAGATCCGTGTGCAACTGATCGTTGCGCACGAACCATGGAGCGTTTGTTGCCATTCTCATGACTTTGTTCTGCACAACCTGCAGCCTTTTGATGTGAGATTTGGCTGCGTAACCGCATATGGAAATTCCATATGTGATTGCTGGCCGAATGATGGTTGTCAAAAAGGAGGCCTAGATATTTGTTTTTCCGGCGCCAAGGGATGTTGTTCCCGAACATCACAACGTCGCCTACAGGGGTTATCTTACGCTTTGTGAAGAGTACTGCGCTACTCTTCTCAGCGTTCACCTTGATTCTCCACTTAGAGAACCAGTTCTCCAGCTCGTCCACAGCTTGCTGCAGTCTGGCTGTGATGACACCAGCGTTCCTGGACTTGTACAACACTGCTGTGTCGTCCGCGTACTGGGCTAGTGTTGTGCCTGCTGTCAGTGACGGCATGTCACTGCAGAACACATTAAATAGAAGTGGAGAAAGCAGGGACCCCTGCGGCAAGCCGGCTGTGATTATTCTGGCCGAGGATCTGGCCTCGTTTATTTTGACAAAGAATGTCCGTTTGGACAAATATGAACTGATGAGCTGCACCAGTGAGTGACTGATGTTTGCAGTCATCAGTTTGTATAGTAGCCCTTGATGCCAGATCTTATCAAACACCTTTGCTACATCGAGAAAGACTGCTCCTGTAGCTTGGCGCTGATTGAACCCTTCAGTGATATACTCAACAACACGTAAAATCTGATGCTCTGTTGAGTGCTTTTGCCTGAATCCGTGTTGGTGATCTGGAATCAAGGCTTTTGTCTCCTCTTGGAGGCGTGTGAGAATGACCCTCTCCAGTACTTTGCCCATGGTACAGAGCAGACTGATGGGCCGGTAATTTTGCGGAAAAGTGGGGTCTTTTCCAGGTTTGCGGATCACGCAAATGTCAGCTATTTTCCACTCTTTTGGAAAATATCTGAGTCGGAGAGCTGCGTTAACAATGTTTGTCAGCGCTACTATTCCCTTGCGAGGCAAGAGACTTAGCGCTTTATTTGTAACACCATCATGCCCTGGTGCTTTCTTTTTATTTAAAACACGCAAGATGTCCCAGATTTCTCTCGGGCTTGCGTGTTTTATAGGACTTGATGGTTCTATCTTTATTTTATTTTTCACGTCTCTGTTGAGACGACCGATAAAGCTAACATCACAGTGCTCGTAGTTCGGCGAGCACTGTTTTTCTAGGCTGTCAGCCATTGCTTCAGCTTTATCTGAATTTGTAAAGACAATGCCTTGTTCGCCATGGATTGGCGGCATTTTTGTTTTGTCTTTACGCAGCGCTTTAGCCATTCTCCAGAGTGACTGGTCTCTGGAGTTTAGCTCTGCTAAGCGGTCGTCCCATTTTTGAGACTTGAATTCTCGCAGCCGATTTTTAACTTCAGCTGCGAGACGGTTAGCTTCAGCACGATCCGCTGGCCTGCAATGTCTTTGCCAGCGGCGTCTGACTCGATTTTTTTCTGATATTAATTGTTTTATATCAGTAGAAAGGTCTGAAACAGGATTATTTGTATCCATGTACCTTGTCCTACTGATATTTGCGGTAGCTTGCGTTATTGCTTCTGTCAGATTTGAAACAGCTTCATCAATATGATGCGCTGTTTCGATGACAGGTAGCGGGCCGATTAGTTTCTCCAGCTCGTCGCTGAACTGCTCCCAACGAACAGTTGTAACTGCCCGTTTTTCCGTCTCTGGCTGGCCTTCACCAAGGTCCAAGAGCACAGGAATATGGTCAGAGTCAAGTTCGTTGACTGCTACTATGTTGTGTGTTGCGTTGATGTCTCGCAACACAGCAATGTCGAGCACATCACTTCTTCCCCCATCATGAGGGAAGAATGTGTGCTCATCAGGTCCAACAACAGCAATGCCGTTAGCCTGAGTGTAGCTAGTCAACTTGCGACCGTTTGGATTTACTAATCGGCTGTTCCACGCTGGACTTTTAGAGTTCATGTCTCCAGCTATTATGACTGAACCCGGTTGCTCCAGGAGAGCGTCAAGATCCTCTGTCAGCAAGCGTGCTGGAGGATTGTAAATAGAGACAACGCGTAAGGACTCTGTCCACGTTGTCTTTAAAGAGATTGTCACAGCCTCTGCATGTTGCAGCTCAGGCGTGATAACCTCGTGGTGATCTATCGTGTTTTTGATAAAGATCGCAACACCGCCGCCTCGAGCGCCTGTGCGATCTTTTCTGTACAGATCAAATCCGCAGATTTTTGGGTTGTTGGATGGACGAAGATAAGTTTCGTTCACCAACATGATGTCCACCTTGTTGGAAAAAATAAACTCTTCCAAGCTATCTCGCTTGTAGAGTAGACTATTCGCGTTCCAGAACGCGATTCTGAGATGTGTTGGCACTCTACGTACTCTAACCATGGTTGAACATGCTGAGGACGTGAGGCAGTGCTTTCGCTAGTACAACTAGCAAGTCCATTGCTGAGTTAGCATTCGCTAACTCAGCTAGAATCGGTTTGATGTTATTAAACATACTGTTAAGTTTTGGTAGGCTTATTAAGTTAAGCCAGTTGTCTGATGAAGCAGAGGATCCTGCTGAGGCGGGTGATGCTGCTTGAGCTGATGTGCCGGGCACATCATGAGCCGCTTCTGCCGCTGTGGCAGCTGAAGCATGGCTAGCGGATGGTGCGGATGTTGCATCAGCGTATGAAACACCCTTTCTCACTTGTTGGTGAGGAATGTTTCTCCGCTGATAAGTTACCGGCTGGTTTGGCTTTTTGAGTGCTTTTTTAAGCACCTCGCAGCCTTTATAATTCGCTGTGTGATTCAGCCCGCAGTTGCAACAGAGAGGATCTCCCTGCTGCTTGGTGGGACAGTCTTTGATGTTGTGTTCGTCACCACATCTTACACAACGTTTTTTCGCATTGCAGCCGTTGCTAGTATGGCCAACTCGTTGGCAATTATGGCATTGGCTGATGCTACCTTGTGGACGTTTGGATTCCACACTAATCTTCAAGTACATGAAGCACTTGAGATTGTAAATATCTTTGTTCGCTGCATCTCTTGTCAGGCGGACATGTACAAGAGGCAGCGGTTTCTTGACTCGCTCTGCTGGGGCAGCATGCGAGTCTGTTGATTTTACATACCGCATCATGCGGTGAACTGAAACTGGATTAAAGTTGAGACTTTCCAGTTCAGTTTTTATATCGGATTCGGATATTGTTTCCGGAATACCGCGCAAGACAACCTGCAAGAGCTTGTCCTCTTGTAGCTGATACGTGTGGAATTGCAAGTTCGCAGCACGCAACAGAGTGGTGGTCGCACGAAAATCAGCAGCTGACTTTACGTGCAACCTGATACCGTCTTTGGTGTTGACGGTTTTTTTGATACTAACACCACTCTTAGTTAGAGCCTTTGTTAGGTTTGCGTACCCGTCCTTTGTGTGTAGCACGATTGGCGGGATACGCTTTTCAGAAGCGGAGTCAGTTGCTGGGGACTCAGCACTTAGATGTGTAACATCCATGTTATGTTCATCTTCAACTGTCTCCAGTGAAGCGAACATATTAGACGTCTCTGTTTGAGACTGTTCAATGGGTTTGAACTTTTTGCTCTTTTGAGCTGGCTCAAACCCATTAGAGTCTGACGTATCAGGCTCAGAGCAGCGAACTGCTTTTTTTGATGAACTACTGTTCGTCGTTTCAGTTGTAACAGTTGAACTGCCGCTCGCAGTTTCAGCTGTTGCTTTTTTGGTGGACGTGCCACCATTCTTAGTTTTCACAGAACTGTCCTTGGCAGTTCGTTGTGTGATAGAAGATCCTAGTTCTTTTTCAAGAAGTTTTATCTTCTTGGCTTGCAGAGCAAGGATTTCATTATTGGTTTTGTTTGAAAAACCAGGTTTTTGCTTTAGAGCAATGATTTTCGATGAAAGTTCATCAAGCTTAAATTGCACAGAAGTCATTCTGTGCAACGTAGTGCGTTCGATATTAAAATATGTGGTGCTACACGTTGTACCCCTGTGAAGAGGGCTCGATAGTGACTCCCGGAGGTTGCACTATCCCTTTGACAACGTTGCGATATAACAATTCAAATAAATTACAACGTGTGCAGAGGCGCTATGCGTACAACACGAGGCGTCTTGAAAAAGACGGGAGAGCAGGTACAAGTGACCGTGGCTAACGGTACTTGGAGCTTAACAGAATGCCGTATGGCTTACTGGGTTACTCAAACTGTAAACCAGTTCAGAGGCCCAGGTAAGTCAGGTAGCGATTCACAGCGTGATGTTTATTTATTGTCTGACTCTCCGACGGCTGTGTGCCGCCTTTATACCCAGAAGCCCAACCCCCACCCTGAATCTAAACCAATCAGTTTATAGAGCAACAACAATACTTCATTGTTTACAAACTGTTTTTGTTTACATTAGAAATACAGTGTTTTGACGTTTATGTGTCATTTGAAAATCTGTCAAAATTATGTCAGTATATACGTGAATTAACTTTGGACAATAGGTGAGTTTAATAGTATATTACATAACGAGAGAAGTAAGAAGCAATTTACGCACGAGTGAAAAAATTGACACACGAGCCGCATAGCGGCGAGTTTGTAATTTCACGAGGGCGTAATTGCTTTACATCTCGAGTTTTGTACTATACTTTTTCTACGACCACTCAATACTATTTCTAAATTAAAAACAATATTCAAATAGTTAGAAATTTATTATCCTTTTTTGTTTTCTCTTATCCATGAATTTTTGATACACAAATTCTGGAGATTTTGACACCAAAAAATTATTTGTTGCACTTTTAGCTTTAGCTTGTATCTTCAGTGGTGTTCCAATTGAAATATCACTGTCGCTTGACAATTCTTTCTTAAAATATTAAAAAATATAAGTAAAGGATAATAATATTTAGTGGTATAGGTATATTTACCTCACAATAAAACACAGATTATAAACTTTAGATGCAGATGGGAGACTATAAAATATTACTAGTTTACATGTAATAATCTCACACATAACCTAAATGTCAAACAAGCTTTGTTTGTGTTTATAAAATTATTGAGCGTAGGGATACATGACGAAACATAGTCCCCTCTACATATATTATTGAAATATTTATTGGTGTCATAATTTATAATAAACCCAGCAAAATATGAATAGTTATAAAATTTTATCAGTTAGCCTTTGAATCCATAACATTTAAATCTAAGATTTGATGCATCAAATTTTAATTATATTGGTAATGTGACAGTCAGTAATGCCAACTTAAATTTCATTGTCAAGTGTTACGTAATGAACATTACGTAACACTTGAATGAACATTACGTAACACTATTCGTAACTACGCACTTACATTGATTGTAGTTTGTTCTGTAATGACATACTTTCAGTAGTGGTCGTAGAAAAACATTTTTACAAAACAACTGTCATTACCTTTTCATATTGTAGGTTTGGTTAACAAGATAAATGACATATTGAAGATTTAAAAAAGATAAGAGTTGAAGCACTGAGCAAAATGTGATGACGTCAAACAAACAAACTAAGAAATCAGGACGGTTCATCACAAAGTTGACCGATTGTCGATTGTTTTTCTAAAAGTCATCAATAATATATCGTGTTTGGTATCAAATGAAAAGTCTTGAATAGACACGTTCTAACGATTTGTCAAAAATATGGACCGACTGATATAAATTATTTTTTTTTTCTTAAAGTGAAATAGAATAAGATGGGCAATTGTTTTTTTCTAAAAGTTCATGGAAACCTGACTTGTGGGGTATCAAGTGACATTTTATAAAAGTAGGAAGTTAAAAACCATAATAATGACCCATCTTTAAAACAAATCATTACGATCGGCAATTGTTTCTGTTGAAATTACTAGAAAGCTAACTTATAGGGTATTCAATAAAAAACACGCAATTTCCCTCTATGGAAATCACTAAAACTTCCACAATGGTAAACACATAACTTCCGTTAATGGAAAATGTGCAATTTTCTTCAGTGCTAATCACACAACTTTCCGCAATGGATAACACATAACTTCCCTTAATGGAAAGCGCACAATTTCGCTCAATGGAAAACATACAACTTTCTACAATGGTAAACACAAAACTTCCCTGAATGAAAAACATGGGATACACATAACTTCCCGCAATGAAAAATATGGGAGACACGAAAATTCTCATAGTGACATGGAAGCGAAGAACAAAGTGATGATATTCGTCAATGTTAATGACACGAAAGCGAGGAACGAAGTGACGAGCTTTCTTCGCCAATTTAGTTAGGTACATGAAAAGAAGGAACAAAATGATGACCTTTCTTTATAAATTGCATGGTCTCATATGAAATATTAATAACAAAGCACTATGAATTATTATCCCTAAATTAAGTTGAAATCTTCTTGAGGGTTGAGGAGCATAAGGATTATATCTGCGAAGTAGGTCGAACTGCTATACAGTATTAATCACATTTCTCCTATTATATTATTATAACTACATAAATTTTGTTAGATTTTCAGAGATGGCGGAGCCCTAGCTGAGACCCCGCCGTAGGCGGGGTCGACGCTAGTTATTTTACTATTTTGAAAACCGTACCCTGAGAATTATAATTTTCTATTTGTAGGTAAATTTTATAAAAAATGAGATTTTGTTCTAATTGTACGAAAAAATGTTATATTGTTCTATCTGTTTAGTCATTATACGAGTACATTCAATGTTTCATATATTTTTAATTGGAAGAAAATTACTTTTGTTCTGCTTACTTCCAAATATTTTGGAACTATACTCAAAATCACAAGTTTTTACAGTACGGCACACACAGACAATGTTATTCTTATGGAATGAAACCCAGCCTAGTTGTCAGTTTTACACTTACATTGTTTCATGATATACCATTCGCTTAACATGCTTGTAACACTGATAGTTTACAGTATGAGTATTTCATAATGAAATGTTAGTACAGAGGGCTAAGGGTTGTATATCTTAATAGTAGCGCCGAGAAGAAAAGTTCGCAGTTCTCAAAAGTTTGAAAATATCAAATACTTACTTTTACTTTACAAGAAATGTTTTAATAACTGTTTCTTAGTAGAGATAGTCTATTGTAATCTAATATCTAATTTTAAGAAACATTCCATTCTAATTATATTTTTTGTTTATGTAACTGTATCTTAAGTTACCCTAATTGCAAAAAGCAATATTTAAAATTTTCTCAGTTAAAATATTATAATATGATTACACGATTATAATTCTACGCATAAATCTCACCCAAGATATTTGTAAAATTACATTTAACTCGTAGGGTAGGTATAAATAGTTGTATTATTTAAAAGATCAATTTACTTGTCAATGATATTGATCCTGTATTATTAATCCTAGTGAAACAAGTGACAATAATGATATTGAAAATGATGAAAACAATTATATGTAAAGCATGTAATGAGTGTTTGAGTACCGCTTATACGATTTGGGTACATCATATTGGGAGTGCGAAATAAAGTAATCAGGACCACACTTAAAAATTTTAATTAATGATATATTACTCTTGTATTTCATAATTTTATAATACTTCCTTCTAAACAATAAATTGATTAATCTGTATTATTTAGTGCTCTGTTTATCCATTAAATATTTATTAATTTTTGTTGTCATGCAAATAAAATGTACCAAGAATAATATAACAATTCGAATAATAATATGTATCATCAAGTATCATTAAATGTAATACGAATTATATATCTTAATTTATTACAATGATGAAGTAAAGCAATTATATGAAACATGAACTTCAACTTCATTTTGACTGTATGAATATTAATAAATAACATGAGTTTAGTTGGTACATCAATATATATTATACAAACGAAAGTACATGTAAAAAATTTATAATAGAAATAGAATTATTCATATACTTTTCCATATTAGACCAAACTTTTCAATTCAATAACAAATATTTTGTAATTTTATATCACTTTAATGTTATCAGTATTATTATTTTTTAATTATAAGGAATATATATATATATATATATATATATATATATATAAGTATATAATGTTCTATCTACACCGTATCGAAGGAAATGGGAGTATTTTGTTCCCTACAATACATATGAATGTTTTTAGTCCATCTTCTTTTATTTTATTTAAATAGTGTGGGAGTGAGCCATGAGAGAGTCTGTGAAAAACAAGAAGGCAGCGATATTGCTTATAGTTACAGTTTTTTGACGGACGTATGAGAATTTTGAAGTAAGTTCGGCTGAAATTCATAAACTTTTGGACAAACGGCAGAAGAAGAGAGATAAAACTTGTCAGGAGTACCTTCTAGTAATGCGAGAATTAGCTGGCAGAGCCGATGTAGATGACAAATCTCTCATGCAGTATGTGACCGATGGCATCGACGACAATACCGGAACCAAAACTATTTTATATGGGGCAAGAAATCTTAGAGAGTTCAAGGAAAAGCTACGCTATTACCAAACAGCTTATGAGAAGAATAGTCATAAGTCATTTAGAAATGAAAAGTATATGAAGAACTCGAAGAATGAACCTCACCATATATCCAGAGAATCCAAATCTTCAAACGAAGATAGCACATCGGCGGAGAATTCTGCAACGATCAGGTGCTACAATTGTGGGTCTAAAGACGGACACAGGTCAAGTGAATGTAAATTTTGGGACAAAGGACTAAAATGTTTCCGCAGTAACGGCTTTGGACATATTGCTTCGCGTTGCCCAGAGAAATATAACAAAGAGGATAAAAAGAAAGAATTTGGTGTGAATCTTGCAGCGAGTACATTCAAAAACATCAAAACGAAAGAGATATCGATTGACGGCCACAAGGTTGATGCTTTAATAGACACAGGATGTCAACTCAACCTCATACGTGACGACACTTATATTAAAATAGGTAGACCTGCTTTGAAGAGTACAGACATCATCTTAACTGGTTTTGGAAAAAGTTATGTTTCGGCACAAGGTTATTTTCTAGCTGAGATTGGCGTGGACGAGGATACGTTCCAGGTAGATGTTTATGTCGTTTCTGAGGATTCCCTGAAGATGCCAGCGATATTTGGAAATGATTTGTTGAACCAGGCTGAGGTTTTGATTAATAAAATGGGCGTCAAGATAACAAAAGTAATTGAAGAAGCATTACTGATGAACATAGAAGTCATTCGAGATGGAGACTTGGATACCAACGCGACAACGAATGAAGTTATACTAAAGACTACTACTGCCTACCAGCCGAGGGAAAAGAAAAGTACTCAAGTCGAGATGAACAGTATCATGAAGAAAGAAGACCGAGGAGTTTGCCACCAGCTCCAAAAGGAGTCGTGGACAAAAAGGATGATGGATCATCAGGATTATGTGTCGACTATCATCAGACACTGTTACAACATGAAATGAAAAGTTTACAGGTAGAATCTGAACGTGTCAAACATGAACTAAGACGTTTTTGTCAGAAACAGGTTGAAGTTCTGGTAAAAGACAAATTGAATTGATTCCATGAACAATTAGAACAAGCCAAAAAATCTCTACAAGATGAACTACAAACAAGTGGGACAAATGTTGCAAAATTGCAGCTAAAAAACTCCAGAAACTTACCTAAAAGCACAAGTTAGAGGTTCAACGTATTGAAGAAAAACATAAAGAGAAAGTTCAGCTATACGAGCTACAATACAATCAAATGAAGCAACAATTCAGCATGCTACAAAGTAAAGTTGACTCTTACCGCTCCAGGCGTACCAACATTGCACAAGAGCTTCACAATATAATGAAACAAGGGATCTCAAGATTTCGAGAGGAAAATCGACAGAACTACAATCAAAGTCGACGACTTGCGCACCAGCACGCTATCAAGCAAACGAAATTAGACCCAAGACTCAAAATTCGAAAGAAGTACTTTGGATCTTATCGTATTATCAAGGTGAAGCCAAACGATACGTACGGTGTCTACAGTATAGGAAAACATGAGGTACCCAACCGAACTACCTCCTGCGCAGAGTTCGTGACGACGAGAACTTCTCATCCGAGGCGGATGAAGAGCAGGATGACCGAGTGTGGGAGTGAGCCATGAGAAAAGTTGTGAAAAAACAAGAAGGCAGAGATATTGTTTATAGTTACAGTTTTTTGACAGACGTATGAGAATTTTGAATTGTCATTTAGTATTTCATAATTAAGTGTTTTGATTAATAAATGTTTTTTTAACGTAAAAGTTTGAGAAGTTATTTATACGCACAGACGAAGGGAAAATTCCCACAAATATTCTTAAACTGTTCCTATACAAGAAAAATATACAAATAAGAAAGATATATAACAATATAATAATTATTAATGACATATACTTATAATTGATGCGATTTATGTTAACCCATTAGCGTAGTCTGTATTCAATTCAGTACACTTATATTTTATATTGTAACGTGCGACAACTGAATATTTGGCGCCCGATTATGTCTAGTACTATATTACAGATGAAACTGATTCAATATAACCTACAAATTTTGTTCTTTTTGTTGTACCACATGGCGCATGGCGGTAGGAATAAATATGGAGGGAGGCTACTACATTGAAGATAAAGCCAAGCTTTCCCCACTACAACATGTCATTTTATGTCAAACGAGAATCCCCACCGCCTTGTGCCAAATTTTATGTAAGCGTCTGTTCCCAACTGGCTTCATTACCCTTGTCTAAAGCTCACTTCATTCAACTTATTTATTCCTACCTCCATGTTGTACCATATGCCCGAGCACCATTATATTTTGGTACTCCTACAAGTGATTAATATTCCGAAGCTTGAAGTAATTAGATTATAAAATTATTCTTGATATTAATGTTAGTTTATTCAGTAAATCATATTTTTATAGGTCAGTATCATTATTTTTATATTTTTCTGTATATACTAATTATAATACGCATTAAAATTTCAATGTACTCGAACAAGTACACTAGGCAGCTGTGTATCTTTCTTTGTTTTGATGTAAAAAATAGAGTAATTAATTATAGGGATGGAAATAACAACTTCTACCTTTTATGGGATATCACTTCGAGTGTTTATAAGAAGCATTGGATGAATCATCAAATAATGAAGTCTAAAATTTAGAAAAATTTCATGTAAATATTTTACCCCCTTCCATTGGTTGAAATTAATTTTTTACTGATTTTGAAGATGATGTTCCTTTAACGGTAATAAGAAATCGATGCAAGCAAAAGGAATCATCATCCAGTTAAGGTTGTGGTAAGCCGTCTTCAGTTTTTGGTAATTCACATTCACCAGAAGGCGGATCAATAGTTTACGTGCCTTTTGATTAAAGTTGAACCAATTTATACAAAATTTGGTGCAAATAGCAATGCATACACTGCAAACTACTCAAAAGTTTTAGAAGATTTGAATTGATTTACTCCACCTCAAATATTTGAGAAATTATTCACTAAAGAAATTTTCGAGTTTATTGTGGCTCAGTCACAAATTTACGCAGCGCAAAAGAACAATCACACATATCTCACAAATGATGTCCAAACATTTATTGGAATACTTTTATTGACAAAATTGTTCAAGACCGCAGTTACTGCAAAACTCTTTACCAGATACTTGAAGAAAATGACTGCGTTCCTTTTCACGTGCCAAATAACGCCCCTGAACTTGTCCGACCCAAACGAAACTACAATCCCAATGAGATAAAATATAAACATGAAAATTGCGTAACATTATGTCAGGCACAAATGCCTAGAATGGATAATATTTTAGGGTTAAACGTTACTGCAAAGAAATTACCAAAAATACCTGAACGAGGCAACTGTAGAAAATGTGTGAATTATGTTCCAGAAATTAAGAGACTCAAACAAAAATACAATACGACAAAAATGGAAACATGTTGGCTTACATGCGAAGATAAGTGTGATTTTGACCCACCGAGAATGGACGATGTTTTGTGCTGGAAGCCTAAGAAAATTCAACTGCCATCTTTTATTAATCCCATTCAAACTCGACGCTACAGTACACTAGGTGCACCAGGTAATAGATTATCAAATGCTCATAAACGTTACGCAAAACTACGTGAAAAGGCGTACAAGTACAGCAGACTATATTTGAATAATCAAAAGCCTGGCGGTTCCAAACCGTTGAAAGTGAAACCTTCACCTGATTGTACCAAGGCTTGTCGAAAGTTTAAATGTAAAGGATTCAAGCCATCAGGCAAAAGAAGGTGCGTTGCAATAATGCCTTCTCCACCACTAAAAAAAATATCGTCATTGTGGGAAAAAATCTGTTCTTACTTCCGGCCAAGAGAAAATTGCCCCGCGCCACACGAGTGGAAGCAGAAGGAGTTAGAAATGAAACAGAAGGTCTTAGAAATGAAAGCTAGACGGGCTGCAGCTGCAGCTGGTCTACAAATATATGATCTCAATCGACACAAACCCAAATATGTTACGTTTAATCTTAAATGCAAGGAAAAATTACCAGGAGCTAAACCCAAGAACCCATGCCGTATTAAACGAAAAAAGAAGCTTAGTCATCTAAAACAAAGCAAAAAGAATCCGTGCTCTAAAAAGAAACCTACAAAATATTATTCACCTCCAAGCGCCTACTAGAGATTCGGACAAAATGTTTCAATGTATACGTGCATGTCAATAAATTCTATATATTTGCGTACGTAAAAACTGTCGTTTTCGTCTTCCATTATTTGTTATATGGATGTTGTAATCAAAGACGATCTCTTTTCATTATTGCTTCTCTACATGATTATTTGACTGTGATTATTGTAAAGTGTAAATAATACTCCAAATCTCAGTCATACAGCATTATTCTTCCTACATAACCGACGTTCCGGTTTACACTTAAAACTTTTCAGGGTTAGTAAGATCTTACAGCAAACTATCATGTAACAAATACATTCGTAAACAATCAATCAGTTCGTTAAAACCTTCGTACATACAAAAGCATAACACATACACATTTATAGTCTCAATACTGATAACACAATCATTCTCTTGTCAGTATTAAGATTATTGGTGTCAAAATCCTTCAAAATTGGTAACCCGTTAACCATCTCGACAAACCACGGTTAATCGAAAATCGCAGTTTATGTAGGTTAACAAGTTAAATTATCAATACGAATGTTGCAGCTAACTGTAAGCATTTTAACTGTAACCCATTTATATCTTGGGGGTGGGGGGGGGGGGGGTTACTTAGAGGCTGGTAATCGCATTTTACGCGTAAAACTACATACATTGAAAAATATTGCTGAGTTGTGCCACGTAATGGCGTAATGACGTTGACAGTATCAATGTTATTCAATAAATATCGTTTAGGTTAAAAGTATGATTTTGGTATTGGTGTTAAATTGTGATTGAAGTAAGAAAGTACATACAAAATATTGACGCAGATAAGAGTTGGTATTGCTGATTGAGTATTTTATTGATGCATAAATAAGTTGATATACTCGTAAATTGAGCATTATGGAATCAAATATGATTAATTCATAACCTCATTGAGAACAGTTTACTACTACAGAGTAGTGTTGATCCATGTGTGAAATTAAAGTTCATTATGTTTATGTGTATTAATTGTAATAATTATAATTCGTGGCTCTGATAAACAGTCACAGATGGGTTTAGGTGATATGGACATCGCTATATCTTATAAATCTGTTGACTGACCATTAGCAACTTCGCTAATGCAAGTAAAACATTTGGTCAATGAAACCGGTGAAATTCCAGCCCTGTGATCCATGAACGGAACTAAAGGAAAACTGTATTTTTTTTGCTCAGTGCAGTCTTGTTAAATAGAAATTAGTGTCTAATTTAACCTGGAATTTAACCAACTTCGTGTCTGTTGAGCCTCATTCACATAAGCAATTAGTTTGAAGGTTTACATTTACGTTTACGTTGAAGAAATATTGTTTCTATAACATTGTTTTGGAAACAATATATTCTACAACTAAAATCTGTACAGGAACAACTATCATTCCATACGCCGCCGCGTATGCAATAATTTCGACAAAGTTTCTTGATTCAGTTACTATGGTTACGTCTATTTGTTTTAATTTGATTTATTTGAGTTTGACGTTTTCAACAGTTTTATATTTGTATTTTTTGTATAATTTCCAAAATCTTTTTATAGAAAGTATAGTCTGCAACATGTAACGGAGTGGCATATCCCACACTCGCAAAGCGCAGCCCTCGCCTTCGTTAAAATATAATAAATTTGGCAAGTACTAATTAGCAAACAATTTCTATATTATAAGACAATTAAAATGAGCGAAACAATAATTTTTTAAACCAGTTCTCAAAATGCGGGTGCAACTTTCTTATTTTAAATAGAAACCTATTCTTTTTATTTGCATATTTGATTCAGTATTTTTTTCTAAATTCAATGATATCTACATGTAATGACCTAATATTACAAAATATTTGAGAAAAATGCAAAATTAAAAATGTATAATTTTTATTTAAATATGCCTATAAAAAGATTGCCATGGAAGAAAACTAATAAATCAAATGCAGGAATAATTGCAAAATATGTTTTCAAAAAAGTTTATACAAATATCAACTGGTAAAATCTCCAAAAGTTTCTGTTTAGTCAAGTCTAGTTCATTATTTGAATCATTAATTTGACTGAAGGACAATTACATATTAGTCTCTTTAGATGTCATATCTTTGTTCACAAATATACCCAAACAACTGGTCTTACAGGAAATAGAACATAACTGGGATAACATTAACGATTTCACTAATATTAACTTAGAAATGATTAAAAAACTAGTTGAATTTTGTTTTGACAGCAGTTATTTCTCTTTTGATGGAGGGTTCTATTAGCAATTATTTGGTACAGCTATGGGTAACCCAGTTTCTCCTATTTTTGCGAATTTAGTAATGAAAAAGATTATGTCTAACATCGTAAATAATCTCCCTGTTCATATTCCTTTCTTGAAATTATACGTAGATGATATCATTTTAGCTATCCCAAAAAACTTTAAATATAAAATATTACAGTTCGTAAACAATTTAAACAAACACATTCAATTTACGTTAGAATGTGAAAGGGATAAGTGTTTACCTTTTTTGAATTTAATGTTGATAAAACAAAATGATGGTTCTGTTTGGACTGATTGGTATGAAAAACCAACATCGTCAAATAGAATCTTAAACTATCAATCCCATCCAGTGAAACAGAAAATCAGTCTCAGGTATTAAACGCAGAATCCAAAATATTTGCCATCCGCATTTCATCAAAGAAAATATGAAGAAAACACGATGTCACACAGGATGATCCACCAACAATTAATAACCAAAATCCAGTAATACATTTTAAAATTCCATATATTCCAAAATTAACACCAGCTTTATGCAAAAAACTGGAGACAGACAACTTAAATCTGGCTTTGTATAATACAAAAACTTTGTATTCCATTTTCACAAAACTAAAAGGTAAAATCCCATCTATGTCTACCCCCTACACAGTATATAAAATCATGTGCAAAGATTGCAATGGAGTATATATAGGTCAGAGCAAACAATACCTAAGTAGTAGAATCAGAAACTATGTTTACGATTGTAAAAGTATATCTAACTCAGAAAAAACAGCTTTAAGTTCACACCATTTTAATTTAGGTCACACATTTAATTTTGAAAATGTAACAATATTAGATACAGAAAAAAATTTAAATAAAATATTCTTTTTAAATATGATTCATATACAATTAAATAAATCAAATATCAATTTAAGAACAGATATAGAAAATCTAAGTAGTTTTTATTCAAATATTTTGAACAATTTAAATTCAAATGTACCGCGTTAAAAATATGGTTGCTGATTCTTCTTCTTTTGTTTGGTTCCATCGTGTGGTTACACTGGTTATTAATTAGTTGGTTCAGTCACTCAATAGCTCGCCTACGATCAACACCTGTACAAAATACTTCCTGGTTGTTATTTATAGTACAATTTTGCTCACATTTACCACATGTATCTCTGTTTAAAACAATGTTTAAATATAATTTAAGTTATCTACTGATGGTACGTAACACTAACCTTGTTTGAATTTTGTAAATCTTACATAATGTAACAAAAATACTTTTATATTTTAGTCTTGATAATGGAAATATAACTTTCCGAAACGTCGGCAATGATCACTGGAGTTTGATTATTACCTGTCCAAATTCCGACTACTACTTAATTTCTAATTCATCTTCTGGACACGATTCGATACAATTTGAATAAACAAAATACAATATGAAGACAAATTTATAAAAATTGTTAAAAATTCCCACGATTTTGGAGAATACAAAGTTCTAATGTTTTTGAAAAACTATTTCTTACTAATCGCAGTGTTCTTCCGTCAACATTATGAAGAACAAATTCAATATTATTTTTTAATTCGTTTTAATTATTGTAAACGGTATCATAAATTTGAAACTTTAAATATTCCCATAAGTAAAAATCTAATGGGCTTAAATTAAGATATCTGGCAGGCCACGGAATAGGACCGTCAGTATCCATTTGTTAGAAAACATTTCGTTGAGATATTCAGTAACCTGAATTGTGTGCAGGTGCTCCGTCTTGTTGAAAGTGAATATCTATTAGAAGGTCCACTGGTAAATCATCTAAAATATTCTGCATAAAATAGAATAGCTGCATTAGAATTTTTTTTACATAAATGTATGCTTCATACATGTCTACCTTCTTATTATAGGAATAATTATTCATTTTGTTGTTACAAAACAAAAATACAGAAGAACACTTCAAAAAACTTGTATTAACAATTGTTTGATTTATTTGTTTTCTTCCATGGCAATCTTTGTATAGGCATATTTAAATAAAAATTGTACATTTTTAATTTTGCATTTTCTTGAACATTTTATAATATTAGGTTATTAACATGTGGGTATCGTTGAATTCAGAAAAAAATACTGAATCGAATAAGCAAATAAAAAAAAATAGGTTGCCATTTAAAATAAGAAAGTTGAACCCCGCATTTTGAGAACCACTTGTCTAGAAAAATTCTTGTTTCGCTCATTTTAATTGTCTTATAATATAGAAATTGTTTACTAATTTAACCGACATCGTAGCTCTTATAGTGTGTACCACTTTAAATGAACATCCCGTATATACAAAAAAAAAGTGGATGGTGGATGGGTTCGGTCTGTATTGCAGAAACGTTACACGCTGGAAAATTGGCACAATTTTTGTAAGCTGCTTATAGATGGCATTAGTCACTAAAACTATTTACAATCTTATATGTGAACGCTCATGTTGTGTTAATCTAAAACGTAAAACTAATCTTGTGAACACTATAGTTTGTGTATAAAATATTAAAAGTAGTGTATTACACGTATGCGTTTACAATACGATTCTTAAACCATGTGTTCTTCTTCGCAGGACTGCTTGGAGGGCGTGCTCGCCCCAGGCGGCTGGCCGCTCAGCGGGGGTCGGCGGGCGTCGTGCTGCACCGGGGGCCGCTGGCCATAGACTTGGTGCGCAGCCGCGAGCAGGGACGAATGGGACGGCCGGGACACTGGGCAATTGCGCGGTGGGCCGCAAGGTTTAAGGGCCGCCGGGGCCGATATCGCGATCGGTTAGATAATTTTCATTTAGAAAAGAATAGACAAGTTTAGAAATGGATAAGAGTGAAACTAACTTTAAATTATTTTTTTATATACTTACATACTTATATAGCAAACCTACATGGACAAACTCTTTATTAAAAATAGTTATGTTCATCTTTTACTTTCTGTATCTATTTCATCATTTGAGTATCAAAAAGGAATTAAAATTATTTATTATTATCCAAAAAATGAACAGTTTTAACAATATATAGAAAAAACTATATTCCAACAACAACAAAATACATTGAAAAGTTTCTATTCAATTCTAAGTATCAAAACATATATTAAAATAATTACTTAATAAACTAGTATACAGGGTGATGAATCTAGGAACGCTCTATAGCGTTTTCAATGTTATTTTTGATATATTCAATTTATTGGCTTCCCTTATTATTTTACATCAAAAAAGTTAAATAGTTTATTGTAGAGGAAAAATTTATGCATTTTCTAACTAACATTTATAATTAGTCTACTTGGAATCGGAAAAATCACTAAAATGTTTAGTGATAAAATATTGCCAGTGCCATGAAAAGCAAAATAATTTATGTTAATTTACAGGCAGATTCATAAAAGTGATTAGCGTTAACTCTATTTTTATTATTACTCGTAACTTCACTTTCCATTCTTAGAACAAAATTATATTAACTAAGGTTGTAATCAAGATTGGTTAGCATAAAATTTGACACATTTTTATAATACAATTAATTTAGAAACGAAGTTACAGATGATTGAAAAATTCCTTTTATCTGCCTGTAAGAGTTTATTTTATTTAATAAATTTTTATCGTGCACTATTTTGACCATTAAACCATTTGAATATATCTAACTTTTCTTCCAAATTATACATTTTTAATTAAGACACTTAAGGTTCAGTTGCACAGTTACCACTTAAGTATAAGTTTAGTTAAATCTTAAACTGCAGATTAAACCAAATACTTAAGCTGTATATGTTGCACAGTTCTCAATAAAAAAATACTTACCTACACTAAAAAATATGAATGCTGGCAAACACGAATATCAATTATTACTGTTTTATTTCTATCTCGTATTTTGACATATACAAAATAGTGTTTTGTACATTAAATATGGAAAATTTGGAAATAAGTAAAGATATTTAGCTGCAGCTGTAATGAAAATTAAATATTCCTCAAAAATCGATGTGGAGAGAGGAGAGAGAAATAAGAGTGGCAGTGTCAAATCTTATTCCGTGTTTTGAAAAAATTTTAGTTGTTGAAGTTTTTCACCATTTACTTCTTATTTTTTGTATTTTCATAATTTTTGTTTGAAATATTTTATTTTAATAAATATGAAGTTTATCTTAAGTTGTTTTCATTCGTGTGTCTGATTTATGTCACTGTACACATATTCCGACAAGCGCAACGAGGCAAAATACTGAACACGTAAGTGCCCGGGGACTGATAATGTTTGGAAATACCTGTTTTATAAAATTCTTCTATTGAAATTATTGTACATATTCTCTCCAGGACTACGAAAATGTCATTATATAAGATTTCTTCATCCTCATCGTCATCAATTTCAATAATAATTATAAGATCTATTTTAGAAATGTATCTAAAGTAGATAATGCAAGTGAAAAACATAAAAAAAATGTTAAACTATGGTTTAAGTGACACCACATGTACCGCTTAAGTATTTGACATTTAAGTTACAGTTATGGGGTGAATAGCTCAGTGGCAACGTATCGGACTGTGGATCGCGAGATCCTCAGTTCAAATCCCACTTCCGACAGTTGCCAATTTAAATTTACCCCTGTGGTTTCCCCTCCACTAACAACTTTGGGGGCTATGACTTGACGGCTGGTAACCGCATTTCATACGCCAAAATATATCACTTACCGAGATCTGCGTAAGCAGAGTGCCACACCCGCAATGGGTAAAAGGCGTGATGATATATTTATTTATTTATTTATTTTATTTAAGTTACAGTTAAAACTGAAAAACGAAACTGTGCAACAACTAAACCATAAACTAAAACTTAAGCTTAAACAACACTTAAGTGGTAACTGTGCAGCTGGCCCTTAAATCAAACACTAATGACAACAAATGACAGACAAAAGCAATAAGTTTAAATTGGTACATTTGTTTGTTATTTCATCATGGCACTGATAATTGTAAGAATATTATCAATAAACATTTCCTCATTTTTGCAGTTGTAATTTTAAATATTAGTGTTAAAAAATGCATAATTTCTTCCGCTATATAAGAAAACAAAAAAAAAATTCGGGGCCGATCACTCCTAATTTCCCGGGCCGGTTTAAGTAACCCCATCCGTCCCTGCTGGCCAGCCTATTTACAAAATATGGCGGGAATTGGTCGCACAGAACGGTTGCGAAAATAAAGACGCAAGAAATACACACAAATAACGGTCAGGAAAAAAAGAAAACAAGGTAAAGGGCGTCAACCCACGAACATCCCAGTTCACAAACTCAAGTTATTACAAAATAACAAAATGAACAAAGTGCTGCGACAGAAGCTCAAGCGTAAAATAAAGACAAAATTACTTTATCAAAATGATACAAGGTCTGAAGGACCTCAAGCTTAAATTGGCTTAAATACAAGAAAAACGTGGAAAATGGGCGAAATATCTCCAGTCTTAATAAAAAAAGACTGACTAGAAATACTAGAAAACACAAATGACCATGAAAACACGACACTGCTACTTCCTGTCTGTAGTCTCCTGCAGGTCCGTGACGTCTGGACTCTGCGGTTTCGGGGTAAACTGAATGACGGCTACGGCTCAGCGGAAGCTGGATAGTGTGTCAGCAACCTCAAGTCTTCACGGGCGGTTCCAAGGCTTCGACAGAAAACGAATTAAAACCCCGGTAAGGGTATCCACGGGAATTATTAAAATAAAACACTCGTAATTTTTTTGGCGGAAAATAAATTTAACAGAATTCATACTCCCAAAAATAATTCGGATTTCCGTCAATGAAAAATTTTAAGAAAAACCGTTAGTCAAAAATCGTTTTATACTGCCAAATACCGCACTGTTCGTGAAATGAATGAAACTGAGAAAAAGAGAAAAGATGCTGAGAGTATGAAGGAGTAAAAGAGAAAGAGAACATTGAATCAACGTGTACAATCATACCCTGTATTAAATTTTTAAAATGTATTTTAAAATATTACTATTTGGTTACAAAAAGTAATTAGGGATAAGTCGAAAATAACGTTAGTGTCCGATGCTCACAGGTGGACGACATTTACAAAGTAAATTAGTTTTCTATGAGTTTTTTGGTGTTGAAGACAGACAGTTCAGTTGACGAAATTTCCGTTCCGTTTTTGAAGTTCAAGAGTTCAGCCTTGGTTTTGACAACCAGATTTCAACGCAAACCATAGTAAGATTATATTTGTAAGTAAACTTGTTATATAACTTTCATCCACAATATAATATTTTATTTATTACTATTTTTATTTTCCTTGTTTAATCTTCTATCTGTCCGGGGGTTATAATATTGGTGGCAGCTAAAAACTTATATTCCGTGTTGTTATCAAATATTATAATGCCTTACGAACTTCCAGCTCAAAACAACGCAATCTACGCCGGTATGTGTCACACTATCCCCATTTTTCACAATGAGACAACAAACGGTTCACCAACTTAAGTACTTTTATTCAACTTGTCGAATCATTTGTGAAGAAACGTTTTCGTCACTCGCAGTTTAGATTTTGCCGATGATTCCGGAGACGCCCGCTCGTTTCAGCAGAAATGAGAGCAACCCCAGTTTTTTGTTAATAACTCCGGCTGTATGTAACCGATTGAAATAAAATTATACTTTCCTAGCAGCATAATTATAGGGCTAGCGATTGATGCTAGTATGAACTTCGTAAGGGCACGAGAAACCCTTTAATTAAAGTACTGTAAGTTAACCCTATGTAAATACATGGTAGCGACCACGGACAACCAGCCCGAACATTCATAACAGTTTTCAACCCGATTTATTAACTTTTTTGATATAAGCCGAGGGTCCGCGAACCGAAAATATAGTAGTATACCTCATCTGATGAGAGAGCGATCAAGCGACATACCAAGAAGAAGCCAGCCAGCGAAATTCACCAGGGTAAGAGATACCGCCTTGTTTCCCGTTTTCCCTACCGTTCCGAGCCCTTCAGGCTACCTAGCGCTTAACCGACATTGCGACTTGGAGGCCCTGACTGCGAACCATCCTCGAGTCTTCGGACTGGAGAGCATCCTCGACTCGTACGAGTGGAGAGTATCCTCGACTCGTGAGGGTGGAGAGTCACCCTGTTCAGGGGATCCCAAGTCACAACGTCGGCCACTTCACCGTGTGCCTTCAGCATCCGCGGCTCCTTAGTTGGGAGCACGATACCGTCTGCTTTGAGACCTGGAGGTACCCTCCGAGAGCGCCGTCATACTTGAGCCCCCGGGCTGGAGAAAATCCTCGAGTCTTCGGACTGGAGAGCATCCTCGACTCGTAAGAGTGGAGAGTATCCTCGGCAGGCTTAGTCCAGGTCACAACGCGGGTCCGAAGAGATCAAGAACACCAGGTAAATTAAGCATTCTGCAATGGATATAAATTTTAATCAAAATTATAACCCTAATTATAATCGAAGTCACAACCAAAATTTCAATCAACGTACTCACGATCAAAATTACTATCAGAACCGTAATCGGAATTATAATCAAAATTACAGGCACAATTTTTATCCAAATTTTCAACAAATGGGAAGACCAAATAATATTCTAAAAAGTTTTCAATGTAATAAATCTGGTCATATTTCAAAGTTCTGTAAATTTAATCAAAAAAAGAATCATAGAAATCGTGATTCTAGACTCAACCTTTCGGCGGAAACATTTCATTTAAACTCCACACAGTCGACGGTACAAGCCCCGAACTCGTCGACTTAAATAAAATTGATCATGTATTAGCATCGACAGTCATCAGCATTAATAACAAAAATTTCGCCATTTTTAATATTAATTATAAAAACTTTTCATTTTTGCTTGACACCGGTGCTAGTATAAGTCTCATAAAATGCAGTTGTGTTAGAGGTCTTAATATTAAACCATTGGATAATACTAGATTAATAATTTGTGTGCAGGGCAAGCTCTTCCGGTTGTGGGTAAATAAGATTTACTAATTAATAATTTAGGGCAAGAACATGACTTTATCATTTGCAGCGACAGCTTACCTATTACAGTAGACGGTTTAGATTTCTTTAAAAAAATCCTGGCGTATATTAATTACTGAGACAACACCCTGACCGTAGAAAACGATCAAGTTATTACAGTGGTCCAAACACTAAAGGAAGAAGTAAGGCAATACACGACGAAAGCGGCAACAGAAGCAGTTGAAATACGGAATAAAGAAGAATTATTTGGCATACAGGGAAACGAAGAAAACAATTTTGTAGTGAATGAAAAAGTAGCTAAGATTCATAGAGATGAAGAATTTATTGTAAACATAAGGGATATGTTTATAGATGAAGATGAAATGGTTAATACGATGATTAAAAGTGAAGATTTAGACGAAATTGTTGATACCAGCAGAGAAGATAGTAAAGAAGAGAGAGTTATTAATCCAATATTTTTGAATGAAGATATAGAAATCGCTACAAGAAGTGAAGAGTTAGAAGAAATATCAGTAGAGAAGATAGTAATGAAGACAGAGTTATTATGAATGAAGATATAGAGATCCGTGCAAGAAGTGAAGTTGCCGACCGACCAGGAAGATTAAAAGGAAACACTGATGCTCTATCCCGTATCGAAATAAACTATAATTTAGACAGTGGCGGCTGGTCCATGAGGGCGCTAGGGCGCGAGCCTCCCAAAACGCAAAGAGGAAAAAATAAAAATTCAAAATTTCAAATTAAGGTAAACAGTCTCTTGACATAAGTAATTATGTATCTAATATTTTTTATAAAAAACAGGCAGTTATTCAGTGCCTTATAAGTTGTACGTTCGCTAAACATAGTTTCTTGCACTGCGGCTCGAAATATTTGCGCCCAGTACGGGCTAGTTGGCTCAGTATAACGTCTTCTTGCAATAATCATATTCGGACCACTTCGTTCGTTTCCGTACACTGAACGTCTTAGAGAATATACGCAATTTTAACATGTAAACCGGCGCTCGGACTGAGCGCCCAGTATCGGTGTTGTGTACTGTATGCAGCGCCGTTTTGCTTCGCGGGCGAGTATTATATTAGGTAAATATGGCAATAATAACGTTAAAAAGTAATGTTTCGAGACTCTTATTAGCTAAAAAAATAAATATTAAATTTGTGATATAAATTATCTTTCAAATGAAAAAAAGATTTTCATACAGAGATCATTTAGAAGCTAAATACAGAGAAATTTTTGACTTACTTGATGAACTTCCCAAAACTACATAACATTAAATTCGGTCGTTGCTTTTTATCCAATGTTAGACCGAATTGGAAGTGAAGTAATATACCTGAGAGAAGATAGAAGCCTTTAGAAATATCTTCGGTGCATTGAATATGTTATCACTGATGACTCAGAACAACTTAGAAGAAACCTACATTGAAATAATTAAATTATTAAAAATAATTATAACTACTCCCTTGTGTACTGTCGAATCAGAGTATTTACTTATACTTTACGTATACACATTTAAAAACTGACAAATGTTAACTAAAATATGAGGAGATAGTTTGTGTGTACTTATGCATGTGATTTAAATAAAACTGTTTTTATTTTTAATGCAAGTTTTTTGCGTTATACCACGAGCCGTCACTGAATTTAGAACCCCACTGGAATCGAGAATATATTCTCATTAGTCAAAAAAAGGATAAAGATTACAAAGATCACGGGCAGAACTAGTGTTGTCAAGAAAAGTGACGTCTATTTCGATGATTATGAATTATTAAAAACTAAACATCCATATCATACCCATAGTGCTAGACCACCTACTAAACCGCCGGATAAATAAATAAACTTACGCATATATTTTGATTATGAACTAACCTTTCATATTAATTTTTGTTTTTATATTTTTGTTTGGTTTTAAGGACAATGTGGATAACCATTTTGTTATTATTGAGTACAGACCTCGCGACATCCAACAGCGACCAGGAGAAGGTTGCTGTGTTCTTGAAGGAGGAAGGGATTTTTTAACAGGGGATCAGTAGACAATTGCCACCGACATAAACCTAGTTTCTGGATAAATTCGAGGCCATGCTGCAAAAGGTTTGCCTACAAAAACCATTCAGAAAATCAGGTATAACTATCGAGCACAAAATTATAAAAAAGTATAATTTCAGTTTTGAGTTTATTGCAATAATTATTTTACTTTTACTAGGATTTTGTTTTATTTAATACAGACATAAAAATTTTAAGAACTAGTAAAAAAAAAATCGAGACAAAAATTATGAGACTACAGGACTCATATTATTGCAGCCTTCAGCACCTTAAATGTTAGAACCTACAGTACAGGATGCAATACGGTATATTGCCAAACCGAGTTCAAGTGGCAGAATTCAAATATTTTAGAGTATTTTTTCTTTTATTATTCTAATAAATATATTTTTGCAAAATTTTATGATATGCTAGTTGTGTTTAAATCTTTTCGGATACCAGGGTCTAGTATCATTTTACGTGGCCAAAGGAAATTGGCATTCCTATCCGCTTGTGGCCAACGAGTGTTTTGAATTAGTCACCAGATGAGATCTTTACTTCAGAATTTATTGTTTTATTAAAGGAAATAACTCATCAGTGTTAAATTTAAAAACATTGGTTTAGTGTAAAATTTTTATTTAAGTTATCTTCTGATAAATGGTTATTCTATTCACTGTCTATTTTCATTAATTTATTATATATTTTTACATAGAGTAGGAATTCTGTATTTATACGATCGACACAAAAATCTCTTATAATGTTAGAAAACTCAGTTTTATTGTAAGATAAAAAAAACCGCCAAGAGTTTTCTGTATGTTTTAGCGACGCTGCTACAGACTTACTTATGTTCCGATGCTACGAGCTAAGAGTTCCGCCTTGATAGAATAGTTCTCCGGCAAAAATAGCTGAGAAAGATCTCCGCCAACCTTTTTCATCTGGTTGTTTGGAAAGTATGCTCTGACCTACTTTAACAATCATGGCGGCGTGACATCACACTTTCATGGTCTATTGAAGACTCGACGCAAATCAAATCACAGTAAACACGGGGAATCCCACGTCAGACGACACAACGGGGAAGTACAAATTAATTCCAAAACAAATGTCCAGTGGCGCAACAAAAAGTTTTTTCGTAGTTAAATTAATTTTGGAAAAAACGCGTCAAAAAGTAAGAAAAAAGCTCTAAATAGGCATAAAAAAATAATAGGCATGAAAATTCAAAAAGGCAAAAAGGCATGAAAAACTTGGTCTTATTTTATTTCTTTTTATCTGATTCGTACAGATTTTTAAATATATTTTTCACGTCATAAATTTTATGCATAAGCATATTTTTTTAAATCCGGTCTTTACTGATCAGTGATCAACAGATCCGAGAAACAAACTGTAACAGCCAGGATTTCAATCAACAAAATAGGAAAGGTTTAATTATTTGACAATAACATTTATTAAAGCAGGTATAAATGTTTATACTTAATTAACAATTGGGGTGTACAAAAAAATGTAACAAATAAGTGATTGAAAATATGTAGAAATTAAATTGGAATAACAAAATGAAATAACAGGAAAATACTTAAGTTACATACATACATGAACTTAGTTGACGCAGACTAGATTTATAAAAACGACTTTCAACTTACAACAACTGACGACTGCCTCGATGATTACACTTCGACTGACTACATTTCTAACTGTCCCCCGTTTGTCATCGAAGCAGCCCTATTTATACAAATTTCTAGTACCCTTTCAAGTGACATCAAACAAAGGAAAATTTTCTCGTTACTTTCCAAATTTCTCTGCTTGACATCACTTGAAGGTTTTCGGCCGAAAGTACACTAATTAAAATATCGTTATTGCAAACGCCAATAACTAAAAATGTGCGGTATGCAAATTACATTTACTCACTCAAGGATTTCACTGTGACAAAACCAATCCGTTTATACTTGCAACAGATTAAAAATTGCTAATACGAACAACTGGTTAAGCCCGATTATCAATAGTCACCCTTGGTTTTGTTTATATTTAATCAAGGGTATGGAGTTGATTGGCATTTAAATTTATTCATTCAAAATGGATGCAGCACTTCCAATTCGCAATATTCGAGCTCATCGTGTAGCTATAGAAAGAAGAAAACACATTTATACATGTAGAAGAAAAAATCAGTTACTTCTACTTACAGAAAATGAATTTAAAAGAAGATATAGGGTTACAAAAAATACCGCTAAATTTATCATAAATTTAGTTAAACATAATTTGTTACCCGTGTCGGACTGTGGATCGTGAGATCCTCAGTTCGAATCCCACTGCCGACAGTTACAAATTTAAATTTACCCCTGTGGTTCCCCCTCCATTAACATCTTTGGGGGCTATGATTTGACGGCTGGTAACCGCACTTCATACGTAAAAATATATCAATTACCGAGATCTGCGTAAGCAGAGTACCACACCCATAATGGGTAAAAGGCGTGATGATATATTTTTTATTTTTTTATATATAATTTGTTACCCAAGCTAATAAAAAGAACTCGTATTTCTCCAGAGCTACATGTACCTATTGCACATTGATTTTATGCCAAAGGTATTCAGCAAGAGTAAATTGTTGTTAAGTAAGTAAAAAGTAAAATTTTCGGCAATAAGTTTTCAACGAAAATCACGATTTCACTATTTTCACGATGACGCCTAACTGTGTGTGTGTAACGATTTTTTCGTTCGCGATAACTCAAAATCTATTAGCTTACTTGTCAGGTTTTTTGGGTTATCTCAGGAAATATTTGGGTTCCAGTAAATTTTGTCATAATAACTTGAAACTGTTTTCTATATTTTGTAACGTTTCGAAATTGTTATAATTTTTTTTTTTTTTGAAAATTATGTGATGGCCACGTCAGATTCTAATGACAGTTTAATTTTCAAACTTAATACATATTTAGACATTGGATGTTTAAATTTAGAGCTGATTAGATTTTTGTGGCGAACCATTAACCGGAAATGGTAGTTTACTTGACGGTTTTAACCCTTTCCGAACAGAATGAACCTGTGAAATCTTCATATTAAAATCGTTTCTATCAATGTAGAGCTTAAAAAACGTAATAAATTATGTTTTTCTCAATAGCTGGCGATATTATGGTACTAACTAAAATGTGGTACATAATACAATATACCATAAAACTGCGACACAAAAGCAGTATGAAACTGAGGTATGGTTCCTATACCAGTAAGCCGGAAAGGGTTAAGGTATTTTGAGCATATCAGTAAATAATTGAGTAAAATTAAATTTAGTTATAATTGAAAAGATCTTAAATAATATTAGCTACAATTTGTACTTAAAACTTTTTCTTCTATTTTGCACAGTTTAAAATTATTAAAGCGGAAAGATATGTGCTGGCCAGATCAGATTTTTTCCCATTTTAGTAATCTATAGACCTTAAAAATAATTATTCAAACCTCTATTTATGTAATAATAGTGTATTGTACGACAAACATGGAATGGTACTCATTTCCTACGAGTATGAAATGGATATTGCATACGAGTTGTACACTATACTTTTTCTATGACCACGATATTATTTCCTAATTAATTTAATTTTAATAATAAATTTGTCCCGCTTTCACTACTCCAATATTTGACAATTCTATAGTATATTGTACAACGAGCATGGAATGAGCCAAAGGCGAATGCTGCATATCATACAAGTACGAAATGAACATTCCATGCGAGTTGTACACTATACTTTTTCTGCGACCACGATATTATTTACTAATTAATTTAATATTGATAAAAAAAATTGTCTCGCTTTCACTATTCCAATATTTGACAATTCTTAATAGGTGTCCTAGAAATGGCACCTGTACTTAAATGAATTTATCTGTATTGAAATACTCACAAAACAAATTCATTTCGCAAGATGCTTGCAATGTACCTCATATCCCTAGCAACAACAAACATACAATGAGCAGATTTCTAAGTGGTCGTAGAAAAAAATACTATACCTATGATTCATTGCAGATACAATTCTTAAGCCTATGGCACACGCGTCGATGAGCATCGATGCTCATTGACGAAACAACAGAACGAACCCGTCATCGACGAAAAATAGAGGCTCCTCTATTTTTCATCGATAAGCATATAAGAAACAAACGGGTCACATTTCAGACGTATCTTTGTGTCTCATTTCATGTTGACATTTTTTATCACAGAGAAATTCCCTGTATTCGTCATTGATGGCATTAAAAATCTTGAAAGGTGGGTTCGTTCTGCTGTTTCATCATTGAGCTCATTGCTGCTCATCGACGCTCATCGACCAGTGTGCCATATGCATTACGGTAATAACACTCAATAAAATTTTAGAGTATATTAACTGTCATAAAATTAAATTTGTCAGTAAAACAGATTTCTTTTTACCTATATATGCGCTGTTAGTTTTACTTAAACCTTAAGCAGGCGGGTGAAATTTCGTAATGCTACTAGTTTTTAAATCGTAACAAATTGTTTATATTGAAATACATATATTTATTTAATTCTGGTTACAAAATGAACATAAAGGTTAATTAAATTGAAATTACTATTAAAACTTTAATATTGCATCATTAATTACACAAAATTGTACTTTAGTCTCCTACTTTCATAACGTTTTTCGTCTTCACATGACCTCCAATGTTGACTGATAGCGATTTTGTTTATTAAATCAAATCTATAAATAAATAATTACACTAGAACTACAAAGAAATATCCCTACATCTTATTTAACACAGATTAATTTATTTTGATTTCGAAATTTAATGAAATTAATAATAATAATTCTTAATTTTCCGCCTTTTGCTTTTTATTGCTACTGGCGTATAGTGCTTACAATTTATTTTAAATATTTTAATCTGTTACTGTCATCATGAATACATTAAATGTAGAGAACCGTGTAAATATTACTAGAGTGTATTATTGGAGGCGCAGTGCAGATTATCTGAATACTTTACAGGAATGTACACCGAATGGTTTTAATCGCCAGAAATTGACAGTGACAGATTAACATATTTAAAAAAAATTGCAAGCACTATACGTCAGTAGCAATAAAAGAGTAGGCGGAATTATTATTATTAATTTCATTAAATTGTGGTATCCAAATAAATTAATCTGTATTAAATAAGATGTAGGGATATTGGTAGTATTGTAATATAAAAACTGGATGCGTAATTTTTTGCCGGACACTTTTTATTTACAATAAACTGATTTTACATGTTAACTGCCTATGCCAACATTTACGTGGGACACACGGCATACGGTATATATATATATATATATATATATATATATATATATATATATATATATATATATATATATATATATAATATTGTAATGTAATGTAAGATCATGCGTGCCACTTTTATGTACCGCACAGCGCGCCACAAAACACACAGGGCACAGGGCAATCTAGAAATTGTACCGGATAACCGTATCGATTGGTTTTTTAAAATTAGAAAACCGGTTTTAAGGCTAATCGTGGATTTTCGATTCACCGCGTTTTTACGGTTCTACAGTATTAGAATAATTATTTTCTGTAGAAAGAAACATTCTAAACGTAAAAAAATTGCTTAAAAGCAAAAAAATTTGTACTTGTTTCTTTTTTTTTTATCAAAATTTTAATAAAAATATATTTTTTTCGAAACCAACAAAATGTTAATATCTTTGTTTTTTTTTGTATTATATTTTAAATAAAAGTTTATTTTGTTTCAAACCAAAAATGTTTTTTGTATCATAATCAAAATAAAAAAATATTTTTTTCATAAATTAAATTTTATTTTATGTATCTTTTATTTTTCATTAATATTTTATTTTTCATTTACTTAAATTAACCGTTATTATCCGATATAGCGCATTGACCCGATAATTTCGAATAATCGATTAATCGGGAACATCGATTAACAAAGGGAGAATAAACGCGGTTTTCGGTTTACCTCAGTTTGTGGTTAAAGTGCGTTTTCCGGTTAATCTCGGTTTTCGGTTAACATCGGTAATCCGCTATTTTTGGTTAACCTCCATAAACCGCGAATTTCGATTAACCGTGGTTTGTCGAGATGGTTAACGAGTTACCAATTTTGACGGTTTTTGACACCACTATGAATGTGTATGTGTTATGCTTTTGTATGATCGAAGTTTTTAACAAACTGAATGATTGTTTACGAATGTATTTGTTGCATGATAGTTTGCTGTAAGATCTTATCCTGAAAAAGGTTTAAGTGTAAACCGAAACGTCGGTTATGTAAGAAGAATAATGCTGTATAACTGGGATTTCGACTATTATTTACACTTTACAATAATCACAGTCAAATAAACATGTAGAGAAGCAATAATGAAAAGAGATCGTCATTGATTACAACATCCATATCACAAATTATCGAAGCCGAAAACGACAGTTTTAAAGTAGACAATTAAAAAGAATTTATTGATACACAAGTATACATTGAATAATTTTGTCCGAATCTCTAGTAGGCGCTGGGAGGTGAATAATATTTTGTTGGTTTCTTTTTACAGGATGGCTTCTTTTTGTTTAGTTTTAGATGACTAAGCTTCTTTTTTCGTTTAATACGGCATGGGTTCTTGGGTTTAGCTCCTGGTAATTTTTCCTTGCATTTAAGATTAAACGTAACATATTTGGGTTTGTGTCGATTGGGATCATATATTTGTAGACCAGCTGCAGCTGCAGCCCGTCTAGCTTTCATTTCTAAGACCTTCTGTTTCATTTCTAACTCCTTCTGCTTCCACTCGTGTGGCGCGGGGCAATTTTCTCTTGCCCGGAAGTAAGAACAGATTTTTTCCCACAGTGACGATATTTTTTTTAGTGGTGGCGAGGGCATTATTTCAACGCACCATCTTTTGCCTGATGGCTTGAATCCTTTACATTTAAACTTTCGACAAGCCTTGGTACAATCAGGTGTAGGTTTCACTTTCAACGGTTTGGGACCGCCAGGCTTTTGATTATTCAAATATAGTCTGCTGTACTTGTACGCCTTTTCACGTAGTTTTGCGTAACGTCTATGAGCATTTGATAATCTATTACCTGGTGCACCTAGTGTACTGTAGCGTCGAGTTTGAATGGGATTAATAAAAGATGGCAGTTGAATTTTCTTCGGCTTCCAGCACAAAACATCGTCCATTCTCGGTGGGTCAAAATCACACTTATCTTCGTATATAGGCCAACATTTTTCCATTTTTATAGTATTGTATTTTTGTTTGAGTCTCCTAATTTCTGGAACATAATTCACATATTTTCTACAGTTGCCTCGTTCAGGTATTTTTGGTAATTTCTTTTCAGTCGCGTTTAACCCTAAAATGTCATCCATGCTAGGCATTTGTGCCTGACATAATGTCACGCAATTTTCATGTTTATATTTCATCCCATTGGGATTGTAGTTTCGTTTGGGTCGGACCAGTTCAGGGGCGTTATTTGGCACGGGAAATGGAACGCAGTCATTTTCTTCGAGTATCTGGCAAAGAGTTTTGCAGTAACTGCGGTCTTGAACCATTTTGTGAGCACGAACCAATTTTGGACTTTCTGTTGGATTGTGCATAATGCATTCCATATATTTGTTTGCAGGAATATTTGGTAGCTTCTTTGATTCTATTTTATAACTTCGTATATCATCCATTCTTGGTGGACCGATTTCGTAGGATTTTTTACAATAAGTACGATCTTGAATAATTTTATTAGGCGCTTTTGTAGATTCGTGTTGTATAAATGTGTCACAGTTGTTAATTCTTTTTGGTAATGTTTTTGCCGCCATTCTTCTGTTATAGTTGACTTCCATTAATGAAATAATTTTGGCTTGTTTAAATTCTGCAATAAAAACTCCACGAAATATATTGAAACTGTGCTAAAACGTCATGATGAAAATAAATTATTAAAAAAATATTTATATAGCCATAAAAAAATTATTTTTTTTTATCTCGAAAGGTTGCGAAACAAATATAACTTTTCATTACACTAAAACTCATTGAACCATATATATGGAAAAAAGCTAACAAACCTTATTACGTCCTTACCTTATTAATCAAAAGTTCGTTGCTAAGTTACGGTTTTATAATAAAATCGAAAATATTAACAAATAATTGAAACTATTAAGATCCAACTGTTACTGAAATACGATGACTTGATTATTATAATATAATAATAAGTTCAATAATTTCAGTTGTTCTATAAATAGAAAATATATCAGTCTGTCACAATTTTGAATATTTAATATTATCTGTCAGTCTGTGCGGATCTCTAGAGTTACGGTTTCTTAAAAACTACTAAACTGAAAATTTTGATATTTTGTTTTGGTAATAATCTAATAACCGGAATTGGTAGTTTACTTGAAGCCCTATCAAGCTATTTTGAAATCTCTCAGTAAATTACGGTTTAATGATAATTTTGTTATTAGAATAATGTTTGAAATATTATTATCTTCAATTATTTATTGAAGCATTTTCCTCTTACTATCACCATTTTCAATTATAACACGTATAAGTAAAATCATATTTTTATATTTTCGTTTAAACCTAACCTGTGTTTGAAAAAAAAAACGGTTGAAAACTGTCATTTTTTGACATGTGTCATAATTTTTTGAAGGGATGAATGTTTCTTGATAGTGGGGGTCCGTGTTTCTGGTGCCCACGACAGATATTTTCAAGTGGTCAAAATAAGCAAGCATTACTTGTTGCACTTATCAGCATCATTTTCTTTCTCCAATTCATAAATGCTCCATACGTAGACTCGTACCTTTGCTTTGATTTTGACGGCAGTAATTCAAATGACACAATTATCGCTACTTCAACTATATTAAAAGGGACCATAGAGTACAAAGGGATACTGCCATCGTTCAATTCATCTGAACTCGATCACAGTTTCAAGGTTTACTTAATACGTGTCAGTAGAAGAAATTGGCTAGATAAGAGATAGGAGACTTGTCTACTACACACTTCGTTTCTGTTGTATTTTACCTAAAGCAGTCATAATACCACAGAAGTTCAAAAGATATAGTTAATGAAATGAAAAACTAATCAGCTCTTCCAAGGGTGATAAATGGAGGGTTATACTTAAGCAAATTTGCATGCTGCCATCTATTCATGTATTTATGGAACTACGATGAAATTCACGTGCGCGAAATACAAACAAAACGCTGTCAAGATGACAGTTCTTGAAATGATGCTAAATATAAAAAATAAAGTTTGTGTATGGTTTGTGCAATAGTGACTCCCGTTATTATTATAAAGAATGTATGGTCAATGTTTGATTTATTAAGTTTCCTAAATAATAAACTTCAAAAATAAAAACATAACCTTGTTCAAACACCACCTCAAAACATGGATGTTTGTATTATGAACTTCCATCCCAACTTCTACCTCATCTTTCTATTTCTTGCCTGTGACGTCAAAATCATAACCCTCCATATATATGCTATACAAAATATCAAACTTTTCAGTTTAGTAGTTTTTAAAAAACCGTAACTCCGGGGATCCCCACATACTGACAAATAATATTAAATATTCAAAATTATGACTTATATTTTTTCTATTTATAGAACAACTGAAAGTAAAGAACTTATTATTATATTATAATAATCAAGTCATCATATATCAGTAACAGTTGCATCTTCAATAGTTTCAATTATTTGATAATATTTTCGAACACTAAGGTTGAAATAATGCACCTGCAACGAAATAAGGATTGTTCCCTTGTTTCCATAGAAATGGTTCAATGAGTTTTACTTTACTGAAAAGTTATATTTTTTTCGCAACCTATCGAGATAAAGAAATAATTTTTCTATGGCAATAGTATGTAGTACATCTAGTGAGCCCTGTGGAATGTAGACTAATTAAGATCGAATTAGTGATTAATTAACGAATTGTTATTGATTGACAGTTTGTTTGTAATTTTAGAACAAAATATTGTGAAAGTTGGAAGGTGAAATCTGAGTAACTTGTATATAAATGGAGGGATTTTGTTTAAATTTTAAGCAGTATCAATTCTAACCATTAAAACGGAAGGGTCAAGCTCAACAGCTATAAAGTAAGTCTATTTTATATATCAATTATAAATCACGATATTAAATAAAAATTTGTTTTAGAAATGGATTTCAATAAAATGAATGAAAAAGGTCAGTTAACCAAAATTAAACCCATACGAAAAATATCAGATTTAGAAATGAATAAGAAATATAAACTAATGGATATCAAAGCTGTTAATACTGGGTTTGGAAGGAAAGTCATTACCGAATGCGAAGAATTTATTACTTATCTACCAGGACGATTCGATAATTTATCGGACGGAGAAATAACTGATTTGAGAAAATCTGTTTCTAAGTGGTGTATAAAATATACAGGGATGAAAGATTATGGTGCTATGGGTAAAAAAGTCCGATTAGTAGAATTTGTTCAGTTGTAATATATGTATTGTTATAAATATGTATGTATTTTATTGTAACAATCAAATTATTTAAATAAATTTTATAAATTATAATACACACTTTAATTCAAATATCTTTTCGATATTTCTATAATATATTCAAAAAATATTAGTGTGTTAAATATATATTTTTGTTAACACTTCTCTTTCTACATTATATCATTAACTATCTTGTTGAAAACATGTGCACGAAATTTCAACATCCTTTCTCTGCCACAATTGCTGGCCCCTCAGGCAGCGGAAAATCATACTTTGTAAATAATTTTATTTCTAATATTACCGATATGAGTGATATAGTATTTTCTAAAATTTGCTGGCATTAAGAAACTTGGCAAAATTTATATAATACAATTCGAAATGTAGAATTTTTCGAAGGACTACCTGATGTAGAAAACATGGATGGATAAAATCCACAACTAATTATAATAGATGATTTAATGAGAGAAGCAGATGACCGTGTAGTGGATATATTTACAAAATGGTCACATCATAAAAATTTATCCGTATTTTTTCTCACTCAAAATTTATTTCGTCAAGGAAGGGGACAGAGAGATATATCGCTAAATGCAAACTACATAATTTATTTTAAAAACCCTCGAGATAAAGCCCAAATAATGCACCTATCACGTCAAGTTTTTCCAGAAAATATTAAATTTGTACAAGAAGCTTATCGGGATGCAACGTGTGAGCCTCACGGCTACTTAGTGGTTGACTTTAATAAAATACACCAGACTGGTTGCGCTTCCGTACGTCACGTGACGGTTTAACATATCTCTATTTACCGAAGAAACGATATAAATACAAAAGTATAAGTCTGCCTGAGATTATATCATAAAATGAGTAAAAGTATAACAAGCAACGCTGAATTGTTGCAGGCTCTGCATCAATTAAAACCAAAATATAGACTTGCACTATTAAAAAGCACAGATTGTAATTCAGTTAGATGTATCTGTGCATGTGTTTATAATATTATGCATGGTAAAATTTCGCTCAGTCAAAAACAGCAAGCTGAACTTAAGCGACATAAAAACGTTTTAAGAAAACTTACGAAACGAGGCGAAACTTGGAAAAAGAAGAAACGCATATTAGTACAAACCGGTGGAGCGTTTCTGCCATTTTTATTAGCACCACTTTTAACCGGAGTTCTAAGTAGTTTATTTAAAAAAGTACATAAAGAAAATGGTATTAATAACCCCCGAAAACTTAAATCGTTTACGTAACAATATCAATAATACTAATAATAATAAAGAAGATATATTTAGCAAGCTTGATAATGACATGAAAAATGTTTTAAATTCAAATTTGCCTGAATATGAAAAATGGACTTTATATCAAGAAAGTTTACAAAGATATTTACACTTTCAAAAACAATTCAGAGAACCTATAAAAATACCTATTGAAAACGAAGTCAACACAGACCCGAAACTACCCGCAGAGAAGTCGGACGATACAGAAAATATTATAAATGTTATTCCTAAATCACACCAAAATAAAGCTTGTTTATTAGTACAAAAACTTAAATTAAATGAGTAAATAAGTAGCTGGGATGAGAAAGGTATTGTTACAATAAATAATGCACAAATACCTAATTCAAATATATCAGATTTAATAGGAGATATTGTAAGATTTAGAAAAAATAGCAGCCCCGTGGGGTTCAACCTCTTATTAATAAAAAAAGAAAATCACCGTATACTAATAGCGATCCATACGAGGCTGATTCAGAAGTAACAAAAGCTAAGAAAATTGAGTAGAAGCGTTTTACGTTTTAAAATGAATAGGAGATTAGCTGAGATTTATTTTTATCCATCACATCCCGCTGGCTTTTCAGGAGCCCAAAATTTACTCAATGCTGTAAAAGGAGAATATGATGTTAATAAAATACAAAAATGGATTAGTTCGCAAGATGCATATACGCTACATAAAACAGTTAGAAAACATTTTCCAAGGAACAAATATAAGGTTTCAAATATAAATGACCTCTGGCAGGCGAACCTTAATGATATGCGAAAGTTGAGCCGTTTCAACGATAATTACAAATACATTTTAACAGTAATTGATATATTTAGCCGCTATTCATGGGTAATTTCTTTAAAAGACAAGAAACCAGCTTCTGTGATTGAAGCATTTAAAAATATATTTAGAGAACGAAAACCTCTTTATTTACAGACTGAGAAGGGGTCGGAATTTATAGCTAAGTCGGTACAATCATTTTTAAAAGAAAATGATATTCGTTTTTATGTAACTCATAATCCAGATGTGAAAGCATGTTTCGTAGAAAGGTTTAACAGAACATTAAAAACTAAAATGTATCGTCTTATAAAAACACATACAAATATATAGACGTATTGCAGAACCTTGTCGCATCTTATAATAAAACGAAACATCGATCAATAAAAGTAGCACCCTGCGAAGTAAATGAGGACAATGTATTAAAAGTATGGAGAAATCAGTATGGAACTATAGAAAACGGAAAAAATCATAGTCAAAAATTTAACTTAGGGGAATTTCAAAATACAAACATACATTTGAAAGAGGGTACGAATCTAACTGGAGTGAAGAATTATTTAAAGTTTGCGGAGTAAATAAAAGAAATCCGATTCTATATAAATTAAAAGATTTAAATAATGAAATAATAGAGAAATAATAAATAATGAACATCAACACGTATATGTAACAGCTGATACAACTTATAAAATTGATAAAATATTGCAAACAAAAGGATCAGGCCGTAGAAAGAAATTACTAGTCAAGTAGAAAGGTTATAGCGATAAGTTTAATTCTTGGATACCTGCAAGTCGTATTAATTTATTAAATAATGAATAATAAAGAGTTTTTTTGTTACCCTCCCCAGTAATAGTTCAATGAAATATTTTCCTAATAATACTACTACTCGATTTACAACACAATTACCGCAAAATATCAAGTTAGAAGGAGCTTGGGAAGTAGCGTTGTCAGAAATATTTTATCCATGCACTATTTATAATGTTAATTATCGTGAAAATAAAGTCAACATTTTGACGAAAAAAGAAAATAAAACAGAAAAAAGCGTAAAAGTAGGTATACAGAAGGCAAAAATTTCAGCTAAAAATTATGAAAACATTGATGATGTATTACATGAAATGAATTCAGACGAAGAAATTAATAAATATATAGCATTCTATCACAATAAACAAGAAAAACGTGTAGAATTAAAAGTTAAACATCCGGATGTGTCCTCCTTGAAACTGTCACCTAGATTGGCACTTCAACTGGGGTATTCACCATTCGCCGACATATTTGAGCAAAGAACTTCTATTAATTGGCCTAATGTGATGTTAGGTGTACCATCGCAGTTGTATATTTACTGTGATATCATCGAGCCACAGTTCGTAGGAGATGTAGTAACACAGCTGTTAAGAATTGTGCATGTTAACACTGAAAAGTATGTATTTGGATCAAATAGAATAATGACATATGCGCAACCACATTTCGTCCCTGTTCTTAGAAGAGAATTTTCTAACATTGAGATTGATATAAGATGTAATGATGGTTATATAGCGCCATTTCAGTTTGGAACATTGTGTATTAAACTCCATTTCAGACGTTGTGCACCATGAAAACGTGTCCGTATCAAGAATATTATAATTTACAGGCCGGAAGTGGTATAGGGACAGTGTTTAAAGGAAATCAATAGTAGTGTGTAATGCCACTATCCCAGACAGACACTTGTGCCTTTCACTTTGGCGTGGGGTGTCCCTGAGATATAATTAATTAGATTTTTTGGAATTTTTTAGGGGCATATGTAATTAGACTTTTGTGTGTGACGTACGCTTGTGGAATTTTGTTTTTGGAACAAATATTTCTGGGGAATATCTAATTTGGTTATAATTTGTTTTGTGAAATGTCTGAGGTGTGACGTAGGACTGTGGATATTTTTGGGATAAATTATTAGGATATAATTTATTTTTAATAACTTGGAATATTTTTACTAAATTATTTATTAATTATAATAATATGTAACACAAATAATTATAAGAATAAGTGATTACAACTAAACATGTAAATTATATTTTAGGAACTTAAAATATCGTTTTTAAAAAAGTTTATTTTATTAAAAACAGATTAAATGGTTCTGGCTAGAACGCTGGTTACAACAGGAATGTAACAAGAATACAACAGGAATGCTTCTGATTCTACGTGCTAACATATTTATACAAAGATTGTCTTAGAGACGAGCCTTTTTACTTGACACCTTAAACTGTTGATTAAATAAATTCAAGATGATTTAATTTCTATGAATATTGCGCAATATAGGGTGAGGTGCTCACATAATTCCTCCCTCCTCAAGAGTGGAAGTTACATTTTTTGGAACTTCTACTAAATTCTTTTAATTCTAAATCATTTAACTTTTTAAATTTTCTTTTAAGATAATATTTGTATTTACAACATAATATTACAATAATTATTAATACCATCATAACATAAATTATAATTATTTCATCAGTTAGCGAACGTACCTGTCAGCGGTAACACCTGTCAGCGAGCCGTCCGCAGTTATAATATTAAAAAAGTGGTTTTTTTCGTTAAATAATTTACGAATTTAGTGTAAGGTGCTTCATAGCAGTGTAGTGAACCAGTGCAGTGCAAAATTTTCTAAGGTCAGTTCTGATTTACCTTATTTTTGAACTTTGAAAAATTTTTCACTGACTGGCCACGCCCACCCGTGGTGCGTTTTTTGTCTTCATTTACTTTTTTATTTTTTTAATTTATTCTAATAAATTCTGTGCTATATTTCATTGCTTTTCTGGCATTTAGTGCCAAAATTTATTTTATTTAATTTTTTTTTAAATAAAATTAAAATACATTTTTTTACTTTTCGTATCTTTGGTTTCGTCTGGGGGCTTCGGCCCACCAGACATTAAAAATGGCTTTGGACTCGGTCCCGGGGCCTAGGGAGAAGCGAGCTCGCGTCAATTCTGACGATGAGGACCCAGCACCAATGTTCCTGTTGGTAAAAAGAGCCAATGGAGACTTCAGCAAAGTAAGCCCCTTTCTTATTTCGCGTTTAGTGAAAACTATTGCCGGAGACGTTAAAGTCATCCGGAAAATTAAAGACGGTCTTCTTATTGAAGCAAAAAATGCTGATCAGTCACGAAAATTACTTGCAGCCAAGACCCTAGGTGATTATGTTGTTACTATCACGCCACATAACACCCTTAATTTTTCTAAGGGTGTTATCTACTGTAGGGATCTGCTGAACTGCACAACTGATGAAATTCTGAGTGAACTGGAAAAGGAAGGTGTGGTTGAAGTGCGAAGGATCATAAGTAGGAAAAACGGTCGTGAGGAAAATACCCCATCCCTTGTGCTAACTTTTAATTGTTGTGATGTCCCAAAATATATATATATGCTGCCATGTATCGCCTCCCTGTTCGTCCGTATATCCCTAACCCTCTTCGCTGCTTCAATTGCCAACAATTTGGACACTCCTCATCCAGTTGTAAAAATCCAAAAATTTGCATCTGCGGAAAACCCCCACATGACGGAACCGAATGCGGTGATGTCAATTGTATTAATTGCCAAGGTAACCATCCTGCCAGCTTCAGAAACTGCCCGAAATTTAAAATGGAATATGCTGTTTTAGAGTACAAAACTTCTCATAAATGTAGCTTCCCGGAAGCAAGGCAGCATGTACAGCGTAATACGACTTTCACCACTTCTTATGCTAAGGTTGCAGCAAAACCTGCTTCTCCTCCACCGTTAAACGTTGCCGACATCGCGTCTCTGCTGATGCCAGAGATCGCAAAAATCGTAAAAAATGTATTCTCTGAATTTGTTCAATTATTTACCTCTCAAAGTCAATTCAAAACTCCAACCGCTTCGTCTCTTGCTTCTACACCCAGTTCATCTGGTGTTAAATTTGTTAATTTGCCTTCCTACGACGAACACTCCCATTGTCCTTCGTGCGGAAGATACTGACAATTCCAGCAATGACAGTACTGCTACTGTCGACGGGAATTCTTCTGCCCGCAATAAGAAGAAAAAAGATAGAAGAGGTTGGCCTAAGGGCAAGCCTCGTTCCTAGAGCTTGTATTCTACCTTTCAGCTCTTCAGCTATTTATATAGCACCATTTTTCTTTCATTTTTTTCTCACTTCTAATGTTCAAACTCCTTCAATGGAACTGCAATGGTATTGTCACTCATCTTCCAGAGCTTAAATTGCTATTAGCTGATCAGAGCCCCAGCTGTGTTTGCATTCAAGAAACACATTTTAAACCTCAAGATTCATTTTCTCTAAGCGGCTTTAACATCATTCGTCATGATGTTAATCCGGACGGACGAGCACATGGCGGTGTAGCGATTCTTTTATCTTCTCCTACACCATATACAGTATGTAACCTTCAAACGCAACTTCAAGCGGTTGCAGTTCAATTATATTCGCCTAGAAAGTTTACAGTCTGTAATATTTATTTGCCAAATTTTAATTGGAATATGAATGATCTTGAGAATATTATAAACCAGCTTGAGCCACCATTCCTTCTTGTAGGTGACTTTAATGCGCACAGTTTTTTATGGGGATTCAATCAGTCTGACGGTAGAGGACGTATTATTGAGAACCTTCTTGATAACATTGATACAGTGCTCCTGAATACAGGGGACGCCACTTATTTGAATTTACGTTCAAATTCCTTTTCAGCCATTGATTTATCAATTTGTTCTCCTTCTTTAGCTCCGCACTTCTCCTGGAAAGTGCTTGATGATGCACATTTCAGTGATCATTTACCCATTTTGATCTCTTGTTCTCTTCCTTCTTCAGAGCCTTCTTTTCTCCAAAGATGGCGATTTGAGTCTGCTGATTGGGACAGTTTTTCCGCGGAAATAATCATCCCAGTTTTGTCAGAAAATATCATGTTTCTCTTGGCGATATTAATTGCAGTATCTTACGATCTGCAAACAATAATATCCCGTTAACATCTTCTCGTTTCATTAGAAGAAAGGTCCCGTGGTGGAACACGAATGTAGCTAGTACTATTCGTGAAAAGAAACGTGCATTAAAATGTTATCGACGTTCACCAACTCTTGATAATCAAATCATTTTTAAGAAGGCCCGAGCTCATGCTCGACTTGTTATTCTACAAGCTAAGTCTACCTCCTGGCGGAATTATGTCTCTTCTGTCACACCTGAGCGTCCGTCGAATGAGCTGTGGAATAAAATTAAATACATGCACGGTTATCAAAAGTCTCACACTGTCAATCTTCTTCATATCAATAACATTTTAAGCACTAATCTTAATGACATCTCCGAATGTTTAGCTACACATTTCGAGTCTGTCAGTAGTACAGAAAACTACTCTTTAAGATTTCTTAATGTCAAAGAAACGAGTGAAGCCCCTCTTGATTTCTCTTCTGATGGCGATGAAGTGTATAACCTTCCTTTTTCAATTTTTGAATTTGATTCTGCACTTAGCAAAACAAAAAATACATCTGTCGGTCCTGACAACATTTCATATTGCATGATAAAACATGTACCTTCTGAGATGAAATCCCATATTTTAAATTTTTTCAACCTTCTCTGGCGTAGCGGTACGTACCCGGATGCCTGGCGAGAAGCTACCATCGTTCCTATTTTGAAACCGGGCAAGGATGCCACACATTCTATTAGTTACGGGCCCATATCACTAACGTGTCATCTGGGTAAAATTTATGAACGTATGGTAAACTACAGGCTTTGTTGGTATTTAGAGCATAATCGCCTTTTAGATCCTTATCAGTGTGGCTCTAGAAAATTTCATTCTGTCACTGATCTCCATGTTCAGTTAACGAATGACATTCATTGTAATTTCCTCAAACGAAAACATTTAGTTGCTGTTTTCTTCGACCTGGAGAAGGCATTTGATATGACTTGGCGTTACGGCATTCTTAAGCAGCTACATGAGTGGGGACTTCGTGGCAATCTACCACTTTTTATATCTTCCTTTTTTGAAAATCGAACTTTCAAAGTACGTATAGGTGATATCTATTCATCTTTTCACCCCCTTGAAAATGGTATTCCGCTAGGTTCTACCATTAGTGTAATCCTTTTTCTAATTGCTATCAATAGCATTGCACTAAATCTTCCTCCGACCGTCCGCCATTGTCTCTATGTCGATGATTTGGTCATTTACACTTCAGCATCTAGCATTCCTGAGTGCGAATCTCGACTTCAGGATGCAATTAACAACATTACCAATGCTGCTACCGCTAGGGGTTTTCGTTTTTCTGTTGAGAAAACGAAGTGTATAGATTTCTGTCGCTTACGTACTCCTCACAACAATCCTTCACTTTATTTGTATGGTTCTCCAATTCAGTGCGTCGATAGGGTTAAATTTTTGGGTTTAACTCTTGATCCGTATCTGACCTGGAAGCCGCATATTCTAGAACTTGCTGCAGACTGCCGTCGTGTTTTGAATGCATTAAAATGCCTCGGAAGCACTAAGTGGGGTGCTGATAGAGACTGCTTGCTACGACTTTACAATTCTCTTGTAACGTCAAAACTTGATTTTGGAGCAATCGTACTCAGTTCCGCTAAACAACTCCATCTCAACCGCTTAGATGCTGTCCATAATACGGGTATCCGTTTGTCAACTGGTGCCTTTCGTACTTATCCAGTTCACAGTTTATACTGTGAGTCAGGGTTGCCTCCATTATTTATCCGTAGAACACGACAATGCATGAGATATACTGCTCGAATTATGTCCAAACCTTGGCATTTCATGTTTACTTCTCTTTTCCAAGACGAGCGTGCTCATAATCTATTCCTCAGCAGTTCCACCTCTCTCTGTTCTTTGGCTGTTCAACTGGTCAAAAAGTTTGATAAACTTCCACTGGGCAAGGAAGATATTTTACCTCAGCTTATTTCGGATACACCACCATGGTGTCTTCCTCAAATAAGTACTGAGTTAGTTCTTACTAAGTATAAAAAGGATATTACTCCGCCTTCCCTTTATGTCCAGGAATTCTGTCTCCTTAAAGAAAGGTACACAGACTCCATTTTTATCTATACAGACGGGTCTAAAAATAGCACCGGAACCGGATGTTCTTTCATCTTTCGAGATGAAGAACATATTATCACTTTATCGCCTTCTTCCTCTGTTTATGGTGCTGAGCTGCCATTTATTCTGCTTTGCAACGTTGCTTACACGTCATCGAACGTGAACAACATATCGTCTTATGTACGGATTCACTCAGCGCCATAACGAGTCTATGTAACCGGTTTTCAACTGATCCTCTTATTCAGATGCTATTTTATAGTCTTTGCCTACTTTCATCTAGGCAAATCCGTGTTACTTTTCTGTGGATTCCTGGACACATTGGTATCACTGGTAATCACAAGGCTGATCATGCCGCACGTGAAGCTGCTCTGCATGATTACGTTAGGATGCACGCTCTCAGGCCAGACGATATGCTTCAACATATATCGTCATTTTGTTTAACTTCTTGGCAGGACGAGTGGAATCGCTCCACCGACAAACTTAGATCGATTAAACCTAGCGTTGAAAAGTGGAAGCTACCTATTTCTGTTACGAGGAAGGAGCAAGTAGCGATTACGCGCTTGAGAATAGGTCACATTAAAGCTACTCATCTTTATCTTCTTGTTCGGGACCCCGTACCTATGTGCGATGTATGTGATACTCGCCTTTCTGTTTTTCATCTTCTTCTGCACTGTGCTAAATACCACAACGTCAGAAACCTCTTCAGCCTTGCAAATACTCTTCCGTCAGTTCTCTCCAATGAGACTGATAATGTTGAGAAACTTTTAAAATTTATTCATTCCACCGGACTGATAAATGATATTTTATAGTTCATTTCTTTCTTTTGTTTTTCTTACCACCATTATTTATTTATTTAATTTTGGTTGGCTTTAATTATTTTTTTTTACAGCGGTAATGACCGTAGCAGTCGATTCGCTTAATTTCAAAGAAAAAAAAAATTATTTCACTTTACGTTATCTACGGATTTTAATATTTTCATATTTATTTTATAAAAAAATTTTTTTTTCTATTACATTATTAACTTTACAATAATTTTTAATGTACAGACCGTTTACAATATTTACGGTTATATATGTGTTGTGTAAGTGTATCAAAGTAACTGTGTAAGTTCTTCTTTAAGGATATTGGATGGGATTTCGACAAGGATTGTCAGATTGTCTTGTATAACTTGGGAATTTCTAAAGGAATTAATCTGTGACAAGTCGAGGTGTTTTGAGATTTGAAATTTTATACTTTTTATCTTTTTCGTCTATAATTTGTCCTCTTTGATGTTTTATAGTTTTTACATCTAAAATTTTGAACTTTGGTTTTTCTATCTTTCCAGAGTTTCTTTTGTGTATTTTGACGTAGGCTTGTTCAGGGATTTCATATTCTGTTTCAATTTGTTTAGAATATTTTGCTTTATTCTTTTGTATATTAAATTTTACTTGTTCATTTATTCGTTTTAAAATATCCGCATGTTTTTGTAGATATTCGTTAATTTGCGTTTCTTAGGGTTTTAAGTTTAAATATGATGTTTGTCCAAATATAATTTCCACGGGTGTTCGTTTAGTTGTTGAATGAATGCTATTATTGTAAGCTATTAAAGCATAATTTAATCTTTCTTTTAATTGTAAACTTTTAGTTATTAAATTTTGATTAATAATTCCCATGTGTTCTATTAATGAAGAATGGAATCTTTCCACTATTCCATTACTTTTCGGGTTATCAATAGAAATATAATGGATATTTATTTTTCTAAGAGCCAAGTAATTTTGTATTGTTTTATTATTAAATTCCAGACCATTATCGGATACTATTTCTTTCGGTATTATAAAGTGGGTGAAATATTTTATAAGTTTATTTAAAATTGTAATCGCATTTTTAACTTTTACAATGTAGGCGATAGCGAATTTTGAAAAAGAGTCTACAATTGTTAATATTTTAATTTGTTCTGACAGAAGGTCTATGTGAATTTTTTCAAATGGTTTATCTGCTATTGGTGTTAGAATATTCGGGATTTCAATAGGGTTTCTTTCATATTTAGTTGTTAAGCAAGTAATGCATTTATTAATAAAATTTTTGATATCTTTTTGCATATTCGGCCAATAATATAATTGTTTTAATCTGTTATATGTTTCTGTTATACCTCTGTGGTTCGTTTTACCTTCGTGATAATTTCGAATTATAATCTGTTGTTCTTCTTTATTTTCTACATCCGTATTCATAGTTTTGCATGCTACTAATTTATAGCTACTCGCGTCGAAATATGTTTGTAATACGGCGTTAACGTTTGTTTTAAGGTTCTCTGGTATTAAGCAGTAATAAGTTATTCCGGGTTGTAGGTATTCTTTTATAAATTTCATAATTGCATTATTATTATTAATTTTATTAAGATATAAATAAATGCGTTGTATTTTATTATTAAAAATTTTATTAATTTTAACTTAATTTTTATTAATTGTCTCTTTAATTACTATCTGATTTTTACATGTGTTTATCGGTGTCTCAAGATATGTTAAACCGTTTATGGGACTATCGTCGTCGGAATGTGCTGTATCAGATGTTTCTCTTTCGCTTCCCGTTTCTACGATAACTGAGTCTGTATCTGTGTTTAAGTTAAATTCCTCATCATTAGGTTTTTCATAAATATTAATTTTTATTCCAGTTTCGTCTATCTAAACCGGAACAGATTTTTGGCATATCTAGTTCATTTATATCATTTTGAGTACAGAACTCTAACAATTTTTCTAAACAAATTTTTATATTTCTGTAAGAAGGCTTATCAAGGTAATTTTTTTTTAGTTATAAAATGACAAATTAATCTCGGTTCTTTTTGTATCATAATTTTATTATCTAAGTTGTAATAATTTTCACATGGGTAATTTAATTTTACGTCCATTGCAAATCCTTTGCTTATTTTCATATCATTGGAAATGCAGTGAATTAATGGTTTGCTTGATTCAAAGATGTTTGAGTTTTTAAATTCAATTTTAAATTCAGGCTTGATTCGAGACAGTGCGTCGGCTACCACATTTTGGCATCCGTTTTTGTATTCTACTGTATAATTAAATTCTTCTAATTTTAGCCGCCATCTTATTAATTTCGAGTTCGGTTCTTTTAATGAGTTAAACCAAACCAGTGGTCTATGATCTGTAATAATTTTGAATTTATGTCCTAATAAATATGGTCGAAATTGTTTGGTTGCTTAAATTATTGCTAATAATTCTTTTTCAATTGTTGAATAATTAATTTCGAGATTGTTAAGTGTCCGTGAGATGTACGCGATGGGCAGGTCTTTATTATTTTCATTCCTTTGTGATAACACGGCTCCGATAGCGTAGTTGCTTGCGTCAGTTGTTAAGATAAACGTCTTTGAAAAGTCTGGGTATTGCAAAATGGGATTATTAGAGAGAAGTGTTTTACATTTTTCGAAACATTTTTTATATTCAGAATCGTTTATGTCAATCTTTTGTCCTTTCTTTAAACAATTAGGGGCTTTGTTATTTTCGAAAAACTGTCAATGAATCGTCTGCAATATCCAAGTAATCCGAGGAATGATTTTATTTCTTTTACTGTTTTAGGTATGGGGAACTTTTTAATAGCTTGGATTTTGTCAGGGTTAGGTTTAATTCTGTCCGTTGTAATAATGTGTCCTAGGTACGCGACTTCTTTTCGTAAGAATTCACTTTTATCAAGTTGGATTTTTAAATTTGCTTCTTTCAATTTTTGAAATACTTTCTCAATATTATTTAAATGTTCCTGAAGGGAAGTGCCTAATATGATTATATCGTCTAAGTAAACGAAACAAATTTTGTTTATCAGGTCTTGTTAAAAGAAATTCATTAATCTCTGAAATGTTGACGGGGCATTTTTTAGTCCGAAAGGAATTCTTTTAAACTCATAATGTCCTGAGTTGGTAGAAAAAGCTGTTTTTGGGATATCGTCTGGGTCTACTTCGATTTGGTGGAAACTATAAGTCAAGTCAATTGTTGTAAAATAGTTAGATTTGCCCAGTTTGTCTAATATGTCGGTTATGTCGGGAATAGGAAATTTGTCGTCCACTGTTTTTTCGTTCATTTTCCTGTAATCTATAACCATTCTAAATTTTTGTTTGCCAGATGCATCCAATTTTTTCAGTACTACCCAAATTGGGGGTGACCAAGGTGAATAAGAATTTTGAATAATATCGTCTTTTAGCATTTTATCAACTTGTTTTGAACTTCCTGCTTATAAATTTCAGGGTATTTATATTGTTTAGCATGGATTGGAATGTTATCAATGGTTTTAATTTTATGTTTAGTTTTATTTGTAAATGAAAGTTTTTCGTCTTCTTGTAATATTAATGATTTAAATTTATTTAAAACTGTGTACAGGCCTCGTTTTTCTTCTGTATTTAAACGTTCATCCCGTATTTTTTGATTTGTAATTTCAATGTTAAAGTGTTCCGCGTCGTCTGAGTTAAAATATTGAAGTTTATACTTATGTTTGTTTAAGAATGAAATTTCTTCTTTTACAAAATCAAATTTAGTTTTAAGCAATTTTATGACAGGTAATCCTAACAGGATAGCAAAGTCTTTATGAAAGTCAAAGATATAACTTTTTATATTATTCTTTTTAAATTTGAAGAAGGTGAATTCATTTCCTGATGATTTGCCGTTACAGGTTGTGACGACGGAGATGCTGTCGGTTAAAGATAGCACCTCGTCGACCAGATTCCTCCCTGTAAAATTGACAACAAGGGGAATATGTTTCCGGAAGCTCTGTGGAGTCGGGTAGGGTTCTTGAAGAATGAAAAAATAAATCCTGTATGTGTAACAATAATTTATTTATAAATATATACAAACAATAATTAATGGATCCAGTGCCTTCGGCCAACGAATCTCAGAACTTTAAATGTTATTTATTAATTATTTTACCTTGAAGTATTTGTTTTTACTTTATAACGGATGATTGGTGACGGACAGAGACACGTCATCTAAATTGCTTTCAGCGTACTCAACACACTGAGAGGTTAGGTTGACCTGTAGATTTAGATTTAGAGTTTGTTTTTATTGTTCTTATTTGGGATACATTTGCTACAAAATTTGTCACAATATTTGTTCTGGTTTAGTTACATATTCCTGGCCTATGGCCTTACTATGTAGTTCTTATTTAGTAATATGTATTATATTTACAATAATGGACGATCGTGTTCGTGTTATGAAGTGTTCGTGTTTAATGAATGATCGTGTGGTGCGTGCAGGGAAAAAATATTTAAAAACCTGCTCTAGATAGTGTACTTATAGCTAGCTTAGATTAATATGGATGATAGTAATGATTTGTACAATGCGGCTATGAAACTGTCAATATATTGTTGTGATTAATGGTTTGAATGTAATGTTTTATGCGTATGATCTTATTTCTAGTGAGTGTTGATTAGTGATATTTACAATGCGGTTATGATGATTTCTTACATTTTATTTGTGTTAGGTTGATGAAGGGTTAGTGTGGTTGTGCGGTGATGGTGCCATGGACGCGCTGGTGGTAGTTTGGAAGTGTTTGATATGGTAATTTGTGTGTTAGGGGGTAGGGAGTTTTGTGCTCTCTGATACTTGTTATTGTTTTTGTGAGTGGGTTGTGGTTTAATTGTGTAGTGTAAAACTTTTGTGATTGGTGTTTTATGTATTCATGTATATAGGGTATGTTTGTGGTGTTGTGTAAATCTGCGATTCTTTCGTATCTGTCGGCGCTATTGATCAAACGGAGACATTTATTTTGGAATCGTTGCAGCGGTTTCAGTGCTGTTTTCGTCGCAGAGCACCACACTGGGGCTGCGTACGTTAAAATGGGGCGAATGATTGTGGTGTATAGTAGTTTTTTTATTTTTAGGTGTCATTTTGCTATTTTTGTTTAGGAGGGGGTACAGAGATCTTACTACTAGGGAGGCTTTATGAATTGTGTTTTTGATGTGTGAGTTGTGATGCAGACGGGATTCCAGCGTCATACCGAGGTATTTGACGCTGGGTTTAGGGAGAGCACGGTGTTGATTAAGTTTGAGTGGTGTGTAGATTCTGTTGTGTGTGTGTTTACGTGTGAAAACTATGGTTTCTATCTTCTCATGGTTGATGGATATTTTCCAGAGACGCCAGTAGGGTTGAAGAATATCTAAGTGGATCTGGATCTGCTTATTAGCAACCTCTGCTCTGAACGAGTGGGCATAGATGGCCGTATCGTCCGCGTAGAGGGCGGTTTTGGTTTTTGGGAATATTGGGATGTCGTATAAGTACAATAGCTGCGGGCCGAGACAACTGCCCTGCGGCACACCCGCAGCAATAGGGCGGGGGTTGGAGTGGGTGTTGTTGATTTTAACTTTGAGGAATCTATTGGTTAAATAGGAATAGATTAGTTTGATTATGATTGACGGGAATTTCACTTGAATCATTTTGTAAATAAGCCCTTCTAGCCATACCTTGTCGAAAGCTTTTTCGACGTCTAAAAGGGCCATTACTGTGACACATTGCTTATTAAAGTTGGTTGTTATGTCTGTCACGATTCGCGTTACTTGCTGGACGGTGTTATGTTTAGGTTGGAACCCAAATTGGAATTGTGGGATGATTTTATTTTTGAGGGTATATTTTTGCATACGGGAGAGGATTACCTTTTCAGCGACCTTTGATAAGGTGCTGAGCAGGCTGATGGGGCGGTAGCTCAAGGGTAGTTTGGGGTTTTTATTGGGTTTGTGGATAGGAACCACTAGTGCAGTTTTCCACGCCTCCGGGAAGTGCTGGAGCTTAATAATAGAATTTATGATGTATGTGAACTGCACTAGGGCTTTTCGGGATAGGTTTTTGAGGGCTATGTTGTGTATGGAGTCTGAACCTGGCGTCTTCTGGTTGGGAAAGGATTTTCTAATTTCGTATACTTCAGTGGGTTTCGTTAAAAGTTTTGATAGGGTTCTGGGGTGTGTCTGTGTTGGGTTATTTAGGAATTGTTGTACTGTGTTTATAATGTTTAATTGTTCTGGTGTGTGGTTTGTGTCTAGTATGTGAACGTTCTCGAAGGTATCCGCTATTGCTTCAACCTTCTGTTCGACTGTGAAAAGTGTAGTGTTTTGTGTTGTAAGCTCTGGAACCGGTTTGAATGGTTTTTTGAGTGTATGTGTTAGTTTTCAGAGTGTGTTGTCGTATGGATTAAGGGAGAGGAGTTTGTCTTGCCAGGACTTGTTGTTAAATTGTCTGATTTCATTTTGTATTTGGCGTGTGAGGGAGTTCATGTGTGTTTTGTGTGCGGGATCTTGAGACATTTGCCATAGTTTCCGTGTTCTGTTCCGTTGTGTTATGAGTTGTTTTATATGTTGTGGTAGTTTATCTTTATGTGGGTCGAGTTTAATTATGCGTGTGTGTTTGTGGAGTGCGTGTGTGATGGCTTAAGTTAGTGCGTGTACTTGTGTATCAATGTCTTGTGTTGTATTGATGTGTGGGTTTATTTCTATGTATTTGTCTAGTGTTTTTCTGTACTCTTACCAGTCTGTGTTTTTATATATGCATGTGTAATGTGTCGTGTCTGTAAGTGTGTTGTGTGTGCTGAGTTTGGACAGGATGGGAGTGTGGTCGGAATTTAGTTCAGGGAGGGCTATTGGGTTTGTTATGTAGGTTATATTTTTATTTATGATGATGTTAAAAGTGGTGGGAGTAGTATTATTTAATGGGTAATGGGTTGGGGTATTTGGGTGCATGATTATAGCATTATGGTTTGTGATATATGAATATAACGTGTTACCGTTTTTATTCGTTCTATTGCAGTTCCAGTTTACGTGCTTTGCGTTTAAGTCGCCTACTAGCAGCACTTTGCCGCCGATATTTAGTAGTGTATGTATGTCATGTTGTGTGAAGTTGTTACGTGGGTTGTTGTATGCTGTGATGATGCATGTGTTGTCAGAGAGCCGGATGCAAAGGGAAAATCTGTCAAACTTATGTCAGTATATACGTGAATTAACTTTGGACAATAGTTAATTTATACTATACAGGTAAGTTTAAACATTTTTACAGAACAACTGTCTTTACCTTTTCATATTGTAGGTTTGGACAATAAGATAAATGACATATTGAAGATTTAACAAAGATAAGAGTTGAAGCACTGAGCAAAATGCGATGACGTCAAACAAACAAACTAAGAAATCGGGACGGTTCATCACATCTAATTTTTCTTTTTGGCAAAACATAACTAAAACATAACACTAAATCAAAAATTAACATAACATAAACACAACACAGTTAACATATGTTCACCAGGTCTTCCGTTTTCCGGTGACGTGTTCGCGGTGGTGCCTGTGGGTTAACAACGGTTACCCACCGTGTGGTACCGTCTGGTTGCGGCACCCGGAACCGCATACGCCGGTATAAGGTCGCTGGATGAAATGTGGCCACGGGGCGGACGGAGGACGGCCCCTGGAACTCTTCGATGCAGGACGTGGCCGGAGGCGGCTGCTCTTGCCGGCATGTCACCGTTGTGACCCGTACCGCGGTCAACTGCGGTGAACCTGGACTCTGTGGGACCCCAGCTGGCGGCGGCGACAAGGCGTCTATGCCCCACAACGTTGACGCGGTTGATAGGCGGCGAGCCGGTCGACTAACTGCCGGCCGAAGAACTTGCGGCGTTCTTGGCGTCCGTGGGAATGGTGGCATACCTGGAGTATCTGAAACAACCTTTCTTAAGTGTTGCACATGTATTTTTGTTAACCGTTGGTGGAGGTGATGGTGCCGTCGGCCAAAATCATTTGGTGGCGTTGTGGGACGCTTTTCCGGGCTGACAGATGGCCCGGGTGTGTTCCTCAGAGGCCTGATCTTCGGCCTTGTTGCTATCAGGCGTGGACTAGTGGCGACACGTCGGATCTGGTGGTCGACCACGTCGTTGCTGATTTGTTGTGTCCTAGATGTCACCCCTTGCAGTTCGGCGAGCCGGGGAAGCTCGGTTGCTAAGGACCTCTGGAGAGGGCCCTCTGGAAGTATCTGTGGCTGGTCTAGTGGTGTAACAGTGGCGAGAGACGAGTGGAGCGAGATTTGTTGCTTCACTACGTCGATGCGCGCTCCGTAAGCACGTAGTGTGTCCAGCCCCAAGATTACTGGGTGGGCGAGTCCTGGTAGGCACTGGAGTGATACTTGCTTCCATATGTTTCCCAGAATACACCCCACATCTAAGGAACCGTCAGTGGAGGTGATGGTGCCATCGGCCAACATCACTTGGTGGCATCGGTTGGGGAGAATTTGTGTTCTGCCGTCGTTGAGGGTGTTGGCTACCTCGGTGTTGGTGTAGGACAACGCCGCGCCTGTGTCTACCAAGGCCCGGACCTGGTAACCCTTGATGATGAGGTCCACGAAGAGATGGTTGTCCTCATTGTTGGCTGGGTTGATGAACGGCACGAGTTTCGGTGATGCGTATTTGGGCGCTTGGTTGAGCTGGGGTTGCCGCCTTGAGGACATTGAGTCAAGCTCCGTTTGTAATTTGTCATACTCGGCTAGTTCGTGATTGAGTTCACGAAGTGTCGTGAGGTCCCGCCGTCGGACGTACCGGCGGTACTCGGGTCGCAAGTTTTCAAACACTTGGTGGAGCTCCTCCTTGGCCGTGAATCCTCCATGGCGGCGGATGAGTGTTCGAATCTCGGTGACGTACTCCTGACTCTTTTCGTAAGGTTTTTGCTTACGTTGGTGAATTTGTTCCCTGAGCCGGAGTTTGTAGTCGGTGCCGACGTAGGTGTCACGGAAATCTTCCACGAAGTCGGAACACTCTACCCAGTCGACACGATTATTTCTCATCCATTGGAGTGGTGCTCCACGTAGCAGTTCCGGTAAGGCTAGCAGGAGGAGGCAGTAGGCCTCTTGCAGCTCAGTTATTCTTTCTAAAAATGAAATGGGATCTGACTTCCCGACGAAATGTGTATTCCATTTCCTGGTAGTTTCAATTATGTTAGTGGTCATTAGTGCGGGTGCCGGAGACATATCTTCAATAGTTATGTAGTCTGCCACCGGTTTGTTGGTGGGAGTTCTCTCGTAAGTTAGCCGTCGCACCAGGGTGACCAGGCGGTCACGCAGTTGAGCGACGGTACCCGTGCTGTCTTAGCCGAGCTCTTTTAGCCGGGCTTCGAGTTCTGCTTTCCGTAGTCCGTATACCCATCCTGTGGTTGTTGGTTGTCTTTCTTCGTCGGCTCCGTGGTCGTACTCATTTTCAGAGTCTGTACCGGACATGATGATTTGTTTATTTTTTACTGTCTCTGTTCGGGCGCCAATTTGTGACGACGGAGATGCTGTCGGTTAAAGATAGCACCTCGTCGACCAGATTCCTCCCTGTAAAATTGACAACAAGGGGAATATGTTTCCGGAAGCTCTGTGGAGTCGGGCAGGGTTCTTGAAGAATGAATAAAAATAAATCTTGTATGTGTAACAATAATTTATTTATAAATATATACAAACAATAATTAATGGATCCAGTGCCTTCGGCCAACGAATCTCAGAACTTAAATGTTATTTATTAATTATTTTACCTTCAAGTATTGTTTTTACTTTATGACGGCTGATTGGTGACGGACAGAGACACGTCACCTTAAATAGCTTTCAGCGGACTCAACACACTGAGAGGTTAGGTTGACCTGTAGCGGACTGTTCTCACCACGGGTCTGTCTCTCCGACGGCTGAGTGCCGCCTTTTATACCCAGAAGCCCAACCCCCACCCTGAATCTAAACCAATCAGTTTATAGAGCAACAACAATACTTCATTGTTTACAAACTGGTTTTGTTTACATTAGAAATACAGTGTTTTGACGTTTATGTGTCATTTGAAAATCTGTCAAACTTATGTCAGTATATACGTGAATTAACTTTGGACAATAGTTAATTTATATATATATATATATTTAACAAAGATAAGAGTTGAAGCACTGAGCAACATGTGATGACGTCAAACAAACAAACTAAGAAATCAGGACGGTTCATCACAAGGTATGCACGGTGAATGATTCGGGGAATTTAGTAAAATTGGGTTTAATTAATTTCGGATTAATGTAATTTTGTGTTGATCCGGTATCAAGTAAAATTTTGAAATCAAGGATTTTAATAAATGGTAATTTACTAAAATTATTCGTTAAGGATTCGATTCTAGTTGGCTGTCTACGTCTAAAAAACAATTTTCGTCAAAAATTTCATTTTCTTGTGTGTCATCTTCAAATTCTGAGTTTTCTTGGTTTACATTATTGTCTGAGTCTAGCTCTTGATTGAATAATCGTTCTGTTCGGGGTTGACTGTGTCTAGTAGTTTGGTAGGTTGAAATACTCATGGGTGTGACTGTCTGTTGTGTGTTTCGAGTATTTGCGCTGGGTGCAAAAGGTTTATTTTGTTGGTACGACACAGGTTGTGGGTATTTGTGCATGGGAGATTGATGTTTTTGTTGGTTGTGGTTGAATTGTGGTTGGTTTTTCGGTGGAAGGGGTTTTTGAACTTATGTGTTCTGGTTGTGAATGTATTGTAAATCATTAGTGATTTGATTTAGAATTTCTGATAATTTCTGCGGAATTCGAGCAGAAAGTTGAGATCTGAAGGGATCTCTGCAGTTATTTATAAAATATTGTGTAAAATATTTTGTGAAGTTTTCTAATAATATTCTACTAATTTCATTTGAATATTTTCATTCAACTTTACTTTTATAAATCAGATATAAATCATTAAATTTAGAATAATATTCTAGAATGTTACTTTTCGTTTGTTTGAGATGTGTTAATTCGTACATTAGTGTGTGTTCTGATCTAGTGTCAGAGTAGTTTTGTAACAGGTGTAGTTTTAATTCTTTACACGAATTGATAACTGTGATATTAAGACATTGCGCAACATTGCCTTTTATTTTATTTTTCAAAGTTAATGTCACGATCTTTTTCGTTATTTCAGATGGATTCGTTTGAATAATTAACGTAATTATATCATCTACAGTATTTATAAAATTTGACAAAGTTTTGACGTCACCGTCAAAATTTGGTATTAAATCTAACAATTTAATAACTTCATTATTTAAAGTAGTGAAAACGTTTCCTACACTGAAGTCTGGGGGTGCCATGTTTAAATTTAAATTATTTAGGCTCTTTAGTAACTCTTCCAGTATGGAATTAAAAAGATGTACAGAATGTAGCAAAAGTAATAAAATGTCTTTGTTTATTGGATCGATGACAATAAGTGCTGTTGGTTGGCTCCGGATCGATGTTCCCTCGATTCTTGGGAGACCGGGTCGTTGACTGCTCCTGTTCTGATCTGCGCGCAGGAACGGCTGGAGAAGGATTCCGTGTTGATGATGAGTTCCTCGATGAATCGGAGATGAGCAGAGGTGTCGCTGTGCCTCACAGGATTAACTTGGTCACTCGTAGATTCGTTTTTGGAGATGAGCAGAGGTATCGCTGTGTCTCACAGGATTAACTTGATTACTCGTAGATACGTTTTTTGGATAGCGCGTTACCGATAAAAATCGACGACTACGTTACTTTAACAAATTGAACCGTTTTTGGTTTTCGGTATACATAGACTTGCCTATCCTACCGACGCCAATTATATTTTAGGAACTTAAAATATAGTTTTTAAAATAGTTTATTTTATTAAAAACAGAATAAATGGTTGTGGCTATAACTCTGGTTACAACAGGAATACCTCTAATTTTACTTGTTAATATATTTATACAAAGATTGTCTTAGAGACGTGCCTTTTTACTTGACACCTTAAACTGCTGAGTATATAAATTCAAGATGATTTAATTTCTATGAATGTTGCGCAATATAGGGTGAAGCGCTCACGTAATTTGTATTCATGTGTCATTGATAATAAAAATAAAAATAGATTGTGTTCGAAAACTGTCGTGTATTAGTACAATTTATATTATTGAATACTGGCAAAACTTAACAGGTTATGGGCCCAGGGTGCTTGCACTTTAAAAACCTCTAAACCAAATATAAAATTATTTGACAGATCCAAAAATAAATTGTAACAGAATTGCAAACCAGAGTATACGTTACAATATGGCATTTGGTGGCAATTCAAGTTATGTACGAATAGAACTTCTTACGAAGAATAATTATGATACATGAAGAATGCACATGGAAGCATTATTAATAAAAAGTAATGCGTGGGGATACGTGAATGGTTCGAAACCAAAACCGAACGAAGAATCTAGCGAAGTAGTTGCATGGGAAGAAGCTGATTTAAAAGCAAAATCTGATCTCATTTTATCAATCAGTGGACTTGAATTAAAGCTTGTACGTAGATGTCGTACTTCACGTGAGTTATGGTTGAAATTAAAATCAGTGTACGCATCCAGAAGTCCAGCAAGAAAAGCTACTCTTTTGAAGTACCTCATGTTACATCAAATGGAAGACAGTGACGATGTTCGAGATCATATCTCAAAATTCTTCGATGTGGTGGGCAAGTTAGAAGAGATGAAAGTAAATATTAATAAGGATCTTCTATCAATTATGCTGTTATACAGTTTACCGGCTACTTTTGATAACTTTCGTTGTGCAATTGAATCCCGTGATTCAGTGTCTGAACCAGAAACTCTTTGAGTAAAAATCGTAGTGGAAAGTAATGCGAGAAGGCAAGCGCTTAGTTTGGACACGCAAGGAGCAATGATTGCAAGAAAAGGCGGAAGAAAAGTTGGAATAGAACCACAGAAGAAGAATAATCAGAGCTATGACACTTTTAAATTCAAATGTTTCAAATGTCACAAGTTTGGACACAAGGCAGTCAACTGTAGAAAAGGCAGAACAAAGAATCTACTTCATCTGCAAGTACTGAAGGGAAGTATTCCGTTGAAAGTTTGACAGCATACGCTGATGAAGATCAAAAGGTATTCATCAGTAGAAAAAGCAGCGAAGTTAGAGATCAGCCTCGATGGATTCTTGACAGTGGTTGCACATCTCATTTATGCAGATACAAACAACGATTCAGTGATTTAACTATAAGTATAGATGGCACTTTGCAGCTTACTAGCAACGATAGTGCAAAAATAATTGGAAAAGGAGTTGTTCCAATGGAAATGCTGACAAAAACTGGAAAAAGGTCTGTAAATTTCTTGAATACTTTGTACGTCCCAGAACTTAGAACCAATCTTATTTCTGTTTCAAAAATTACTGACCGAGGGTGCACAGTCACATTTATACGAGATGGCGCAAAGGTGGTTAATCCTGAGGGGATCACGTTATTTGAAGCAGATCGAAAAGGGGATCTTTACTACGTGAAAGAATTTCAAGCACTAGCAGCAGTAGCGAAGAATTGCAGTACTGAAATATGGAATTGGCATGAGAGATTTGGTCATCTCAACGTAAATGATTTGTCAATGATCATTAAGAACAAATTGGACATGAAGGTCGAGCAAGAAAGGCATAACTTTCCTGGTAGGGGTAGGGAAGTAAAACCGGGAAGAGAAGTTAACTACCTAGGTGTTACCCTTACGCCAGGACTTAACTGTGGGAAGCATGTGAAAAAAGTCTCTGAGAAGACAAATAGAGCCACTGCGGCACTCTCAAAGCTCATGCCAAACGTTGGAAGACCAACAGCTAAGGAGAGGAATCTACTAGCATATGTCGCGCAATCGATTATGCTATATGCTGCTCCAGTGTGGGTACACTGTCTGCAGAAAAAAAATCACAGACAAACACTAGCAAGAGTGTAGAGAAGAATGGCTATTAGAGTAAGTTCGGCCTACAGGACGGTATCGGAAGAAGCAGTACTGGTGGTAGCGGGTCTACCACCAATAAATTTAGTTGCATTGGGACGAAAACAAAGCGACAAAAATGCCAGAGTGAAAGACATAGCAAAATTATGGCAAAAGAGATGGGAAGATGGAACAAAGGGAGGATGGACTAGAAGCCTGATTCCGGATATAGGATTATGGGTTAATAGGAGACATGGTGAAATAAGCTATCACATTACACAGGCCCTTACTGGACAAGGCTCCTTTCAAAAATATCTATTTAAAATAAAGAAAGCAGACGACAGTATCTGTGTATATTGTAAAACGGAGGAAGATAACGCAGAGCACACACAATTTGAATGTATAGAGTGTGCAAAAGATAGAACGAAGATGGAGAAAATTACCGGCATATTAAAACCGGATAATATGGTCAGGACTATGATAGAGAACGAAGATAAATGGAATGCGATAACGGAGTTTATCACACAGACACTAAGTACGAAGGAAGAAGATGAAAGAGAGAAATAGAAGAAGGAAAATGCTTTATTTCTGAAGTAATGCTAACGCGGTTCCGGGATTAATTACAGTATAGTCGGACGGGAGAGTTTAGTGGGTTAGAGTCCCACACTACCTATACCTGAATGGGATGTCCGCTATCTTAATGACAAGACATTAGGTGTGCATGAAGCATTCTCTTACCTACATTTAAAAAAAAAAGGACACTAATGGACATGACTCGTTGTGTCATGTTACAGGGTGATTAAGCACCAAGTTTTTGGGCAGCGATTGTAACATCAGCATGTTATATCCGCAACAGATGTCCAAATAGTACTTTCGGTGGAAGCATTCCGTACGAAAAATGGACTGGAGAGTTAGTAGAAATAAAAAATATGAGAAAAGTCAGATCTAAAGTTTATGTTCTGAATAAAAATCAAGAAAAGAGTAAACTTGTACCCCGATCACGAGAAGGAATTTTACTGGGATATCCAAAGGGTATAGAGTATGGATATCAGCCGAAAGAAAAGTCGTGATAACAAGAGACATAAAGTACATAAATGAAACATTGATTAAAGGACAATCAACGGAAGTGGCGACAGACTTAGAAGAAGAAAAGTCACGAGACATTCTTGAAATTGAACTAAAAATCCAAGAACAAGAATCACCAGAGAAATTATAATAATAATAATAATAAATAATCTTTATTAACCCAAATAAGTTAATGGCGAGGTATAGCCACAGGCTAATCTTCCACCTAACCGTACAACATAAGAAAATATATAAATATATATATATATATATATATATATATATATATATATATATATATATATATATATATATATATATATATATATAATAATAATAATAATAAAAATAATAATAATAATAATAATAAAATATATATAATATCAAATATTAACATCCACATTAGCATCCAAAATTTATGAACACTTAAAAGACAACAAGTTACTGGACGAAGAACAAAAAGGATGTCGAAAAGAGTCACGCGGGTGTAAGGAGCAGTTAATTATAGATTCTATAATAACAGGACATGCCATCAAGAAGAAGGATTCACTGTACACTGCATTTATAGATTACCGCAAAGCATTTGATAGTGTCCCACACTCTTGGCTAAAAGAAGTATTAAAGATATACGGAGTAGAAAATCATATTGTCCAATTTCTGGAACACACAACAACTATGTGGAAAACATCCCTACTTATAAAAGATGGTACTGATAACAGTAGAACGGAAAAAATAAATATAAAAAAGGGCATCTTCCAAGGCGATGCACTCAGCCCATTGTGGTTTTGTCTAGCGCTGAAGCCATTAACATCGCTTCTCAATAAAGAGAATAAAGGATATATCATCGATGGTAGACAAATAAGTCACCTTTATTACATGGATGATATAAAACTATTTGCGGGAAAAGAAGAACATCTACGCAAGATACTGGACTGCGTAGGCCGATTCAGCAATGAGGTACAAATGAAGTTCGGACTGGATAAGTGCAAAATAAGTAGTATGAAGAATGGAAAATGGATAAAACACGAAGGGTATAATGTATGTCATCAGGGCTTCATCTCAGGAATGAATAAAAACGAAAGTTACAAATATTTGGGATATTTACAAACACAGGGTATACTGCATAAAGACGCGAAAGAGCATGTAACCACAACATACACCAAAAGGGTCAAGGCAATATTAAAATCAAACTTATCTGCCAGAAATATTACGAAGGCTATTAATTCTTATGCAACATCCGTACTATCATACAGCTTTGGAATAATTAAGTGGACCGAAACGGAGTTGAAAGCACTCGATACAATTACACGGAGGGAATTCAGAAAGCACAGAGGACACCATCCCCATAGCTCAGTGCAAAGGTTCCACTTACCCAGAAAGTACGGTGGCCGAGGAATCCCCAGCGCAGTGACAGCCCATTATAAACAAGTAGATAACCTTAGAAAATACTTCCTAAGGAAAGCAGAGATCAGCGACCTGCATTCAACTATAGTGAGAGCTGATAAAAATATAACACCAATACGTCTAGCAGATGAGACCTATGATCCTAAAAAACATATCCCAGAAATTGAAGACCTCAGACGAGCTTGGAGGGAAAAAGTATTGCATGGAAAATATATTGCTAGAATAGAAGATGAGGAAAACATCGATGCGAAAGCGTCCCAAGCCTGGCTAACCCATGGAAACATATTTAAAGAAACGGAAGGCTTCATAGCTGCGATCCAAGATATGGTCGTACCTACACGCAGCTATCGAAAAAGAATTATGAAGCAAAAGCTACCAGACATTAAATGCAGAATGTGTGCCAGCACAGAAGAGAAGCTGGAGCATATAACATCGGGTTGCACTGTGATGGCACATAAACAATACCTAGATAGGCATAACGATGTTGCTGCAATAATTCATATTGAACTCCGTAAAAAGTATATGAATCTAGAAGAAAATATACAATACTTCAACTACACACCACCAGCAATATGTGAAAATGGAGAAGTAAAGCTATACTGTAACCGTAAAATAATTACTGATCGGACTATCACTAATAACATCCCAGATATAATGCTCATCCAAAAACAGAATAAGGAAGCATATATAATCGATATTGCTATACCTTGGCCAACAAACCTAGATAAGCAATATTCGGAAAAAATTAACAAGTACCTACCATTAGCAGATGAGATCAAAGAGATGTGGCAAATGGACATGGTAACAATTGTACCCATAATTATCGGGGTTAATGGTGAAATACCTAAAAGAATGCATGCAAACTTAAGTAAGCTTCAATTAAATAAAAATTTATACATACCAATGCAGAAAGCAGCACTTCTCGGAACGTGCAGGATAGTCCGCAGAGTCATCGGAGATGGAACCAATAAAGAATCGCAGCAAAAGTCCATTCAAGATCAGGCCCAGGAAACCGAAGACGAAATACCTCAGGGCATCGCAGATGATCAGCGGGACTCGGGATCTGAAACATAAAATTCTATTTTGAATTATGTTGTCGTATACTACGTAAATATTAGTAAATTATCATGCTTATAGTTACTTGTCTTTAGGACCGTAATTATATTATAGCAACCTGAAAAGAGAAAAAAATAAAATAATAATAATAATAACCCCGACCGGGTTTTCGCTACTTTCCCATACGGGGCGCCTCCCCAGGTGGCGGATAGGGGAACGCCCACCAGATATGGTGGGTACCGGGAGATATCCCGGGGCGGTCCAAAAAAAGTAGCAAAGGGTGCGTCTGTACTCCTGAGGCGCGGCATCCAACAGCGTCTGTACTCCAGTGGAGCGGCTGATTAAAAAGCTGGCAGAAGCTATAAAATGCAAACCCCTCTACAGGGTGCAAGAGTAGAAGCTATGGTAAATACGAGACATAAGCGATACTCAGGCGGTACAGGACACCAGGCTGGTCCTGTTCGGAGCCGTCGTGAAGATAGGCAGTCTGGACCTGGGCAAGGTGAAGCGAGTGGCACCCCCCAGGTGGCTGGTACCACAAGACGCGAAGCGAACACGTCCAATAACTTAAGTGATTCACCCATTACACGTGTTGCGAATGCACCAGCAGCGCCCACTGTAGTGGAGAGAGGTAGGAGAACAAAATGGACACCAGAAATGAACAGGTTCTTGTACAGAACGTACCTCTTTATTACCAAGTTGGAAACGGATACTCAGAACTACTCCGCCAGGCTGCACAGGGAAGTAACACAACGATTCCCGGAACTTGCAAATAAGACCCTGATGAATATTTTAAGTCAAAAGAGGGAGATATTCACCAAAAATAGAATCCCCCAACAAGATATAATAAATATCAGGGCGGAAGTTGAAAGAGAACTAAGAGGAGACGAACCAGAAGAAGATACACAGACCAACGGTGATGACACTAATCTAAACCAACAACTACAACAAATAGATGAAACTATAATGAACACTTTCCAAACGATGGCAACGCTGTACTCCGGCATGCAACCGGCGTGCAAACCAAAACTACAGAGACTAAGGGAAGACAAAACCACAAAACATACAATAGATCAGGTCAACAAGATCATCTCACAGAATGTAGAAGAATGCACTGATCTTCTAAGTCTACATGCTCTGCTATACACAGGCGCAATAACAACTCTCACACTGCACAACATTAAAACAAAGACACATGCAGAAGGCGCTAAAAATAAATTAAGAAAACCACCATGGCAAGAGCGCATTGAGAGAAAAATTGGCATATTCAGAAGAGATATAGGGCGACTCACGCAAGCTTGCATACAACCTCGAAACAAAAAATTGCAAGATCTAGCACAAGAAATTCTTCGACATCATAAGAACGAGGAGAACAAAACATACGATGAAGTCAAAGACCTGCTTAAACAGAAGCTAGCTGTGCAAGCTAATAGGCTTAAGAGGTATAAAGAAAGCAATGAGAGGCGCAGAGAGACAAAACTCTTTCAAAACAACCAAAGACTCTTCTACCGAACGCTAGACCATCCAGCCACAAATAATACAAACAACATCGCGCCAAGCCGAGATGAAACTCTCCGATTCTGGAAAGACATATGGGAGAACCAAGAAACACACAACACCCGTGCAACATGCATAAAGGCAGAGAAGAAAAGAATAGAGAGAGTGCAAATTATGACACCCATAAAGATAACACCAGATGATATCAAGCAAGCGACCAAAAAAACGCAGAACTGGAAGGCACCTGGAATCGACCATATCCATAACTTCTGGCTTAAGAAATTTACTGAAGCACACACAAAATTAGCAGAGTTATTAGATATGGCCATGAACAACCCAGAGACCATCCCTGATTTCATGACCCAAGGTATAACATACCTCCTTCCAAAAACATCACCACCCAGTAAAGATCCCAGTAAATACAGGCCAATAACATGCTTGCCAACAATCTATAAGATCCTAACTTCTATTATAGCCACCAAAATATATGACCACTTAGAGAAATACCAGATCATATCTGAGGAACAGAAAGGATGCCGCAAGAACAGCAGAGGCTGCAAAGAACAATTGGTTATAGACACCGCAATAACAGAGGAAGCTAAGGGGAAAAAAAGGAACCTATATACTGCTTATATAGATTATAGGAAAGCATTCGACAGCGTACCCCATACCTTACTAGAAGTATTGACGTTATACAAGACTAACCCAAATATTATCAACATGCTGGAGCATACAATGGATACGTGGAAAACGAACCTCAGCATGAACAAGGAAATCATGGGCAGAGTAAATATCAAGAAAGGCTTCTTCCAAGGAGATGCGCTGAGCGCCTTGTGGTTTTGCTTATCCATGCAACCTTTGTCAACGCTGCTGAAAGAGTCAGGGAAAGGGTATACGATACCAGGCACACAACATCTAATAAGCCACCTATTTTACATGGACGACTTAAAATTGTTCTGCAACACACAAAAAGATCTACAAAAACAACTCAAAATAACGGAGAGCTTCAGTCACGACATCAGAATGGAATTTGGAATAGAGAAATGTAAAGTCAATGCTATGTGCAGAGGAAAATGGGTAGAGACGGACAGCTATGAGATGCGACACCAAGAGAACGAGCAAATATGTGCAATGCAAGAAGATGAAACATATAAATATCTGGGATTTGAACAGAAACTAGGCCTTGAAAAACATCTAATAAAGGATAAACTATTAGAAAGATTCCGAAGCCGTGCAAAAACAATATTACGAACTAAACTCCATGCAAAGAACTTGGCAACAGCAATTAATACATACGCTGCGCCGGTAATTACGTACAGCTTTGGGATACTGAAATGGACCCAGACTGAGTTGGAAAATATGAACCGGACATTGAGAACAATGGCCACCAAGAACTTAAAGCACCATCCAAAGAGTTCAATGGAGCGTTTCCACCTAGATAGGAAAAAAGGCGGCAGAGGATTCATAGATTTCCAGAACAACCATCACAACGAGATAAAAAAAATTAAGATCCTTCTTCAAAGATAAAGCACAAACATCAGCACTACATGCAGCCATCTCAAAAATAGACGGGAATAACACACCACTTGCCCTAGCGAACCCAATGTATGACCCATTAGCACAAATAGTTAGCGACGAACAAAAACTACAGAAATGGAAACAGAAAGAACTCCACGGGAGGTACATTTCACAACTAAATGAACAACATATCGACGAAAAAGCATCCCATGCATGGCTTCAGAAGAGCGGTCTTTACCCTGAAACTGAGGGATTTATCATGGCAATCCAAGATCAAGTCATTGCCACAAGGAATTATAAAAAACATATAATGAAAGATGCCGCTGTTAAACATACAAGGTGTAGGATGTGTGACGAAGGCAACGAGAACATAGAACACATTATAGCAGGATGCCAAACTTTAGCACCAACAGAATATACCAGGAGGCATAACAATGTTGCCAAAATAATACACTCCAAGCTATGCAAAAGGGCTCTACAAGTCGAAGAAACACCGTACTACAAATACAATCCAGAAGCGGTAATAGACACTCCACAAGTAAAGATATACTGGGACCGCACAATTCAAACAGATAAGACAGTACAACATAACAGACCTGACATCGTGTACCAGAATAAAGTAGAGAAATGTACATACCTGATAGATATCGCCGTTCCAGCACCTGCAAACATAAAGAAGAAGATATCAGAGAAGGTCAACAAATATATACCATTGGCAAATGATATCAAGGAAACATGGGAACAGGAGAGGGTAATAACTATCCCTATAGTCATAGGAGCCACTGGAGAAATCCCATATAAACTTCACGAATACATCGAGAAGCTTGACCTGGGACCGAATACTTACCTGCAACTCCAGAAGGCAGTAATTCTTGACACCTGCAACATAACAAGGAAAGTGTTAAACATGAAATGAAACTACATGAGAGTATCCGTATACCTATATTACGAATAACTGTTTATCTTGCTGCGGCCGATAAATAAGATTTTTAGACCTCCTGTAAAAGGGAGAGAAAGAGAGGATAATAATAATAATAATAATAATAATAATAATAATAGCCGACAAAATGAATACATACAAATTTTACATGGTAAATTGAAAATTACAATGAATTTATAAATCTATAGACATTTTAATTTAAAATAATGTTTTAACAAATTTTTTAAAAGAGTTCAGAGACAAGGATTTACAACATTGCGGTAAGTCGTTATAAAATGTTGGTGCTAAGTATGAATATGCACCTTTGAATTTTGTCTTACGAAAAGCAGGAATAATATACAAATCCTTAACACGTAATGGATAATTATAATGCTTTTGAATCAATTTATCCAATAAATATGAGGGAGAACCTGTTAGTCTAACTTTATGCACTAGACAAAGATACGCTGTTTTTGTTCTACTGTCAATGTCCTTTATCTTAGATAATTCACGGTATTGAGAAATGTGATCGTATTTACGCACACCGTACACAAATCTTAAACATGAGTTCTGAATTAGTCTAATTCTGTTTTTGTCTGTTAGAGTAAGATTTGGAACATATGTACATGCACAATAATCTATAATAGGCAAAATTAAAGTATTTACCAGACGCAGTTTTACTGGTATACTAAGATCGTGAGAAAATTTGTACAAATGTCTCAATTTCAGCCTAACTGAAATAAGTTTCTGATTCAAATTCAGGTATATCATGATTACCTATTACCAGTAGAGCAGATTTTGAAGCATTTATATTTAAATCATTACTCTTCATCCAGATTACTAACTGCTTTAGTTCTTTGTTAACAGTTTCACTTTGTTCCATGATAGTATCAGGATTAATAGACGCTATAATTTGCGTATCATCTGCGTAAGAGTGAACAGAACAAAATTTAAAATATTTTGGCATATCTGCTACATATATCAGAAAAAATATTGGCCCTAAAACCGAACCCTGCGGAACTCCACAAGATAAAGGAAAAGCAGAAGAAGTTATTGTGTCAACGTTAGATTTCATGGACACTTGAAAAAATCTACCTTCAAAATAGTTTTTACACCATTGAATAAATAGCATTATCAGAAAAATTGTAATACTTCAGTTTAGCCAAGAGCATACTGTGGTCAATCATATCGAAAGCTTTTGAGAGATCAATCTGGATTAACAGAGACATAATAGATTTATCATAATTACAATCAATGATATTTAGTAAGCAAGTATTGGTACTATGGCCAGATCTGAACCCAGACTGATTAGCTGGTAAAATATTATTTATAGTAAGGTAATCCATCATTTGGTCACGACAAACCTGTTCAAGAACTTTGGAAAGTACTGGTAAGATACTTATAGGTCGCAAGTTATCGAACGTAGAACAATCCTTTTGCTTTGGTATAGGTTTAACTATTGCAAATTTCCATGTATCAGGAACAACACTTTGAATAAGACATGTGTTTACTATATGCGTAATATATTTACCTATCACCGGAAAAATTATCAATAACATTTTTAAGGAAATATTGTCCGTACCTACAGCATTAGATTTTAGGTTTCTTAAGATTACTTCAACGGTTTCCGTGTCTATGCACTTAAATTCAAACTTTGCACCAGGATTCTCTACATATGTTTTGGAGAGATAAAAATTTCTTGTATCCGGATTTATATGTGATATTCCTACTTTTTTAACTAAATATTGTCCGTAATTGTTTGGTTCTAACAATACTTCTGGAATATCTTTTGCTGCATTATTCTGATTTACACCTAAACGATGTAAAATAGCCCATAATTTTCCAGAGTTTTTTATATTACTGTTAACTTCAAATTCTAAGAACGCTTGTTTTTCTCTTCGTATTGCTGCAGTAGTGAGATTACGAAGCTGTTTGTAATATTCAAATTTTGCAGTCGTTTTATATTTTTTATAATCTAATAAAGCTTTATCCCGCTTTTTCTGCATAATTTGTATTACCGGTGTGAACCATGGAGAGTACTGTTTCTTCGTTTTTAACGTTTTCAAGGGCGCATGTACATTGAAAAGGGCAGTAATGTTATCATTAAAGAAATTAAGTTTGTCATTAATGTTATCAATCAGTAAAATACTATCCCAATTTATAAGTCTACAGTCAGCAAAAAATATTTCAGCATCAAACATAGTAAAATCCCTATAAGTAAAACATTTAGTTTGTACCGTAGGTTTGAGCAAATTAAAAGTACAGAAGACACAACTATGATCTGACAACTCAGGGCATCCAATCACACCTGAGAAATTACACAATGATTGATCCGATATTGCAATAATATCGACTAACGTCTTTGAAGTTGGTCTAGTATACTCATTTATCAATTGCTGCATACCGAATGCTGATAACACATTTTTGAAGAAGCCTGAATATACATCATCTGATAATAGGTCGATGTTAATGTCGCCGGATAATATTAAATAGTCTGCCTTAGTCAAAAATGTTTCTAGAATAGGTTTAACCCACCAATATCTTTATGCATTTGAACATGTGGATTGTAAACAACACCAAAAATTAATTTCCTACTTTCAATAGTAATTTGTACCCACAGATGTTCTATATTATTAGTAACAACAAAAGAAGTATCTAATACCTTGTAATTAATATTATTACGTACGTAAAAAGCTACACCTCCTCCACGTTTATGAGTTCTAGCTAAACTTATCAAATTATATCCGTCTACATGAAAAAGAGTAGAAGGATTACTTTCAGATATCCAAGTCTCTGTAACTGCCAATATGTCAAAACCATTATCATAAACAAAGTCTTTAAATTTTGAAAAACAGGAATTAAGCGATCTAATGTGTATTTGACCGAAATTAAACATATTACTTAAAAATCAAAAACCATTAAATATAAATCAAGTAGTATCAATGTGTACATCAATGGGTTCTGTATTATAAACAGCTGATTTGAAATAAAAGACAAAATCTAAACAAAAATTAACAAAATATAATTAATCAAGGACAAATTAATAATCGCTTAGCAGAGTTCAAAGACCTTGTGCACGTTCTGGCTACTTAACTTAAGTAAAAACACAGTGATATCTTGTATTTTATTACAGAAATCATTTTGACAAAACTATTGTAAATTTAAAAGTGGTAGAAATTATGCCACTCATAGATAGATATATTAGTTAATTTGTTGTATATCTTTCATACTATTAATATGGTATTTATTAGATCTACCATCCTTTACAATATTAACAAAAATTTTACCATCAGCAGTCCACACATTTTTAAAACAAAATTTTTCAATAGCTGCTTTCAGAAGAGAAAGACTGGCTTTAGTGAGGTCTTCCCTGATTATAATGCCAGATGCCTTAAGGTTTTTCTTCATACTGAAGACTTTTTCGCGGGACCGGTAGCTCACGAATTTCACTATCACTGGCCGTTTGGCATTGTTATTGGGCTTACCTAGTCTATGAGAGCGATCAATTTCACTGGTTGAAATGTCCACTTTCAATTTTTCACGAAAGAGTTTTACCACAGCTTCATCAGTATCTTCTCCACGAGCCTCTAGAAGTCCAAATATGCGTATGTTGTTGCGCCGCGTATATTGTTCCAGATTATCTGCACTTTTCTCATTACTATTGCACATTTCTTTAAGTTCACTATTTTCAAGTTTGAGTGATTTAATCTGTTTATTTAAACTATTTATTTTATCTTCATAAATTTTTTGTACGGCACTGCTTACTTGTTGAACTATGGTTTTAATAAATTCTTTATTTTCACCCAGTTTTGACAATGATGAAATAATCATAGTTGAGATGGTGTCTCTATCGTCTCGCGAAAGCATTTTGACTTCTTATTTTTTTTTTTATTAGAAACAGCACACAAAACCACTTAAATAAAATTATCAAAATACGTCTACTCTTGTCGGCAGTTCAACATCAATTAGTTGAAATATCAGAATCCGAGAGTCGAATCACAAGAACTCCTAGAAGACCAGACTAGAAGAGGATTGTAAAAGAAGAGAAAGGATCAGACATCCCAAAGAAAGCACAACGTCTGTTAAACGCATTAGAAAATGGAGGTAATGCATGTTCGCTGAAAAAAGTGTTATATGGGCTCAAGCAAGCAGGAAAACAGTGGTATGATCGACTGAGCAAGAAGTTAATCAGTATCGGATTACAGAAAGTACAATGAGAAAATTATATGCACTACAGTATCAAAGATGGTGTACATTTAATTGTTGTTATTTATGTTGATGAAGTGAACGAGTTTGAGTTTAAAGGCTTTGGACCAGCTAATTATTGTCTGGGGATCGAAATTCAACAGCAGAACAACACAATCAAGATGTCCCAGAAAAGATATATTGAGGAAGTTCTACAACGTTTTGATATGAAAGAATGTAATCCTGTAAAAACTCCGATAGAACCAGGATTCAAGTTCAAGACCAATGAAGCAGATGTCTTGCAAAATCCAGAGCAGAAATGCTAATATCGAGAGTTAATTGGAGCATTGCTATATTTGGCAGTAGGTACTCACCCAAATATACCTAATACCGTGGCGAAGTTAGCACAGTTCTCTAGTCAACCAGCCGAAACACACTGGACATCCGCAAAAAGGGTATTGAGATATTTAAAGAGGACGAGTAATTTTAGTCTTTGTTACAGAAAAACTGACAAACAACCAACATATAGTTATTCAGATGCCGAGTGAGGAGGCTGTGAAATTGATCGGAGATCATTCTCAGGGTGGTACGTGTTTTTCCTTGGAGGAGCTGCAATATCCTGGAAATCACAGAAGCAGCAAACCACGACATTAACTGAAGCCGAATATGTAGGGCTGACAGAGGCTATCAAGGAAGCCTTGTACGTGAGGGGTATCCTGAAAAACTTGCGATACCAGAGTTAGCTGGCATTGTAGTCTACGCAGACAATCAAGGAGCGGAATATCGCGAATTATTCAACATTTCACCAGCGAACGAAGCATATAGACATTGAATATCATTTTATGCGAGATGTGATTCAAGAGGGCAAACTGAAACTCAAGCATGTATCAACAAACGAAATGGTTGCAGATTTAATGACAAAAGGATTGGCAGGTCCAAAACATATATACTTTTAAAAACGGTTAGGGTTGATAATATGACATTAATAAGTGCTTGATGGAGCGTGTAGAAGATAATCCAAGCTACGCACACTCATTTATTATAAAATCTTAAATGTATTCGTACAGATTATATATTATTAATTAGATTGAAACAAAAATATGGTTATTTATGTGTCATTGAAAATGAATAAAATAGATTGTGTTCGAAAACTGTCTAAGTGGTATTAGTTCAATTTGTTTATTTATTTATTTTAAACGGACAAGCGTCCACTGTACATTTAATAGGTACATACAAAATTGTATTCATAATAATACAAAAAAAAAATATTGACATAATAATTACAATAAGATAATATAATAGAAGAGAGATAAAAAAATAGAAGTATCAAATACTACAAGTACTGATAATATAATTTCAAACATTTCTACACAAATTTTAGTTTATTTTAATACATTTGCAAAGATATATTATATAAATCAACATCAATTTCAATATTATTAAATTCTTGCATAATCTTGCTTATAGAGAATGATAAATATAATTTTTATTACAAAAATATATATGAAACATATACTTCCTCCTAGTAGTGGACTAACGAACATTAAAGTTAACATAAGATAGCAATAAGGGACTATCAATAAAAGTTATTTACTAATCTATAAAGAAAAAGTAAATCAATGTATTTACGGCGTTCTTGTAAAGACGTGTGACGGACGCGCTGCTTTCTTGTAGCGCGATGCCACCGTGATTCCCTGAAAACAAACGAAGGGAGCCGGGAGCTCAATGGAGAAGGGTAGGTTCGTTGAGTAAAACTCGAGAGTTCACAACACTCTTCATTACCTATTATAAATACACAAAAAATTGAATAAAAAATTAAAGCGTGGACCTGGACCAATATCTCGGGGTGACGAGTTAGACTCACGCTGCAGTCAACCAAGTCGCGGAGGACCAGCGACCGTGCATTCATTCAGCACACCGAGCGCGGAAGGCCTGCGCTCCGGGTACCCAGCTGAGTCGTGGAATGCCGACGACTGCACCGACACTCGCACTGCTAGCGCCTTGCGGAATTATTCCAAGTGCGGAAGGCCAGCACTTAAAGAATCGTCCCGCAATTAACTAGCACTCACACAATCCAAGAAAAACTCTAAGTCTAACTGTGGAGGACCGACAGCTAGAGCGCAAACACAAAAAAGCAAGAAAAAAATTAACAAGCAAGAGTATTCTAAGTCCTCTGCCGTGGAAGACCGACAGCCGAGAACCGCAATACTCCAAGTCTCTAGTCGTGGAAGGCCGACAACTAGAGGGCAAACAAATTAGACAGCCAAAAATAAACGCAAAATAACTCACCAGTAGAACTGCACCTGGAAGACGGAAGATTCGAGCGGAAAGCCAACTCAGAATCTGACTGATAACTGAGCCGTGCAACGCCGGCTTTTATACTCCTAAATCTTAATTAAACGGCTTTAATCGGTAAGTTGTCAGACAGAGACAATCAGAACTTCTCGAAACTTCAACCATTTTGTCTAACAAATTCTAATAAATTTTACAATAAAATCTTTAGCCTTTACAAGTGAAAATACATGCTATAAACTACATTTGCAGTGCACGGTCGTGTTACAGTTAAATTTGAAATTAAATAGTTCACTAAACTACATCTAGGCGGCGCTGGCGTCAGCCGGCAGTGTCAAGTGATAGCTGTCAAAGTGTAAACAAACACGTGAATGTCATCACAGAAAAACAAAGTAAATTACAACAATCGAACTTACAGGTAAGTTACATTTTACAACAGTGTACAACAACCCAAAATTCAATATTTCAGGTACAATGTGAACCAGGAATAATACAATTGAAATATATTTTCAACGTAAACATAACCAAGTCAGAATGAACTTAAAATCACAGGTACGTATTCAGTCTCACAGATTGCAATTATTAACATTATGTTGTTCCAGGTACAAATGAATATAAATAATATAATCAAAACATGTCAGGAAAAGATACAAAATATACATGAACTATAAAAAGTGCAAAGTATACCCGAAAAATACAGGAGCTCGGCAAGAGTTGATGTGATGGTCGCAAAGCAGCTAAACACGTGAACAGAACTACAAAAAAACCAGGGCGAAACATCACAGACGTTATATTTAAACAATTCAAAATAGCATCATAAGATGCATTTTGGAATAAAGATGTAAATTTGAATCTTAAGGTACGTAAAAACTTATTTTGTACACTTTCAAGGGCATTCTTATGAACATCATAATACAGAGACCAAACTATTGCGCAGTAATCGAGTATAGGTCGTACTAATGTGTCATATAGGGTTTTTAATGAATAAATATTTTTTAAATCTCGAGTAAATCTAGTAATAAAACCCAGTACTCTCAATGCTTTCGATTTTATGTATTCTATTTAGTTATTACACCCCAAATCAGGACTCAAAATAGTCAAAATAATACCTAAATCTTTTACTGTGTCTAATCTATTTAGCACTTGGTTGTTGAGATAGTAATTATATTGAATAGGGTTTTGTATCCGATGAAAAATCATAAAGTTACATTTATTGTTATTTAATAACATTTGGTTTTCCTCACACCGTACTATTAAATTGTCTAAAGAATTTTGAATGATTTGGCAGTCACTAGAAGAGGTAATTTCTAAAAAGATTTTCAAATCATCAGCAAACAATAAATAATTAACATTGCCTAAAGTTTTACCAATGTCGTTGATGAAAATAAGGAACAGTAGGGGCCCTAAATGGGAACCTTGCGGCACACCAGAAAATGCCTCAAACTTACTAGACAGTGTTGAATTAATTTTCACCATTTGTGTTCTATTAGATAGCTTCTAAACCAATTCAACATTGGTCCATGAACACCAAAATAAAATTATTTACGTAAAAGAATTTCATGGTTGACTGTATCAAAGGCTTTCGAGAAATCAGCATAAATAGTATCGACTTGACAACATTACTCGAAAGTATTTATAATATACTGATAAAATGACAGTAGATTAGTTTCTGTAGATCTACCTTTCAAAAAACCATGTTGTTCAGGAATTATTGTACTTTTCAATAGAGGTGTCAATTTATCACAAACCAAACTTTCCATAACCTTAGCTAAAGTAGATTGAATGCTTATAGGTCTGTAATTCTCTACATTATTTTTATCACCAGATTTAAAGACTGGAATAACATAACTACATTTCAGTAAATCTGGAAAGAGGCCCATATGAAAGGGGGTATTTCATCAGGACCGCTTCCCTTACAAACATCTAATTTATTTTACTTTTGTAAAATATCTTCAACTGTAACACTAACATTACATAAATTAACTGCATTATAGACTTCATGTGTATTTGTTGACGTGCTATTAGAATTTGGTGTTATATAAACAGATGAGAAGTGTTTACCGAATAAATTTGCTATATCTTGACAGTTGTCAGCGTTTGCTTCAGAGAGATAGAGGTTATTTGACAGTCTATTTTTTTTGTTAATATTATTTACAAATGACCAAAAATTTTTAACATTATTTGTTTCACTACTTTCAGTGTTTTTGATATACAATTCATAACAATGTTTACTTAATTTCTTACAATCCGATCTAATTTTGGCAAATCTTGTAGTGTACCAGATTGTTTGTGATAGTAATGTTTTGTTTTAATTAATAACTTGAGTTCATTTGAGTACCAACAAGGAAATTGACTTCTAACATATTTTACAGGTGTGTATGAGTGTATTACAAAGTACAAAATATTATAAAAGCAGCTAAATGCGTCATCTATCGCCATATAATCTAAAATCGCCCAATTAACATCATTTAAATAATCATTAACAGCAATAAAGTTACAATTTCTAAAATCATATTTAAGAATACTATAGTCAAGCAATTTTATATCACTTTGTAATGGTAATTCATAAACAATAGATGGGTGATAATTATCACATTTAATTAATGGAAAAACGTTTATTTTTGATAATACTGTTTCGTTTGTAGAAAAACCTAGATCAAACATTTTGTCGAACATATTAAATACTGCATTCACTTGAGAGAGTCCTAAGTAACTAAATGAATCATAAACAAGGTGTAGTCACCAAGTATAATAATTTCATCGAAGCAGTAAGAGTCCAATATTTCCTCGACACAGCTGCAATGTTGTACATATAAGTCAGTTCGGAGGTAAGTATACAGTACCCACTAAGATTTTAGATACACCACGCGTAACACAAACAAATAGTTGTTCAACGTTATTACACCTTGTTTTAATAAGACGAGACGAAAGATTTTGATTTATTGCTATTAAGACTCCACCGCCTCGACACTTTGAGCTGGTAAAAATTTCACGATCTTTTCTAAAAATTGTAAAGTTTGTAAAGGAAAGCTCATTATCTGAAATGTCATCATTTAGCCAGGTTTCAGTAAAGACAGGGATCATACACTTTTTGTTTTTTGTATGATCCCTGGTAAAGAATACAATATCATAGTCAGAATGCAAATCACATGCTGAGTGGCGCAAAATATTAAGTTTACTTCTCAAACCGCGCACATTTTGGTAGTAAATTTTAAGTTTATAGATGGAGTTTAAGAGTTTTTTGATTTTACAATTTTAGGCACAACATTTATATATTTTATTATTAAATTAGTCTCACCTTTCTCTTTTTTCCCATTAAGATCAGTAATTACAGATTTCAGATAGTTTCTTTGCATGAGCGTTTTATCAGTGGATACTTTAATATTTCCAAATGTGGAACGACATTTTATAATTTTGAAAACATCTTCAGAATTTTCCATAATCACTTTAACAGGTCTACATTTATTTATATCTTCGCGTTTTCCTAATCGAGAAATTCTAATGCTATTGGTAGAAACAGAAGGAACTTGGTTTAAGAGCTCATTAATTTTAGTTTGGTCGTGAGAAATGTGTTTCTGGGTAGCGGAGGAGGTACTCTCGGGTAAGTTAAATATAATTATGTTTGATGCTCGTCATTGTCTATCCTGTAGTTCTTCTATGATTGTTTCAGTAGATATTGGGGAAGATGTACTCGATTTTTGTAAGGCAGATTTAATAGATTATAATTTCTGTTTAAGTGAAGTTGTTAATTTGACTAGATCTTCTATCAAAACATCATGCTTTTTACAGTATGCGCATTTGAATTGCAAGTTTTTGTTTTGTGATGATAAGATTACAGCTTCTTGGCGAGATAATCCTGCACATGTAACGTGAATAGGATTTCGGCAAAAATCAAATCTCGCCGCTTTATCATTTCTTAGTTCTTCCCCACAGCCTGCTAGACATTGAAATTGAGATGACATAAATTTCAGAAAAAATACTGCAATATATGCAAAGTGCAATACCGTAGTGCGATTTTGGTTAGTGCTTTGATAAATACTGATAATTATTTATTATTAATTATTGTAATTAGATGTCTCTGCTTGTTCACAAGAGAAGAAATTAATTGACAGTTCCCTGGATGTGTCAAACAAGCATGCCGATTTTCAAACTGCTAAAAATAAGAAACTTTAACGTGATACTTGCCCACGAACTTCTTCAATAATAATAGATATAAAATTATGAGTATCTAATTTTTTTATTGAATAAAATGTATTACATTATATTTTTGAACTGTAGTAAAACAACAAAATACGTAGAAATAGCCCCCAATAGCTAAAATAGAAAAACATAATATAGAAACACAATCGCTTCCATTCAGGCTTAAGATAGTTAATAGTCTAGGAGCCCACACTAAACCTGTAATGATAGGTCTTTCAAAGTTATTACATATAAATTGTTATGTCATCCATAGGAGAACACAAAATGGCCGTGCTACCATGTCTGGGACCGGTCACCGATGAAGAAAATAAATAAATAATTGATGGAAATTGAAGGGAAAGAACTTCTAGTTTTTATCACACTGTTTTCTAAATATATTTATTTTCTAGGTTTCTGACATGTTAAGTCTCTCGTATTTCGTATTCTGATTGATCCTCGAGACAGGGGAGGGGTAGGACTATACGAAAAGGCAGTGCTTCCAGTCTCCTGATAAGTCGTTGCTGCCGAGAAATAAGCGACATATCGCACCCAGGTGTCTATCATCATTGACCTCCTCAAAAAACCTAAAGCTTATCAGAAAGAACATCAATTTTTGTGTAAAAAAAACTACTGCTGCCTTTTCCAAGCAGAGGAGAAAATGGCGGCAGCAGGGTTTGAAAGTCGCCTTTCGCGCAACCGAATTTGGCGTTTCAATTCGGTTTTGTCAGCAATCGCCCGGTTCTTTTCGACTTGTATTATTGAAATACGCGTGCCCTTATCACGAGCACTGAATTTTACATGTCGTTGATTATTTAAACAAATGAAATCGCATATTTTATGTGATACTTTTAGCCATTTTCATTGTGTTTTTTTATACTTTCAATGTCTTTAGTGACATTTCAAAGTAAATTAGTTTTCTCCGGTGAAAAAAGATTATGTGTCATTGTTTCAATGAATAAGATTCCATAAATTATTTTAAAGTTGGGGATTTTTCAGCCGTTTTTTGATCATTAATCATTTCTCATGACCCGTACGTATCTCTTCCGATTTACATTTTTAAATTAAGACTACCTGAAACAAAGATTTTTTGGCTACATAATTTTAGCAGAAATCGATCCTTTGACCCTATATTGTAAGACTCCGGCTGTTATTCAAAACGAGCAGAATGGAAAGGTGGGACCCTAAGGGTCTAGACCAGGCGTCGGCAACCTATGACCCGCGGGTCACCAAGTGACCCATTTCATAATTTCGAGTGACCGACCCATTTGATTTCCGCAAAAAAAAAATCACCTGCATTCTTCAAACATTTAGCAATAATTGTGTGTGTATATATTTTGATTTACAAGAATGAAGAAATAAAATTAAACTAATTATAACTTTATTTTATAATAATATGAATTTTTTACTGAAGTCACGTTTCGATTGTTTTTGACCTGTTGTCAAGTTCAGTGTCGCTGTCCGTTTTTAAAATCTTACATCTATTTAAAATGCGCTGTTTTATTTGCAAAAAATCTGGCGGTGTTACTAAATTTACCGAGAGTATATAAGACAAATGTCTAATGCCTATGGCATACTGGTCGATGAGCGTCGATGAGCATCGAGGAGTTCATTGATGAAACGATAGAACGATCCCGTTATTCGCGATTTTTTGTTTCATCGATGACAAATACATCGATTTATTCACTGACAAAAAAGAGTTAAGTTGGTATTAATACCAGTGAAATGTTCCTATACCATCGGTTTTTTAAATTATATTTCCCTAGTTTTTTGTAGTTGTTTTGTTAAGAAGGTTGTTTTAGTTCTGATTGTGAAAATATTTGGACGAAATGAGTTCAAGCAAAGATGAAAGAACTGTGGTAGTTCTTGCGGGATGTTACCTTTTGTTGGAAGAAGAAAAAAGCGTAGAAAAGTGTGGCAGTAGAAATGGTTAAAACGGAGGGAAATTGCATGAAGAAGTGCGTTTGGAAGACAAAACGGCCTTTAATAATTTTTTACGGATGAATGAAGATTGTTTTTGTTGCTTTTGGCAAAAGTTGAACATAAAATTCAACATAAAGACACAAATTTTAGAGAAAGTGTGAACGCGCGAGACAGGTAAAATTATTATCATACCATATAAATTATATTTGAAAGTACTACAACAAAGAAAATATATACACGTTCTTTTTCAGACTATCAATAACCCTGAGATTTTTGGCGACAGGCGAATCCTATCATATACTTTTCGTGTATGAAGAACCATAATTGGGTTAATTGTAACAGAAGCAATTAATGCATTATTTGATTGTATGAAGGACGAATATATAAAGGTAAAGAAAATAAAAAGACATTTGTAATTTAAGATTCATATTTCTTTCGTCTTTCTGTGGCAAATAAAACGTTTATAATTTCATGCTCTACCTCTTGAGTTACTTCCCAATTTTCTTAGCTTCGATGTCACGAAACTTCCAAATACATCGTAGTCATCTTTGGATGATGTTTTCTGGGCAATTTTGTCCAAGATTGAAACCACATTAGGTGTTATGGTAATCTGACCTTCTACGCCCTGTTGGAGTGTTATCTTTCGATGGAGATTCCTGCCTACTTCTGGTACAGCTACTTCCTGTTGCTTCAGAAAAAACCCTTTTTTTTAGGAAGGTGTTACACGTTATGTGCTACGCCCAGGTACAGGCGAAGGAACTGATCGCCTCTGTAATCCGGCGAAACAATTAAGGGTCGTTTTTCTAGGATTGGTGATGATGACGTCGCAGAGGAAGGACGCTTCTCACATGATGTTGATACAGACAAAGGAACTGAAGGTGCATCTCTGAATTTTTCTAGCTGCACAAGTCTCGAGCCGAGCAGATTGTGTGTTTTGTCTAGGATCAGTAAAATTAATGTAATTACCTGTAACATGCGGATACAACTGCCGCAGTATGCACCATCTCTTCTATTACATCCCGGTTCATTTTCCTGTTATGGTAACTAGGAGACTGGGTGTCGTACAAACAAGGGTTTTGTTGATAGACATTTATCAATGCCATAATTGCTTGTCGACTCCACGACCTATTTAAGCTACACATAAATTTATTATTAAAATAATTTATTTATAAACAACAAATAATAAACTTACCTCATATTTAAATAGAAAACTAATAAAATTATATATAATGAAAAATGAGTCAATTTCCACAATCACGAAAAATTAAACACTAAAATAAAAACCAAAGAAAGCACGAAAACAAAAAACTACAAATTTAAAACTTTACAAAACACGAAAATTAAAACAAAAGGAAACACGTAAATTCAAAACTAAAGAAAACACGAAAACTAAAAAAACACGAAAATTAAAAACTTAAAGAAAACACTAAAATTAAAAACAAAAGAAAGCACAAACAAAATTAAATATACTAATTATAACAAAGTAAACAAATACAAATTACGAACACGAGAAATCGAAACAAATAGGACACACAGATTTCAAATATGACTCGTAAATATATGTGAAATGAGACACAAAATATACGTGTGAAATGAGACATGCTTGTTTCCTCGAAGCTCATTGATGAAAAATCGAGGGGCCACTATTTTTCGTCGATGAAGTGTTCGTTTTATCGATTCATCAAGGAACTCCTCGGTGCTCATCGACCAGTGTGCCAAGGCATAAGTAATGTCGCTTTCCGGAAAAAGAAACATTTCAAATTCGCCGACTCTTCATTGACTCGTGAGAATAGTGTAAATTTTGATTATCACTGTGGGTGCTACAGAAAGTTTTCTATTTTGAAACAAAATCATCATTTCTTTCAACGACACGTAAAATATATATCGAAAAGAACCGGGCGATTGGTGGCAAAACTGAATTGAAACGCCAAATTCGGTTGCGCGGAGGACGACTTTCAAACGCTGCTGCCGCCATTTTCTCCACTGTTTGGAAAAGGCAGCAGTGGTTTTTCTTAGACAAAAATTGATTATCTTTCAGATAAGCTTTTGTTTTTCGAGAAGGTCGATGATGATAGACAGCTGCGTGCGAGGTGTCGCTTATTTCTCGGCAGCAACTGATACGACTTATCAGCGGACTGGAAGCACTGCCTTTTCATATAGTCCTACCCCTCCCCTGACTCGAAGAACAATCAGAATACGAGAGAGAAAAAAATTTTTTTTTCTTTAGCGTTGACCGGTCCCAGGCATGGCAGCACGGCCATTTTGTGTTCTCCTATGGGTGACATGGCGAATTATATGTATGAACTTTGGAAGAACTATCATGACAGGTTTAGTGTCGTGGGCTCCCTTACTATAAGGTCCCATTTCACATTATTTGTTCTAACAAATTCATTCATGATTTAATCAAAACAATTTTATTTAAAATAAAAAACTGCCTCGAATCCAAGGATGATATCGCCCGGGTCATACCTTGAATAGATTTTGTGTTACGTTCATTTAAACTTAAACAATTTTCTCAGTAATTCTTTCGTCGAAAGTCAACTGTGTATTTATATTTATTTTGTTGGGAATCTATCCCCAGAACAGGGGCCTGGTCTATGATACTTACTGAAAATATATATTCCAAATTTAAGGGAAACAATCCTAAAATAGTAAATTTTAACTTGCTGAGATGTAACCGTAATAAATAATTAATAATCTAAAAAATAGGAACAATTATTTAAAATATAATATTAGTATATTTTTTAATACCTCATCTTTCATTTCCTGGTTTTGACGGCGAATTTTTACCAAAGTCTCGAAAGTTCCTTTAACCTTGAATATAAATGTAAATAATAATATTAATTTTTATAAAGGGTACAAAATGGCTGGTACCACAAGCTCTGATTTTGGGTGTTTTAAGAGAAGTGATTTAGCCTGGATTAGAGCAGTATAATAATAATAATATATTTCTCGAAGCATTTTGTTATAAAATAATTTTAAAATATTGTACAGCGCTAAAACTCAGGTTAAAATATTTATCTTAAAACACCTAAAAACAGAGCTCGTAGTAAGAGCCATTATGAAACTAAAGTTTCATATAAATAGAAAAGTTTAAAAGGGCGTAACTCAGAAGCTAAACTAAGGTTTACCTCTGGATTAAGGATTTTTTTTAATATAACGGTGTGAAATTGAAATTTGACCTCACATTAATTAAACATTAAGTTATCTTTACTTAATAGTTCTCTATCCTAATTAAATTTAAACTTTTTAAATATTTACCTCCATTTTAATATTTTCGAAGCTCACTGCCAAGAATGTGGTTCCCAATATATATGAACAAGTCCAAATACTCAAAGAAATATAAACTGAAATTGATTTTCTTTCACAATCACTTATCCATCGGCACCAAAAGTCTATACTATATACCATACAAATAAAAGTGTTTAAAATTTTTAGTAATATGTAAATATTAAAGATTTGGTTGGCGCATTTTGACAGCTGGTAAACTGTTGTAGAAATAAAAATGAATGACTTTAAATTATGATTATTTAATGATAATTGTATGTTTGTATTTATGAAAAGCAATTTTTGTTTCAAGTCATTTAAAATTAGACCTAAATGACATTCTAAAATAGTGTCACTAATTGTAGATAAAAAATATGTAATGAGTGTGTATAAAGAGGAGGGGAGATAAAGGAAATCGTGGAGAAACACGCAGAAAGGAGTCACAATTCTGAAGAGACAAAAATATTTGATTTTACTGTCCACTTGAAATAATTTTTGTTGAATTAAATATTTGTCCAAGGTTTCAATGTTCTTTAACAAATTAAAATAATATTTTGAGGTCCAGTGACTCATTGAAATATTAGTAAAATATAAAATAAACATTACAAATTGCAGAAGAAAGTTTAAAAACAAAATTACGTCATCTTTTACTTCATAATAATTCTTTGCTATATTTTTTAGTGCAAATACGTAGAAAAATAAATAAATCAGTGTTTGAGAAATAAAAATAAAATTATTAAATTTTGTTTTAAACAGGGTATATGCCCCCATATCGTTTTTAATTTTATACGGAAATTGACAGAATATTGTACTAAACCAAATAAAATATTGTAGTTTTTCAAATATATTTTTTGATGACATCTTATTACAATATGTGGCAATTGTTAAGTCAGCAGAAACCTAATTAATAAAACGTGTGGAACTAGTGATAATATAAAAATATATTACAATTATCAATCAATAACACTTAAAATAAATTAATATTTATTGATTTATGTGTTATGTCAGTTGAATTACAATTCTATTAATAATATTCGACTGGAATGATGTTGATAAATTATAGTCGGGAATACAGTCAACTGTCTATATTTTATTTATCCACTCTACAAAATAATATATATCTAATCATTAAAAAAAAAATACGTACGTGTATTCCCACGCCCAAACTAATAAAACATTACTCAATTACACTAAAAACTACCTTGAATCCAATGATGAAGGCAATGAAGTAGTTTCAAAGTTACAGTCCATCAAATATCAACAATATTTATTATTTGCAAATTTATTTTCTATTGTTGTGGACTGTACCTTTATGTTTGTGTCGCAGACGCACCTTAAATCAATAATAATATCTTAAATAGATTAGATAATTAATTCATTTATACATAGACAGTGTTTTTCTTTGAATCATTTCTTTTTAATGAGTTTGCTTAGAAATATACAATATTTAGATGTTTATGTAGAAATCAAACTAGTTTATTGTAGCTGTAGCTAGAGAACTCCAACATTTCTGCCTGATTTTTATTTGCAAAACATTTAATTTTAATATAGCTGAATTCTGCGCGGTCCATTTCAGAGGGATCATAATATAATCAAAGCCAAATTTTTTTCAAGGAGATTGAAGAACAATTCTATAATTGAATTTATCAAAATATAATCTACAAACACTACTCTGGCCATCGTAGCTTACCAATATGTTTTATTTTTATAGTTTTATTTATACTTTTATAGTTTTTAGTTTTGTTTTGAGTATATGTTACGTTTTAATTGTTGCTGTCGAATTATTTATATTTTTAACTTTATTTATTTACTATTTTAATGTGTTGTGTAATTGTGTATTTTTATTGTATTGACGAGATTTGAATTTTTAATTTCCATGTTAGCTGTAAATTTTTAAACGCTAAATTTTCCCTGATAAAAGTCATAGTATGACCGAAACGTTGAATTTTTAGCGAAAATAAATATTGACTGCATTCCGAAGAATTTTTTAATCTTATTTATAGTTTTTATTTAACTCGAATACTGTTCTTCGGTTCTTCCATTTGGAAACCATTTCATTAAAAAAATATCAGGAACGCATCAAATTAATTCAAAAAAGATTTCTACGATTTCTCTTTTATAAAATTAATCAAGCTTATCCTAACTATTCAATTTGCCTCATCTCACTATTATAAATGTTTGGCATTCTTAGTTTTTTAAAGAGCAGTGATTCAGTTTATTATCTTTTCAAGCTTATCCACATTTAAATTAATGATTCTACTAGCCTCAGCTTGCTTATTTTTTTGTACCATTCATTTTCACGCCTAATCCCAGTACTTTTCAACTTTCACCTCCACGCATGAACTTTTTATCAACCTCCCCCATCCACCGTATGTGTTTATTATACGAAAAATTTGGTAATATGGATGTTTCTCAACACAGACCGAAGCAATTCTATAAAAAATTAATACACTATATCTGTTTTACCTAATTAGGTAATATTGTTTTTTTTTATTTAATGTATGTTTCCGTATGCTCCTCATTTTTGTAAGTTCCTTTTTTTTGTATCATACTATGAGTTTTGCCTTTCCGCTTACTGAAATTTATTCTGTTGGACAGTATAAATTAAATAAATTTCGATACACTAACGAAGAAAAATTACTGTCGTTCCCTTGAATTATCGAAGAACTTCCTACTTAAGGAATTGAGAAATCTATCAAAATTTAATTCAAAGTTGTCTTACTACATGAAATAATTAAATGATTTTTATTTCTTTCACGTCCTGTTGTCTAATGGCCTATATATTATGTGGACAATCCATCAAACATTCGTTCAAATTTTTAAATTTTGAAATAATTCCAAGGTCCATTTGAAATATTGGGCGTCACTCCATATAAACTTTACGAACTCAGAAGAGTTGGAAAAAATACTGGAACTAAAGCAGCGAAATAAAAACTTAGACTTGTGCCAAGTGATTGGTCACTTTCAATGAATATTCCCGATTTGTTTGAATCTTGATAACGACTCAAGGTTCGTACAAAGAGTTACTAATAATTTAATTATTTACAAAAATTTTACAATGTTGAAAGCTACTACACTTTGCATTGGCGATGTTGAAAGCTACTACGCTTTGCGTCTGGATTGTTGTTTTTACAACGTTGGAAGCTTTGACGCTTTCCCTAATTAAATGATAATTATTTCTTTCAAGTCTTGTTGTCTAGTAGTCTATACATTATGTGGATAATCCATCAAACATTCGTTGTAATTTTGAAATTGTCACAAGATATTTTTTCATCCTTTCATTGACAATATTTTTTGATTATTCAAAACAATTTCTCAAGGGGTGCTTGGGGGGCCTTAAACCCTCCATACCTAAACCCTGAAACTAATTTTACTTAGCTGATATAAAATTTCGGGACAATTAATAAAATTATTAATTATTTTGTACAAATAGAAGATTGAAATATTTTTTCTGCCTTATAATAATGACTAAAAACCAAATCTATACTCAACAAGGAAACATGGTCTGTTCCTCTATGTGGATATTGGTTATCGTGTTTATAAGACATAATTAAGAAACCGTCTTTTTACTGATTCTAGGTCATTAATATAACGAGTGTATACAGGATGTTTCCTTTATAACAACCAGCACTTTTTTGGGCGAACTAATGACCTTAGAGAAAAACGTTATATACAAAAAATTACCAGGTTAAAGGGCACTATGTAATAGAAATAACAAACAGAAAATTAAATTAGTGGTTCTCAAACGATAGATAAAATTATATTTTTTTAAATAGTATAAATTTTTAATTCATTAGATAGATTTTTTTTCTGATTTCAACGATATAAATATTATATGAGGTTGTAGAACAATTATTTTGAGAAAAATGGTATTAAATATCTATTAATTTTACAATATTGAAGTAGGCTGTGCAACAAATGTAAACTAATGATACAGGTGACAGATAGTTTTGTTACTTACGTTAATAAGTGTATGTTGTGACGTAGGTCAACAGTCACCGGAACAGCTGGTCCAGTGGCTAGGTTGGCTGATCAGCGAGCAAAGGGTCGGTGGTTCGAATATGGTGCGATTTACATTTTTTATTTTTATAAAATAAACATTTATTTTAGAAACGTTTACTTCGAGTGATTACATGTGATATTGAAGGTGAAGGTTGTTGTCGTCAGAGTGGTATAGAATCTTAAAGTTTTTAAGTGCGAATTGCTTTTAAAAAATTTACATGAGGTGAAAATCTAAGTTTAAACCAAAGAAGAGTAACAAGGAGTGAAGAGAAAGAGAAACAAAGAGTCAAGGAAGCAAAAATATGCTTTTTAAAAATTTGAGAAACTAGGTTAAGTCAAATCATTCGTGAAACCTTAAGGTTAAATGTTACCGTCAAAAGTTTTATTTCTAGTCCTAAGGATGGCGCTACTATCGATGCTTCAGACATCGAAAAGTAACTTAGCGCCATCTTCTCTATAATAGTCATACTATTTCCCAAGGTATGAACCCAAAAAGGAATTTAAAACAAGGTACCTGACATCTAGCGTCGAGGTTTCAAATCTAATGTAAACAAATACACGTGCATGGCTACATATTGACAGATGACAATTTGTTTATATATTATGTCAAAATAAAAATTATATTGAACTGCGTCGCTGCACTAATTACAAAGATGATATTGTTTTCTCAAGACAATAAGTTTCAAAAATAGGCAGAAAGGTTAATAAATTTATTAATGTTTCTCCTAAATAATTTAAGGTACAGATTTCATTTAAAGTTATTGAAGAAAATATATTAATTAATTGCTAATTAAGACGCGTCTTAAATAGGATGGTCATGCAATAAAAAGACGAGGTAGTTTTGATATAAATGTTAGCACATTTTACTATTACATTTTCGAAAAATGTAATTAATTACGTAATTTAATTACTGCCCATCTCTGCAACGCTGTAACAGCGATTTTAACTGTAGTGGGGGCAGCGGTTTCACTATTGCTTGCTAAAGTCGGCTTCTCAAGGCTCGAGGCAACACGATAGGTTCGTGGTTCGCAACTACTCTACAGTACACACTACAACACAACACGGAACACGCTAGAATCGATTTAGTAGAGTTTTGCCAGGCAAAGGCTGGCTTGGTCGAGGCTCGAAACATACAGGCGCGGCGAAGTTCGGATTCATACGCGTCTCCGAGCCCAAGGTCACTTTTTCCAAGCCAAGCCGTGGTCCGTGTTCAGTCGTAGCGCGAAGTAGAGGTGGAGCGATAAAAAGGACGTTAGATGTACCAACGCTTGTGTTAGAAAAAGATAAGAGTATTTTTGACAGGTGGCAGCTATGGAGCGCTACGACTTGCTGAACGCGGATAATTTTTCAAGGAGTATTGGTTCGTTGTTATGATATCGTGGGAGTTCACAAACCCCTTACTTACAATTCCAGATAGGAATTCAGAAGCCACAAAAATTATGTCGTACAGATTTCTAGATTTTGCAAACACAAATTTTTTCAATTGAAGCACAGAAAATAAGCTTGCTTATTTTCTGTGATTGAAGTTATAAACCGTTTCAACAAACTCTCGCAGTTTCCATAATTAAAATTTACGCTACATTAAAATATCAACTATTGAGAACTATTTTGACGAAATAGTTGTATGACTATGCAAAATATCTGTAATTTTTGCATTTTAATCACCTTATTGTTATTTAATAAGTAAATTTAGTGATTATTTTTAATATTTTGAAAGCCATCAAATGCTTTTGTTAATCGGTTGCTATACGTTTGTAGTTAGAAATGTCAAATTTGTTTGAATTTTCAACTTGATGATTTCACCATAGCGACAATTACTTTTATTACCTAGAAAATAAAAATATTTTTACTGTCTGTGCAGTAGAAGTGACATTGCACAGACTATCAGTTGCCAAACAAATAATATTTTAATTTTTTGTAGATGAATTATATTCAGAATGCTGATTAAAATATCAATAATTAACTCCGGACTACATCGTACATTTGCACTAACATACCTACTATCGTGGAGTTAAAAGTGACCCCAATTTTTAATTAGTTGTAGAAATAACATAAATGTATTTTGTGACATTTTATATTTTTAATGAATTTATAAATAAATATACATGTCATTTTTTTATATGTTATGTGGAACAAAACTGCCCTTCATATATAAAAATATAAACAAAATCCATCGTTTCGTATTGACAAAAAAAATTAAATGTACCAAAAAAGTGTGTTTTTTTAATTTTTAAAATTGTTCTCGAAATTCATTTTTTTTATTTTTACATATTATGTAGAGAGATATATAAGACGTGTTAAAAAAAAAAATTAAAAAAATTTATCGTTTGGTTCGTGAGTTATTGATGAAATAATATTTCAACTATTATTTTGGGCCAATAAATATATATATATATATATATATATATATATATATATATATATATATATATATATATATATATATATATTTCAAAAAATATTTTTTTTATAAGGTAAAATAGTGTATTTATATGTAGCGAGACACAGAAACGTTTTAACAACAACTAGTTTTGAACAAAAAAATAAAAACTGTTTATTGGTTTTGAATTTCGCGGGTATGATGTATCAGTTAACCTTAACTCTGGAATCAGATGCGCCAATTTTGGAGCCACCTACCATCCGAAACAGCTACGGCCATCTAGAAAGGGAAAGCAGAACTTCCAAGCCAGAAGGCGAACCAGATTGCAGAGCGCACCTTTCGGATATCGAGGAAGTTAAAGATAGTGGAGCTAGCTGCATAGTAGCGCTGGCAACCAATTCAACAAGAGTGCGTGGAGGGGTGCGAATAGACTAGGCGAAATTTAATGAAAACTGAAGTGAAGAATAGTTACATTTAAGTGCCAACAATAGTTTATTTAGTTAGTTTGTAAGTTATAAGAACGAAAATACTTATCAACTGTACGGAGAGGAAAAAGAAAACAAACACCGACAGTGAGAAACCCAATGAACAGAGAGCGAAGTAGTAGTACCGGCACAATAAGGAAAAGGGAGTATATAAAAAAAGAAAAAGACGAAGATAGAATATTTAAAAGAAGCGCAATACTTAAAAGATCGCCCATAAAAACAAAAAATTATACGGATAATATAGAACAATTGAGAATGGAGGAAATACTGCAGGGAATACAGGAGTCATTGAAGATGCTAACGGAAAATGTGGAAGGTATTAAAAAAGAAGTGAAAGAAGAAAGAAGGAAAAGGGGAAGTAAAGCAAGGCAATGAAGAAATTAGAAAAGGGAGAATTCTTCAGGGATATTAAAAAAAAATATAGATTGAATGAATGTAGACATACAAGACTTAAAGGAAAAAGACAAGGAACGGAAGAACGAAAACTTAAACATAATAGAACGACTAGAAGAAATAGAGAAGAAAAAGGAGCAGTGGGGACCAACCAAGGAAGAAACATCATATATAAATGGGAGACTAAAAGAAATAGAAAATAAAATGGAACAACATGAAAAAGAAAAAAGGAGAAATAATATCATCATAATGGGTTTGAAAATAGATAAAGACACAAAAAAAAAAAATAAACGAATACGTAGAAGAATTTATAAATAGAACATTAGAGATCCAAATTAAGATAAAAACAGCAGCAATCCTAAACGATAAAAAAAAATTCATAATTGCAACAGTAGAAACATGGGCAGAAAAACTAGTTATAATGAAAAATAAATCAAAACTGGGAGAACAAAGAATTTACATAAACAATGATTTAACAATAGAAGAAAGAAATATACAGAAAAACCTGACCAGAATTGCAAAAGAATAAAAAGAACAAGGAAAAAGTGTAAAAATTGGATATCAAAAAATAACAACAGAAGGAAAAACACATATCTGGGAGAAGGAAAAAAACGAAATTGTTCCAAAAAACTAGAGAGAGACGAGCAGGAAAATATAGAGATCGGAGATAAAGAAATAAGAAGAGAAATTAATTCGGGAACATGGAATAAACACATAAAAACAAAAAAGAAGATATAAAAGATATAATAAAAATAGGTTAATTAGGATTAGTACGTGGAACGTAAGAACAATGTTAGTGGCTGAAAAAATGACAGATACATACAGCAGGGTTACAAGAAACGAGATGGAAAGGGAATGGACAGATAGACAAAGAGAACTTCACACTACTCTATTCAGGAGACGAAAGACAAGGGCAATATGGAGTAGCGTTCATGGTAATGAACAAAATGAAAAAGAACATAATGCAATTTACACCAATAAATGAACGTCTAGCGTACATAAGAATAAAAGCAAGTCCTTTCAATATATCATTATTAAACGCATATGCCCCGACGGAAAATGCCAAAAATTAAGATAAAGAAAAATTTTATGAGAAAATGGAAGAAGAAATAGAACAAATACCAAAAGAGGATGTAATAATGTTAATAGGAGATATGAATGCACAAATAGGTAAAGAAGGATATATTAAAGAGGTAGCAGGAAAGCAAACGATACACGAAACATCAAACGACAATGGGCAAAGACTATACAATTTCGCAATAACTACAAATATGATTGTAAGCAGTACAAAATATAAACACCGGTGGCAGCATAAGGTAACGTGGACGTCCCCAGACCAGAAAAACTACTCGCAAATAGACCATATACTAATCAATAGAAGAAAGCAATCAACAATAAGAGACGTGAGAACGTACCGGGGAGCGTGCGCAACAATAAAACAGAAAATGAAATGAATAATCAAGAATAAGAATTAACAAGCGAAATGGGACAAAGAAAAATTAAATAATGAACAAGAAAGGTGTGAATATGCTAGGCAAACAGAATCACATTTAGCAAATCATGAAATGAGAGGAAAAAGCATAGAAGAAGAATGGAGTAAAATAAAAGCATGCATATTGAAAATCGCCGAAGAAAGACTGGGAGCAGAAAAAATCGTAAGCAGGAAAGAATGGTACAATCAAGAATGCAAAACAATAGTAGGAAGAAAAAGAAAAATAAGACTAAACTGGATCCAAACGGAAGAAGAAAGCGACAAGGAAGAATACACAAAAATAAGGAAGGAATGTAATAGAGTACTAAGAAGATGCAAAGAATATGGATGGAGGACAAGCTGAAAACCAAAGAAGGGGAAAGAACGAATAGGAACACGAAACGTTTTTACCAAGATATACGAGGACAAAAACATACGAATAAGATACGTACAACAAACATGTTAGATAAAAATGGAAAAGTAACTGAAACAGAAGAACAACAAAAACAAATATGGGAAGATTACTTCAAAGAACTTCTTACCGAAAAAAGCACAGATACAGAAGAAGAAAAAGAGAACAAGGAGGAAGAAGTAGAAAAAGAAGAGGAAGAGGGAAAGGAAGAAGAGATAACACAAGAGCCAATAATTGAAGAAGTAAAAAGTGTTATTGCAAGAAGTAAAAATGGAAAAGCGGCGGGGAAAGACGGGATAAATATGGAATTTATAAAGTACGGATGAGGGGAATTAATTGCACAAATACATAATCTATTAACTAGAATTTGGAGTGAAGAAAAAATGCCACAAGAATGGGAGATCGGACAAATAATAACAATATATAAAAAAGGAGACCCCAAGATGTGTAAAAATTATAGGGGAATAACACTTCTAAATAACGCATACAAAATACTGTCGTCGATAATACAAATGATATTAGCGAGAACAGCGAGTAATAAAATAGGACAGTATACATAGTTCGGTTTGAGTTTCATTACAGCCTTGCTTATATCTCAACTTCGAGGCTTCGCCTCTCGGCCATATAATAAGCCGTCGGCTGTAATGGAGCTTAATCGGCTCTCCGGTCATTTCCTCCATTCAGCAGTGAAAACTCTTTACCATGCTGGTAATGTAAATAACTATACAGAATATTTGTCCAGGGGGTCACTGTATTTGAACCGTGGAAAGAAGCCCTACAAACACTTACACCAGTAGTTTTGAATAATACCCTGAATCACGCAGTGAAAGAAATCTAAAATGGCATAAGCGGTGACATTAAACCCCTGATAATTCAAGTAAATCATGATGGACGAACTTGCTGATCCATTTATTTAATATTTTCATTTTTATTTGATTGCTTAATTAACTTAAACTTCAAATCTCTTTGCTTTAAATTTATCTTGTAATAAGTAATATAAACTTTGAAAATATTTTGAATAATTCTATAGATAATGATATGATTGTAGAGTTGTGTGGCAAGAAGAACAAAGGAATTGTGGAATTTCCGTTTTCGAAATCGTCTGAAAAAGAGAAAATATAGTAATATTATCTGTGCATGTTAATCTAAGAATATAGAGACACTAATATAGATAAACTAATTAAAATATCTCCTCGAAGTTGGGTTCACACAGGTTTCGTATTTTCAAATTTTTTGATAAAAATTTTCGTGACTTTTGACTGTTGTAAATTTATATTCTTCAAGGTTCTCGAATGTTTGGGTTATGCTGACATGTACCTCTATCAGTGGTTTTCCACTCCTAGATATCAAAACAACGCCAATGTTTGTTACCAATATAGCAACGACATCTTCTAATTCACGTTTTGTATTGTATTGTCTTCGCTTGTTATCACCTTTTAAAGTAGCCAATGACAGAATCGAAATAGCGCGATATTTAAACAATCTGATGTGCCCTGCACATAACCTCCCGTCGTTCCAATACAGCTCTTATACGGTTACGGTAGAAAATAGTATTTGATGATATAGAAAAATACCTTCTTATTTTTTTTTTATATTTGAAAAATGTAATTTTCTTTCCTATATTTATTAAATTTTTTGGCATATATTTCACATGCAACATTTATGAAATTTTATTTCTTTATATTTTATTATCTTCAAAACTAATGAAAATTAATAAAATTAGTGTAATCAAAACAAATGTAAAATTAAATAATCTACAATTTTCAAAATAACACAAATTGCTGAAAAATTTAATTTTGAAGTTTTTTCCCGGAAAACTGCTAAGGGCTTCAAGAGAACTGCTACTCCCGGTTAACCAATTTTATGCAAAATCTAATCAGCTCTTCATATAAATATAAGAAGCAAAAATAAACAAAAATTTATTATTTTTTGTATTATAGTATTTGAGTTGTGCGAGACGAAAAAATCGGCAAAGACCATACACACACATACATATAGACAAACATCATGGCGAAAATGGTAAAATTGTATTGTAGTGACCATAAAACCCAATTTTTGGCCAAAAACAATACCTCCCTTACTCAGAGACACGGGAGGTAAAAATCATTATAATAAAAATGAATGAAGATACTCCTACATGCTAGTACTTGCAGTTTTTCAATCAACAAAATATACGCGAATATATAAAATTAATTTAATACTAAAAATTATTAAATACGGTTTATCCTAATTTACAAAATATATTACATATTTAAATTAATTCAAATATAATTTCTAATCTATTACTTAATTATTTCTCAATCATGCGGAATACCATTAAATTTGCAATAATATAATCATGATCTTTAGAAATAACAATGTCTTTATCATATACGAATGTATCATTTGTTCCCACATGTTCATTATTCTGTGGATACGCGTGCGTACATACTACTTCCACATCACCACACCAGTCAGGTGTGATCTGTCAACTGAAAATAAGTGTAATGGAAGAAGACGATTTGAATATAAAGTTAATGTTAAGGTCAACCATACGGGCTGAAGATAGCTCAACATGAACATGACTTTTTTGAAACAATATATCATTATTATAATAAATGAAACATATAATGTTTTACACCTTTATTTGTAGATAAAAGTCCAAAGTTTTGTAATAAATTTTTAAAAGCTAATTTTATTTGCAAATTATACATGAACATAATTTTTAAAGAAGTAAAATGTATGTTCTGCTGCAAAAGTGTGTTTCTGTTCCATCGTTGAGGATTATGTCATTTTCTAGTGTTTCTTCTATGATTTTTCCTTTACTGTCTGAGTTTTTCGATCCCCAGAGGTGATTGTTAGCGTTGAAGTCTCCAAGGATTATGTATGGAATTGGAAGCTGGCTAGTTATATTTTCTAGTAATTGTTTGTTTATTTTTTGTCGGGGAGGGATGTATATATTGCAAATAGTGATTGTCTCTGGGTAGTGAACTTGTATGGCAATTACTTCTAGCTCTGAATTAATGTTTACTATTTTAGCATAATTGGAGTTTTTAATTAGTGTTGCTACGCCACCGCTTGCATGGTCGTTATTCGTTCGATTTTTACAGTAGCATGTGTATCCTCTGAGGTTTATTGATTGATTTTGCTTTAGGTGTGTTTTTTGCAGGCATATAATTTCAGGGTTTAGTTATTTGTTTATTATTTGCAGTTCCGGTAAGTGATTATAATAACCGTTAATGTTCCATTGTATTAGCATTTTGATTTGATCGCGATGTTCTTTGGGTATTAATATTCTAGTTCCTGGCTCTCATTTATGAGTTGTACTTTGAGTTTAGTTTGTGGTCTAGTTAGTCTGTTTTTTATATTTCTATTGGTTAGTGAGGGATAAATATTATTTAGCATGGTCATTAATCCTGTGATGTCCTCGGTGTACTCCCTAGCTATTGCCAGTTGGTCGCTAGTGCCTTGAACATTTTCTAGGAAGAGTTTTAGTTGGTTATAATTTAGTGGGTAATTATCCGGATTATTATCCATTTCTTCTCTTATTGGTGCTAATACTTCGTCTAATGGTAGGAGTGGTCCTGGGCTTTCGTTTCTTGGTAATTTTTTTATTCTTTTTTTTTTTTTTTTGTTGCTCTGTTTCTTGTGTCTGTTGGGAACTGTTTATATTTGTTTGTTCGGTGTTGGATGATGAAGGTTTAGTATTTGTTTGTTTGTTTTGCAGATTTTCATTGATTAAAGTTTCTGAGTCGACTCCTACTAGTGGAATTATTTGGGGTATTGTCGGTTTGTTTTTTAGGAGGAGGGATTTCTTCATTTTCTGTCTTTGAACATTTTGAAGCTGGGTGTCCTAATTCATCGCATTTGTGGCATTTGACTAGGTCGCCACTGAAATAAATTCTGTAATTTGTTTCTTCGTGCGAGATCATAGTACTGTCCGGGAGAGGCGGACTGTCTGGAGATATAAAAACTTGTCTACGAAAACTTAATATGTGGGTATACTCTTCATTTGGGATACCAATTCGTAGTGAGCTAAATGGAGATACAGTTTTTATTTTCAAATTAGTGAATATTTCTTCTAATAAATTGTTTGGGATTGATGGGCATACATTGGATATTACTATTCGATGTGCCGGCGTTATTAGTCTGCGAATTATAATGTCATGTTTTTGTATTTCTATTTTGGAGTGGTTAGCCATGATTATGTCTACAATATCTTTGTTAGATAAGAACATGCAAATTCTGTTGTTCGATATTTTAGAAGCTGAGTGGATATTCTTTCCTCCAATTAGATTTCCAATTGCAAGGATGTAATCTACTATCTGGAGTTCGTCAACTGAGTTCATGACTATGGCTTGGTTTTTACTTGGTGTCTTTTGGTTGAATAGAGTATTAGCGTAAGAGGTTTTGTTCGTAGTTGGTTGATTCATGTTTTAGTTTATTACCCTAGTAGTCTAAGGTAATATTAATTTCTATTAATACGGTTGTTTATTTATTTTGTTGATTTTTTGACGTACGTTCCATTCTGTATCGGCAAAGACACGTTCTGGTTATACCTAGCGCTTGGCTGGGTGTGTGATGCCGCGCTTGTATTACGATGTCTGTGCTATCAGATGTTAGATAGCGCTGTTTGTTGGTTCTTATTTTAAGCAATTTAATTATTAATGATAATTAGTAATTTAAGGTTAGTTGTAAATTGTAATGTGATTATGGGGAATGAATATTGGGATTAAGGAAGGGGAATATAATATATTTTATAGATACTATAAATACTGGATGGTTGGGTGTCTAGGTAAAAGGTAAAAATTTAATATGATGTAAAGAATACCTGGGTTTTCTTTCAGCTCAGCTGTCACTTCGTAAGTCACCTCTCAAGATTGTATTAATACTCGACTCAGGTTTTTTTCTACGTGTTTTTTAATATGTTTGTATGTGTCCATGTTATTTAATTGTTTTTTGACCTCAACTTAGCCCTGAAGATGACAGCCGTTGCTGTCGAAACGTCGGCATATTTTTAATAAATTATTTGACTGCTAGTCCGTTTTTTGATTTACCAATAATAATGATGTCGAATGACACTTTTTCTCGACTGTTTCTTTAAAATAATTTACGTATGTTGGATAGCGCAATGTGAAATTAGTCGACAGGTTGTTGGCCACTCTCAATACTAACGGTCTTGTTTCTATATGACCTATCTAAAGTTAACGATGAACTGATGATTCTTCTTATCTCACAGCTGCCTTGTTTGCTGAACATCGGCTTTATCTTCATCAGTCGAGATTTCTTGTTTCCTGGTAAGTTGAATAATATTTTTCTTTCACTAGAAAATAATATTGCGTCGCGCGATACCTAAATGTTTTTATTTTCTAAATGCAATACGTAATGTATTGTAACGGACGCGGCAGCGACAAGTTGAAGCTTGCCGGCCTACGCCGCGCCGCCGAGTGAATGACGCAACGCTAGCGGGTTCGGACAAGTCGTTTGCTCCACAATAGAGATTGTTCCAGACGCTTCTAGAAACAAGGAACGTGGTATATAAAAGAGCGAATCGCCGGGACCAGTCAGCCAGTGAGACTCAGTCAGTCAGTCAGTTGACTCCCGAGCTACTATGAAGAACTTGTGAACATAAATATATCGCGCGGTCTGAATATAATTATATAGTCTTAAATAAATATCGCTCGGCTAGTTAATATAAATAATAGTGTTTATTTATAGTAGTGATATAAGTTTTTGTATTTGTTATTTTAGTGTTATATACCTAGTGTTAATTAACTATTCACTCTTTATTATAATTATTTGTTATTAATAATAGTTTAATTATTTAAATAAAAAGTTTAAAACCCACGAACGTTACAGTATTGTCGGCTTTCAACCATACGTTGTAGCCCTGATCCCTGATACATCTACATGTCCCTTTATTTTATAACTTTTACATATCATATTACACATTGCAGTTATAATGTATGTACATATAAATGTATTTTAGACGCACACAAACACCCAAACTCCTGACGGGAATCGAACCCACAATCTCAGAGACCGTGCGGCAAGGTCGCTTAGAGCGATGTTAAGACGCGCTGCAACCGAAACGGCCCCCTAAATGCAATAGGTACTTCTTACTTTGTAATTGTAGAATTTTTCATTTCCCCTCCCTTGAAAGTCTAGCACCTAAATCTAATTTTAACAGGCTATAGACAGCTATGTGTCTGTACATATATTTCCGAAACTGGCTTACGTTGTATGAAATTATTGGATTAAAAATTACAACAATCTAATAACGGTAGTCCCGATTATCAATCTTGTTGCAAACAACCAAAAATCCCAATTTCACATAAAAATTATAATATATTTGAAAACTGGGGTTTCAATATTTCTTCGTTGAAAACTGGGGAACTGAAATCATTGTTATTTATAAATCAATGTGCCAATAATGACATATCAAACAAACCTAGATGAACCCGTGTGGTTGGTTACCCATCGGGCGCGTCTCCGGGTGGCGGATAGGAGAACTCCCAGGAATGGGAAGGGTGGTCATAACCACATATACGAGGAACCAAATGCCTGAGCGACGTAAAAACCGCAACATGGCTGGTGAGTATGTGCAGTGCTTGAGCGGCATAAAACCCGCAACATAGCTTTGGGAAAGCCACCCCGCGGACCAACTCCCTGATCCGGTTGTCGTGTCGTGACTAAGGGTTTGCACCAGGGAAACGGCGCCGGATGGGGACTACCGTAAAGGTATAACCATCCGTTATACCATGCACCTCCCTACTGACTGCGGTCACGTCTCGTGGGGTAGGAAAGGTGCGGGGGGACTTGGCTTCGACGCCCGGTCCGAGAGGAGTTAACCTCAATAAAAATCCTAAACTCAAGGTGGGTAGACCAGGCCGAAGGGTGCATGGCTGTATAGAGGAGCAGTCACTACTGGCTACACCTCCGAGCACCAGGCCGCACTCGGTTGTATAGTCCTCGGGCGAGGCCTTACCTTGGCATGCGGGGCTCTGTCGAGGCGGACCGTTTTCTTTCCCTAGCTTCTCGTGGGAACAATATGGAGAACATATCAAAACCACAAACCACCAGCGGAGACTCAAGCGTGAGAAATCCGACAAAATCGTCAGTAGAGGACCAGAGGGAACTCACTGAAGTAAAGAAGCTCTCTGGAGCAGCTAGAAGGAAGCTAAAGGGACAGAGAACAAGCTGGGACTTCCAAGACACCAGCTTGTAAGCCGGTAGGCACTGCCGATACGACAGGGACGCAAAAGCGAAACCTATCGGACGGCAGTACGCCAACAAGACAGCCGCCGAAGAAGAAGAGCAAGCCGGCTGGAAAGCTTACAACTTTCAAGGAGGCATTGACGGGGACAAGGATGGCTGTAGCATCCTCTGACTACCCGGAGACAATGCTTACTAGTGAGCAAGCTGATCAAATAAGGGGAAGTATCCTGAACCTTATAGATCAGATGGAAGCAGGAAAGACGTCACCCAGATTCCTGGGCAGCAGCTACCAAGGGGGAGTTCTTGGCATCACGTGTGCCGATGAACTAACCCAGAAGTGGCTAACCAGTGTGGTGAAGGAGCTACCGTGGGATGGGCCCAAGCTCATGGCGGTGGTGGCTACGGAGCTACCAAAGCCGGTGAGGACGGTGACTTGGATCCCGGGGCCAATAATGGAACTGGAAAAGATCCTACACAGGCTTGCCGTGCAGAACACAGGGCTCCAAACGAAGCACTGGAAGGTTGTAGGTAGGAAGAATGAGGACAAAGGCCAGCAACTTGTCATCATCATGGACGAGAAATCGTGGGAGTCCATCGGACGTGTAGACCACCGGCCACACTTAAACTTCTCCAGGGTCACCTTTAAGGTACTTGGCAAGAAGGAAGGTAAACCGGAGGGAACAGCCGAGTCTATGGAGTTGGAGGGACAAGAGAAACCTCAACCGACAGAAGAAACAGAGAACTGAAATCATCTTCAAGGTTCTCCAGGTCAATCTGCATCATTGCAGGGCAGCCTCGGCTGCCCTGGGTAGGTATTTTCTACTTAATAATATTGATGTAGTCCTAATTCAAGAGCCCTGGATTCACAAAGGGCAGATTAAAGGTCTAGGGGATGCTAAAGCTCACGTTATCTATAACATGGGCGAAGCAAACCCTCGTACATGTCTTCTCATTAGTAAGAAAGTGAAATTTTTAACACTATGGGATTTTTGTTCTAGAGATCTCACAGCAGTCAAAATAACCACTGAAGAAAAGGCGGGAAAAATAGAAATGATAGTAGGGTCTGTCTATCTACCCCACGATCAGGAAGGCTTACCTCCCACACCGGAAGTAAAAGAGATCACGAAGTACAGCAAAAAACTCAAGATGAACCTCATACTCGGGGCTGACGCCAACGCTCACCACACTGTGTGGGGGAGCACGGATATCAACCCAAGAGGAGAGGGACTTCTTGATTTTATTCTGGCAGAACAATTACATGTAGCAAACATAGGAAATGAACCAACATTCATTACGAGTAATAGAATGGAGGTCCTGGACGTAACACTCACTACTATGAGTCTCGCGGATAAAATTAAAAATTGGCATGTCTCATGTGAGCCGAGCATATCAGATCACAGGTACATCAGATTTGATATAAACTCAGAAAGCATGGTGAAAATGAAAAGAAACCCAAGAAACACCGACTGGAATCTATATAGAGAACAGCTTGGGAATAATCTTGGGGACTGTCCATCGATAATTAACACAGCCGTGGATCTAGAAATCACTGCCAGTTGCATAACGCAGGCCATAAAGTCGGCTTATGAAAGCAGTTGTAAAATAACGACCCAGAAAGATACGTCAAACACCGTATGGTGGAATAGCAAGCTTTCTGAGCTAAGGGCGAAAGTCAGGGGACTTTTCAACACCGCCAAAAGGACGGGCGTGTGGACTGAATATAAGGCTTACCTAACTCGGTACAACAACGAAATAAGGAAAGCTAAACGCGACAAGTGGAAAAACTTCTGTCAAGAGATAGACAGTGTATCGGACTGTGCTAAAGTCCAAAAAATATTAAGCAAAGAACCAGAGCAAAAACTGGGATCGCTTAAGAAACCGGATGGAACCTCAACAAACACGGAAAAGGAAACTTTGGAATTCTTGCTCCAAACCCATTTTCCGGGCTCTACCATTATGACAGGGCAAAACCAGGAGCCTGAAAGAGAACTATTAAATAATAGGACTAGCAGGGCAGACTGGAATTTGGCCAAACAAGTGGTAGACAAGAACAAGCTGTTTTGGGCGGTTAACGCTTTCAAGCCATATAAATCTCCAGGTGGAGACGGTATATTTCCAGTACTCCTACAAAAGGGACTGGACATATTATCTGGACCACTTATTAAAATACTACGAGCCAGCTTGGCCATAGGATACATACCGGAGGACTGGAGACTGACGAGAGTGGTATTTATAGCTAAGCCGGGACGTGAAACATACGCCGCGGCGAAATCGTTCAGGCCAATCAGTCTATCCTCTTTCGTATTAAAAACACTGGAAAAACTGCTAGACAGGTATACAAGGGATACAGCACTGGCTCACTTACCTCTGCATAAAAACCAATATGCCTATCAAGCAGGGAAATCTTGTGAATTAGCTCTGCATCAGCTAAATCAAAAACTAAAGAAAGCAATCAAGGGCAAAGAATATGCAATGTCTACCTTTCTGGACATTGAGGGAGCTTTTGACAATACCTCTATTAATTCTATTATTAAGGCTGCAGGAAAGCATGGTATAGAACAGACTATTTGTAAGTGGATTAAGTACATGCTTGGAAGCAGGAAAGTTGAGGGAAACCAGAACGAAACCACACTGAAGGCCCAAGTAATTAAAGGATGTCCACAAGGGGGCGTACTCTCGCCACTTCTGTGGTGTCTGGTTGTGAACGGACTTCTTTGTGAACTTACTAGGGAAGGATACTATGTACAGGGTTATGCAGACGATCTTGTAATAGTAGTTAATGGGAAATTTCTTACGACCACCAGTGAACTCATGCAGAGGGCACTACACATCGTAGGGAATTGGTATACAAGGGAGGGACTTTCTGCTAATCCAGAAAAAACAAACCTAGTACTATTCACCAGAAAAAGGAATCTAGATGGCCTGAAAATACCCATCCTTTTTCAGAAAGAAATAAAAATGGTAACTCAAGTTAAGTATTTGGGACTTATTCTAGACCAAAAACTAAACTTCAAAGATCATGTGGAGAAAATCACGGGCAAAGCGCAAAGGCTCTTCTGGGCCTGCAGGAGAATGTTCGGACAAAAATGGGGATTAAAGCCGAAGATGCTGCATTGGCTATATACATCGGCAATAGTACCCATTATTAAATACGGATCTATAGTCTGGGGCGAAAGAACCAAACTAGAGAACTGTAGGCAAAAATTAAGCAAAATCCAACGCATGGCATGCATAGGTATAACCGGGGCAATGAGAACCACACCTACTGCGGCCATGGAAGCAATTCTCAGTCTACCCCCACTCCACGTAGTGATTAAAGCTGAGGCAAAAATGTCCCTCTACAGGTTCTCAGAACCAATAGGGGAAGGAATATGGTTCAATGAAAAAAAAAGGGACCGCAAATGACATCCTTGACATGGAGTCAAATAGACGGAAACCGACGTATCACTTCAACAAGAAGTATCAAGTCTTAATACCAGACAAGAGTGACTGGGACAATAAAAACATACATCTGAATGGACTCAAATGGTACACAGATGGCTCAAAGACAGAAGCTGGAAGTGGGGCGGGAATACACAATAAAGGAACAGGGACTAGCATTAGCTTATCTCTGGGCTGCTATACCACAGTATTCCAAGCAGAACTACTTGCCGTGTTAAGAACTTGTCAAGAGATAATGCAGAGAGCTTATAAAAACCAGCAAATCTACATTCTCACAGACAGCCAGGCAGCACTAATGGCTTTAAGTTCAAACATCATAAAATCGAAACTTGTTCTAGAATGCACTCACAATCTTGAGGTACTGGCTGAACACAATAAAGTAACCTTGTTGTGGGTCCCAGGGCACTCGAATGTAGATGGCAATGAACAGGCGGACGCACTAGCCAAGAAGGGAGCAAAACGGAAACCTATTGGACCAGAACCCTTCTGTCACATTGCATATGAGACAGTCAAAGGGCACATTAAAAGATGGATAAGGAACGAACATGAAAGATACTGGAGGGATAGCAAAGGAATGAAACATGCCAGGACTTTCATAACGAAACCAAAAGAAAATGTAAGCTCATCTCTGATCGAAATGAGCAGAGAGAGAATTAAAGCGACCACAGAGGTCATTACTGGTCACTGTAGCCTGAACAAGCATATGCATACACTGGGACTAGCACAAAGCCCGCTATGCAGGAAATGTGGAGAAGGAGAGGAAACTCCGTTACACCTCCTCTGTGAATGTCAAGCTCTATCACTAAAGAGATACCAAAAATTTGGGACTCCGGAAATAGAACTAGATGAAATACATACAATGGCATGGAACGACTGCCTGGACCTAATAGGGAACAGCTTAACTCCTACATTGTAGGAGACCATGGGAAAGCACAATAGGTCCTAGAGGCCGCAGTGCACCGGGCTGTGAACCGGTCCCACAGTAACTAACTAACTAACTAACTAACTAACCTAGATGAAAATCAGTAGCCATAAAGTGATCGGAACAAACAGATTTGTATTCTTTTTGAGATAGGCTTCACAATGAGGATCGCTATATATTAGGGTCCATCTCTTAATAACGAAAAGTTTGTCGATAGAAAATTTCACTGTAAGAACAAGAAATCGCGTTCTTATTTTGTTGTTTTTAATTAATATATACTATTTGCAATCAACATATATAATGTGTTTATGCACTGAAACGCACAGATCATACAAAAATTTAAATGTGAAAGAATTATTGTTATTTCTTAATAAATACGGAAGATATCTCGAAGTAAAGTTAAAAAAGCTTTAGCCCAAATATATTATAATTTTTATGTGAAATAGGGATTTTTGGTTGTTTGCAACAAGATTGATAATCGGGACTACCGTTATTAGATTGTTGTAATTTTTAATCCAATAACTTCATTCAACGTAAGCCAGTTTCGGAAATATATGTACAGACACATAGCTGTCTATAGCCTGTTAAAATTAGATTTAGGTGCTAGACTTTCAAGGGAGGGGAAATGAAAAATTCTACAATTACAAAGTAAGAAGTACCTATTGCATTTAGGGGGCCGTTTCGGTTGCAGCGCGTCTTAACATCGCTCTAAGCGACCTTGCCGCACGGTCTCTGAGATTGTGGGTTCGATTCCCGTCAGGAGTTTGGGTGTTTGTGTGCGTCTAAAATACATTTATATGTACATACATTATAAGTGCAATGTGTAATATGATATGTAAAAGTTATAAAATAAAGGGACATGTAGATGTATCAGGGATCATGGCTACAACGTATGGTTGAAAGCCGACAATACTGTAACGTTCGTGGGTTTTAAACTTTTTATTTAAATAATTAAACTATTATTAATAACAAATAATTATAATAAAGAGTGAATAGTTAATTAACACTAGGTATATAACACTAAAATAACAAATACAAAAACTTATATCACTACTATAAATAAACACTATTATTTATATTAACTAGCCGAGCGATATTTATTTAAGACTATATAATTATATTCAGACCGCGCGATATATTTATGTTCACAAGTTCTTCATAGTAGCTCGGGAGTCAACTGACTGACTGACTGAGTCTCACTGGCTGACTGGTCCCGGCGATTCGCTCTTTTATATACCACGTTCCTTGTTTCTAGAAGCGTCTGGAACAATCTCTATTGTGGAGCAAACGACTTGTCCGAACCCGCTAGCGTTGCGTCATTCACTCGGCGGCGCGGCGTAGGCCGGCAAGCTTCAACTTGTCGCTGCCGCGTCCGTTACAATACATTACGTATTGCATTTAGAAAATAAAAACATTTAGGTATCGCGCGACGCAATATTATTTTCTAGTGAAAGAAAAATATTATTCAACTTACCAGGAAACAAGAAATCTCGACTGATGAAGATAAAGCCGATGTTCAGCAAACAAGGCAGCTGTGAGATAAGAAGAATCATCAGTTCATCGTTAACTTTAGATAGGTCATATAGAAACAAGACCGTTAGTATTGAGAGTGGCCAACAACCTGTCGACTAATTTCACATTGCGCTATCCAACATACGTAAATTATTTTAAAGAAACAGTCGAGAAAAAGTGTCATTCGACATCATTATTATTGGTAAATCAAAAAACGGACTAGCAGTCAAATAATTTATTAAAAATATGCCGACGTTTCGACAGCAACGGCTGTCATCTTCAGGGCTAAGTTGAGGTCAAAAAACAATTAAATAACATGGACACATACAAACATATTAAAAAACACGTAGAAAAAAACCTGAGTCGAGTATTAATACAATCTTGAGAGGTGACTTACGAAGTGACAGCTGAGCTGAAAGAAAACCCAGGTATTCTTTACATCATATTAAATTTTTACCTTTTACCTAGACACCCAACCATCCAGTATTTATAGTATCTATAAAATATATTATATTCCCCTTCCTTAATCCCAATATTCATTCCCCATAATCACATTACAATTTACAACTAACCTTAAATTACTAATTATCATTAATAATTAAATTGCTTAAAATAAGAACCAACAAACAGCGCTATCTAACATCTGATAGCACAGACATCGTAATACAAGCGCGGCATCACACACCCAGCCAAGCGCTAGGTATAACCAGAACGTGTCTTTGCCGATACAGAATGGAACGTACGTCAAAAAATCAACAAAATAAATAAACAACCGTATTAATAGAAATTAATATTACCTTAGACTACTAGGGTAATAAACTAAAACATGAATCAACCAACTACGAACAAAACCTCTTACGCTAATACTCTATTCAACCAAAAGACACCAAGTAAAAACCAAGCCATAGTCATGAACTCAGTTGACGAACTCCAGATAGTAGATTACATCCTTGCAATTGGAAATCTAATTGGAGGAAAGAATATCCACTCAGCTTCTAAAATATCGAACAACAGAATTTGCATGTTCTTATCTAACAAAGATATTGTAGACATAATCATGGCTAACCACTCCAAAATAGAAATACAAAAACATGACATTATAATTCGCAGACTAATAACGCCGGCACATCGAATAGTAATATCCAATGTATGCCCATCAATCCCAAACAATTTATTAGAAGAAATATTCACTAATTTGAAAATAAAAACTGTATCTCCATTTAGCTCACTACGAATTGGTATCCCAAATGAAGAGTATACCCACATATTAAGTTTTCGTAGACAAGTTTTTATATCTCCAGACAGTCCGCCTCTCCCGGACAGTACTATGATCTCGCACGAAGAAACAAATTACAGAATTTATTTCAGTGGCGACCTAGTCAAATGCCACAAATGCGATGAATTAGGACACCCAGCTTCAAAATGTTCAAAGACAGAAAATGAAGAAATCCCTCCTCCTAAAAAACAAACCGACAATACCCCAAATAATTCCACTAGTAGGAGTCGACTCAGAAACTTTAATCAATGAAAATCTGCAAAACAAACAAACAAATACTAAACCTTCATCATCCAACACCGAACAAACAAATATAAACAGTTCCCAACAGACACAAGAAACAGAGCAACAAAAAAAAAAAAAGAATAAAAAAATTACCAAGAAACGAAAGCCCAGGACCACTCCTACCATTAGACGAAGTATTAGCACCAATAAGAGAAGAAATGGATAATAATCCGGATAATTACCCACTAAATTATAACCAACTAAAACTCTTCCTAGAAAATGTTCAAGGCACTAGCGACCAACTGGCAATAGCTAGGGAGTACACCGAGGACATCACAGGATTAATGACCATGCTAAATAATATTTATCCCTCACTAACCAATAGAAATATAAAAAACAGACTAACTAGACCACAAACTAAACTCAAAGTACAACTCATAAATGAGAGCCAGGAACTAGAATATTAATACCCAAAGAACATCGCGATCAAATCAAAATGCTAATACAATGGAACATTAACGGTTATTATAATCACTTACCGGAACTGCAAATAATAAACAAATAACTAAACCCTGAAATTTTATGCCTGCAAAAAACACACCTAAAGCAAAATCAATCAATAAACCTCAGAGGATACACATGCTACTGTAAAAATCGAACGAATAACGACCATGCAAGCGGTGGCGTAGCAACACTAATTAAAAACTCCAATTATGCTAAAATAGTAAACATTAATTCAGAGCTAGAAGTAATTGCCATACAAGTTCACTACCCAGAGACAATCACTATTTGCAATATATACATCCCTCCCCGACAAAAAATAAACAAACAATTACTAGAAAATATAACTAGCCAGCTTCCAATTCCATACATAATCCTTGGAGACTTCAACGCTAACAATCACCTCTGGGGATCGAAAAACTCAGACAGTAAAGGAAAAATCATAGAAGAAACACTAGAAAATGACATAATCCTCAACGATGGAACAGAAACACACTTTTGCAGCAGAACCGGAACCTTTTCTTGCATCGATTTGACGTTTAGGCATCCCAAAATTACTCCAAACTTTTCTTGGAATGTCCTACCTTCTCTTTATGGAAGTGATCACTTCCCTATCCTAATTAAACACTCACTCCTCATCCCAGCACAAACATCATCCCTAAACATAAAAAAAATGGAAAACAGAAGCTGCAGACTGGGAGCTATTCAAATCAAGCCTCACAGAACAATACGACACCATCGAAAGTAACACTGATATAAATGAAGTAGTAACAAAATTCACAAACAAAATTATCGCTGCAGCAGAACTAGCTATAGGAACTAAAAAGAAAATTACAAGAAAAACAGTTACACCATGGTGGAATAAAGAGTGTGATCTAGCCACAAAACGACAAAAAAGAGCACTCTTTAAATATAAAAATAACAAAACAGAAAAAAACTTCATCAATTTCAAAAAATGCAGAGCTTTAGCAAGGCGACAAATTCTAAAAAGTAAAAAACACTCTTGGCAAAACTACAACACATCTATAAACAGCAATACACCGGTTAGTGAAGTTTGGAACAAAATCCGAAAAATCAAAGGATCAAACTGCTTTCATGAAATAACCACCATAATAAAAAATCAGCAAATTATAACCGTGCCAAACAAAGTAGTAAATGAAATAGCAGAAACATTCGCAAAAAATTCATCAAACGAACACTACAACCCAACATTTGCTGAATTTAAAATAAAATCTGAAGAAAACAAAATCACGACAAAAATAAACAATGATCCTATAAACAATGCATTCACAAACAGCGAGCTTCACGCAGCAATAAATGACCTAAAACCCAAAACAATTCCGGGACCAGACAACATAACACCAATCCTAATCCAACAACTGCCGGAAGAAGCCAAAAATTATCTGCTCCATATATACAACCACTTATGGAAATCAAAATCATTCCCAAACCAATGGAGACTAGTGCACATAATTCCTATCCTAAAACCAGGAAAAAACAAATCAGATGTACAGAGCTACAGACCTATAGCGTTATCAAACGTACTATCCAATATCCTAGAAAAAATGGTAAAAAAACGTTTAATGTGGTTCCTAGAACATAACGAAATTTTAGTATATGAACAAAGCGGCTTTAGATCAAAACGATCAGTCCAAGACCAACTCGTAACTCTAACAAATGAAATATAATCGGCAAAATATAATAAACAACACTTAACAGCCATATTGTTTGATCTAGAAAAAGCTTTCGACACAACATGGCGATATCACATAATAGCAACAGCTCAAAAATATGGACTAGAAGGAAACATATTATATTACATTCAAAACTTCTTAAAAGAAAGAAAATTTAATGTAAGAGCTAATGGTACACTTTCAGAGGAAAAACAACAAGAAAATGGTATTCCACAAGGTTCTGTAATTAGTCCAACACTCTTTCTAATCGCAATAAATGATATAAAAAACTATGTACCAGAGATATCAAATTCTCACTTTTTGCAGATGATCTTATAATATACTATCGAGGGAAAAACTTAAACACGATAGAATCAAAACTTAACTTAACCTTAACCAACCTAGAAAAATGGGCGGACAAAACGGAATTTACATTTAACACAACAAAAACAAAAGCCATCCATTTTTGTAATTTAACACGCCCTTTCGTAAAACCATTCCTAAAACTCTACAATACTACAATCCCATATGTCGAAACTGCTAAAATTTTAGGAATTAACTTCGACAGAAAACTAAATTGGAACAAACATATAACAGAGCTAAAAGTTGAATGCCAACGTAGACTAAACCTACTCAAAACCCTAAGCCACCATGACTGGGGAGCAGAAAAAAGTACTCTTCTAAATATTTATAAAACACTAATACGATCAAAACTTGACTACGGCTGCATATTATACGCAACGGCTAAGAACTAGCTCTTAAAGAAAATTGACGCTATCATTCATGCGGGCGTAAGAATAACTTCAGGCGCCTTCAGAACTAGCCCTACAATTAGTATCTTGAGCGAAACTGGCGAACCGCCAATTAAATATCGAAGACAACAACTAACCATGTCCTACGTAATAAAACTGGCAAGCACCCCTTCCAACCCTTCATTTCAAGCGATATTCTATAAAAACACAATGTCATTAACCTTTAAAAACACAAACCGCTTCCAAAAACATATTACTTCATCCCTAAATACCCACACACTTTCCTCTGACATAAAAAAATCCTCACTCACAACTCTGCCCCCCTGGGTTCTTCATGCTCCAATAGTTGACTTTGAACTCACAAAATTCAAAAAAGAAACAATAAATAAAACACAAATAAAAAATAATTTCCTAAGACTAAAAAATGAACAATATAAAAACAATTCTTTCATATACACCGACGCCTCAAAAACAAATAATAAAGTGGGGTCGGCAGTAGTAACCGAAGAGAAGAAAGAAAAATACCACCTCCCAAATAAAATAAGTACGTACACGGCGGAACTATTTAGTATAATGAAGCCGATGGAAATTATTAGAGATACTGCAAACCACCGGAAATATGTGATATGCTCGGACTCTCTCAGCGCTCTACAATCTCTCCAAAATAAAAAACTGAATAGAACAAAAAATCTTAGAAATATATAGTATCCTTCACAAACGAGACATACACATAGTCCTTCTCTGGCTTCCCTCTCACATGGGAATACCAGGAAACGAAGAAGCTGACCAACTTGCCAAAGAAGCGATAGAAGAAAACGAAATAGAATTACCTATCCCAGCAACCGACTACAAAACCGAATTAAAACGCCAAATAATTCACGAATGGGAAGAAGAATGGAGGAATGTAGACATAACAAATAAATTACGAGGAATAAAAGAAACAGTGCTCCAATTGACAACACCATAAAAAAGAAGAGACCAAGTCGTAACAACAAGACTCCGAATCGGCCACTCTATACTAACACACGGACACATTTTTCAACGCTTAGACACACCACTTTGCGAACAATGTAACTCCCAGCTTACAATAAACCACATAATAACAGAATGCAACAACTATGATAACCAAAGACACTTACACAACTTACCAAACACACTAAAAGAAGCCCTCACAACAAACATAACAAACACAATAACATTCCTCAAACACATTCAACTTTACAATAAAATATAATTTAATTATATATAACATGTATGAACAATTGTAAACTATTGTAACGGAGCCTAAATGACCCTGCAGTCGAAGGGCTCCAAAAATATTCAAATAAAAAAAAATCTGAGTCAAAATGTTAATATGTACACAATAGTCATATGCGAGGGGTCAACCACTACCCTAAAATTTGTATAGTGATTTCCAAAATTGGAAATACTTTACAATTTATTTCCAGTATTTCCATACTTCCTACAATATTTCCGAAATACTTTTGTATTTCCATATTATTTTCGTAATAAATATGTATTTCTAGCGTATTTCTAGTATTTCCGGAATACTTCATGCATTTCCTTAGTATTTCCGAACTAAAAAAAAAATATTTCCTTAATTTTCCCTACCTGTGTATGTAAAAATATTAATTTTAACTAGACTGTGTAAATAAATATAAACTTTCACAATACGCAAATAGTACAAAAATTCATTTTAAATAATATAAATTTGTATTACTGTAATAGATAATATTTTCTAAATATCGGACAACATAATAGTTTAACTAGGCACCGAAATACCAGATTTACAGCAGAGACTCCTGTTTTATTAACGAGGCGAAGCCGAGGCAATGAATGCTGCCGTAGTTGTAAATCTGTGTTTGGTGCTGAGTTGAAAACTTTTTTTTTTGCCGATTAGGAATTCATATTAATTTAGTGATTATTTTTAATACATATTTTCAAGGTTATTGCCATTAAATTATATTGACATACGTTTGTTAAACGGTTGCTATACATTTGTTGCCAGTTACTATGCGTTTGATCAGCGGTTGCTATGTAAAATATTTTTACAACCTAGGCAGTAAAAGTGCCACATTACAGACTGGTAGCAAATTGTGTTACTTTTAATCAGGACAAGAAACCGGTTTAAAAAACCGATTGACCGTTATGTATCGCTAAAAGTGCGATTTTTAGCAAAATCGAAACCGATATTTATATTTCCTAAAAAAAAAGGTAACCATTAATCAAAAAATTAAGAAACCGGTTATTTAAACCTCTTAATTTAGTTCATTATTTGGCTCTGTAGTTTGAACGTATATCGCAGACGATCCTTCTGTCCTCTACTAATTACTATGTATTACTATGTAGAACACTCAGCAAACACCAGTCTATACTCGGTTATGCCGGTCATCTTATATGTTTTTTCAAACCGTTTAAATAAATAGCTTTTTTAAATTTTTAATTAACATTAAGATTTATTCGTGCATTTAAATTATCATTGTTTCTCCATCTGTATCATGTAAATCTGGGTTAATTAAACAATATTAGTTATTAAAATTTTTCACTAAAATTCTCGATGTTTTGCAGCATCTTTATTAGTATTCGTCTGTAACCGTTTCAGCAGATCTTAATCTTTATCAGTACTTCCTTCTTTGTTGTATATTGTATTATTATTAGCCTCTTTATTATTTTTTCTTTTATATTCTTCGAGAAAATATCATTCTTGATACTGCATTTTATTTTTGCTGTATTTTTTGATAAAACACTAATTTTTCTTTGACACTTACCTTTATATTTAATACAATATTTTAAAAATCGATAACAAAAATTAAATTATCTGTTTTGTTTCTTTTCTTCACGAGCAAATACCTCCGTAGAAGCAATGTCGCTGTTTTATATTTTGTCTATAACCAGTATTTTTAAACGTTTTATTAACAAATTAAGAATATTATTATCATATTTTTTATTTACAAAAAACTTATTTTACATGTTAACTGCCTATACTAACATTTACGTGGGACACACGGTATATGGAGTTTTCTTTAAGTGTACCACCATTGCTACATCTAGAACTATGTATAAGATATACAAATTTGATTAAATACAACAATTTCTATTTAAAAAGACTATTACAATGAGCAAAAAATATAATTTTGCCGATTGACAACAAAAGTGACACTTTACGGACTGCTAACAGTCTGTAAAGTAGCACTTTTATGCCTAAGCTGTAAAAATATTTTGCATAACAACCGCTGAACCGCTCAACAAACACATAGTAACCGTGTTCAACTCGGAACTAAACAGATTTATCGCTTCGACTCGTCATTGAAAATGTAACGGCAGCCTCTGCTGTAAATCTGCTATTTTGGAGCCTAGTTAAACAATAACTATTTTTAACTAGAGGTTCTCAAAATATAGAAAATGGCAACATTTAGATTTTGAACTGAAAGGACGTATTCTCACGTCTGCATTGCGTTAAGATGTAGAATCTAATATTATTCGTTGTAAAATGTATTGGTAACTACAACTATTTAACATATTCATTTGAAATAGTGTTTAATATAATTTGTCATTTTGTTTAATTAAATTTTATCATCATAAAAGTGTTGTGTTCGTTCAATCTTTATTTTAAGTGGCCAGCAGTGCTATATAAAAAATTTAGTAGGCTTAAATCAGAGGATCTTGCGGGCTACGCAATGTAATACATATAAATTTAACTCACATTTTTGCCAGTTATTTTGTTATATAAAAATATGATATATTTATATCGTTGAATTCAGAATGATCCATCGAATAAGCCATTTAAAATAAAAAAAGTAGAGGTCCTTATTTTGTGAACCTCCGGTTAAAAAAATATTTATTTTTGCACATTGTAACAGACTTGTAAATTATTAGAAAATATTGCATAATTTGACCATTTTCATACCTCTTGTAGTTTTCGAAACATTAATGCAGACACACTTAAATGAAACACTCTGTATACCTGTAGTATACAAAATATTTGATCTACGGAACATATTTCAAAATAAAATTTGCTTTGTAGATTTATTGACATAAATGTATTGTTTTAATTATTAAACTAATAAAAAGCATAGTTTTATAACACACACTGAACTCAAATTACTCATCAAACGCATGAGTATTTCCAATTATTTCCGAAGTATTGCCAAGTATTTCCGAAGTATTTCCAAGTATTTCTAAGTACTTCCAAGTATTTCCGACGAATTTCCAAGTATTTCTAAGTACTTCCAATTATTTCCGAAGTATTTCCATGTATTTCCACGTATTTCTGAAATACTTTCATAAGAATGTGCACTGATTTCCACCAGTGGTTGACCCCTCGGTCAAATGATAAAAAAAATAATAAATATATATAGTTAAAAATAAAAAAAATCTAACTTCTACCAAATCTGGAGCTGAACTGTAGTCCATTTTTTAATTTACCATTTTCCTACATCAGTCGATCATCGCATCCTTTCATAATTATTATTTTTTGTAATATTATTTATATTTCTAGTTATTAAATATTATTTGCCAGTACCAGTACATATAGGAATACATTAAACTTAAAAGCGAATAATGTGGAAATCAATGAATTAGAACTTTTTATAATAATATTATGATAGTTTGTATTATTAATAAACGTATATAGCGTGTAATTTTTAAATGGAACCAGCAAATATCTCGCTTATTTATCAACATAGCAATTTATTTCACATAAAATGATTTCATTTCCGGTTTACTAATAATTAATATCAACTTTAAAATATTTATTAAACAAATGATTAAATTTGAGATAAAATCTTTCGCAATTTTATAATTTTGGTCCGTATAATCTCGAGTCTGTCAGGGATGAATTTAAATAAATATACATTACAATTGGCATCTGCACCCCGGTCATGAAAATACTGCAAAACAATTATTAGAAATTCCTATCAGTGGCGTGGTGTGATGTTGGGGGTTAGACAAGCATTTGTAAAGAAAGAAAGAAATAATAACATGCATACAGGCACTTTTTTAGCAATATGAAATTTTAATGACGATCACATAATATATAAAGTCAAGAAAATTTTGTACATAAAATGGGAAAACAAAATATATTCTATAATTCAAAAAAACCAAAAATTATTCCTAATAGAACTCATTCTTCTATGTACAATCACATCAATAAACAAGTAACAAAATTTGGTAAAATTAAACGATTTTTCAATAAATTCAATAATTCATTGCCTTGAATGTACAGAGACGCAGCATTTGAGTGCTTCCAGCACACCGCGCCATTAATACGGGTTGTCATGTTGATTTTTTAAATTAGTTTCAATAATTTTTTTTCCTTCAAACATCATAAAAATACGTCGCTTCGCTCGCTGTTCAAACTTACACGCCCAGCACACTATGTATCGCATTTACTCCTAATAACACAATATACTATTTCAAATTTAAATTATAAACATGTCGCAAAGTGACCATAAATTTAACAATATTGATTTATTTATAAGAATAATATTAAATATGACTACATGGGAAGGGCAGCGCTGCTTCCAAAGATGGCACGCCACATTCCTGTCATCACATGTTTAAAACATGAAGTATTTTCAAGGCCAATTTGATTTTTTTAAACATTTAATAGAAATACAGACACATGAACTTTATATAACAAATATTAAGATTAAGATAGTTTCTACGGATAATCTGCTACAACGTGCATGAAACTAACCTCTACTTCTGTTTCCAGATACTTTAGTCAAATGGCAAATTACAACTGATTCAAATAAAATACAAACAACATTATACTTACAGTTATGAGAACCGGAAAACTTCCAAATTAGAACGAAAATGTGTGTATTAAACATATAAAACTGGGAATATCACAACGAAAGTCCAACACAACCTGTTCAAAGATGACTGCAACACGGTTGTGAAGATAGGAACCCAGAGAACCAAGAATAATACATGTTCTTACCGTTTTATAAAATACTCTTCACAAAGCGCATGAGATGTATAGTACAACTAATAATGTATTGATTCTTTGAAAAACTTCCCGCACATTATTAATGCAAGGAAGGTATTGTGACAAAATTTTCGGTAGTAAGTTGGCAACAGATAAGCATGATTTTTTCGTCAACGATAATTCAAAATTTAAGCTTTCAATGTAAAACATCAAGTTTGGATTTCAAATGTTTATGTTACGAGTTGGTTCGATTTTGGTAAATAATTTTTCTTTGAAACTTTTTCTATATTTTGTACAGTTTCGAAATTGTAATTTTCGGGAAGTTAAGTCACCACATAACATTAGATGTTGATGACGATATCATTTTCAAATACTATATTTACAATATGAACGTTTAAATTACGAGCTGACTAGATTTAGGTAAAAATCACTCACCCGGAAGTAGTAGTTTACTTGTAGACCTATAAGGTATTTTGAGCTTTAATTCTCAATGAAATTTCTCCGCCCGCAGAATTTGTAATTTATTTAACGAGTGCATTTTTGAAATTGCATTTTTTTATTTTTGTAATCAATACATTATTGCAATCAGTGCATTGTTGTAATTAATGTATTGTAATCTGAATATTATTATTACAATTGTTGCAATGAATGAAAATAGTTAATAATAAAATAAATTGTGAAATTTACAGAAAGTGTTACGATATTGTTATTATAATTATAGCAATTTTTAATTAAATTTACTATAGATTTTCTTCATTTATATAACAGTGTTTCATAGTTCTTAATAATAATTACAAATACTTTTTTCGCGACCGGAAGAGAAACTCGTTTTCTATGATACCAAAATCATGACAGAAACAGCCAAGTTCATATCTACGGGAGATTTGTACACTTTCTCTTCCGTTGTGAGAGAAACTGTTCACATAATGTGAAAAATGGACAAAATTAATCAAATCTAAGTAACTATCATAAATTATATTACAATTCAAATAATTTTGAAATACATAAAAACCATTGTAAATATTGGGGTCGTGAAAAAAATAGTATATAGTATTTTTCCCTTGTCGTAGTGTAGCTCTCGCCTACGGCGCGTGCTTCAATTTACTCCACGGAAAAAATCATACATTTCTCTCTCTTAATGTATAATATACTGTTATAGGCCCTTTGCGAAAAGAATACAGCGCCTGTCAATATGTTTGCAAATTTAATTCTCAATTAAATGTTTAAATATATGTAACCAGTACTTAATTGAATAAATATATTCCTAATATTTACTGTTATAATTTATAAATAATACAAGTACATATAAATAAAATTTAAAAGGACGCTAAAAAGCAATTTTCTATCCTTCTATTGTTGTCCTTGTTTTTAGTGGCATACCATCCCAATTACCGTCAAAACACGAAACCGCGGGGTTAGTGTTCTGATTATGTTTATAACTTTTGATTAGCGCTACATTACTAGCAGTCTTAATATTTTTGAGACAAAATATCATTATTATTATAAATGAAATATTTGTGTATTGCTTTATAATTATATATTCATCATTGTAATAATTTGATAGATTAGGGGAAACATTTGTTTAAAAATTCAAGATGGTAGGACTGGAACCAAAATTATCACCCTATATTGAAATCTGCACGAGCGGTAAATAAACGAACAAAAAATTAAAGGTGTCCGTCGTTTATTTAATTAAATATTGCGGTAAACGAACTGATTTACAATTTTTTAAATAATCATATTAGACTAGAAAAAAAAAATCCATATTTGTTGAACCCATTTACATAGTACCGCCACTGCCCGTGATTTTATAAAAAAAAATAATTCAAAAGAACCAAAAACTTTGTAACATTGAATAAATATATGAAATATTGTTAATTCAAGTTTAAAGTAATGGAATTAATCATTAAACAGACTTAAAGACAACAATACGGGTTGTTGGTAACTAAGTGTGCGGTGGAACAGAAGTAGGTGCGTTCCTGTCATCTGGTCCAATTTTTGACTTTTGATTGGGTTTTTCGCCTTCCTCCACTGAGATTTATTGATATTTGGTTTCAGCACCTCACATTTAATAAAGCTAAGTATTATCTTTCATTTCTATTCAAGTTTAGGTTAATTTTTATAATTTTGCATTATTTTTTGACGTTTTTTCATTTTATTTACATTGGTTACGGGATAGTTACGGGTATGTCAATGTATATTGGAGTGTATATGTTATAATTTATTACCGTTCTTTCTTTATCAAGGATAAGCCTGGTAAGCTACCTTGACTCCTACTCTTGTACCGAGAGAACCCGTTTCTTTTTCAATCTTTCATTTTGTGAAAATGAAGAATAAATGGGCGAAGTTTGATGAATGTAAGTTTGCTACGTGGAATGTGAGAGGTATAAATGGAAAGAAAAATGAATTGATGTCTGCAATGCGTACGTATAATGTGGATGTATTATGTGTGAGTGAAACAATGCAGAAAGGTTGTGGCGAGGAAGAGGTGGATGGAATGTTTTGTTTATGGTCGGGTGTGTGTGCGAATGCTAGAGCGAAACATGGTGTGGGTATCGTTGTAAGTGAACGAATGAAAGCATGTATTAGAAATTATGGTTGTATTTCGGAGAGAATTTTATGGTGCAGATTAAAGGTAGGCTTTCATAGAATCTTCGTTGTGTCCGTTTACGGCCCAACTGAATCTGAATGTGATCTTGCAAAGGATCAATTTTGGAATTTGTTAGCGTGATTGATGCGTGTGATCCTGGCGAGAAGGTGATTGTTTGTGGTGATTTGAATGGTTGGGTGGGTGTAAAGAGTAGTGTGTCTGGTAGCGTGTTAGGTAAATTTGGGGATTCTAGAGTGAATGATAACGGTAGGAAAATAGTCTCTTTTTGTATGGAGCGGAACCTCTTCATATCCAATTCCATTTTAAAGCATAAGTTAGCTAATATATATATATATATACATGGGAGAATGTAAGTACGAATAGACGTAGTGTGATTGATTTTGTTTTGTATGATTAGCGCTTGAGGAGTTTGGTTGTTGATACGCGTGTAAAGAGGGGCTGAGTTTGGAACGAATGACCATTATTTGGTTGTGTCGCGTATACGTCTAGGTAAGTGTTGGAGAATGAGGGTACAAGGTTCTGGGAGCTTGTTTCGTGTGAAATCCAATGTCTTGCAGAATGAGGATGTTCGAGGGTTATTTGTAGAGAAATTGAACGAATCTTTGCCTTAATGTGAGCCTAATTTTGATTGTTGCATAAATGATGTTTGGGTGAAATTTAAGGGCATTGTCCTTAAATGTGCGAAAGAAATTTGTGGTGAATGTAAGTTAGGCTGCCGTTCGAGGAATGCATGGTGGAATGAAGAAGTGAAAGAAGCGATTGAGGAGAAAAAGAGGGCGTATTTGAAATTTTTGTATGTGAAGGATGTACCAGGAACTTTGCGTGATGAATGCCTGATGGAATACAGAAGGAAGAATAAATGTGTTAAGAGAGTCGTAAGAGAAAGTAAGGCACGTTTCGATGAATTGATGAGTCAAAGATTAACGAATGATTTTAGTATGAATAAGAGAATGTTTTGGCAGAGATTGCGAGGTGGGAGTACAAGACCAGTGAAAGCATTTAAGAGTGTGAATGGTGAGTTGTTGTGGAATGAGTCAGATGTTAGGAAAAGATGGTGTGAGTATTTTAAGGAATTGTATTGTGGTGTAAATGAAGTGAATAATAGAGGAAGAAATGCAAGAAATTCTAGAAACTTTGAATGGGATATAGATGAAGGTGATGTCAGCTTTTCATTGATGCGTCTAAAGCATGGTAAGGCTCTCGGTTTGGATGGTATAACAAATGAAATGTTGAAATATGGTGGTGAAAGATTATTTGATTGGTTAGTTTATTTGTTCAGATTTTGTTTGAAACGGTGCGTGGCTCCTGATGATTGGAAACGTGCTGTTATTTGTCCTTTATTTAAAGGCAAAGGCAGTTCGAGTGAATGTACCAATTTTCGAGCGATAAGTTTATTGAGTATAGTAGGGAAGTTGTATGGATAAATCTTAATTTATAAGGTGCGAACCTTAGCAATTTCGAAGTTAAGTGATGTGCAAGGAGGTTTTTTTGCCTGAGAGAGGTTGTGTAGATCAATTGTTTTCTCTTCGAATGATTGTTGAGAAGTCACTTGATAAGAACAAAAGGTGTTCTGTGGCTTTCTCGATTTAAAGAAAGCGTATGACAGTGTTCTTCGAGAGACTATGTGGGATGTACTTGTAGAGTACGGTGTGGATGGTAATTTGTTGGGAGCGATTCGAGCGTTGTATGAAGGAAGTGAGGCTGCGGTGAGAGTTGATGGTAGTTTGAGTGATTGGTTTCGTATAGATGTTGGTGTGAAACAGGGTTGTGGAATGTCTCCTTGGTTGTTTAATTTGTATATGGATGTGTTGTTACGAAAGGAATGGATGGTGTACGTATTGGTGGACGTACAGTGCCTGCGTTAGCTTATGCGGATGATGTTGTTGTGTTGGGTGAAACTGAGGAGCAATTGGGAAGGATGATTGTAAGCACAAATGAAGTAGGGAAAGGTTTAAATCTGCTATTGAATGTCGAAAAATGTAAAGTGTTGGTGTTTGAGAAGAATGATTTGGTGACTGATTGTAATGTTTCAGTGAATGGTGTGAGACTGGAACAAGTGAATGAATTTGTATATTTGGGTAGGATGTTCTTGAGGGATGGACGTATTGACCGGGAAATTGAAAGGCGAGTGTCTGCAGGGTGCAAGGTATTGGGTGCTCTGGGTATATTTGCTCGAAACGTGAATGTATCTAGAGATGCTCGATTGAGTGTTTATAATGGTGTGTTAGTGCCTACATTGATGTATGGTTCTGAATGTTGGGTGTGGATGAAGAAGCATGAACGACGTATAACTGCTGTAGAAATGAGATATTTGAGAGGAGTATGTGGGTATACGAGACGTGATCGTATACGGAATACATTGGTGTATGATAAGTGCGAGATTGAGAAGAATGTTGTTAAGAAAATGGGAGTGAGTCAGTTGAGGTGGTTTGGACATGTTGAGCGAATGTCGAATGAAAGGTTGGTGAAACTAATATATGTGGGTGAGATTGAAGGTGAACGATTGCGTGGGCGTCCGAGGAATAACTGGTTGGGTATGATTGATGGTTTGTTGCGTGAACGAATGATTCCGAGTATGAAGAATAAACGAGCATGTATGAATCGCACTATGAATGTGGACGAGGCGAAAGTAGTGTGTCAGGATAGGAATGTTTGGAGGAAATTGATTGTTGGTTGACTGTGTTTCTGGGTTCGTGCTACTCCACTAAGTGGAACATAGCGTGACGTTATGTATGTATGTATGTATGTATGTAGACAACAATTTTATTTTTATTTTCAAGGATAGAATATCGTTTTATAATAAGTGAGACAAAATAAGAGGCACTAATATAATAATAAAAATCAGAAGCGAATGTTCAGGAAAATAAAAGCAGCGACACACGCGCCAACATCCGGTCTACATCTGCTGCGTCTGAGCACTGCACTAACATGAAGTGGACAAAACACTTTCATTGAATATAGATATTAAAAAAAAAAAAAATACGTACTTTAACGGGATAACGATAAAATAAATAAACACTAAACTAACATTATTATTTACATAATATTATTCTACCTTGGTAATGTCCACACAGACATCGAACTCAATGTTCCACGAGAGAAAGTCGTCTTTGTTCAATTCAGTGTGCCAGTCACACCGTTCATTGTACACCAGGTCAGGTGTGAAGGTGCGCGTTTGTCCAGTGGCGGGGTCAGTGACCTGCACCGAGCAACGAAACTTATACAGCTGTTCACTCGGCATCGGGGTGTGCACCCAGAGGACGAACTCTGAGTCGGATAGCTAGAACCTGCACATAGCGGTGCCGGCGGCACTATTTAAGAGACAGTGCCGCCCAAAGGACTCTGTCCGTTTCGCCCGCCACATGGAACCGGCCCTGTACGTGATGTCCTGGTGCGCAGAGCCGTAGTGCGCGGCCAATGTGCCTCGCACATTCGCTCATGACACACGCGCACTGCATAAGTTACACTTGGTGCGCCGCTGGCCACTCGTGTTTAGTGCACTTGTCAGAGTAGTCAGTGTACCTGCAGCCTCGGATTCGGTTCTCACAGGTTTCCTTGACGGGGGCGCAGCGCTCGCACCACCCACCTGGGCGCGTCAACACTACTTCGCAGTTACAGCACTTCTCCACCGGCGGCGCCAGCTGCTCGGCCACGTCGCACACCCTCCGCTTCAAAGTCACGGTGAACGTGGTGCCGTCAAACCCGCCCAGCATTTCTAGAAGACTGTTGGTGTTCACGGCCACTGATGAGTCCTCTTGGATCGCCAGGCAGCCTTCCAGCGACACTTGTCCTTTTTTTATTACCTGCTCGTCTTCACGTTTGATGTTGAGGGTGTAGCTGTAGTCCGAGGCTTGCTCCGAACTGTCCACCAAGCAAATCGCGTGAAAAATCTTCCTCGTGGCCCCACACACCTTTGTATGCAGTAAGAACAGCACCTGGAAGGACAAGATGATTTAGTTGTGTAGACTGGCCGTGGCGATGTCGTGGGTGAGGATGTAGGGGTTGTCGAGTACTCGGTCCGGGTGCTGCTCGCAACAGTGAGCCAACAGGGCCGCGCGGGACCCACCCAGTCGCAGCGAGCGGAGCCGAGCACCGGGCACACGTAGCGCCGGGTGCTTGGGGGCGTAGCACTGGCCGCACACCCCCGCCCCGTCGTGCTGCAAGTACACGGGGCTCCGAGACAGGTAACCCTCGCAACTGTGGCATTTTATTTCCTCCAGGATGTCGACGGGGATGTCCGTTGTGTCCGGGCACATGCTCCGGCGGTACTCACACGCCGTCTTGTGCGCGCTCTCTTCCGCCTCTGCTGCGAACGGCACCGTCTCATGGCGCCCGAGCTCCCGGTTGTTGCCTGGGAACTTTCGGAGCTTTGCTACGACTTTGGATTGTTGGTTCAGTGTGGCTGGGCGCTTGGGGGTGTAGCACTTCTTATCTTCCAGGACGTCCACTGGGATGTCCATGGTATTCTCATTCGAAACCTACCACAGAAAATCAACATTTAGTAAATTTATAATTAAATAAGCAACGCAAGTCCAACAAAAACAAAGACGATAAAAAACTTGTTTAGAACCAGAAATATTGGTATAAACTACATCATATCTTACTTTACTATATTCTAAATAATTTTTGTAACTATGGAATTCCCCTAGACTGGTAATGCAAATATTGAAAAACACAATCACTTACAATTTCTGTCATTTTACGATTAATTTAGTTTCCGCTGATAATCTTCGACAATTATAACTGGACAAATGCATCACGTCTTGGAGAAAAGGATAGTAAGGAGGGAGCATATGATTATAGGCGAGGGGAGAGTAAAGAAATGGGAACGTACTTTCACGCTAGTTATCTTATAGCAGTGGGGCATAACAGACCCAGATTTAAAATATTTTTGAAATAAATTATTTCAATTAGTAATTAAGCAAGTAAAATATGTTTCCATTAAAAAAAATATCACAAAAATATATTCATTTACATTTACTGAAATTGTCAAATAAAATATTTGATCAAATTTTACCAATTTGCTAATTTTAAAATACTTATGGCAATAAATAAATATCAAAAAAATTATATCGCTATATATTTACAAAGAAAAATAAAAAAAATCAGAGTAAATCGAATTTTTAAGTAATATTACAGTACATACTTAACTATGTACATATAAACAAAATTTCAACAATAATATATAAAATCTTAATGTCCTTTTTTAAATAACACCATTTTATTGTTCCAGTATCGAATCATCTCTATTTTATTTATATTATGTTTCGTAATAAAATGTACGTACCTATTTATTAAAATTCAAATCTTATGACTTTAATCAAGTGTACTCTGTGGTTTTCTAATATTATATCATTCTGTAAAGAATGACAACCTACTTAATGTAAAAAGTATATTTTTCTACACCTGTGTTATAGTAGTCATAATTTACCATACTGAATTATGGATTCTTAATTCACTCTTCTCCACCAATCTCTGAATCAGAAATCAATTATCCTTATTTATTTTAAAGCCGTGATGTGGATCACCATGCTAAGGCCGTCTGACAGTGTAATAAGTTGTCATTCGGTACTTTGATAATGTCATTTTTCAACGTGTATTTTAACCGATTTTGTTAATTTCCGAATTTAGAGGATTTTACTCCATCTTCGTGAATAATGACTATCTTAATCCCTCATATAAAAATAAACTATTGTATTTTTATTTAAAATTATAATAAACTTCCTTCTTAGTATTCTTTCCTCCAACTATCACTTAAATACAGATTTAACTAAACTAAAAACAATATTTATAATTACAGTATGAAAATGCGCGAATTACATAAACATAAATAAAACTGTAAAAAGCAGCAACAACAAATAGACCATATTCGTTATTATAACGCCTCTCGCGGCAAACTTGTGAAATAGAAAAAGCGGGCCAAGATGACTGTTTTTTCAATTTTTCAAGTCGGTTGGCAATACCTATGTGTAAGACTTTAAATATTTCTTTTTTCTAAAGCTTTAATGAATATTATTTCAGGATGGCGTGGGAGAAATCAATTGAAAATTTTTATTACTTAAAAAGGGACACATAATTTGCAGTGCTAGGTGAAAATTAATAAAAAAGGAGTAGATGCAGGATACAAAATGTATAAATTTAATTAAACAAAATGACTAATTATATTAAACACTATGTCATATATAGACATATATATATATATATATATATATATATATATATATATATATATATATATATATATATATATATATATATATATATATATATATATATGTCTATATATGACATAGTGTTTAATATAATTAGTCATTTTGTTTAATTAAATTTTATCATCATAAAAGTGTTCTGTTCGTTTAATCTTTATTTTAAGTGGCCAGCAGTGCTATATAAAAAATTTAATAGGCTTAAATCAGAGGATCTTGCGGGCTACGCAATGAAATACATATAAATTTAACTCACATTTTTGCCAGTTATTTTCTTATATAAAAGTATTATATATATATATATATATATATATATATATATATATATATATATATATATATATATATATATTAATAAAGGGTACGTTGTCGCCTCCAAAGTAGATACTGAAGAAACGTTGTCACCTCATATATGACGCTGTCACCTCCGCCTTCGGAGGCGACAACGTTTTTCCATATTCTCGTCGGTTTTGGCCTTAGTACGCCATCTAAAGCCCTAAAATAAAAAATAGGTCGGAGGCGACAACGTAGCTTCCATACTCACAAAAAATTTTTTTAGTTCCGGTATATACCGCTGGCGCTAGTGTTGCACAAAATATATAAAGAGGGCACGTTGTCGCCTCCGATTATATAAATCTCATTTTTGTATTACATATGCTACTTTGCCGCCTCCGCTAAATGGCAACGCCGTAGAAGAGGTGATACGGGTGTTTTCATATGATTTCATTTCATATTTGCAGCTCGCGAAAAAAAATTCGTGCAGTGATTGTAATCTAGTTATGATGTCATCAAGGACTAAGTTGCTCTTAAAACTGTGCAGTTAGTATTACCAAAAAGCCTTTCAGTATTACGCCAACAAATTGGACATGTGTATATAAATACTACACTATTCAAAATATTTCATAATAACGTCATACGGTGTCATTTAAATATTTATTAATTGATAATTTGTAAGGCTTTAATTTAAAATTGGTCGCTCGGTCCGTGCGCACCATAATTTGGGAACGCTTTAGGCAATCATGATAAAATTTTGTACGCAGCTTCTGAAAAAAATTCGTAGATCTAGGTTTGGGAATGGGCCTAATTGGCTCAAGATATAGATAAGGCCCTTTGTCATTACTTAGTCATTTATTAACCGATCGAAACCTTTTTTGAAACGTACTTATTGTGACTTATTTCATGTAAAAACATGCTCGAATACCAAATTTGACAACTATATTTTAATTACAAAAAGTTTTTTGGTTGTTTTTAAAATTAAAAAATTTGATGGGGCCAGCACATAAGCTCCCGCCCAATACTACTCTTAAACGATATACAAAATACTATTTGATGATACTGAAATACCTATACCTTCATATTTATGTATTTTCTATTTATATTTGAGAAATTTAATTTTATTTCGTATTTTTATTTTATTTTTTGACTAAGAAAACAGCTTCATAATCAAAATGACATGTCACATTTCCTAAAAAAATTTAAAATTTTTAAATGTTTCCATGGTGTACGAGTACAAGGAATGCAAAATTTGTGAAATGTAATTGCTTTATATTTTATTATTTCTAAACCTAATGAAAATTAATAAAATTAGTGTAATCAAAACACATATAAAATTAAATATTCTTCAACTTTCAAAATAACATAAATTGTCTAAAAAGGAAATTTAACCGTGTTTTTCACGAAAAACTGTTAAGGGCTTCAAGTTAACTGCTACTTTCGGTTTACCAATTTTATCCAAAATCAAATCAGCTCTTCATTTAAATATAAGAATAATAATAATTAGCAATAATTCATAAAATTTTTCACACACACACACACACACACACACACACACACACACACAGTAAAACCCTAAAACGTGCTTATTCATTGAAAACTCACTATCCAATTTTTTGACCCAAAAACAATACCTCCCAGTTAATTATAAACCGATTGTGACCAACTTCGCAGCATATTTATTCAATGTGAAACCATGGCCGTAAAACAATTTCAATAGCAATATCATCATTAGAAAGTGTTCTTTCAGCATTTTTCAAAAAGCTGCAATTTCTTGAAAACCCCTTCCTTAGACTATTGCCACAAACTTTTATTGGCACATTCTAATTTAATTATGGATTACCATTCAAATGATATATTAAAGGAGATGAACGAAAAAATTTTAGAAGTACGAAAACATGACACAAATTATTTCGGTAAGTTAATTGAAAACAATAATATTGACATAACACAAAAGTATGAAGAAGAAAAAAAAAGCGATGATGATCCAAGTAACTTAATTAAGGTAACTGATACATAATTTAATTCTATTCAAAAAAATTACGCAATTTTCAGAAATGGGTCGAATTTAGTGACTTCACACTTTTTCAAATTCAAGATCCCAATGATAATGACGAGTCAAACTCAGATGATAAAGAATATGAGGAGCTTTTGCCTTTGTAAGATCATGTACAAACACCTGAGATATGTAATATAAGTGAAGCATCTAATTCATTCTGCATAGGAGTCCGTAATGCTAAAATTAGATCAAATTCTTCTAAGCCGTCAAAAGAAATTAATGTACGTTAACCATGTAATTTGTTCAAAAATTTGGTACACTGCCAGCTATATAAAGGAGCTATGTCTTATAATTTAAGTAATTTACTTAGCTAGGTTTATTTTACATACATACTTACTTACTACTTTTGCTACAAAAACACTGTTACTGTCAGCGACACTCACATGGGGAGGTATCGCATAAATAATTTGAACTTCTATGAATTTAAATTTGTTTAGTTACGCATTACAAATTTTAGTGGTTACTTTTTTATGGCCAGCAGTATGCATAACAGAATTAAGTGTCAATTAAAATGCAGAAAATCCAGGCCCTTCCATTACTAATATACAGCCTTTTCAGTTTAATCAACTTCCAATTGCAAAAAGCAGTATGGACTTTTTTTACGAACAATAGTTTCATTTCGTGATTATTTACGGGCATATCATTGTTAGTCCAGTCAATAGAGATGAAAAATATATTTCCTTGCAAAAGGTCGGTGAAAGTTTATACTTGGCAATTTTGTTTATTTTTGGGCCCTAATGAAATCCTGAAATTTGTAAACCCAAAAGGTTGCCGCTGGCACCGCCATCTTGGATAATGTCGGCCAAAATTGGTTTTTTCAAAAATATTTCGTTTCCGCTACATTTTACTGTAAAAATTGTTATATACAATGTTGTAGAGAATAAAATTCCCTATAACTTCTGAATAAAACAATTTTTTCTCAGGTCAACGGTCTACAAGTAATAGCAGAAGAATAGTCACGGTTTTACACAAAGAAATTGCAATAATTTTTTTACGGAATCCTGTTCAGAAAAATGCGCTGAATAACTTAGCGAAAGTTTCCGGATATCGGACCATGGGAACCTCCCGCAAATTGCTAAAAATGGCGGAATTTTTATGTCTTGCAGGTTTTTGACCATTTACTCGATAACAAGTATACAAAATTAAAGCTCAATATATTTTACACAAAAAAAGATTCTTACACTTTTTACCTAGGACGAACTGTTAAAGAGATAAGTTAAAAAATATTTGACCAAAATAACAATGTATGAAAGAAATTTAAATTACTCAAAAATATACAATATTACGAATTTAATACCTGGTCTAACAGGTTTCACTATTTATAACAGATTTCATTCATCGTGGCATCAAAAGAAGTAAATTATGTATGTGTTTTTATATTTAAAATCCAGAACGCATATAAAGAAGTGTCTATGTGACCTCCGATAATGTGGCAACATTGTCGGAGGCAACAACGACTACAAGGTGTACGCATATATACAGTTTTCGGAGGTTACAGCGTACTTTCTGTGCTCCCCATATATGACCCCATAAAAACTTAAAAATCATTACCCCTCTCAAGGAATTCGGATTGATTATCATTTCAACACCCCATATATACATTTTTTGTCGATGTAGCTCAATGGGAAGACCCGGAGGCCAGGTCGCCTTTTCCATACACCGGAGGCGACAAGATACCGTGCATCAATATATACATCTTCCGTAGTATGTGGCATCCACCTATTGACCATTTACATTGGTTGTGGCATCCGCTGCGTTATTACTTCCATATATGGAAGCCATAACGCTGAGCTATGTTAAACGGTACCTTGCATCGTATTCTATCTATGCTGAAGATTTCAGCCGGATGCTCTAACTCGGGAGTTTGTAAAAAAACGTATAATTTAGTTCACGATTCCTCCGCTCCTGGCGTTGGCGCTGTTCGGCGCGTATATCGCAGCGGTGTATATCGCTTTTCGAACTACGTAGGTTGCAGCTTCCAAGATATTTGACAACGCCGTAGTTTATTGATTTCACGGCAGACAGCCGGTACTCGCGACTCACTCAGTTTTGTTTATTTTTGTAAAGAGTTTTTCTTTTTGTTCAAATATAAAATTTTTGGAGCAAAATGAATCCGATGGTTTTGTCCTTATTTTCAATTTACATCCAGGAACTTATTCTTTCATGTGTGTGATAAATTGTTGTTAACCCATTTATTTACAAGATGTTAAAAAAATTAATGGGCTTCAAGGAAAGACCATTTCCGGTTGTTAGATTTTCATCAAAACCTAATTAAATCTTCTTGAGAGCATATAAAATTTTAAGTAGAATAGAATTTAAGATAAGCGTACAATCAAAAATTTTGTACATGTACTCAGACATCATCATAAAAATGGGTTCTAAGAAGGGCATGAGAACGTGCTTATTGACAAACATTTTGACATAGAATCCGTTTATGTATTCTACACCTCCCTTTTGAAAGGGAGGTAAAACTTATCTATAAAAATAAGTATTGCATCTAAGGATGAAATTGGTTATATAGGACTTATTGTAAATATTTTAGGCTTCATTGCAGATATGTTTTGATTTCTCAAGAGTTCCCATATGGATATAAAATAGCGGAAAACTATACTTTTAAATCAAAAGTAAGTTTCAATAGCAATTTTTCCTCAATACTTTCAATTTTCCCTGTAATTTTTTTGATATAAAAGTAAAAACTTAGGTTTTTAGGACTTTTAAAATCAAAAACAAATTATTTAATTTTTAAAGGAACTATTTTTTTTTTTTTTGAGTGAGTATACCGGGTGTCTACATTTTTGTAGGACATGGGAAATACAGTGCTAAAATTTTCATTATGCGATAGAATGTTCCCTATAAATTTTAGAACAAAAGTGTAAATATAAAAAATGTTCAGCAACAAAAATTGCACCAAATAAGCATAAATTCATTGATCTCAACATATTTTGTAATGACACTTTTATTCTAAAATTCAAAGGGAACGAACTATCGCCAAATGAAAATTTTAACCCATAAAAAATTATTGTAATAATATTGTCTTTTTTATATTAAAAAAATGTATATCTCCCGAAAGTAGCACTGTTTCTGAATTAAAAGTGGAAGTTGTTGGAGCATGTTCGAAAGCAAATTTATTTGATTTAACCTGCAATTTATTTATATTTAAAGTAAATTTTTTTGAGTGTTGTATTCAACTTTAAAAAAAGAATAAGATAGAAATAAGTAACTGAGCAAAATAATAGACATTTTTAGGCTGGAAATTCAGATTTTTAAATTATTCTATTGGAACAGAATTACGAAACAAATCAGCTTTAATTAATATTGGCGTATAAAACATCCAGGTGAGGTGCTATAAAAAAGCACCACTTAATTTTTAAACGTTTTTGTTGATAAGCTCGTTTTGGTACTTTTAACAAAACTTGATTTGGACAGTTAAGACAGGCGGCGTCAGACGATGAAAGTAGTCCAATAGTAACTATTATAAAAGTGTCGTAGCAGTAACTTTTACGCACTTTTGCCAAATAGTTATGCCCAATAACTTTTATAACAGTTCGGTTAAAAAATGGTTCATGTTCTTTATTACTTATTACATATGCCTTGAAAAAAAATCTGGTGTGGACACCACACTACTTTCTTATACAAATAAAACCAACTGAACACGTATGAGTTGTTCCTTGCGTATGATTTTATTTTGACAATTATTTGATAGAAAAATAGAGATAGAAAAAAAAGAGAAAATAGAAATTAATTGATAGCTAGTTTTCAAATCTTTCTAACTAATAATACAAATATTACTTTTATAATACACATAAATATTAAAAATGTTTAAGTTTTTGTTCCCATTGTAACTAGTTTATAGGAATATATTCTTAAAAATATAAGTTAGTTTTTCTCAAAATTAGAAGCATGTACAAGAAAAGTGTAAATAACATTTTAAATTCCAAATATTTTTTCTAACATCTTTCATTTGATACTTTTTGTCAAATCTGATTCTATTTTAAAAATAAATGGAATTTATTGTTTTGTGTTTCCAGTAAACTTCCACTTCCGGTTTTTCATTTTCATTCAAAATCAACTCAGCTCTTCATTTTCTCATGAAACTTATAAATTCCAAGTTTTGTTTATATCTCTTGTCTCGTTCATGAAAAAATTGCGCACACGGACATCCATCCATCCATCCATCTATCCTTCCATCCCTCCATCCATCCTTCCATCCTTCCATCTTCACAAACAAACATCATTGAGAAATTGGTTTTAACGGATTCAGTGGACATCAAAATATGTATTTTATTAGGCTGGGATTTACATTGTATTGAAAATAAACTATTACAGACATAACTACAGACAGAAAACACAAATTTTTTACAAAATCATCCTGCACAACTAACTCGTCAGCTATTTTAGCATTCTTCTTTCCTCATGTATTTTATAATCTTTTAATCTTATACTCCATAAGCACTTATGATTCATATATAATTCAACAAAATAACAAGATTTCGTTATGAAATACGATTTTATTCTAATCTCGCGCGTCGGAATCCTCGGCGGTCGCCATTTTTTTTACGGCTGTTACTCGTTACTATTACCACAAGTAGAACGGTTCCTACTTACAGAGCTACTACTATAGCAGCTGTACTGTTATAAAAGTGTGTGGTCACACGTAACAGGGGATGTGAGTAGTTATTATAATAGTTACTTTTATAGTAGCTACTTTTATCGTCTGACGCCGCCTTTACGGGGCTGAGAAAACAACATGTGATATTTATCCATTCACTAAATGAACAAATCAACAGAAAATGAAATTTAAGGATAAGAATATTTAGTAAAATTTCACTAGAATAGGATTCAATACTTCGTATTACCTCCTCAAGCCCATATATACTTCAAGATTATTACTTTCATTTCATCTCCAGAAAATCGTGATTATCTTTAAATTTCATTTTTTGTTATTTTTGTTCATTTAATAACTATCAAATATCACATGTTGTTTTCTTCTGCCCCTAAGTTCTATAAGTCTTTTTATGATAAAACATCAAAAGTTTTTTAAAAGTACTTGAACGCCGTTGTCAACAAAAATTGTAAAACCGTAAATGTTATGTTTTCATTGCACTTGAGTGTACGAGCCCAGAATCATATCATTTGGCCTATTTAATATTTTAGAATAATTTAAAAAAAATTGTTCTAATCATATGAGGGAAAAATGGTTGTACTTCATTTCTTTGTATCTTAAATTCTCTTATGCTTAAGAATATTTTAAGGAAAAATAACAACTGAAATAATAACTAATTTTAGCAACAGCCATGGCAGGTAACGTTGAATCCGGTTCACTCGATAACGTAAGTTAAGCAACACTGCCCGCGGTCAATAGTTGGATGGGTTACCGCTTTGCGAAAACTCATACCAGCGAATACCGCGTGCCGTTGTCACATTACCCAAAAACGAGGTACCGAGACGGCATATAACCGCAGCAGTTGAGACCGCTTAAAATGTAAATAATAAAAAACAAATACCAAATTAACAAAAATCGCTAATATTAATAATTAATTTGGCCCACGAACAGCTTTTGAAACTGATGAAAACAAAATATAAAGAAGAGTTTCAAATAAATATTGTAGGAAAGGTAATATGCCGCATTCTTTTCATTCCAATTAAATTTACTTATTTCATTTATTTACTGAGGTTTGCCCAAAAACCCTGATAGGCCTTCAAATAATCTACCAATTACTGTTGATAAATTGTTCGCAAAATCTAATCAATTCGTAACATAAATATACCTCCTTTACATATATTTATGTGCGGGAGGCAGAGATGGGCCGTAATTAATTACAAGTGATTAAATCCGTAATTAATTACATTTTTCAGAAATATAATTGGTAATTTAAGTTTTCAATTACATTATATCTTTTATGGAAAGTTTAGTAATTAATTATATTATTTGTGCAAGTAATTTGTAATTCTAGCACTATTTCATTGTAATTACAATAACTTTTTTTTCATAAACAATATGACTAATTCTATGACATTTTTATAAATATGTGATGAAATCGCAAATTCCGTTTCAATTTCAACAGATCAAAATTTGTCGGTTCTTAGTAATTTTCATTCGTAGGCGTTATTTAAAATCAGATTCTCTCTTTGAGAAATTACTAATTTTAAAACACCAGTGTGAATAACTATAATCCACAATATTAGGCAGAACGTTTTGTTTTGGTTTCAGAATTCAAATTTTTTTTTATATATTTTAATAATAATTCTATGTTCCTTCATTATGCTTTTGATTTTTATTTTATTTTTTTTAGTATAAAATTCTAATATAAATTCGCATAAAAAATAAATAGTAATTGTAATTTGTAATTATTTAATGTAAATTAACTAAATTTTTTGCATATAATTGAGCTAATAAATTAATTACATTTTGATGGTACAGTAATATAATTTGACGATTGTAATTAAATTAATATTGAGACAGTAATCATAAAAAACTAATTAATTACATTTATTCAGTAATTTGCCCGTCTCTAGCGGGAGGTAAAAATGATTTAGATTTAAGGTATAAATATGAGGTAATCTAACATTTTTTTTGTATGATTTCAACTGGGCCAAATGATATGATCCCGGGCTCGTATATTGATGATTGCTAATAACAACACTGTCAGGTAAATCAGTTAACCACAATTTAATAGCACGATGTTATTCAGTTAGTTTAGTTTCTAGATTTAATACCTAGATTATATTTAGTTTATAATACAGAAATCAATCACCTAAATTTAGTTGCTAATTTTATTTAACTGGCTATTTAATGTTGGAAATTAGTATGAAATTTTCCATTTCAAATCTTTTTACTCTTCAGTGTGCTGAGATTCCGCCTGCCATCACTGGCATTTCAGTAACTGGAAGAAATTCTAAATCGGTTAAAAGTAACTATTTTTTTTAACTTTCATACATAGGTAGAACATGGCTGAAAAATGATTTCGGTCTGTCACCATTTTAATGTAGAAAAGTTTGACGCTATTAAATACCTATCTATTCAGTATCGTAAATAATTTTTTCTATGACACGTTTTCGAGTTATAAAACTAACCTAGGATTTTTAGAATGTAAGTAATATTTCATTGTAGTAGGAATATTTTAAAAGTAATGGTAATTATCAGATGTACACAGTAAGAAAAAAAAAAAATATTCACGTACACTACTATATTAAACGTTTTTACCATTTTTTTATTGTTTAGGAGTTAATTGAAAAACTGTCTTATAAAATTAAAGTATTTTACTTAAAATAAAATCATATCTTTTGTTTTACTTATACTGATTTCAATTCAAATACAAATTTTCAAATTGAAAGGCAATACTTTCGGTCGCATAAACGGACTATCTGAACGTGAACAAGTTCGTTGTTCGTGTGCGTCTGTTCTTAGGTCACGAAAATGTGTTCTACCGCAACGACGAGTAGTGTGACAGCAACGATTATAATTCCATTTGTGATGTGTTTCACACTGGCAACACTGTTGGTATCCATATCCAGCGCTAAGTGTAAATAATTGTATATTGCGGAATCAAGATAGCCGTATATATCAATACAGCGGAAGCCGCATAAACAACAAAATCGGTGGATGCCATATCCAACGAAAAGTAAAAAACATGTGTTTTAAAAATGCTTAGTTTTGAACCGATAAACATAATACAATTAATTAAAAATACAATATACACGAACAAAAATTAATATATATGAACTCCTAGTGGTGGATGCTACACGTCTGGAATCTTGTCGGAAGCCACAAATATTTATGGAACATCATACCTGTGTACATAGGCGATTAACATGAAAAAAAAACAGTTTTTCCGTGCGCATTGCTCCCCAAATTATTTTAGACAAAAATGCTTCAAATAAATGTTGTAAAGCATAAAATTCTGCATCTAAATCAATAAACAGAATTACTTTTACTTGCTTTGTAACGACAGAAATTAAATATGAAAACATTGAAAATTACGTTGAAAATATCAAATAGCCATGTAATTGAACAAAAATAAATAAATGCTTGAAATTTGACAGATGAATGATTAATATGACGGGTAAAATATCAAATAGACAGAAAAACGGCATGCATTTATTTATTTTTGTTTCAATTCCATGGCTATTTGATATTTTCAACGTAATTTTCCATGTTTTCATATTTAATGTCGTTACAAAGCATGTAAAAGTAATTCTGTTTATTGATTTAGATGCAGAATTGTATGCTCTACAACATGTATTTGAAGCATTTTTGCCTAAAATAATTTGGGGAGCAATGCGCACGAAAAAACTGTTTTTTCATGTTAATCGCCTATGTACACAGGTATGATGTTCCCCCGGTATATATTTAAAGCAATCTTGTCGTGGAAAATAAAATATATTTCGAAAGGTTCCTCTTCTCTTAAGTTATACGAATTATTGTACTATAGATACACATATTTATAGCATATTTGTTTACACTTTATAATTTAAAATACGTTTTACGAGCATAAATGTAAAATTGTGTATTATAGCACTTGTTTATTAGAATTTTGTTCATACACATATTAATTATAATTTAAATTGCGTTCTGCGAGCATAAACATGTTAAATATCATTTGTTTATAAAAAAAATTCTTACATATGTTATAATTAAAATAGCGTTTTGTGAACATAAACATGTAAAATAGTGTATTTTTTATAACACGTGTTCATAACAAATTTTTTTTTTTCTAATTATGGTCCTGACTTACGTCATGCGACCTTTATTTACCTTTAAGTATTATAAATGTATATTACAATTTGTTAAAAATTCTGTTATTTCAGTGTGGTATTTTTCTGGTTCCTTAAGGGTGTTTATCAGGGTCTTCTTCGTTTGTTGTAGTAGTGTAGTTCTATGCTGTTCATATTTTCTGCAGTGTTTGACTATATGCTCCATGGTTTCAGGTGTATTACATGCCTGGCAGTCGGGCGAATCGCTGATTTTTATTTTGTGTTTTAAATAATTAGTTTGTCCATGTCCAATTCTCATTCTTATTATGTTTTTAATGTTTTTCCTGCTACATTGAAGACTTTTGTACCATGTTTTTCTTTGTATTGTGGGCTGAAGATCATAATACCATTTTCCTTTTATTTGTGCGTCGCTATTGTATTTTTCTTGCCATTCCTTAATAGTATTTGTTTTAATTATGTTTAGTAGATCTGTACTTGGTACTTTTATTTCTGTTATCGGTTGTTGTACGTCTTTTGCTGCTGCGTCTGCCATCTCATTTCCTAATAGTCCTATATGTCCTGGTATCCATTGTAATTTGATGTTACTTCCCTTCTTCGTTTGTTCTTATATTTGGAGGTATATGTATATGTTTAAGTTATGTACATATATTGAAAATAGGATAGGTGAAAGGATTGATCCTTGTGGTAGTCCTTTGCTGCATTTTCTTTTGATTGTTATGTTATTGGCTGTTATTGTGAGGGTTCGTTCAATCAGAAAGTTATGTATCCATTCTATGAAGAGTTCTGGTAATTTTATTTCTTCCAAAGTTTTTATGAGTGTTGGGATGTGCACATTGTCGTATGCCTTTGTTATATCGAGGTATAGCGCAGTTAGTGTTTTCTTTTCGCTAAAGGATATTTTGATATCCGAGGTAAGTGAGTGTAGGCTGTCTATGGTGCTTTTAGTTTTTCTAAAACCATACATTGTTTCAGGTAATATGTGGTTCGTTTCTATGAAGTGTTCCAGTTTGTTATTTATCATAGAGTTTAATGTTTTTATTATGCAAGGTATCAAAGATATTGGTCTGTACGATTCGATGTCTTCCGCATCTTTATTCGGTTTCTTGATGGGTATTATCTTAATTTGTTTCATGTCTTCCGGTATTGTACTTGTTTCCCACCATGTGTTTAAATGATTAAGTAGTACTGGTAAGTTTTTTTATCATACTGTAGTTGATGCAGTCGTGACCTGGTGCACTAGATTTTTTCTTATGTAGAGCGATGTTTAGCTCATGTATATTAAATGGAATAGTATATTTTGTTCTGCTTTCATTTTCGTTGGATCTCTTCTTTGTTATTATCTCATCCTTGTTGTTTACGTAAGTTGGTGCTAGTAAATTTAAAAATAATTCTGCCTTTTCTTCGTTTTGTTGTATTAAGTTTAGTTCTGTTTGGTTGTTTTTGTACGTTTTGATTTTGTTCCATAGTGTTTGGGGGTTTTCATCGTTCAGATTTTCGCAAAATAGTTCCCAACCTTTTTGTTTGTAGTACTGGATTGTTTTGGAAGTTTCATTCGCGACGTTTTTGTAGTTTTGATAATTTTCTCTGTTCATGAGTTTTTTGTACTTCTTCAGCGCAAGTCTTCTTTTTGCTATTGCTCTGTTGCATTCTGGGGTCCACCATTGTTGTGGTCTATGTTTGGGGTCTTTTGGATATAATTTTGTTTTTGGTATTGTTTTATCTGCCGCTTCTTGTATTGTGTTTATAAGTTCGGTGAATGAGATATTTGTATCTTCTTGTATCTTGTTTTCAATATGTTCTTCGTAACTTTTCCAGTCTGCCAGTTTATAAATTCTTCGTGGTTCTCTATATTGTTTCATGAATTTGTGGGTTGTTTCGTAAGTTGTTGATATTATAAAGTGGTCGCTGCCCATTGTGTCTTTCTCTACTTGCCATGTACTTTTTAATGCCATGTTTGGTGTAGTTATTGTTAGATCTACGCATGATGGATTTGTTCCTGGAGCTATTATTCTTGTAGGACTCCCGTCGTTAAGGATTATTAGTTGTTCTTCATTAGTCAGTTCTTCTATTATTTTTCCGCGGTTGTCTGTATTTATTGATCCCCATATTGTATTATGGGCGTTGAAATCGCCGGTGATAATGGTGTTCTTCGTATTATTTTCGAATATGTTTTTTATTTCATTTTTTGTTATGTTGAGGTCGGGTGGGATGTATATATTTTTGATTTGCACTTCGGGAGTTTTTAGTATTTGAGTCTGGATGAGGTTTTGTTTATTTGAACATGTGTATGTTTTTATGGGGATGTTATTTTTTATGATGATCGCTGTGCCCCCGTACCCATCTTCTCGATCGTGTCTTAATATTTTATAGTTTTTACATTTATAGTTAATGTTTGGTCTGAACCAAGTTTCTGTTACTGTTATAATGTCGACGTCATTTGCCTGTATATAGTGTACTAGTTCGTTCCATTTGTTATTTGCGCTACGAGCGTTCCATTGCTTTATTTTGTATTTACCCATTATCGTTGAAATTATTTATTGTGTTTGTTATTGTGTTGTTGTTTCTGGTTTTTTATTGATTCAATTATTGTTTTGAAAACTAATTCTAATAGCTCTTCTGTTGCTTTTTCTAATGTTTCTTGATTTAGTATGGTGTTTTTGGTCATTTGTATGAGATTCTTTATCCATAATATTGTGTTGTTGGCTAAATTCGATTCATATATTGCTGTTTTTATTTTATTTTGACTGGGTTGGGTTTCTGGAATTGTTATGTTGGATGTTGTAGGATTTTGCGGTTTTTGGTGTGTATAATTAATGTGCGTGTTAGTATTAGGGAGGAGTGGGAAATTTGTATTGGAAATGTGCCAGTATGTGGTTGGTGTTATATGTTCTCTTAGTTTCTTTACAGCGTCTGAATAACTTATTTGTTCCTTGTTCATCACTTTTTTAATTTGTATTTGTTGTTCATAGGCTGGGCATTTTTTATATAATGATATGTGTGGTCCATTACAGTGTGCACATTTGGGAGTATTTCTGTTTCGGCAATCTTCTTGCCTGTGTCCTGCTGAGCATATGATGCATCTTATTGTGGCTCTGCATTGGTTCTTTTTGTGTCCAAATCGTAGACAATTGGTGCATTGTAGAACGCTTTCTCTGTATGGTTCAATTGGAATTCTGCAGCCTTTGTATTTTATGTGTGTTGGCAAGTTTGTTCCTTCGAATAACAGGAACAAGCAACACAGTTGCTCTCTGCTCGTCGGACGAGTAACATCACGCTGTGAATCGCTACCTGACTTACCTGGGCCTCTGAACTGGTTTACAGTTTGAGTAACCCAATAAGCCATACGGCATTCTGTTAAGCTCCAAGTACCGCTAGCCACGGTCACTTGTACCTGCTCTCCCGTCTTTTTCAAGACGCCTCGTGTTGTACGCATAGCGCCTCTGCACACGTTGTAATTTATTTGAATTGTTATATCGCAACGTTGTCAAAGGGATAGTGCAACCTCCGGGAGTCACTATCGAGCCCTCTTCACAGGGGTACAACGCGTAGCACCACATATTTTAATATCGAACGCACTACGTTGCACAGAATGACATCTGTGCAATTTAAGCTTGATCAACTTTCATCAAAAATCATTGCTCTAAAGCAAAAACCTGGTTTTTCAAACAAGACCAATAATGAAATCCTTGCTCTGCAAGCCAAGAAGATAAAACTTCTTGAAAAAGAACTAGGTTCTTCTATCTCACAACGAACTGCCAAGGACAGTTCTGTGAAAAATAATAATGGTGGCACGTCCACCAAAAAAGCAACAGCTGAAACTGCGAGCGGCAGTTCAACTGTTACAATTGAAACGACGAACAGTAGTTCTTCGAAAAAAGCAGTTCGCTGCTCTGAGCCTGATACGTCAGACTCTAATGGGTTTGAGCCAGCTCAAAAGAGCAAAAAGTTCAAACCCATTAAACAGTCTCAAACAGAGACGTCTAATATGTTCGCTTCACTGGAGACAGTTGAAGATGAACATAACATGGATGTTACACATTTAAGTGCTGAGTCCCCAGCAACTGACTCCGCTTCTGAAAAGCGTATCCCGCCAATCGTGCTACACACGAAGGACGGGTACGCAAATCTAACAAAAGCTCTAACTGAAAGTGGAGTTAGTATTAAAAAAACCGTCAACACCAAAGACGGTATCAGGTTGCACGTAAAGTCAGCTGCTGATTTTCGTGCGACCACCACTCTGTTGCGTGCTGCGAACTTGCAATTCCACACGTACCAGCTACAAGAGGACAAGCTCTTGCAGGTTGTCTTGCGCGGTATTCCGGAAACAATATCCGGATCCGATATAAAAACTGAACTGGAAAGTCTCAACTTCAATCCAGTTTCAGTTCACCGCATGATGCGGTATGTAAAGTCCACAGACTCGCATGCTGCCCCAGCAGAGCGAGTCAAGAAACCGCTGCCTCTTGTACATGTCCGCCTGACAAGAGATGCAGCGAACAAAGAGATTTACAATATCAAGTGCTTCATGTACTTGAAGATTAGTGTGGAATCCAAACGTCCACAAGGTAGCATCAGCCAATGCCATAATTGCCAACGAGTTGGCCATACTAGCAACGGCTGCAATGCTAAAAAACGTTGTGTAAGATGTGGTGACGAACACAACATCAAAGACTGTCCCACCAAGCAGCAGGGAGATCCTCTCTGTTGCAACTGCGGGCTGAATCACACAGCGAATTATAAAGGCTGCGAGGTGCTTAAAAAAGCACTTAAAAAGCCAAACCAGCCGGTAACTTCTCAGCGGAGAAACATTCCTCACCAACAAGTAAGAAAGGGTGTTTCATACGCTGATGCAACATCCGCACCTTCCGCTAGCCATGCTTCAGCTGCCACAGCTGCAGAAGCGGCTCATGATGTGCCCGGCACATCAGCTCAAGCAGCATCACCCGCCTCAGCAGGATCCTCTGCTGCATCAGACAACTGGCTTAACATAATAAGCCTACCAAAACTTAATAGTATGTTTAATAACATCAAACCAATTCTAGCTGAGTTAGCGAATGCTAACTCAGCAATGGACTTGCTAGTTCTACTAGCGAAAGCACTGCCTCACGTCCTCAGCATGTTCAACCATGGTTAGAGTACGTAGAGTGCCAACACATCTCAGAATCGCGTTCTGGAACGCGAATAGTCTATTTTATTTTTTCCAACAAGGTGGACATCATGTTGGTGAACGAAACATATCTTCGTCCATCCAACAACCCAAAAATCTGCGGATTTGATCTGTACAGAAAAGATCGCACAGGCGCTCGAGGCGGCGGTGTTGCGATCTTTATCAAAAACACGATAGATCACCACGAGGTTATCACGCCTGAGCTGCAACATGCAGAGGCTGTGACAATCTCTTTAAAGACAACGTGGACAGAGTCCTTACGCGTTGTCTCTATTTACAATCCTCCAGCACGCTTGCTGACAGAGGATCTTGACGCTCTCCTGGAGCAACCGGGTTCAGTCATAATAGCTGGAGACATGAACTCTAAAAGTCCAGCGTGGAACAGCCGATTAGTAAATCCAAACGGTCGCAAGTTGACTAGCTACACTCAGGCTAACGGCATTGCTGTTGTTGCACCTGATGAGCACACATTCTTCCCTCATGATGGGGGAAGAAGTGATGTGCTCGACATTGCTGTGTTGCGAGACATCAACGCAACACACAACATAGTAGCAGTCAACGAACTTGACTCTGACCATATTCCTGTGCTCTTGGACCTTGGTGAAGGCCAGCCAGAGACGGAAAAACGGGCAGTTACAACTGTTCGTTGGGAGCAGTTCAGCGACGAGCTGGAGAAACTGATCGGCCCGCTACCTGTCATCGAAACAGCGCATCATATTGATGAAGCTGCTTCAAATCTGACAAAAACAATAACGCAAGCTACCGCAAATATCAGTAGGACAAGGTACATGGATAAAAATAATCCTGTTTCCGACCTTCCTACTGATATAAAACATTTAATATTCGAAAAAAATCGAGTCAGACGCCGCTGGCAAAGACATTGGAGGCCAGCGGATCGTGCTGAAGCTAACCGTCTCGCAGCTGAAGTTAAAAATCGGCTGCGAGAATTCAAGTCTCAAAAATGGGACGACCGCTTAGCAGAGCTAAACTCCAGAGACCAGTCACTCTGGAGAATGGCTAAAGCGCTGCGTAAAGACAAAACAAAAATGCCGCCAATCCATGGCGAACAAGGCATTGTCTTTACAAATTCAGATAAAGCTGAAGCAATGGCTGACAGCCTAGAAAAACAGTGCTCGCCGAACTACGAGCACTGTGATGTTAGCTTTATCGGTCGTCTCAATAGAGACGTGAGAAACAAACTAGAGGTAGAACCATCAAGTCCTATAAAACACGCAAGCCCGAGAGAAATCTGGGACTTCTTGCGTGTTCTAAATAAAAAGAAAGCACCAGGGCATGATGGTGTTACAAATAAAGCGCTAAGTCTCTTGCCTCGCAAGGGAATAGTAGCGCTGACAAATACTGTTAACGCAGCTCTCCGACTCAGATATTTTCCAAAAGAGTGGAAAATAGCTGATATTTAAGTGATCCGCAAACCTGGAAAAGACCCCACTTTTCCGCAAAATTACCGACCCATCAGTCTGCTCTGTACCATGGGCAAAGTACTGGAGAGGGTCATCCTCACACGCCTCCAAGAGGAGACACAAGCCTTGATTCCAGATCACCAACACGGATTCAGGCAAAAGCACTCAACAGAGCATCAGCTTTTACGTGTTGTTGAGTATATTACTCAAGGTTTCAATCAACGCCAAGCTACAGGAGCAGTCTTTCTCGATGTAGCAAAGGCGTTTGATAAGATCTGGCATCAAGGGCTACTATACAAACTGATGACTGCAAACATCAGTCACTCACTGGTGCAGCTCATCAGTTCATACTTGTCCAAACGGACATTCTTTGTCAAAATAAACGAGGCCAGATCCTCGGCCAAAATAATCACAGCCGGCTTGCCGCAGGGGTCCCTGCTTTCTCCACTTCTATTTAATGTGTTCTGCAGTGACATGCCGTTACTGACAGCAGGCACAACACTAGCCCAGTACGCGGACGACACAGCAGTGCTGTACAAGTCCAGGAACGCTGGTGTCATCACAGCCAGACTGCAGCAAGCTGTGGACGAGCTGGAGAACTGGTTCTCTAAGTGGAGAATCAAGGTGAACGCTGAGAAGAGTAGCGCAGTACTCTTCAAAAAGCGTAAGATAACCCCTGTAGGCGACGTTGTGATGTTCGGGAACAACATACCATGGCGCCGGAAAAACAAATATCTAGGCCTCCTTTTTGACAAAGGATTAACGTGGGAACCGCACATCAGCAGCAACTGCAACAATGCAAACGCTCTGATGGACTCCCTATACCCTCTCATCAACAGACAAAGCCATATGTCGTTGAAAAACAAAATGACTATCTACACAACCATCATTCGGCCAGCAATCACATATGGAATTTCCATATGGGTTTACGCAGCCAAATCTCACATCAAAAGGCTGCAGGTTGTGCAGAACAAAGTCATGAGAATGGCAACAAACGCTCCATGGTTCGTGCGCAACGATCAGTTGCACACGGATCTAAAAATGGAGACAATTAAAGAATTCGCTCTGAAAAGAGCTACAAAGTTCTTCGGCGGACTACCCGACCATCCCAACAGAGGAGTCAAAAGGCTTGCGGAGTACAACGGAAACGATGTACTCCGTCACAAACGTCCGAAGCTAGTGCTAGCTCAAGCATAAACTCCGCGCCAAGAAGGCGGCACAGAAGTGCACTCAAATAAAAACATAAAAGTCCGGATATAACATCCGATAAGAGAGGTGAGGGCCCATGGCCCGGTACTCTCACGGTCCGCTCAGATCAACGATCAACGATGTTCCTTCGAATGTGATGCATACTAATGGTAATTTTATTATAGTATCATGATCTGGGTCTTTTTTCGTGAATCTTCTACCTTCAATTATAGTTTGTTGAGGATCGGTTTTTGCTTCTTGCAGTACCATGTCCGCCATGATGTCTGTGTGAATTTTAGCTACTCCTTTTATTTCCGTTTTATTCGCAGGTATTATTGCTTCGTATTTATGATTTGTTATCGCTGCTTTGTTCATTAAATTGTTTGCATCCTTTGCCGTTTCGCATGTTACTCTTAAACGTGTTCGTCCGCTTATTTCGATGTCCCTTATTCCTATGCATTTTTCGAAAAGTATTTCACCTAGTTTTAGGGGATGAGTAGCTGTTATTGTCGATTCTTGTGTTTGTATTATTACCAAGTAAGGCCCATTGCTGTCCTCCTTGTATATTCTTGTTCGTTTAGAGCAGTTTGGGTTTGTACTTATATCTGGTGTATACTGTGCTGGTTTATTTGTGTCTTTTGTGGTTTCTGTTGATTTATTTGGTTTTTTATTTTCGGGTGACTTTGAATGTTTCGATAAAAAAATAAATAAAAAAAAAAATATATCATCACGCCTTTTACCCATTACGGGTGTGGCACTCTGCTTACGCAGATCTCGGTAGGTGATATATTTTTTCCTATGAAGTGCGGTTACCAGCCGTCAAATCATAGCCCCCAAGGATGTTAGTGGAGGGGGAACCACAGGGGTAAATTTAAATTTGTAACTGTCGGCAGTGGGATTCGAACTGAGGATCTCACGATCCACAGTCCGACACGCTACCACGGAGCTATTTACCCCATCTTCTTTTTAAAGTCATTCTGCCATCTTTGGTGTTCAGTGTCATCCATTCTGTTCCGCCTTCACCATCACTTGTTGAAGACATTTTATTTGAAGCACTGTTTTCTTGGTAACACTATATAGTATTAAGTAATCACTAAATTTAACTATTTAATTTGGTTTGGTAACACTAGTCTACGTAGTCACTGTTAGCGCTCGGTATATACGTCCGTTCACTTTGAGTGCCGATGTAAGGATAACAAATTTTCTTAAACGTATTATAACTTGGACTGTTGTATAAGCATTAATATATGCTGAATATTGTTGTGTATTAATAATTATACAATAAACAGTATAGGTACTTACTTTTGTACATTATTTGTTTTATTTACTTTTAAAAATGAATTCCAATAAAAATCCTACAGAATACCTGCCCCCGTGCCGCGCGCCTCGTCTCTAGTGTAAAGCTTTCTATGTATGCGGTAAGATGGCGCTGAAACTTACTATCACAGCGAAGCATTGCAGATAGTCATCTTGTTCTTACTTTATGGATGCTGTTATAAGAAACACAATTTATGTGGCCGGCTACTAGAAACCTAATGAAATGATTGTATTATGCAAACATTTCTTATTAATTAGATATAATACAACGTAAAATTTAATATTAAAACTACCTATTCAACCAGTATCCCAAAACCGTTTCCTTCAAAAACCTCAAAAACTAATTTTTGAATTTTGAAGCTTTGGGCTTTCATTACAAAAGATCAAGGAGTTTTCATGTTTGGTACAATTATACAGTTCGGTGTCCTAATTAATATTTTGAGTTTTCGCGCCGCCATATTGAAAAAAAGGTAGTAAAAAACAGTTTTTCGAGAATATCTTCCCTCCAGCGCCACCAAAGTTGAAAATAGTTATTACAAAAATTATAGACCATAAAATTCTCTAGAGAAAAGGTTCTTAATAGTTTTTGTATAAATTGAGAAAATTGAGAAAATAAAAATATAAAATTCTTAGTCTGTGTAAAGTCGTAAATTTGTGTTAATACACAAAAACGGCTGACATTTTTTAACGGGCTGAAATATAAACTACCGGTTATCAATATTCGATTGCCCGGACATTTTTGTATTATCATCATTATATTTATACTTTAGGGAAGTCTAGTCCACTTGTAATATATACATATTTCCCGAGAATGCATAAAAATTAAAATAATTTTCTTAAAATTTTGTGTTTAAATTACTGTAAATCTTGAACGGAATCAAACAGCGACTTCCGGTTTTGGGCATTCGATTGTTCGAGCAATTATCTATTTGGACCATTATTTCTACACTTCTGGGAGGTCTAGTTCAGCTGTAATGTGTACATATTCTCCGAGAAAACGTAAATAAATTTAAGTAATTTTCTTAAAATTTTGTATTTAAATTACTGTAAATCTTGTACGGAATCAAATATCGATTTCCGGTTTTCATCATGCGATTGCTCAGACATTTATCTATTAGCACCATTATTTTCACACTTTTGGTAAGTCTAGTTCAGCTGTAATATATACATATTACCCGAGAAAACGTTAATAAATTTAAGTAATTTTCTTAAAATTTTGTATTTAAATTATAGTCCAGGCAATGAGTACTTTCGGGGTTATAAAAGATCAAGAAATGTTCGTTTTTGGTAGATTTTTACAGTTCGGTGTTCTAATTAATATTCTGAGTTTGCGACTTTGAGCGACCGCCGCTCGCGCCGCCATATTGGAAAAAGGTTGAAAATAGTTATAATAAAAATTATAGAACATAAAATTCCCTACAACTTCTGTTACAAACATTTTCCAATCAGATGAGTAGTACACGAATTACAGCGGAGTTAAACTCTGCAAATTTCTGCAATTCGCAAAATTGCTATATTTTTTCACGAAACAGAAAATATCTATTACAAAATACGCATTACTGTTTTCTATTCATTTGCGAACAATAAATTTATGGTATTTACAGGAGTTTTAGATTACATTATATGATTTTCTCTTAGAACTAAACGAATATTAGCGAACAGGATTTCGGGTTAGATGAAGCGTTGCGAAATTATTGGCACACGAGGTCGAAGAAGATAACAAAGTTGAAAACTCGGGAGAGGAGGAAATAAATTTATAAGATGTTGATATAAATGAGCCTGGACCATCTAGGCCTAGGACATCGAAACTGAAAAAAAGATATCAGTAATAGCGAATTGTGGATTAGGCCTACTGGGGATACCACATGAAAAAAAAAAAAAATGAAAAAAACGCGCCTCTCATTCTACCTCCTGGTGGTGCGGAAATGAGTAAAAAAAGGTAGTACGTATTATGTAATCGATATTTGCTTAAATTTCGTGAAAAAATATAGCGATTTTGCGAATTGTAGAAATTTGCTGAGCTTGACTTCGCTATAACTCGTGAAATACTCATCTCATTGAAAAATGTTTAAAACAGAAGTTATTGGAAATTTTATGCACTATAATTTTTGTAATAACTATTTTCAACCGCTGGAGAGCAGATATTTTTGAAAAACTGATTTATGGTACCATTTTTTCAATATGGCGGCGCGAGTGGCGGTCGCAAACTCAGAATATTAATTAGGACATCGAACTGTAAAAATGTAGCAAACTTGAAAACTCCTTGATCTTTTGTAATGAAAGCCAATTTTTATGTCTTCATTGCCTGGACTATTAGAAATAATAGAGATGGGTCTATAATTAGAAATAGCAGTTGTGTCACCAGATTTAAAAATTGGGCAAATTAGAGATTCCTTCAAAGTGTCCGGGAATTTATTGGTTTCTAAAATTAAATTAAATAGAATAAAGAGAGGTTTAATAAAGATTTCGCAGCAACCTTTTAAAATGTAAGAAGGAAGTAGATCAGGACCAGGAGAACATGAAACTTTTTGGGATTTAATAGAAGCTGATATATCATCTTCTGATATTTCTTTTATATCTTCGTTAGTGTCGCGGAGCCTAGGGGTCAGACCTGCGAAGCAGGTCGGACAGCTAGTCATCAAATACTATTTTGTACCGTTTAAGAAAGAATTGTATTGGGCGGGAGGTTATGTGCTGGCATATCAAATTTTTAAAGCTGAAAAAGATCACCCACCTGACCTTTCTCAGATTTAAAAATCTGATGTGCCCAGTACATAACCTCCCGCCCAAAACAACTCTTAAACGGTACAAAATAGTATTTGATGATACAGAAACATACCTTCTTATTTGTTTATTTTCTATTTATATTTGAGAAATTTTATTTCATTTCGTATATTTATTATTATTTTTTAAATGAGGGTAGATCACAATGAAACACTGGACAACACGTGTATTTTACAAACTGATACAATTTTGCGGTGCGCTGTTCACAACAACTTCAGTGAGAATGAAAAATCAACAATGTGTTGTGTATGTGAGCCGCCAGATGGCGGGTGTGTACATGAATCTGAAGAACGGAAATTGAGAATAGTAATTAGTTCCAACAAGTACTTACTCTAATTAAATGCAATTTAAAAACTAAGAATAATTTATTGGTTAACTGAAAATAAAACAAATATCTAGATTTGACTTAACAAATCTTATTTTAATTTTCTCAATTTGCACAAAATGGTTGGCAAGACGAAGATTCTACGTTCAAATGAAATGATAATATGAAATCATGTTATATATAAAGAAATAAAATTAGTATTCAAACAAATTTTGAGGAACATTTCACTCATATGGGAATATCATATATAAAAACCGACAAACGTTCTCGCTAGTCGAATGAGAAAGATAAACGATACGAAATGAAGGACAGGTATATAATTCATTGTTTATCTGAGCCAGGTAAACACCTCGTAGAGATTATAAAATTTCACATTTCAGATTTTACAATATTTGGCAAAATGCATGTGAATATTGGATGCTATAGTTCGATGAGGCATCCAAACTTCTTGAAATCTAATAATAATAATATAATGTAACTAACATAAAATAGTTATGACTTAAAATAAAACATTTATCAATATAAATACAAATAAGGGCCGATATTTCCATTTTCGAAAAATGTACCGAATAAATTATACGCCGAATAAATGAAATTGTCGCATCGAAATCATAGCTCAAATGATACTTATGATTCTAGCTGTCATTTTGTTTTCTGAATATATTGTTAATACTACAATGTTACATGGAAACAAACATTTAAATCTCTGTTTAATACTCAATATTGAAAGATCTAAAAGAATTAGTAAACTCATCGCTATAAAATGCAATTTAAAATCATAAATGAATTTTTTTGAGCGCAGCGAACAACGAAAGTTATTATATTCTAAAATACCAAAATATTAACACCATTTTAAGAAGATTAGTGTAACCAATATTCAATAGTCATTTGTTGGCGTTAACTTTAAAGTGGTCGAAGTAACCGCTGTTGTTTGGAAAGGGTGGAATTTCCAAACTGATGTGAATGACACTTACTTACCCCAATTTGTTTTTAAGTACGCGAACTAGGTATAAATAGATTACATTACATGTACCATAAAAGGTATAAATGAAGAAATAAAACAGATAACAATAAGAGAAGAGATACGGGTAAAAGAAGAGAGAGAAATAGGAGAAAAACTAAAGACTAGAATAGAATAGGAGAGAAAAGAAAGCTTATTTAGAATATAAAGTTCGTAAATGTAATGGTAACAATATATGGAAAGTTATGAAAGAATTCAACGTCAATACAATATCAGAAAATGAAATTCCAAATAATTTATGTGATGTTAATATGTTAAATTCACACTTTGTAAATTCTGTACCCGCCTCTGAACCTGATGACTCCACGTTGCAATACTACCAATCACACAGATTACTGCATGAAGACATTTCTTTTTCCTTTTCCCCAGTTACGGAGGAAGACATAATCAAAATCTTTAGCTCAATAAAGTCAAATTCAACTGGAGATGACGACATTAATCTTAGTATGCTGAAAATTATATTTCCTGATATTGTTTCACAAGTAACACATATTGTAAATGAATGTTTACTTCAAAATACTGTTCCTAATTGTTGGAAACAAGCTATAGTAAAACCAATTAGTAAATGTAAAAGCCCTACCACATTCAACGATTTACGTCCGATTAGCATCTTGCCTACGGCCTCTAAAATTCTGGAAAAAGTGGTACATTCTCAAATTGTGTGTTATTTAACAAACAACAATATTCTACCACAATGTCAGTCAGGTTTTAGACGCGGCTATAGCACAACAACAGCGCTACAGCAAATCATTGACGATATTGTCATTGACGTTGACAACAAGCGTATGGTACTACTAGCCCTCTTAGATTTTACTAAGGCTTTTGACACCCTTAACCACGAGCTTCTCCTTGCCAAACTACATTTTATAGGCTTTCATACACACAGCTTACAATTCATCAGCAGCTTTCTCTCTAATCGTCTTCAGCTGGTTAAAATAGGAAGTACTAGATCTACTCATGCTTGTCTTGTTAAGGGCGTGGCTCAAGGTTCTATTTTAGGGCCACTTTTGTTCTCAATTTATGTTTTTGATTTAGTAAAATGTGTAAATCACTGCCGAACTCATATGTATGCCGATGACACCCAAATATACATATCATTTGATCAGAAAGATGCTCAAACTGCTGTCAACAACATGAATAGTGATCTAGAAGCATTGGCTAAATATAGTTCTAATCATTGCCTACACCTGAATGAGTCTAAATCTGTTGTAATGCTGCTTGGTAATGAGACGACTAGGAAAACGATACTGAATAACAATGTTATTAATATATTTGTAAATAATGTTAAGGTACATATTTCAAAATCATGTAAAAATTTAGGTTTATTGCTCGACAGTAGACTCAGATTTACTGAATATGTTTCTCTTTTAGTTTAAAAATCTTACTTAGCATTAAAAAATCTTTACATGAATAGATTCATTTTATCACGAAAAAATAGAGTGATCTTATCCAGCAGTCTGGTTCTGTCTATATTTAATTATTGTGACACTATCTATGGTTCTTTCATCACTTCTTACGATGCTAAAAGAATTCAAAAAGTGCAGAACTGCTGCATAAGATTTATATATGGTCTGAATAGACGTGAACACGTCTCACCCTATTTATCTGAACTAGGATGGCTCAACATGAAACAGATAAGAACGCTACATGTTGCATGTTCGGCGCATCGATTGATCCAGAGCAAATCTCCGTCATATCTCCATAATAAATTGTCAATTCGTAGTCGACATCATCAATGTAATTTAAGAAACAGTCAACAATATCGTATTCCAAAATACAAAACTAGTTAGTTTACACGGACCTTCAGTTACGTATATCCTATTTTGAAAAAATTCCACCACTATTACTATGCTTACAACCATCATCATTCGTAAAAAATGTGAAGTTATTACTAAACAGTAATGTTCCCTGGCCTTGACGCTTATATTTGATGTTTTTTCTAAAAGTTATGTACGTTTTATTAGAATTTGCAACTTATGATATTTGTTTTACTTATTATTATATTATTCTGTAAAATGTAGACTAGAATTTTTTGGTTTGATGTACCACTTGAATTTTGGATATGTATTGTTTTTATTGAAAAGGTTAATATGTAAGATCATATGCCAAATAAAATGAATTATTATTATTAATATTCGTTCCAAATGTCAACGATGTTAAACCACTAATAAATCTAATTGACAACATCGCCAGAGGAGACTACTTCCTAAAAACAAGTGTCAGTCAAATCAAGATCCAGATAAATAATATTGATAAATATAAATCATAAAATTACTTAATGAGAAAAATGTCAAGTTCCACACTTACCAACTAAAACAAAATCGCTCATACCGCACAGTCATAAAAAACATACACTCAAGTACTGACAAAGACGAAATAAAAACAGAAATAGAAAAGCAAGGACACAAAGTTACAAATATATACAACATTCAACACAGGATTAGCAAAACACCACTACCAAAGCTTATTGCTACAGACAACCTAGATGTGTGAAATGCGGAGAAGACCATATCACGAAATATTGCACAAAGAGCAGACACTGCCGTTAAATGCGCTCTATGCGAAGGCAACCATCCAGCAAACTATAAAGATTGTTCTGTATATAAAGAAATCCAAAAAAGAAAATTTCCCCCACTACGCGAAAGAAATACACGAGAAACAAATACAATGAGAGAAGCTAACCCAAATACATCATATGCCCAAGTTACAAAGACCAACAAACCAGATGAAGCACAAGTTAATACTCCAATTAATACAACCCAAAATACAAATAAATTAGAAGATATGATGATAAAACTAATGGGAAGAATGGATAATATCCTAAATCTTCTCACAATGCTTGTTTCGAAAATGTCTCAATGGCCCAGTTCCTAAAAATTTCAGTATGGAACGCTAATGGCTTGGCGCAACATAGCCAAGAGTTAAAATGTTTTATTATCGAAAATGAAATTGACATCATGCTAATATCGGAGACGCACTTCACCGACAAATCATATTTTAAAATGCCACAATACACAATGTATGATGCAAAGCACCCAAATGGAGGAGCACATGGTGGCACCGCAATAATCATCAAAAATAATATCAAACACTTTGAACTACCTGAATTCACAATGGACCATCTCCAAGCGACATCTGTGGTAATAGAAAACTGGACAGGACCAATTGTCCTATCTGTAATTTATTGTCCTCCCCGACCAACCATCAAAAAAGAAGACTTCGACACACTTGGAAACACATTTATAGCAGCGGGCGACTATAACGCCAAACACACCGAATGGGGTGCAAGATTAATTACAACACGCGGGCGTGAACTACATAAAGCAATAAAAGCAAAACATTTGCAACATACTTCCACAAAACGACCTACCTATTGGCCAACCGACCTAAATAAGACACCAGATTTACTTGATTTTTGCATAACGAAGAACATTTCACAGAACTACATAAAAACTGAAGCAAATTTCGATTTAACATCAGATCATACTCCCATTATATTAATACTCAGCACACAAGTTATAAAAACATCTAAACCACCCACACTATCCAACAAACACACAGACTGGGAAAACTTTAAAGAAATATTGGAACAAGATGCCAATCTAAGTACCCCACTTAAAAGCAAAGAAAATATAGAAGAAGGCCTAGAACATCTGATACAAATAATCCAGAATGCTGCGTGGAATTCAACACCTACTATCATAAAAGAAGAAAATAATTTCAAATATCCAAACGACATAAAACAAGCCATAGCACACAAAAGACGCCTGCGTAGAAATGGCAAAACCATAGAAATCCTCGAGATAAAACTCGTTTAAAGAGAGCAGAACGAGAACTTAAAAAAATGCTAAATGATTGGAAAAACAATAATATTCAAGAGTACCTAAATAACCTAACACCCACACAAACAACAAATTACTCGTTATGGAAGGCGACAAACTACTTAAAAAAGACTAATAAAAAAATCCCACCAATCAGAAAAAATGACGGAACGAGGGCTAGAAAAGAAAAGGTAAAGTGCGATACCTTCGCCGAACACCTATCCAAAACCTATAAACACTTTGGAATAAGAAACAACATAGAAGAAGAACATGAAATTCAAACGTATCTTGACTCCCCAAATCAACTTTGTCCCCCACTCAAAAACATTGGCTTATACGAAGTAAAGGAAGAAATAAAACTAACTAACCCAAAAAAAGCACCTGGCTACGACCTCATAACAGAGAAAATTCTAAAGGAATTACCAGAAAAAACAGTTATACTTATAACGTATATATTTAATGCCATTCTTAGGCTTAATCACTACCCCTCTCAATGGAAAACCGGAAGAACAAGTTACATCATATAGACCAATCAGTCTTCTACCAATCCTCTCTAAAATCTTCGAAAGACTACTCTTGAAAAGACTGAAACCAATATTAACTGAAAGAAATATCATACCCGACTACCAATTTGGCTTCAGACAGAAACACGCAACCACTGAACAAATACATCGAGTAGTCAATAAAATAAATAGATCTCTGGAAGGAAAAGAGTATTGCTCAGCAGCATTTTTGGAAGTCACACAGGCATTTGATAAGGTCTGGCATGACGGCCTCTTATATAAACTAAAGAAAATTCTGCCTCATAATATGTATCACATATTACAATCATACCTGACGGAAAGATATTTTCAAGTAAAATTCCAAAGTGAATATTCTTCACTATATCCAATCCACGCAGGTGTCCCACAAGGAAGCGTGCTGGGTCCTATTCTGTACCTAATATATACTGCGGATTTCCTATTATCCCCTCCAACTACAGCTGCCACTTTCGCGGACGATACTGCGATCTTAGCCTCCAACGAAGACCCCCAACTAGCATCCGATACACTGCAAGAATACCTACGAGAAATCGAATTGTGGCTCAAAAAATGGAAAATAAAAGTTAATGAATCAAAGTCAGGGCACATAACCTTCACGATACGGAGAGAAACATGCCCGCCAATTCATCTAAACAACAAACCCCTACCCCAAGCTGAAAAAGTCGTATACCTTGGAATGCATCTGAAACGGAGATTAACCTGGGCTACACACACAAGAACTAAACGCAAGCAGTTAGGAATAAAATTTAAGAACATGTACTGGTTGCTGAATAAAAATTCCAAGTTGTCCATGGAAAACAAACTCTTACTATATAAAATCATACTGAAACCGAAACCAGCGAATCCAACATTAATAAAATCCAACGTTTCCAATCAAAAACGCTAAGAACGATAACTGACACCCCATGGTTTATCAGCAATAGTGCTATACATAGTGACCTAAAAATCAATTCAGTGAAAGAAGAAATTGAAAAGTGTAGTGATAAATACCTAAAAAGGCTGGAAGTGCATCCAAACCAGTGCGCAGTGAACCTACTAGACAATAGTAATGACACTTACAGACTCAAAAGACACAACACACTAGAACTACCTTACCGATTTATGTAACAATACACTCATAACTAACCAAATTATTATACAAAATTAGCTTTGTAAGTACAAAGAGTGTATGTCACTGGACCCACTCTCTGCATGATATAATTAATTATACAACATTTACTTATTGTCTACTATTGACAGATTGTAAATTATAATGGGAAATAAAAAAAAAATTTATCTAATATAATACTCGCCCGCACGCCCGCAAAGCAAAACGGCGCTGCATACGGTACACAACAGCGATATTGGGCGCTCAATTCGAGCGCCCGTTTACATGTTAAAATTGCGTATATTCTCGAAGACGTTCAGTGTACGAAAACGACCGAAGTGGTCCAATCATGAATATTGCAAGAAAACGTGATACTGAGCCACCTATCTCGTACTGGGCGCAAATATTTCGAGCCGCAGCGCGAGAAATTAAGTTGAGGGAACGTACAACTTAAAAGGAGCCGAATAACTGCATGTTTTTTATTTTATAAAAAAAATTATATACATAATTATTTATGTCAAGAGACTATTTACCTTAATTTGAAATTTTGAATTTTTATTTTTCCCTCTTTGTGTTTTGGGAGGCTCGCGCCCAAGCGCCCTCATGGACCAGCCGCCACTGGCTGAAGCTCATGACGCACCTACTTCTGGACATCCTGGAGTATCAAAAACATACAAGAAGTTGTGTCACAAATATTATTGGCCGAAAATGCGCGCTGATGTTTCAACTTACATACGGAAGTGCGTCACATGTATTGAATGTAAAGCAGTGCAAAAAGCACCACCAGGTCTTATGGGGTCTGCTAAGCCACGGGTTTACCGACCTTTTCAGTTGGTTAGTATGGATATAATGGGACCATTACCTCCATCATCTAACGGTCATCGTTTTATATTAGTCATATGTGATTACTATAGTAAGTACGTACTTACCTTTCCTTTAAAAAAATCCACCGCACAGGCAATAGTCAAACATGTTGAGAATGATCTATTTTTGATGTATGATGTACCACAGTCTATTATCTGTGATAATGGTGTACAATTTCGCAGCAAGGAGTTTCGTAACCTCTGAAGCAGTTATAAAACAAAAATACTGTACAATGCACTTTACCACCAGCAGAATAATCCCACCGAACGAGTTAATCGTGTAATTAAGGGTATGTTAGCTTCGTATGTGAAGGATAAACATCGAAGTTGGGGAAAATATTTAGCTCGTGTCACTTACGCAATACGTACTCTGAGTCATGACGTCACAGGTTTCACGCCCTTTTTCGTGAACTTTGGACGTGAACACATTCTTTCTGGTGAGTAATATTCGCGTGTCGCAATTCAAGACGACGGAAAAGTCGAATATGCACGCGAAAATGTTAAAGAAACACGGCCTGATGGTTTTAAGAAAATTTATGTCGAGATCAGGAAACGCTTGGACCAGGCATATGTGCGTAACAGTGCGCAATATAATCTTCGTCGCCGACGATATAGATCACGATTAGCTATTTTTGTTGTTGTAGTTGTTGAGGTTAAATTGGGAATTTCACCTCACGGGAGCGAAGGGGGGATTTGTAACGTTCCAATTTCGTTCTCTGATCCTATTTTCCAAAATCCTAGAATATTATCCTTTTCTTCAATCTTTTCCTTCTAACCTAAAAATATAGTTTATCTTAGTAGTATTTCACAATTAAAATAACACCTACCTTAGTTTTGTTTCCTCTTTCACCGTAATGTCATTTCATTTTGTAATTTTTATAACTTAGCTTCACTTACTTAATTCTTTTGTTTGTATTTAGTTTCGTTGTTGACATTTGTTAATTTAATTTGGTTCCTTGTTTTACCGTTGCTGTTTGAGCGCGCCACGTACTGTAGCGATATATGTTTAAAATAACATTTGGTCAAAGATATTAGTTTTACATGTTTAATTAGTTGCATTTATCCATTATCCTATCCCATTTTCCTGAAATTGTGAATATTACAATCTTCGATTGTCGTATTTGTATTTATTTTCTGAATTCGTTTTCTTCTTTTATTCCGCCCAAATTGAAGCAACCCTTCTTACCGGGATGCATTTAGTTCTTCGTGATTGGGATATAATGTAAAAAGGCCCTTGGTTCGACGCAGCACTTTGATGCAAACCTATTAAATTTAATTAGTAAATGCATGACAAAACTAGATTTTCTACCAAGTAATTATTTTAAACGGTATTTTATGTTAATTTACTCACCGACTGTTAGGTCTAGTCAAGTGTTTCACATCGATTTTGTTTGTGCGTTGATGCACGGTTAGTGTGTTGTTCGTGCGTCGGGTTAGTGGTTAGGGCTGCGTCTGCTCTAATTTCGCGCTCGCGTCGCGTTCGCTGGTACCACCGAGCCGCCGTGATTTTGCTGTTAGCGCCTTTTGATCATCTAGGATCTAGGCAACTGCGCCAACTCAGCCGTCCTAGACACTACGGAAACACAACGACCCACTACTTTAGTCTACTCTATTTTGTTTCTTCCTACATTCATTTTCCCCTTGACTAGATTTGTTACGGAAAAGTTGAATAGTTTGTTAATGTTCTGTATACCTACCTAGTTTTTCTTTAAATTAATATAGCTGTCAAGTTTACTCGTGAATGCGTAATATTATTTTGGGGCACAAGGAGTGAAGTGGAGAAGATAGGAGTAAAGATGAAATAAAATATAATATGCGTTTGCACAAAGCAAATAAATTTTTTTTAAATTTGAAAAATTACAAACTAAGAATAAATCAATCTAAAATTAAAATTTATTTTAACAATAAAACTAAATAACATTAAGAATTCTGACAGAAATTTTGAAGATTATTATGAAATACAAAGCAAGAAAAGCATTTTTAAATCAATGATAACAGAAACAGAATGATAATTAAGTGTTATGTGGTGAAATGTTGTGTATTGTCAGTTATTCCTGGAAACTTTCATTGAAGATCGGTAAAGTCAATTTGTGGGTATGTCGTACAGTGTCGTCATCATATCGTATTCTCGTCAGATTATGAATCAGTTCGCTGTCTTCAGAGGAAGTCAGCCATGTGTTTCAATAAAATTTTGTAGACAGTTTGTTCATGAAATCTGAGATGTATGGAGTACGAGTTTCTTCATGACGTGTTGTTATTCGTGTATATCTCTCATAGCCAGTGACTAATCGAAACATTTTATTTTGTAATAATATTATTTCTAGAACTACATATTCTAGATTTTCTCTTGCTTCTTCCATGATACCATAGATTATAATGTTCTTCTCGCGAATTTTTTTTCTGATTTTTCGATTGGTTTTTCTTTCAATTTATAATATTTTTCTAGTAACTAGCCTCTCTTTCTGATACCGTTGCATTTAATATGAAATATATCAAACGAGGTCTGAAGGTCTAAAACTTTAGGTTTAATTTGAATTTTATTTTCATTGTAGTTTGCAACACTGCAAGTCTTTTCAATAAACGGAATTAAACAAGCTTAACTTCTGAAGGCTAAACTAAGATTGCTGAGTAGGCAAGCGTGAAAATTTTTTAATCACTGAATTTATAGTTAAGATTTCATAAAAAGTAAGATTTATATTTTAGACTAGTGATAGACTAGTTTTTATTTTTACAGCAACGAATTTTCACTAGTTTTTTTTTACTTAATTTAAAAGATATATTTAAACAAACTCCTTAATTTAAACAATTGTACCAACCTCTTAATTTTATATTATTTTAGTAAGTATTTCGGTCAAGTGCAGGGTTGCTGTTACACTGCGCAACTCGCGTCAAACCGCAATCTAGGACAAGTGCAAACAGGGCACTGTCATACTCAATATTATTAGCACATATTGCACAATTTAATGGATTGAAAATAAATCTACAAATAATATGAAAGTATTTGAAGGTTCTTATATTCATAAGGTGTCAGTAGTGGTGAGGACGTCGATGTCCAGCGCTACGCAGTCGACGGGCTCCGCGGTCAGAACGCTCGCTGCAGAGGCTGAGCACTCCGGGGTCGTCCTGTCATCAGCTGCGTCGACGTGCACCGTGCTGGGGTCCCGCAGCAGGTCGGTCAGCGTGCGCGCGAGGCTCGCGAAGCTGGGCCTGCACTGCGGCTGCGCACTCCAGCACTCGCGCATCACCTGGTAGCTACACACACATCGTTACAATGTCACATCAACTGCGCATGCACACGCGACTTACAGTTCCCTGGTCGAGTACTCGGGAATCTCCAAGCGGTAGCCACTCTCCAGCTTTCGGTAGAAGCCGACGTCCGGCTCCAGCTCGGCGTACGGGATCCGGGCCAGGCTGAACAGTTCCCACAGGACCACGCCGAACGCCCACACGTCGGACTGCGTGGAGAACGTCTTGTCGCGGATGGACTCGATCGCCATCCACTTGATTGGCAGCGGACACTGTTTCAACTATACATACACCATACGCTTATACAAACGTCACACTACTAACTACTCACTTGAGATTCTTTCTTGTAATATCCAGAGCTCAGAGTCTTGGACAGACCGAAGTCGCTGATTTTGACGATGAAATTGTCCGCCAACAGAAGGTTCCTCGCCGCCAGGTCTCCGTGCAGAGTCTGTTTGGCAGCGAGGAACTCCATGCCGCGTGCAGCTTGCAGCGCCCAGTGCAGCAGCTGCAGCGTGCACACCCTCGGGGACGGCGCCGGCGGCGGCTCGCTGCTCGAGCAGTGAGCACCATCATCCACTGTACAAACACAACACTTATTCACAAACATTCCTTTTATTTGTTATTAGTTGCTTTCAAATGCAAAGTACATGACAACAACGTAGTTACATTCATTCCAATAAAAAAGTACCCTTTTCCATTTAAGAAAAAAATAACTTTCATATATCCTAAATATAATTTTAAAGTGAAGTGAATAGAAAAATTATTAAAAATTTATTTAATTATTCATACAGGGTGAGTCATCGAAATGCCCGTCTTCGATATCTCCCTTGTCGTTAGAAATACGGCATATATTTATTAACAAAATTTATTCGACTACTAAAGGAGCATAACGTAAAATTATTTTCACATATACAGGGTGTAACGTAACGGCTAGACGAGAATTGTTTGTCTTGTTTTAAATGGAACACCCTATATATTTTTATATATTTTGAATTGTATTTCATTCACCTATACAGACATATGAATTTTGTTTTAGATTTCCGCGGCGTTGTCAAGTTTTTCCGTTTTTTCTCTAAAAAAGGCCGAATACACGCATTGCTTTATGAAGGCGTACTGAAGTTATTTTAATAGTAAAATTTAAGAATTTTTTTTTCTGCGCAACTGTAACTATACTCTATGTTTTGACATACTTTCTTTTAAATGTAATTATACAGGGTGTTCAATAAAGCGAATCAAACTTACTCCACTTCAAATGATTATAACTCGCAATTTTCAAATGGAACACCCTATATTTTATTATTCTGTTGTGTGCCATTTTGTATTACCTTCAATTATTATTAAGGGTATCCTATGTCTAAAACCAATAATTTCGGAGTTTTTTGCCATTTTTCACTAAATTAATTTAATGAATTAAAAATTAAATCTAGTATACCATGGAAATTATTTCCAATATTATTGCCATTCTTATGCAAATATATTTGCAGACAGTTTTTAGATGAGTAATTTACTCTTCGCAGTATATTTGCGTTGACAGTTCAAAAGAGTTACGAATTGGCTCCATCATATCTTCTCGTGTAGTTGGTGCTGTCTGATAAACCGATAAACAAAAAATAATGTAAGTTTGTAAGATCCGAAAATCTTGCGGGCCAATTACTAATCCATCTTTTAAGAAATTCTTCATTTAAATAATGCCTAACCTGAAGACTGTTGTGAGCTGGTGCACCATCGTGTTGGACACACAATCTCCGGATAATATTGAGAGGTTTTTTTCTAAATCGTTTAGAGGATGAGTTTGTAAAAATTAACAATAATTTTGTCCGTTAATACTCGTATTATTATCAAAAAAGTATGATGCAAATTCGTAACTGATTTGGAATTGTCGACGCAAGCGAAGAGTAAATTATTCATTTATAAACCGTCTGCAAATATGTTTCCGTAAGAATTGCGGTTATATTGAAAATATTTTGTAAATTAAAACAAAACAATAAATTTTAAAAAAAACATATCCATGGTATACTAGATTTAATTTTTAATTGAATAAATTAATTTAGTGAAAAATGGTAAAAATCTCCAAAATTATTGGTTTTAGGCATAGGATACCCTTAGTAATAATTGAAGGTAATACAAAATGGCACACAACAGAATAATAAATTTAGGGTGTTCCATTTGAAAATTGCGAGTTATAATCATTTGAAGTGGAGTAAGTTTGATTCGCTTTATTGAACAGCCTGTATAATTACATTTAAAAGAAAGTATGTCAAAACATAGAGTATAGTTACAGTTGCGCAGAAAAAAAAAATTCTTAAATTTTACTATTAAAATAACTTCAGTACGCCTTCATAAAGCAATGCGTGTATTCGGCCTTTTTTAGAGAAAAAACGGAAAAACTTGACAACGCCGCGGAAATCTAAAACAAAATTCATATGTCTGTATAGGTGAATGAAATACAATTCAAAATATATAAAAATATATAGGCTGTTCCATTTAAATACAAACAATTCTCGTCTAGCCGTTACGTTACACCCTGTATACGTGAAAATAATTTTACGTTATGCTCCTTTAGTAGTCGAATAAATTTTGTTAATAAATTCATGCCGTATTTCTAACGACAAGGGAGATATCGAAGACGGGCATTTCGATGACTCACCCTGTATATTAAAAACTAGTTTCAAAAAACTCACAAAAATATATACGTACTGTTTTTGTGTGTTTACATGTTTTTAAAGGATTATTTGAATGCGAAAGTGATGTAATAGATCAGAATTGATAACTAAAAATATTAAATTGAACATAGTATTGAAAATACAGGTATAAGTACGAATAAATTGAATTATACGAAATATTGCTTGGTACCATATTCTACCAATACATCCATGACCCATGAAAAATCCGGAAATAATATTTATTTTGTTGCCATCTGGTCCGAAAAAATTTAATAGTGAATATTGTAGTTAAAAGCAATGAAACGAAATAAAAATTATATCTCTCGGCAATCAAAAGTCATGTGTGTTAAGTTTTTTTATTCTCCGTCTTCTACCATGTTACTATTAGAAGCACATCAGACTCCTACAACCCATGCCGTACCAGGGTACTCGTAATTTTAGACATGGGAGAACAATGAATGATGCTTTATGGTTTAGTTATTATTAAAGAAAAATTATATTTAAAAACAAAAATTTAAGTCTTTAATTAAAAGAACTTAACTAAAATTATTGCAAGAGCTTTACTAAAACTATTGTGAAGGAAAACTTTGAAATTCTTCTTCATTATGTTAAGTCATAAAAGAATATTTTTGCACCGGAACTCATGGTTTACAACCGTAAGTCTCTAAGTTCACTACTACACTAACGTATATTGCAATCAACGAGCAAATAGTGACTTGGATGATCAATACAGCAAGTAAGTTATACTATAAATCTCTAGGTACTGATGTGATCTAATATGATTTCTGAATATTGCATTGCTACTTTTAAAATAATTTGTATCGGTCTCCAGAGACCGATAACGCAATGTACGTCATAATATAATTTTTTATACGTACAGTTGTGCTTTAACACCAAGAATTTCTTGTCTGCTAAAAAAATATCATTATTTTTAATCAATTCCTTAGGCATAAAATAAAAATTATCGCTTTGTATCTAGATAAAGCCAGTCTCTGTCATTATATATTTATAATAAAATGTTAAAATAGAGCTTATTTTAACGTAAATATACCCTCAAATATTTATTGTCCGTCATACATGACAACTGGGAATGTGACGTCACATACTCTTCGTGTAAACTCGGCAATTTGCGCACAGTGGTCGGCTGTAGGTTAAATGATTAACTTTCAAATATTAATTTCTTATAAAAATTATAAGCAAAATACATTTTATGTAGTAAATTTTCTGCCCGATATACCTTTTCACTATATGCTTATAGATATTTATAGTCAGCTGTAGACCGGAACTCCTTGAAAAACAATGCGACGTATAATTAAGTTGAAAATTGTCTATGAAACTTATACTGGGTGTCTCATTTTAATTTACCACCTAAAATATCTGTAGACTTACGCTTCGAATCGAAAAATATCCCAGGTAAAAGTTTAATGATTTGGAGGAGGACAGATAATTATTTAAAAAATTCAAATTCCCTACCCCCAAGGGTGGCTCGGGTGGGGGTAACTTTGAAAAATTAAATAGGAACCCTTATTTTTTATTATAGATTCGGAAGAAACATAAAAAAATAAGTAAGTTTTATCTAAAAAAGTTTCTTATTACTATGATAAATGGCGCTGCATTCAATTGTTTCATTTTAATTTACCACCTGGAATATCTGTAGACTTACGATTCAAATCGAAAAATGTCGCAAGTAAAAGTTTAATGATTTGGAGGGAGACATGTAATTATGTAAAAAATTCGACCCTCCTACCTCCATGGGTGGCTGGGGTGGGGGTAACTTTTAAAAATTAAATAGGACCCCTTATTTTTATTGTAGATTTGGACGAAGCATAAAAAATAAGTTATTTTTATCTAAAAAAATTCTTATTACTGTGATAGATGACGCTGAAATCAATAAAATTTGTATTATTGAAAATGAAACTTATCATTTTGAATTTAAAACAATGTGTCGAATAGAAGTATTTACAGTATTGTTTTGAACCAGTGTTTGTAAGTTATCGTAGCACGAAGTGCATCATAAAACAGTTCTTTAAAAATGGATGATTACCAGCCAAATGAAATAGTTGAAATACATAATAAAACGAATTTTATTGATTGCAGCGTCATCTGTCATAGTAATAAAAAAAACTTTTTTTAGATAAAATTTACTTATTTTTACGTTTTGTCCAAATCTACAATAAAAAAATAAGGGGTCCAACTTAATTTTTCAAATTTACCCCAATCCAGCCACCCCTGGAGGTAGGAGGGTTGCAATTTTTACATAATTCCATGTCCCCCTCCAAATTATTAAACTTTTATCTGGGACATTTTTCGATTTGAAAAGTACGTCTACAGATATTCCAGGTGGTAAATTAAAATGAGACAATTGAATGTAGCGCCATCTATCATAGTAATTAAAAACTTTTTTAGATAAATCTTACTTATTTTTTACGCTTCTTCCGAATCTATAATGAAAAATAAGGGTTCCTATTTAATTTTTAAAAGTTACCCCCACCCCAGCCACCCCTGGGGTTAGGGGGGTTGAATTTTTTACATAATTACCTGTCCCCCTCCAAATCATTAAACTTTTACCTGTGACATTTTTCGATTTAATACGTAGGTCTACAGATATATCAGGTGGTAAATTAAAAAATATAAAGAAAATAAAAATTGTCAACTGTTTCATAGAAAACAGCCTCAGACTAATAACTTAGTTATTAATTCAAGCTAAGCCAATCAATCGGGAACTACAGACGCATTTCGCTCTTATTGGAGCTCATCAGTGTAGTGAACCCACCAACTGCTGTGAGGCAGTGGTACCGAATGACTGGCTTGGCAAGATCTGAGATCCCACCAGATTGGTAAATGGAACTGAGAAGTAATTAAATACTCCCAGAGCCATCTACCGCACATAAACTTCAACAGAAGTAAATTATCGCATGTACATTCAGCGACAAAAATTAAATAGTGGTTTATTTAAATATTGAATTTGGTATAATACTGTTTCAATTAATGGTACCTTTGTTTATTGCAACATAAGTAATTAACTTATATCAAAACTAGTGTTGGCCAATCGGAAAATTTCCAAAATGAAAATTTACCGGGAATATTTTCTTGCATTTAGAAACATTTATAATTTTTCTTTTAAACATAACCTATGTTTCTTGTTACTTCCTGTTCAGCATATTTTAAAATGTAATTCTTGTCCATCAGCAGAAAATCAAAAATTTAAAAAATAAATTTAAGACATTTCTACTAATAGCGTGGTATGTGTATTATGATTATGACAGTTATTGTTTTCAATGTTATTTTAAATACAATCATAATTTTTGTCAATGACTTTGAAAGCACGAAGGAAAGTTTCCGGGAAATTTCCATATTTTTTTCGGAATATTTCCCAAAAAATTAATACCTGAAAATTTTCCAAATCTAATCAAAACATGTATTTACACAAACAATACTCTTACATTATTAATTTGACATGTTCTATCTACCATATTATCAAACAGAAATTAATACTTTTCTCAATTATACATTATGTACTTGGTTGAGTGGAATTAAGAAGTATTAATATGGTATACTCATATTAATTTGTCGAGGTATATATAGTTATTAAATAAATATAGATTGTATATTTTATAGTATAAGCAACAAATATGTATTAATCATATAACCTTGTAAGGAATCAGCATCAGGAAAACAAATGAGTTCCGTGTCTGCATCTATTAAGTTGACAAAGTTACAGCGATTTTCCAGGAGGTAATTTCGCAGATTACCATGTCTACAATATTCGAGTACAACTAGAAGTCTTTCTGAAAATGATTAACAATGTATGAAATGAAAGTTTATAAAAGTCCCTCACTTCCATGTATTTACTTTCCCCAATGTTTTCTGTGCAAGCCCCCAGCAGATTTACCAAGTTGTCGTGTTCTCCCAGGCGAATCATTATTTTCAGTTCACTTATTAACATATTTAAATCCTTGAAATTCGAGTGCGGGTGAAGCATCTTGACAGCAACAGTTCTCTCGGGTTCTCCCTCAAAAAAGTTGGAAACTGTGGCTTCCACCACAAGTCCAAAACAACCCGAACCCAAATTACGACCTGAAAGGAAATGCATTTTATAATAAGACATTGGTCAACATCAAACTACAGTTACCTAATTCCACTTTGTTTCGTGGTATTTCCCACTTAGTGTCGTAGGGCAGCAGCGTCGCTTGCTCTGCCACATTTAAAATTGGATTAAAATAATGAATTTGTCCATCTTTGAAATGAATAATATTTCCCTTAATTATTGCATTGCGACGTTTCTGTAACAAAATGCAATGAAGCCATTTATTTACTTTAATGATATTTGGTGAAATTTTACCTTTGTCCTATATGACCTTCGTATTAGTAAACCTGCCAATGTTGCAGTTAGAATAGACATGCAAACTATAGGTACAATGTACCATCCATTTCCTACTACCGAAAATAAAAATATTTAGGTAATGTTTAAAACAGAATTTTCAATTAAAGTATTAACATAAATTAAAAAATTTAATGATATCAATATGTTTGTGGTATTAGTTCCATTGTAAATTGTTCGTGAACATTGTATACCTCGACAAACTGATTGAAGTCCCTGAGAGCTGCAGTTTCGTTGACCACTAGTGTTGTCTGTACATTAAGTAACAAAAGTTAAATGGCTAATTCTTTTGATGGCCAATTCCACTGTATTCTTACTCTTACCTCCTTCATTCGACATGTTCTAGCAACCAGACTGTCAATTTGAATTGAATATTTATTTTCTGAACAGTCACTTTACTAACGGGTCACAATAAATAGGTACACGCCATTCGTTATGTACTTGAATGGGTGGAGTTTACGTTCATTTCTGGCGCGGATTTATATCGGTTTGTAGAGGTATACACTATATCATCGCGAGGTAAAAGAAAATACAATATTTCTTTTTAAATCATTCAGACAGTAATCAAAAAAAGTTGGAACTGAAGTACGAGTCGATGCTGACTCTATACAATGTGTCGCATGTCAACATTAGTTTCTAATTGTTTCACATAGAAACGATTGACTTCAACTCTGGCAGGTGATCCAGCAGAATACGCGTCTTCGACCACGGTATGTACGTCACTTATATGTTTTCTATTCCATACACAATGTTTCCGGATTATATGGATGGGTGAATGAATGTGTATGCGTTAGTTCATTAACTCGCAAACGTGAAAAGATTCACTAACGAAACGTTAAAATTTGAAGTTTAATGGCAAAGTGTAGAATATACACAAAACAATAAATACATTTCGATTGTGGAATCATCTGCGAAAGAGTTAAAAATTACCTGTGATCACGCTCAGGTTCACGGCGCGAGAATTTTCTCCAAATGGATTTTGCGCTATGCAAGTGTAACGTCCTGCGTCAATCTTCCGGACAAAGGGAACAGTGAGTTGTGTGTTGTTCGAGGTTATTTCAATGTTCTCACCACTGCTTATCTCACTGGAATCCTAAACCGGTTCAGATTTTAATGAGAACCATACGCTAGGAAAACAGGTACAATTCACCCGTTCGACAATAATTTGTTTGAAAGTAAATATCCTGGTTGTAACGAATGAAACATGCTATGCATTTTATCGTTTTTGTAGCCAAAAAAATAAGATTTCCTAATAAATATCAATTTGCATAAGACTATAATTGATTTTGAAGTAAATAATAATTTGCAATAAGAAGTAAAATTTAAGGAATGAGTATTTCCGTCTTTGCAATAAACTTGTAGATTTTTTAAATACAAATAAATTATCCAATTTTGAGATAACCTTTTGAAAACTTTAATTTTGGAAACGCCAATAATATTTTAATTGTAGAGGATATATAACAAAGTGCAACAAATTTAAAGTTGTGTCATCATAAATGAGCAAGAACATATGTCCTAAAAACCAGATTTTTTCCCTTTCGATTCCTTCAAACTGCTTGCTTGTGTCACATCAGGATTTATCAAAATCAATATTGAAGTTTTTAAAAAACATTATTTTTAGCTATTCAAGGGTTATTTTTAAAAATTCACATCTTTTGCAATTTTGGAGATTTTTAGATGATTTTTGACGACTCTAAAGCTTAAAAAGTAATCTTTCAAAACGATTATGCGTCTAAGTAAGGAAAAAGTATTCGTCTGGTAGTAGTAGTAGTAACATTAGGCTGCATTTTGATTACATTTCTACCTCGATTACGCGTTTTTATTATCCTGATCAATAGATAAGAGGTAATGCCATCTGAACGTGGAGAGTTACATTGTCGAAAAATGCGGAGTTTTTTTATTTTGACCTACACCTAACCAGTATGTTTATATTTTGGCCCCTTTTGTTGTAAAATATTCAAAATAAAATACAAGACACGTCTGAACATGTTTTATTTTGATTTGAAGTTATGTTAACAAAAGATTATTTTTCGAACATTAACAAATTTTCCTCCGTTTGTTCTCGAGAATTTCTATTAAATGCGTCTTTACCAACAGAATTACCACTTCTAAATCTATTTTTATGTTTATCATATCATGTTTATTTGTCATATCAACAAAATACAATTTTTTCCTTGATATCACGATATACTTTTTTTTTTCAGTTAACTTGACTTTACAAGAATGATACAAACGTGTAATAATTTTGAAATATTACTTTTTATGCTTTCGATTCGTCAAAGAATCATCTGAAAATATCCAAAATGAATAAAGATGAATTATTAAAAATATATCTTGAATAGCTCAAAAGTAGATTTAAAAAAAAATTTCAATATTGATTTTAAAAAAAAAACCTTATGTGATACAAGCAAGCGGTTTAAAGAACTCGAGATCCCCTTTCGCGTCTAATTTTTGGGACATATGGTCTTGCTCATGTGTAATGACATAACTTTAAATCTGTTGCACGGTGTAATTAAAAAAACTTTGACTCCTTGGATATGAAAATATTCACAGTACATAAAAAAATTACAATCGGTTTTCTGTATGTTTTGTTTCGAAATAGCTATTTATGTAACCAGTTAGGAAATGCATCATTTTGTGTAACGAGTGGGATGTTTGCGGGACGAGCGAAGCGAGTTCCCGCAATATCACACGAATTACACAAAATCGCATTTCCTATCGTGTTTCATACAAGATTTTTTCTATTTTTGATTAAAACAGTTTTTTTTAATTATTAAATTATTAATTTCATAACTTTCATTGACATCAAGTAGCTACGCGTATTTCGCTTGTTTGTTTGAAATTTTGTTTATGCTTCATTCATTTCATCACCAGTTGTGAAATATTTTTCTTTTCATCACTAGTTATGAAAAATATGACGTTTCGCAACGTCAATCAATTTTGAAAAGTGACACTTTATATGTCAAAATTAGAAAAATATTTTTTTTGTTTCCCACCCTGGTATTTTATCGCGCTTGTTCAATTCTTGTTTTCAAACTTCATAGCGCATGTTTTACTTTAGTATGCGGAATATTTTTTTACCAATAATATTTTAGATCCTTCTAACACAAAAGAATATTATTTGCACGGATTCTAATCAAATATTTATTGTAATTATAATAAAAAAGACTATAGTTGGTGCACCTTCATCCAAGTGATCACGGGTTCAGGGTCTCCTTCAGCAAAACATGTCAGGTCCACGGTTCCCTCGACTAATACGTCCTTCTCCTCTTCTTTGACAAAGTTGCTCCTTACAATTGTAGGTTTCACGCCTCCTAAAATTTGATTTATTATATCTGTGAGCTCCCTGCAAGGCACGACTAGGGCACAACTTACTCTTGACTATAATATTTGTTGTTACATGTTTCCTTCTATTTGTAAAGGCAGACACAGAACATGTGTAATTCCCTCCATCATCATATGTGACATTGTCAATTTGTAAAAGTCTTTGGCCATGCATGTTGCGGACACTTGTATTATATTCTGTACCCATGATCTGCAGTGCACATCATGCGTTAAGAGCACCAAATGGCGTAATTAGTGTAAAGTATACCTTAGCTCGGCCTAGTGTTACGTTAGGCGTCGTCCAGAACAGGACCGGGAGCTCCACGTTGTGGTCGACACTCACGTTACACTGTGCAGCGAATGGTTGTCCAACGTAAGCGACATTGTAGTGCAAAGTAGTTATGATGGGTTCGAAATCAAATTTGTCTAGAAAATAGCATATTTCCATTCAATAATATGTAGTAAATCTTACATTTTTAACACGAAGGTAGCTTAAAAATCTAATGTGGTCACCACACAACTGTTTCAAATTTTTTAAAATCTAATTTTGATAAATTAATAATTATGATAAATTCCAAGGAAATTCAAGATGTATGTAATTAATGCCGAATTCTGTAGAATATTTATTGCATTTATACTTATTTCTGATCCTTTATTTTAATTCTTCCGTGAAACTATAAATTTGACGCATAACTCGACAGAATTACATTTGCTATAACAAAAACTAATTGAGATCGTTTTATATTTCTGAGACCTTTAATTTGATACCAAACACAATAGGGTTTAATCATTATTCATTAAGTATCATTCCACAACATTATATTGTATATCAATGTTGAAAAGTGAGGTATATATAATATATTTTCTCCGATTGGATTTATGAAAATACGACTATATTTATTATGTAATTGTTTCTGTAGATCACATTTTTTTCTTATATTTTTTTTTACTCCACAAACTATTCTAAACTACTTATGTAACGAAATTTTTAATAATAAATACATGTATAAACGTTTTCACATTGTAGCTATAATGTTACATTTTACAACAATTAAAGTCAGGCCCGCAAATATATGATAAATTTCAATTAAGATCAGAATAATAGTAATAAAGACCTATGTAAGTTAGATTTTATTCCCTATTAAGTTTTTACTGTATTCTTTTATTATCCCTGGAGCACTCGCGCTACAAGCATTTCTCCCACACTTATGTTAATGTTGCCATACTTTCAACCAGGGTTGAGATACAGGAACAGCAAGCTAAGTTTATGTATCAGTTCTACTTATAAATGTAACCTGAGCAACAATTATTCGTCTCCAGCAATTTCCAGACAGAATTTGTCCATCACTTACAAACCTCGACAGCGTTTCTCTCAAGTTATTGTTTTGTTGTGCCTATTGGGCATTTCTCTTAATTCGCGAGTTACAGCGTTGACGTGTTTTCCTGTTTTTTTTTTTTAATGTTGGGTATTGAATTTATTAGTATTTATTTGTGTACTAAATATTTTTTCTACGACCACTTAGAATATGTATGTTTGTTGTTGCTAGGGATAATGAGGTACATTGCAATAATCGTGCGAAATGAATTTGTTTTGTGAGAATTTCAATACAGAATAGTTCATTTCAGTACAGGTGCCATTGCTATGATATTTATTTAGAATTGTTGGGGTAAATAGCTCCGTGGTAACGTGTCGGACTGTGGATCGTGAGATCTTCAGTTCGAATCTCACTGCCAACAGTTACAAATTTAAATTTACCCCTGTGGTCCCCCTCCACTAACATCCTTGGGGGCTATGATTTGACGGCTGGTAACCGCACTTCATACGCAAAAATATATCACTTACCGAGATCTGCGTAAGCAGAGTGCCACGCCCGTAATGGGTAAAAGGCGTGATGATATATATATATATATATATATATATATATATATATATATATATATATATATATATATATATATATACGAAAGCTGTTAAATGTTTTATTAAAATTAATTCAATTAGGGAATAAGATCGTGGTCGTAGAAAAAGTATAGTGTACAACTCACATATAATGTCCATTTTATACTCGTATGATTTGCAGGATTCGCCTTCGGCTCATGTTACAAACTTACATACTTGTAGTTTTTGGAAGTGAGTACCATTCAATGCACGTTGTACAATATTCTATTACAGTAATTATACTCCGTTTATGATTAGACATCAATACCCAAATAATAGTGCGGTTCTTCCCTATTGTAAGTGCTGATATCACAGGAAATATCTGTATGTTGAGTCTACTAGTATGACGTCATTAGTGATATATAAACTATTTTTTGAAAACAAAATTCATTTCCTGTATATGTAACCGCGGAAATTTAATTTGAAAATTTATATATGGTACAGCTTTCCTGTGGTGCGGTTCACGTCACTATCTTCTTTCTCACTTTCTCCCACTATAGCTGATTTGATTCATACGGGAGAAAGTGAGAAAGAAGATAGTGACGTGAACCGCACTACAAGATAGCTGTACTATATTTACAATTTCATAGTTTTAGCCCCGTTATATTTTGACAATAAATAAATGTTTGCATTGTTTAAAATTAATTTTTTATCTGTCTGTGATTGATTTTTATGTAGAATTTTAAGCTCTACAAAAATAATATACGATGTACTACGCACGAGAAACTATTAAAATATATAGTTTGCATATTTACAATAACGCCAAACCACTAGACAATTTTTTTTTTATTTTGAAGATTGATTAGGACCGTTTCTGTTAATAAATGTAAGAATTAAATAAACAGGTTGTTGATGATGGCTGCAGAGCAGATGAAAAGTCCATCATTGTAAACAAGTATTTAGCTTAAGATCCTAATGCCTTCCAATTTATAAAAATTTCACAAGATCACATTCCATCATCATTGGGCGATAGTTCGTTCGCTATGAATTTTAGATTAAAAGTGTAAAAAAAAAAAAATATTCAGAAACAAAAACTGCACCATATGAATCTAAACTTATTTATGTAATACATTTATATCATGAGATAGACGTAAAATAAAATATATAGTTTTAGATAGTTTTAGAGTGCCATGGTAACAAAACATACAAACTGTCATATTGTTTGAGTTTGACCACGGCGGACTCTATGCAGGCGAGAATGTGGTTGTGGGGAAGCGTGACGTCACAAGGCCGACTTTCAGCTATAGTGCAATAGACCTCTGTGATTTTATGCAGTTTCGTAATTTATTATTTGTAGATATTATAAGTAATTATATTGTTACAAAAAGCCTCGGAAATGTTATGTACCAGCTTGTAAAAACAATTATGCTAGTACTTCAGAAAATATACTAACATTTATTGAAGATTACATAGTTACAATTATACCCATAAAAGAGAAACAAAAACATCATCATTATCATTATGATAAACCATACTTACAGGCTTATTCTCTAAGCATTCGTTACGACTTTACGAATCGTTATATCGTTAAAATAACGAAAATCGCTAAGGTGTTATTCTATAAATAATTATTCGTTATTCAATAACGAAAATTTTATTACGAGTTAACGTAAAGTCGTTAATACGTTAAAATAACGAATTTCGTTAAAATGGTATTCTGTAATCAATAAATCGTTATTTTGTAACGAAAAAATAGTACGATTTTCGTAAATTCGTTATTTCTGAACGACAAGAAAAAGTATTCGTTGCGGTAACGTTGTATGTATTTTTAAATACATTTGACAAACACTATTGTCATTATGATGAATGGTGATCCTGAATTATTAATGTTTTTTCATTATTTAGAGGAAAATGATGAAAGGTAATATAATACTTCAAAGGTAGGTGTCAAATAACATCAATAACCTAAACTTTAATTTAAACAGAAAAAATCTGAGAAGAATTCATAGAAATCTGAGAGATGTAAGTGATCCATTTTCTATGCCAGAAGAAAATTTTCGTAGGCTATTCAGATTATCGAGAGTTGCCGGAAGAGATTTTGCAAATGAATTGTTACCATTCTTAGCACAAAATAGGAGAGCAACTGCTATTCCGAACTTGTTAAAAGTACATACATATGCCTCAGATATAATATATTCCATTTTGTTTGTTAAATATATTTTATTTATATAGATTTTTACCGCATTGCACTTTTACGCTCATGGTAGCTATCAGAAGTCTATCGGAAAAGACTACAATGCTGTTCTGAGCCAAGCATCTGTAAGCAGATGTATTTCCGTAGTTAGTAATGCGATAACTAGTCACTTAATTCAGCGCTACATTAAATTTCCAACCACAGATTTAGAAATCAATATAGTAAAAGAAAGGTATCTACAAGAAATATTTAAAAAAAAGAAACCTGTATTACATTTTATTTCAGGTTTTATCAAAAATTTCAGTTTCCTGGTATAATTGGCGCCATAGATGGGACGCATATAGCTATTGTACCTCCTGCAACGAACGACCCTATTTTTCCAGGACTAGTTTTTATAAATAGAAAAGGATTTCATAGTATAAATTGTCAAATTGTAATTCACTATTACGGCGACAGTCGACAGAATTTGTGGAGATCACATCAAAGATCAGATTGATTGATTTTATTTTATAGATATGTGATTCTGATTTAAAAATATTGGCAATAAATGCACGTTATCCGGGATCCGTACATGATGCTGCTATATGGGCTACTTCCAATATAAAACAGCATATGGAAACAAAATATAGAAACGGGGAAAGAAATACCTGGCTTCTCGGTAATTATAGTTTCCTAATTATATAAGTAAATTATGTTTTCTTTTTCCTTTGTGTATACTTAGGAGATTCTGGCTACCCGTTGCAACCGTTTTTAATGACACCAATTATTGATGCCCCGGAAAACTCGCCTGAATTGCGATACACAAGAAGACACTGCAGTGCAAGAAATTCAGTTGAACGATGTATAGGAGTATTTAAAAACTATTTTAGATGCCTAATGAAAGACAGAACACTTCACTACAAACCAGATAGAGCGGCATCTATCATATATTCTTGTGCGGTAATTTATAATATTTTAAAAATGCGCGGACTGCCTCTACAGGAAATTGATTTGGAGGACAATATTCCAAATGACAACGTTGGCTTACAACAACAAGATCAAATTGATGATTGGCTTAATATTGGGAGAATGACAAGAGTAAATTTTATAAGGGCACATTTTAATTAAATAAATATAATACAATATTTCTTGTTTACAAATGTTAAATGATAATTATAATAGTAACAATAACAAAATATTATAGTATTAACGTTAGAATTAATTATATATCATCTAGTTGAGCATTTGGGTATTTTAGCTTGAGTTTTAATAATTTAATTTTTGCAAGTTTTTCTTGTGCCTCTGCAAGTTGGGTGAGAGATTTCTTAATTCCACTGAGTTCATCCACTATTCCCGACATCATTGCTCTATTTTGCAATTGGCTTTGTGCATATGCATCAGTAACTTTTTCTACTGGCGTTTTATGAATTTTTGTTTGATGTTTTCTTGTCGCCTGCCCAGTAGAGGTGTTTTCAGCAGTTGTTTCATCTGTTCTTCTCTTTTTTAATGCCGGTTCCTGGTTTTCTAAATTAACTACAGTGGTAGGTTCTTCCATAATTGAGTTATCCATTATTATTTCTATATTATCTAAAATTAAACTAGTACTAGCAGAATTCGGTAATCCGGCTTCGATTACATTTGGTGCTCCATCAACAACAACGCGTCCAATAGTATCTAGTAATTTATTTTCTAGTTCATCTAGAGTTTTCTTACAAGGTGGACCCCCACCAGTTCTTAATTTGAAAGCAGCAATTTCTCTTGCCTTTTTCTTTGTAACACTCTTCCAGTCGGCCATTATCTATAAAATTATAATAATAATCTCTTTTGATCTCTTGCTCTTTTTAGATGCCCTTTTTTAGATCTCCCTAAATATAATGCAAAAACTTAATTTTTATTAGACAGATGACAGCAATTCCATTGTCGAAAATAGAATTCTGTAGGATATGCTTGTACCACAGAGCTTGTGATATGAACCCTTATGATCGATGAAAATAATATTACTATTTTTTTTTTTTCTGTTAGCTAAATATTACCTTTTTCCAGGCATTTGGTGTCCTTTGCGGGCCACCAATAGCATTTAAACCTCTAGTTAATTCTTCATAAGCTTCCTCAACCTGATTTGGGTTCTCTGGTGTATTTTTATTTGTTCGCAGAGCATTATTACTTTGCAGAAATTCAACATAATATTTATATTGCTCTTTTGTAGTTTTCATGCCTCTTACTTTCTTCTCCATGTTATATATACGTATACTTTACGAAAAACAATATGAATAGTTAATAGACGATCTATTTTATAAAATAATACAACTTACCAGTTACAAGTGAAATGTCAAAGGTCATAAAATAACTATGAACTAATTGACAGAAGTGTCAATATCAAAACAAAATTTCATATTTTTAACGAATTCGTTACGAATAAAATTCAACGTTCAATTTTTACGATCGCTGTTACAGAATACTAAAATAACGATTTTCGAAAATACGGGATAACGAATTCAATGCTAACGAATTTCGTAACGATAACGATTCGTTACACAAATGTTTTACAGAATAAGCCTGTTAAAACATGAATCATTGGCGGCTCGTTTTCCAGACTTATCTAGTTATTTAAATATAAAACCTAGTTTAAATGGATGTTATTTTACTCAAAATCGCAGTCATACAGCATTTATTCATCTTTTATAACCGACGTTTCGGTTTACACTTTTACATTTTTCAGGGTTTAAGTTTACAACAATCATTAAAAAATATACTTAATATACAGGCTGGGCCATTTTAAGTTGCGTTCAGGAATATCTCGGAAACGAAGCATCGGATGAAAAATCCAAAAAATACGACTAAAATATTTTCGAGGGGGACATCCCATGACACCAAATTGAACCCCCCCGCCCCAAAACCTGGTGGGGTGGGGTGGGGGTAAGTTTTAAATCTTAAATGGGAACCCCAAATTTTTTTTGCAGATTCGCATTCTACGTGAAAAACGGAATTCAGTGACATCAAAGTTTTCGCCCCCGCCCGCCCCTCCCCCCCGGCCAGTTGGGTGGTGGGAAACTTTCAAATTGGTTACGGGAACACCCACTTTTTCTCGAAGATTCGATCCAATTCTCGAGTCCCCTCGCATCTAACCAACGGGGTGCACGGCACTGGCACGGTGGAGGGGGACAGGGGCGCAAATTTTGATGTTACTGAATTTAGTTTTTCACGCCGAATGCGAATCTGTAAAAAAATTTAGGGTTCCGATTTAAGTTTTCATACTCACCCCCACCCCACCTTCCAGGGTCGGGGTGGAGGCAGGGGTGAAAATTTTGATGGTACTGCATGTAGTTGTTAACGTAGAATGCGAATCTTTGAGAAAAAGTGGGTGTTCCCGTAACCAATTTGAAAGTTTCCCACGACCCAACTGGCCCGGGGTGGTGGGCGGGGGCGAAAATTTTGATGTCACTGAATTCCGTTTTTCACGTAGAATGCGAATCTGCAAAAAAAATTTGGGGTTCCCATTTAAGATTTCAGACTTACCCCCGCCCCACCCCACCAGGGTTGGGGCGGGGGGGTTGAATTTGGTGTCATGGGATGTCCCCCTCGAAAATATTTTAGTCGTGTTTTTTGGATTTTTCCTCCGATGCTTCGTTTCCGAGATATTCCTGAACGCAACTTAAAATGGCCCATCCTGTATAATAGGGACATACTTACTAGTAAGATCTTAAAACAAAAAATCATGTAAGAAATACTTTCGTTAGCAATTATTCAGTTTTTTTGAAAACTTCGTATATACAAAAGCAAAGCACATACATATTAATGATTAATAAGACCATAGATATCCATCCTGGAATTGATGTTGTGACTGTTGTCTCTAATGTGTAACATTTCCAAGAACAGACGTTTAGACCAGTTGGATTCGGCTTTCAGGATCTTAAAATTCTCCAGGTCGAAAATGTGATTTAATGTAGTAAATGTAAACCGAAATGTCGGTAATGTAAGAAGAATAAATGCCGTATGAACGAGTATTTTATACATTTTACACAGTCGAAATAACATTCACTTCAACTAGGTTATATATTTAAATAACTAGGTAATCCTGGAAAACGAGTAGGTAATGAATCCGGTTGTAAGTGTGGTTTATTATAATGATATATTTTTGTTTCTCCTTTATAGGTATAATTGTAACTAGTTAAAATGCAGCATTCAGTAAAATGCTTAATACACACAATTCATGTTGCGGAAGGTGTAGAAGTTTTTTGCGTGGGATACATTTTATCCATTTAACAAAATAATCCTTGTTTTTTGGAAATTGAAATGTTGGTATATTTTCCGAAGTACTAGCATATAGTTATTTACACCAGAAGCAAGGTAAAACAGTTTTTACTGCTGAATAGAGGAAATGACCGGCGAGCCGATTAGGCGAGTCTGTCACCTCCTCGAAGCAGTAAAAGCAGTTAATTTGAGTGTATTGTACAATATTTTACTTGTTACTCATTTGTAAATAAAAAAAAATATTACCAAGTCCTGTCAGTTACACACAACTGTTCTGTCAAAAATTATTTTGAATGATTTCGAATAAGCCTTGTAAGCATTACTGTGGCAACGTGCATTATTTACCTTGTTTACAAACTTGTAAAATTTTTACATTGAAAATGGTGCTGAGTGCTGAGCTGAGTAAGCTGTGTTTACATCGCTCCTGATGTCAGTGATTTTTTGTGTGGTTTTAATGTGTTCATCAATTGTTTGAATTACATCATGAAATTCGCCGTTTAAAGTTATTTATTTTTAATATCATTGTTCTTCATTGTATTTAAACATATGTGAGTTAACTCCATTTTAAAATTGATTTTGACTTACTTTAACTCATGTGACTTTACAGTTTAAATCTTAACGATAAAACTACGTCTTTACTTGTTTTATTAAGTGGCCCGTTCTTTGAACCAATCTGTGCGCTGTTGAACATTGCAAATCTTTATTTTTGTCAACTGTTACATTTTAAATCGAGTGCCAGTGATTCTAAAAATATATTTTTTTAATCTTTGTTTTAATAATTATTGTGCCTATGTAATCATCGCTATGTCTTCAGGCTGTGGTAAATGTAAACGAAAAAAAACTGACGGTCTTATTGGTTGCTAAGGAACTTGTAAAAAGTGGTTCCATACCTCTTGCATTAATATTTTCAATGAAGAATTTACATTTCTTAGCAACAATCATAATTTATTTTATTTCGGTCCCGAGTGTAAAATTAATTGTGCAGTTATGGAGAAATCCATTATTCTCAATTTATTTAAAACAATAAGTAGCAATACTGACAATATTTTATCAAACACTCAGTCCAACTCTGAACTCATTAATAAAAATTTTGCGTGCTTTAAAACTGAATTCTCAAAATTTGTCTCTAATTCTTTTGTACAACTTAAATCGGATTTATTAAACTCGCTTGAGTCAAAATTAGTCGAACTTTCCAAATCGGTGCCATCGATATCCGCCGACTCCAATCCGAAATCAACATTCCCATCTGTTCTTAAGAAATCTGATCCTCCAGTACTGGTCAAACCGAAAAATGCATCTCAGTCTTCATCTACCACAGCCTGCGAAATTCTTCGTTCAATCGATTCAGTGGCCTCCAACATTTCACTAACTAATGTGAAAAAGACAAGAAATGGTGCTGTAATAATAACGTACAATAAGTCAGCCGATCCAAATAAGTTCAAAAATCTAGTCAGTTCTAGTTTAAGTAGTAATTATGAAGTAAAACAACTTTCTGTATTAAATCCCCGTATACGAATTGTTGGAATAACCGAATCTTTTACCAACGAAAAATTTAAAAGTCTTTTACTGCATCAAAACAAATCCTGTTTCACTGATAATTTTAAATGTGACATTCTTGACATATCTCCTCTTAAAAAGAAAAAGAATTCTTACCAGGCGTTAATTCAAGTTGATCATTGTACCTATCATAATATGCTAGAGTCTGGAAAGTTATTTATTGGATATGATTATTGTCCTGTCTACGATGGAATTGAATTACGTCGTTGTTATAATTGTTGTGGTTTCCATCAATTTTCTGACAAATGTAAAAGTAAGTTAGCCTGTCCTAAATGTTCTGCTGACCACAAAATTAATGATTGTCAGTCATCTGAGCCAAAATGCATCAATTGCACTGACTTCAACAAAACCAGCGTCAATGTTTCTCACACTGTCTGGGATAAGAGTTGCCATGCGTTTAATGAAACGCTAAAAAAATTCAGAACAAACATTTTGGGACAATAGCAATTACAGAATAATCATCGTTCCACTTCATCTGGTAATCTGCATTCCTATTATCAGAACATTCAAAGCCTTATTCAGAAAACGGACAGATTATACTCAGTATGTCATTTTCTAGATTACGATATTGTAGCATTTTCAGAGACGTGGTTAAATAGTAATATTCTAGACTCTGAATTCTGTGATGGTGCCTTTAACGTCTATAGATCTGATCGTAATTTCGAAGCTTGTCATGTTTCTCGAGGTGGTGGAGTTCTTTTGCTTGTTAAGAGGAATGTCACTTCTTTCCATGTTAACCTTGTTAATTATTCCAATATTCTTCCAGTTAATGTTGATGTTGTGTGTTCAAAAATAGTACTTGGTAACAGATCTTTTTATATATTTTTAATTTACATACCACCTGGCTTAAGCTCTTACGATTATGTCTCCATTTACGACTTTTTTAGTAGCCTTCCTTACTTAATTCATAACAACTTCACCATCATCAGTGACTTCAATTTACCAGAACTAACTTCAGACCACGAATGTGTGAAAATGAATTTATTTGATTCGTTTTTGGAATATTTTAATGCCAAATAAAATAATTCAGTAATGAACAAGAACAACCGTATTCTCGATTAAGTTATTTCTAACACTGACTGTATCGTCTCCCGCGCAAGTGATCTAATTTTTGATCTGGAATACGATCATCATCCTGCTTTGGAGTTCGAAATCACTACTAGCCACACTCATGTGAAAAAATTAACCGATGTTAAGGGCTTCACCTACGATTTTAAAAGAGCTGATTATCCCAAACTCTTTTGGACCAATGTGTCCCCAATAAAAAATCCTACAAATCCGATATCCGCCTTGGTTCACGTCTGAGATTAAGGCCGATATTAAACAAAAAGAGCATTAAAAAATTTAAGAACAATAATCACTACATATCTTGTTACAATGAATTAGGCGCAAAACTTAGATAAATATTAAGAAAGCGTATACTGATTATGTTGCTAAATGTGAATCGTCAATTAAAACTGATCCGAATAAGTTCTGGTCTTTTGTAAACTGTAAACGGAAAACATTACTATACCAAATGCTATGACTCTCAACGACAGCACCTTCAGTAGTCCAATTGATATTGCTAACGGTTTTGCTTCTTATTTTAAATCAGTCTACACTACTCCTTCCAACCAACACTTCCCGGACCCTATTATCTCCTCTGACAATATTATTTCTGTCACGCATTACTCTAGAGAAGAAATAGAAAAGTCAATTATGCAACTGAAATCTAGTTCTTCCTGTGGTCCTGATCTCATTCCTAGCTTCCTTATCAGAGACTGTGCGTATCTTCTTTTGAAAGCACTTTATCAGATATTCAATCTAATTCTTAAAACCAACACTTTTCCTGATAGATGGAAATGTACCCGTTTAACACCTATACTCAAGTCATGGGATTCTAGCAACATTGACAACTATAGGCCAATTGCAATGTTATCTAATTTTAGTAAAGTGTTCGAAAAACTTTTGTATACGTCCATTTATGGTAAAATTAACCCTCTATTGCATACTGTTCCCGAACGGGAACATAAAATTTAAATTTTTTTTTTCTTTTCTTTTGCAGTTTACATTCATGGCAATCATGTTGTAACATTTGGGAACATTATATACACTTTGTCAATTGCCAATTAGGTCATTCCTCAAAATTTGACCAACATAAAAAAAAATTTAACTGGAAAAAGGATAATTACAGAAACTGAGATATAAAATGTAAAATTTGAAGGAAGCAGCTTATTACCTGCTGATATATTACAGCTAAATACACCTTTACAAAGTTTCCAAAAAATTTTTTTATCTGATGTTTTCCTAGAAGGGGTTGTTTATCAAACAATTTTGTATAGTACACAAAGACGACCCAATAGACCAAAGTTCTATTGTAAGTTGAATTTGTTCATAATGTTCACAATAGTGAATTATTTTACTCATGTTGTCTCATCCGTTTTAGAAAATAGAGGTCAAGTCGACTGTATTTATACTGACTTTTCAAAAGCTTTTGACCGTATTGATCATATTATTTAATCCACAAGCTTAACTCATTCTCCTTTTCTCCTTCCTTAATCTCTCTTGTATCATCGTATCTTTCCCATCGTTATGCTTTCGTAAAAAAAAACAATGTAGCTGTCAATTAGTAACTAGTAAAGATTCATTTTCAAAGGTAATAGAGGGCTTGGGTAAATGGTGTTTACCAGTGAGTAACAAGTATATTGCTTTAACAAGCTGGTACATAACATTTTCGAGGCATTTTATGTTATATAATCATTTACAATATCAACAAATAATAAATTAACAGCGAAATTGCATGAAAACACAGAGAAGTCTTTTGCAATATAGCTGAACGCCGGCCTCATGACGTCACACGCCCCACTACTACATTCCCGCCTGTAGAGAGTCCGCCATGGTTGGCAGATGAAATGAGGCAGCTTTAATGATTATTGACTTGTTTAAATAATTTCTCATGAACACATTTATCGTTTAAATAAAGTAGAACTTAATATTCAGCTAAAGTAATATGTAATTTTATTTATAATATCAATAGTTAGGTACATTTATTTCAGCAGCAATAAGACGTACTTTTTACCAGTGCGAAGCTAGCAATGAAAAATATTCTGCTCACAATATTAAGAAGACGGCAAATGAATATAATACACCATGGATTCAACGTAAAAGAGTATTTATATCTATTTTTCTTTACGAAATTTTTATGTTATAAAATACATTCAGTACTACTATAAAAAATTATACAGGGGATGAGGGTAAAAAAAAACAATTTTATATTTACTTTTTTAGGGTAACTTATGAAAGGGTTGCCCTATAAAATAGTACTGCTGCAGAAATAATATTTAGGGCCTGAGGGTGAAAATATCAACTTTATAATATTCTCAAGTTATTACAAATATCAACACCACATCAAGTCTTTCACTTGATTTAATGATTTTTTGGCAAAATACCATTTAATCCATTGATTTTTTTTCTGAGATTGCTATAAGTATCCATGATTACTGATAGATAATTTAATCAAGTTAATAATTATTTAAAACTTTATGACAATGACAACTATGATCTGTCAAATTTAAAAGATACAACTGTATGAATTTTATATTTGATTAACTACGGCACTCTATAAATAGTAAAAAATTATAAATTTTATTTTATTTCTGTCTCATGGCTGAAATGGACGGTCTGGAGACATTATATTTCCTATGTCCTATAAAAAAGTTGACTCTCAGTATATTACCACAGAAGTTTTTCTTACAAATTTAATGTAGAATAATATGTCTAGAAACAACCGAAAATTAAACCGGATAGTGAAATGATTTATGAAATATAGAGAATACAATCTAAGTCTTTTCACATAGCGAAATTCCGTTCCCTATAGATCTTACAACAAAATAACTCAAGCAAATTTTGTAGATAATTTAATTCTGTGTCTGAGTCACTAATCATAATTTATTTTACACCTTTTGTAACATATAAAATGAATTGAAACTTTTATAAAAATGTAGTAAGCCGTGGAATTTGAACAAAAACTTGATAAATATTGGTTTAATTTACATCCTGTGTTTTAATATAGAAAAATATGAAGAGTGAGAGGAATGCTCACGCGCAAGGGATCGCGATCCCCTAAAAGACGCGAGTTCTACAGGTTTAAAATACAGATAACTGATTATATAATATTTTTTCAACAAATTATAAATCGAATAATTTAATTTACATGAAATTATTTTATTTTCACAAATAATTACTTAACCAGTTCCTACCAGTCTAGAAATAGTATCAGAATATAAGCTTTCTAATTATATTATTAAACATGTGAACATTACCGTAAACACTGATAAACTTGTTCGCTCTAGCGTTATCCAAGTGACAGGAGTAGTTACCGTTGTCACTAATCATCACGTTGTCCAATATTAGTGTACTAACCAACACTTTTCCTTCGGGAAAATTAATTCGTTTCACTTTTGGAATTATTTCCTGTAAGAAATAATAATTTTAAAATTAATGATATATAAATATTTACAAACAATACGAAGTAGTTCTAACACAATTATTAAAAATAAATACTCTTTGTAAAATATAAAAGTTAATTCATATTTGTATGTTAAGAACGTAAACTAATTCTTTGTTACTTGTTATATTACCATGATCATTGTTCTACCAGTTTCATCAATAATGCCTCAAAAGTATATTGAAATTTTAAATTACACCACAAGGTATTGTAACGAGTATGGACCTGTTGAAACCAGTTGTCATAGTGACGTCACACTCGTTCAATATGCTATGTCGTTTGTCATAGCTTCTCTAAAGGCCTAGAACATTCCAGAGGCCGCAATATATATAAGTATACTAGTATAATGGATTTCCGGGCAAACGTGAGAAACTGTCAGTGTGTACAGATAATGTAATACCTAATAATTCGTTAGAAATAAATAGTGCTTGTGTAAATAATTTATATTAAATAAATAAGTGTAAATAAATAACTTATTTTCCTTAGTTATAATTAAATTTGTGTGTTATTCTTTCAACTTCACCCAACCCGAGTAACGAGAAAACCTTACAGTATTTTAGTAAAAACTAATATGCGTGATTTCATGCAGCAACAGTAGATATTGAAATACATGCAGTATAAATAATTTTGAAAACGATATACAAAATGAAAAATAAGCAGAGTTTCTTTAATTAAATACAGCTGATGAGTCATATGATTATTTATTGGTGTGATTTTATTTTACTTTACTAACTCTTATAACGTGTGTCATTAATTGAAGTAACAATTAAAAATCTATCTTTCTTTTGAAAAGTATTTATCCTGAAACACACGTTTATAACATAGCGAAACTGAAACATAATCAGTCGGTATCAAGTACAAAGTCACTGTATTATCAACCACATGGAATCTAATTAATTCTAAAACTAAGAAAAGAGAATGGTAAGTGACGATCAATACCAGGTTTCAGGTTGGTTTAATAATTCCTAATAATGCACGACTCAATATTCCAATACAGATATCGGATGTCATCGCAGGTCTTAATGGAAACAAGCATATTGTAACGTTCGTGGGTTTTAAACGTTTTTATTTAAACGAAAAGAAATATTATTATTAACAAGTAATCTATAATTATTATAATAATTAGTAAAAGTTAATTGAATTTCTTTAAGAAACAGGTTACATTTCGTGGAATTTAGCTTCCGGTTGGAGCTTCTTAACCTCTGGAAAACTTCTTCTAAATTCTTCACATGGTCTTCAATTTTTTTGTCGACAACAATTATATCATCAAGATATACCAGACAAGTTTTCCAGGATAACCCTTTAGTACGGATTCCATCACACGTTCAAATGTTGCAGGAGCATTACAAAGGCCAAACGGCATTACATTAAATTGCCAAAGTCCACATCCAAAAGTAAATTCTGTCTTCTCACGAATCTTTTGCTCCATTCCCATTTGCAACTGTTCAAGTCCAAAGTTGAAAAGATTTTGATCCCGCAAGTGTGTTCAACGTGTCGTCAATCCGATTTTAATCTGTTGGTTTTGAGATCAATGTGACTGTTGAACAATAGCCCAGAACTGTACCTTCCTTCAGCACTGCTGGGTAATGGTTGATGTTGATCAGTCGCACTGGTATTCTAATGTTTATTAGAATAACTCTTTTAACAACCAACACACCTCGTCCTGTTTCTGTGTCACTGCAGTCTGGTTCTAAACTGCCACTTGCCTATTTCACGTACCCTCTTCTGTTCTTCCTTCTACGAGCACTTTACTGCGAACAGGAAGAGTCACGCCTTCCCAGGATTAGCCGAGCCTGCACGCCGTCCTTATGTTGAAGATTAATTTCTTCATTGTCGATTTTCAGTATTCCGGCTGCTTCTCCATTTTCTGGAGCTTGACACATTTTTTTATGCCATGCCATATTTCTTGTCGTCACCACGTAATGATGTACTTAACATGGACGCTTTTACACTTGAAGTCCAGCCATGAACCATGGAAAGTGCCTCGATCAGGGTCAAATATTCTTCCCATGATGATTTTCCATTGTAAGTTGGTATATCATGACGGCCAGGGACTGTTGTTACTTTCGCTTCTTGTAGCTGGGTTGTTGTATCTAGTGATGGTTGATTAACGGCTTGTAAATTGTCATTCTTGTTTTCGAGATCTTGCAGCTTCTTTTCTAGTTCTTGCATTTTGTTGTCCATGCTGTTGGACAACATTTCCAGATCTTCTTTTAAAGTTCTGGAATTTTCTTCCATTTTCGGCTCAAGACTTCGTGTTCTTGCTGTTTTGTTTCAAGTCTTTCTTTCAGAATTTCCAGGCTGCTAGAATTTTCGTTTCCAGACTTCTTGAATGTTCGAGAAATTTATTTTTCAGATCTCTAGATTGTTCCTCCAACTTGCTTTCCATAGTTCTAGAACTTTTTTCTAATTTCGTTTCAAGCCCTTCTTTCAGATTTACCATAGTTCTGGAACTTTCTTCTTCTTGCACCAGCACTGTTCGAAGACGTTCTTGCAACACGGATTTTTGTTTCAGTCGAATCTTCATCTCTTTCTTCAAGCTCTTTTCTTAGTTCGTCCACCTTCAAGACCACCAACTTTTTCGTCGCCATGGTGCACTACACTTTTTTTAGCACTTATTTATTTAAATATTCGCAATATTTATTTTTATGTACAACGAGATAATTTATTTTTAATCAAACCCCCCACCTGACACCAATTGTAACGTTTGTGGGTTTTAAACGTTTTTATTTAAAGGAAAAGAAATATTAATAACAAATAATGAATAATTACTATAATTATTAGTAAAAGTTAATTAACTCTAGGTATATAACACTAAAATAACGAATACAAAAAACTTACAAAGTAACACTTATCACTACTATGAATAAACTAGCCGAGCGATATTTATTTATGACTATATATTTATATTCAGACCGAGCGTTATGTTTATGTTCACAAGTTCTTCGTAGTAGCTTCGGAGTCGACTGTGTCAACTGAGCCTGAGTCAACTCATTGACTGACTGACTCAACTCGACTAACTGAATCCGAGTCAACTAACTGACTGACTGACTCAACTCGACTAATTGGTCCCGGTGATTCGCTCTTTTATATACCACGTTCCTTGTTTCTAGAAGGGTCTAGAACAATCTCTATTGTGGAGTGAACACACTTGTCAGAACACGCTAATGTTGCGTCATTCACTCGGCGGCGTAGGCCGGCAAGCTTCAACTTGTCGATGCCGCGTCCGTTACAATATTAAATATGGTGCATCTACTTTCGTTGGAATTATTAAATATAGTAAAGTATAAATTAAAAAGTAAAACTTCAGTTAACATGGATGATATATCAATTTTTATAATAAAAACTGTAGGCCATTTTCTCACTAAACCTCTGACGCACATTATTCATTTGTCTTTCGAACAAGAAATTTTTCATGGTAATTTCAAAATCAACAAAATAATTCCCATCTACGAAAAGGTAACGGAATTCGTGTTGATAAGTGTCTTTCGTTTGCATTAACTTTTAAAATTTGTGCAAGGTAAAAGAATAATATCTCGTAATAAATACGATTTCAAACAGAATATCTTTACTAATGATACTTTTCAATGTCTTTACAGCACTATTATTTGTTTCCTTGCAGTAAAGGGAAACCTATTGGTATTTTTTTGCGACTATAGAAAAGCTTTCGACTGCGTTGGCCACACTCCATTGTATTTAGCTCCTCGCCTGAGATAATCAAACACGTAGGCTCTGCTTGACATTGCCACAAAGTTTATTATTATAATATTTCAAAATTTCTTTTAAACCGTTTCGAGTGTCGATATTGCTATTATTAGTTGTTTATTTTACACTAATTTATTAATAAAATCATTTTGTTCCTTTCTGTTCTTTGCTTCCTTTGTAGCTTCGCAGTAGTTATTTTGATTCCTGTTTACTACTTCCTCTTGTTATCGTCCCATATCTTTGTTGAAGTTCCTCCCTTCCTCTTCGATGCTGTTCTTGCATTCCAAACTACTTTTGCTTGTCTGTTTTCTGGCATTTTTGTTAGGTTTCTAAATCATGCTAGTTGTTTTTTTTTTCCTATGATATTATGGATGCTTTCTATTTGTAACTTTTACATTGAACGTTCATTTCTTACTTTGTCTAATTTTGTAATTCCTTCAATTCTTCTCAAAAAAATTCATTTCAGCCACCTGTAATTTCCATTTTTTGGTTTAGTAACCATCCACACTTCGCTTCCATAAATCAATGTTGGTGTCTGTACACTGTTTTGTATAATGTCTTTTTTGTCTATTGTTTTATATATTTATTATTTTATTTATTGTATGGTAGATTATTTTTGCAGACTGTATCCTCATGTTAATTTCCTGGTCTCTATTTCTTTTGCTATTTATTGCTGCTCCCAAAAACGTGAATGTCTGAACCTATTGTATCTCTTTTCCATTTAATGTCAAGTTTGTTATTGTGTCTTTCTTTGTTATCACCATTACTTTCATATTATCCAGGTTTATTACCATGTTTTGCTTGATTAGTTCCTTATTCCAGATAATCTAGATGGTACTGCATACCTTCCTCGTTCTTTGCCAAAATGCTAAATCATCTGCAAATGCACATTCTACTATTCTTTTCTTTATATTCTTGATATCTTGTCTGGGAATATTATGAATAGTATTTTTGTAAAATGTCTTCTTTGTCTATTGTTTTTTATATTTATGATTTCATATTATTTTATTTATTGTATGGTAGATTCTGTTTGCTGACTCTATACTCATGTTAATTTCCTGGTTTATAATTCCTTTGCTATTTATTGCTTCTTCCAAAAACGTGAATGTCTGAACCTGTTATATTTCTTTTCCATTTACTGTCAAGTTTGTTCTTGTTATCACCATTACTATCGTTTTATCCAGGTTTATTACCATGTTGTGCTTGATTAGTTCCCTATTCCAGATAATCTAGATGGTACTGCATGTCTTCTTTGTTTTTTGCGAAAATTGCTAAGTGATCTGCAAATGCACATTCTGCTATTGTCTTTCTTTGTAGATTGTAGTATTCAATTTCCATTTTTTTCTTTCTGTTCTAGATATCTTGTCTGGGAATATTATGAATATCATTGTGATTAAAGATCCGCCTTATCCCAGTCCTTTTGTAGTTTTAAATTCTTTTGAGTTTTCGTTCCCAGTTCTAATATAATTTGCTGTTTCTCTATACATGCTCTTTATGGCTGTTAGCAGTTTATCGGTTGATCATCATTCCCCTTGGTACTCGGTCGAACGCTTTCTCTAGATCTACGAAGTTTATATATATAGTCTGCTATTTGGCCTTATCGTCTTTTCTATCAAGTTTCTGATTGTGAATATATGATCTTGCATCGAACATCCCTTTGTGAATCCATAAAATTTCTCTCTCTCTCTGATAATTGGTTAAAAACCATTTAATTTGAGTAAAAACTCAAAACTTGCTCAAATAGTTTAATTTCTTTGATTTTTTTTTAATTTATTATGAAAATTGACTACATGTAACTAGATGACCCGGATGATTGTGTAATAGTTTATTAATTTCTCTCTCTCTCTCTCTCTCTCTCTCTCTTATCATTTAATTGCTGATTCTGATTTTGATTGTAACAGTTCTGTTTTATCGATTAGCTTCAAAAATCGTTACATGGCTCATTTTCTAATTTTCGACCAAATAAAATGTGGATGATAAAGATATGTTAAAATGTAAAGATCGCGATGTTATTCTACTCTACATATTATTTAATTTATTTTTAGAGAACCTTTTCAGTGAAAAAAGAGTGTAGTTAAAATCTATTTTTTTCTCTGGTTTTATCTAGAATGGTTTGTTCTTATTTTAAATGTTTGTAATAATCAATTTCTTCCGTGAATTTCTTTTTAATAAAAATAATTAATCAGTTTATTTTCGATTTGGTGAAATTTTCTTAATCTTGCTACTTTTTCGTAACAAATGTGGTGACTTTTTTTTAATTGGCATCGCTGCTTTAACTTATCTATTAATTATGAGGTCGCACAAGGAAATCGGCAGGGTTAAAGTGAAGATCGTGATTACTTCACTCTGGAGGTTGAGAGAGGATCTTGTACGCCTGGGCAAACACGCTGAATCAGATATTGAGATTAAATGTAGAGAAGTGATCGAGGAACGAGGATAAACGTGCATATTTCGAGTTATTACTAAATTTTAAAAACATTGTGTTGGAGACCAAACTTGATATGATTTTAAGAGTTATAACTCACCTTCAGCCATCTATTAAACTCTGATTTTTTTAAATTATTATAATTTACAAACCTTTTATAGAGTTATTACTCTCTGGATTGCTCGTTTCAAGTTATTTTAATTGTAATCGTTCCAATAGGATAAAAAATCGCAATTACAGAACTATTAAACAATTTGTAACTAACTTTACAGAATGAGTAGAAATAATAATACAGATAGAACTAGAGATACGAAAAAAACAGGTTTACAACCTAATCTAAACAATAATTACATATATAATGATAGAAAATAGATGCAAAATTACAAGAAAACTAGAAAGAATAACTATCATCTTAGTTATTATTTGTAATACATAAATAATGTTCCCTTAAATACACCAAATGAATAAAAAAAAGTCTAGATTAAATGAAGTATTGTTGAAATTAGTGCACATTTGTCGTAAAGGATATTTCATTTCATAATTTATTCTATGTTGTATGAGTGAAACAATTGAAAGTTATTTCGTTTCTGGAAGTGGCATGAAATACAGGAATCGTTAATAATATTGTGTAATAATGTATACTATATGCGTATAGATAGCATAAATGAAGTTCCATATTTGCAGAACGTACACTAGTTTGGATCTAAAAAAAACAATAATAGGCATGTTTTTTTATCTTATGATTGTGATTCTCTAAATCATGATTCGCTTCAACATGATTCATTTGAAACAAGTTCTTAACGTTGCATAATAAAATTTATATCACCTTGAATTGAGCATAATGCACACGATTCGAATCAACAGTACTCGCGAAAAAAGTATGATTTAGAAGGGAAAGGAACGTAGTGATGACCCATCTTCTTTTTTAAATAAGTACGATTACCAGTTATTTTTCTGAAAATTACTATAAACCTAGTTTGTGGAGGTTTGAACGTAACATTTTAGGATCAAAAATTTGAAAAATGGAACGAGGAACCTTATTTATCACAAATCATTACGATCAGCAATTGTGTTAATAAATCTAACCTTTGGGTATTAAAAAATTAATTATTTTTGGGACAGGAAGTTGAGCGACAACGACTAGAATGAAAGCAACGTAGTAACGAACTGTCAGCGCCGGTGTAGGGGCTTGAAACAGAGGAACGTAGTGACGACTTTTCTTCGCCGATGTACTGACATTCGACAATTGTTTGGTAACAAAGGTAAGGCATCTAAGAAAGCTGCCAATTTATTTTCCTATAGTTTTACTTGAAGTCTTCTTTAGTGTCGTGGAGCCTAGAGGTTAGACCTGCGAAGTTGGTCGAACCGCAAGTTGTACTCGTGTCAACAGAAATAAATTTGAATTATGGAAAATAATTATACTGCGACCTGTCACACGTCGGGACATGGTTGTATGTTGCGACTTACTAGTATCGACCAATTTTATAGTTCAGTTTCTTAATAGATAATAATTTATTGGGAAATTTCTTTATCAGAATATTAAGGAGTGTGTCAGTACCATAGTTACAGTTAAAATAATTGATAGCAATGTTTTACATTAGTTTATATTCCGCGGTATTATCATTTGTTTATGGTATTGTTTAGCGTTCATAAAGTAGTTCTTTATGGACTAGTTCATTAAAGTAAATACAATAAACAACTCGGTAACAAAACCATAGAAAAAAGCATATTTATAAATTATCATATTCTTTCATGGCAACGATATGTGTCAAATATAAAAGACTTTCTAAGTTAAGAAAAATAATTTGTAATGTAATCAATCATAAAATAATGTACATAACACGTACATAATAGGGTTTTATTGACTCGTCCATTTAAGTGCCTTGCTCGTTACGCTCATTCGATTCCGAAACTGTCTCGTCCATAAAACCCTTAATTATATTCTTGCTAAATAAATGTCTATTTTAGTACACATTCTTCGAAATGATTACTTCGCAAACTATTTACAAAGTCATTGAGTGAATAACATATACCTACTACATCTATACAGCGAATGCTTGGCTTCAGGAACGTCGGCTGTTGTAGTGCAGGTCAAAACCTAGGTCAAATGAATACAGGGCCTATGCCCATGTTTCTTGAATACTATCGGTTGATGGTAAAAGCGCGAATTTAAGCTAGGTTTCTTGTTCATTGCGTACACGTGTGATGGTTAGTTTGTGAGGTGCTTTTGTGTTTAAAACATTGTCCAGGCAAAGTAATATTTCATTGAGCATGTCGAATAAAAAGTTGTTTGAAAATAAAATTGACAAACTGAGTTACTTACTGACACTTAAACTAAGTCAAGATTATTTAGAAACATTTTTAGTGCCATAAGTCGTGGGGGATTTAGTAACAATCCCAATGCCAAACAATTCGAAACAGCGTATAAAAGACTATTAGTCAAAACTGATAAAATTATTAAAAAATTCAAATTGTTTGGCAAATGGATTCGACATATTACTTGTCAGCTCAAAAAAAAATTACGAATCCAACATCAGGAAACAAATGAAATCTCAGTCAGTGTATTCGGTCAGGACTATTTAAATTGCATGTGGTTATTAAATAAATATGTAGAAGACGTGGTCAAATATATTGCTGGGTTCATAAAAAAAAAATTAGAAAATTAAAAATTTTCTCCGTTGGGAGTTTTTGTGTACAAAAATTGTACGCTCATAAATATGCAGTTAAACCTCGCTCATTCGAGAAGTCGAAATAGTTTACGCAGCAATTTAATTGTGTCGCGAGTTTTCATTGTGAAACAAAACAAAGTGCAATCAGCAATATTAACAATTAACGCAAAGTTTCTGGGTCATCATGAAAGATGACCCAATCAAAATTGCAAATGTATTACAAAGACCAGATGGTAGTATTTATCTAAGTTCTACCAAAGGGAAAGAATTACCAGAAGTCCTACGCCATATCAAAATCGTAACATATGCGGAAAATACATCAAATGAACCAACTCCACCCTCAATGAGTCAAATTAACCCAGAAGCACCCACAGCGAGCCAAACCCCGCAAAACCTCAACCACCGCCAGTAATTCCATTACGGAAAGCGCTACAACAGACAACCGATAAAAACGACTGGCTTCCTGCATCCAGTAATAAAAGAAATTGTCATGTAAATATGTATGCAATACGCAATACTTATATGTAAAAAGAGAGAATTATGTTTTACGTGACTCAATCGGTTCAAATATAAGTAGTCACCTTAGTATGTTTGACATGTTGCAGTTGTTTTTTGTTTTGTATTCATTGAGATAGAATTTTTGATAAACAGTTTTTATTTATTTATCTGTATCAATTGTGCAATAAATTAGTCTGAAGTCTTTGAGAAAAGTAAAAGTGTTTTATTTGTCATATTTCCAACATTCTGGCGACCGTGACAGGACACTGTCAAACCATGGAAAAGGCAATAAAATCACGTGGAACCCTGCGTGGTTCATTCACTAAGACTCAAGACAAAATTAACAAATTGCTGAAAGAAGATAAAAAAGATGTTCGAGAGATCACAGTATTGTTTGAATTACTGGAGAAAAGGTACAGAGAAATTTTGGAGTTAGATACTGAAATTAGTAACTTTTTGTTAGAAAATGATGCAACACAGGAAGATCTGGACGCGAGCAAGACACAGCAGACAAGTACGCTTTAAATTACAGTAGAATGAAAGCTGCTGTTTTCGAAATAGAAGAAGACCGTTGTTCAGTGGCTGCTGCAAGTGACAGAAGCATCATGCGAAGTAATATTAGTAATAATCAGAGACGAGCATTTAAACTACCACAGTTGGAGTTGAAGAAGTTCAGTGGTGACCTTAAAGAATGGCTTCAATTTTGGACACAGTTCAAGAAAATCGATGAAGATGAAGCTATAGAAGCAGGTGACAAATTTCAATACTTAATTCAAGCGACTGTTTCAGGAACAAAAGCTAGAGAGTTAGTAGAAAGTTTTCCTGCAACTGAAGGAAATTATCCCAAAGAAATAGTTGCTCTTAAGTCAAGGTATGGCAGAGAAGACTTATTAGTTGAAGTTTATATTAGAGAACTGTTGACTCTAGTTCTACAAAATACATTAGCAGCAAATTCGATATCACTTGTTTCACTTTACGACAAACTAGAGTGTCATCTGAGGGCATTAGAAACACTGAATGTTACTACCGAAAAATGTGCGTCCATGCTTTTACCTCTAGTTGAGTCATGTTTACCGGAGGATGTCTTACGCATGTGGCAAAGAAACAGTACCGTAATGTCAGTGGTACACACGCAGTCCTCGGAGAGACCAGAAGGAAGTAGCAGTTTAGATCTTTCAAAAACTGCAAAAGATCGTTTAGACCAATTAATGCTGTTTATTGGAGCAGAAGTAACAAATGAACAAAAAGTTATTTTGGCCAAGACAGGTTTTGGTGTCACTTCCAATAAAATTGCTAAGAAAAGGGAAAGAAGCTTCAAACCAACAAATTCTATTGCGGATGAAATACCTACTGCGGCTGGTTTGTTCACAACCACGACAAAAGAGCATAAAACCGGATGTGTGTTTTGCAGTAATAGTCATAAATCTACTGACTGTTTTAAAGCTCAAAGGATGTCGCTAACAGAAAAACGTAAGACGCTAGAGACAAAAAATTGTTGTTTCATTTGTTTTAGACCAGGGCATCCAGCTAGAACGTGCAGAAACAAACAGAGGTGCATAGTATGCGGAAAAGGGCACAATGTATTAATGTGTGACAATTTACTTAAAACATCCGAAAACAAGCGCGAAAGTTCTCAGCCGGCAGAACAAAAGTGTGAAGACAAGGAAGTTCAAGCTCAAGACAAGGTTTTAACTAATGTTTCAAATACTCCAGATGTATTACTGCAAACTTTATTGGTCAAAATAAGCGGAAATGGTGTTACATATACTGCACGGGCTGTAATCGATTCAGGATCTCAGCGCTCGTATATTTTAAGAGAAGTAGCGGAAAAATTGAAACTTAAACCCAGTAGAAAAGAAAGTATTGAACATTCTTTATTTGGCGGTTCCACTACTAAAGTATGTGATCACAATATCTTTACAATACATATTGCTAATCTTGAAGATACTTTCAAATGTAACTTTGAAGTCTTAGACCAGGATATTATTTGTGGTCGTCTTCCCCCAGTAAAGCAAGGACCTTGGCTACAAGAGTTAAAAAGAGAAAAAATTAAACTAACAGACATGCAAGAACGAGCTGTAGAAATATTAATCGGAGCCGATGTTTGTGGTAAATTACTTACCGGTGGACATAAAATCCTCAGTTCTGGTCTGGTAGCTGTAGAGACTAAACTTGGTTGGACATTGATGGGAAAGTTACCTGGTTACCGAGATATAGACAATACTGCACTAGTGGTTACGTCGATGATGGTCCAAGATGCCAATATATCTGATTTATGGGCTCTAGATGTATTGGGTATATGCGATCCGATAGAAAAGAAAACAAAAGACGAGCTGCATGCAGAATCTGTAGATCATTTTTTGAGAACTGTTAAAATTAATGAAGATGGTAGGTATGAAGTTCACCTACCGTGGGTGGAAAATCATGCACCGCTTTCAGATAATTACAATTTAGCTTTAAAAAGGTTGGACAATACAGTAAAAAGGCTAAAGGCTGAAGGTATATATGAAGAATATCAAGAAGTGTTCGATAACTGGATAAGAGAAGGTGTGATAGAAGAAGTGCCAGAGAAGGAAATACATAACACTGGGCACTACTTACCACATCGTGCTGTTGTAAAACAAAACAGTACGACCAAGATCCGTCCAGTATTTGATGCGTCAGCCAAAGAAAAACAAAATCCTTGTTTGAACAACTGTCTAGAAAAGGGTATGAACTTAATAGAGCTAATTCCTGTTATTTTGTTACGTTTTAGATTAAAGAAAATCGGTATAATAGCGGATATTAAGAAAGCTTTCTTGCAAATCAGTCTATTTCACAATGACAGAGATTTTCTCAGATTTTTATGGATTGATAAAAACGGACAGCTCAAAATATATCGACATTGTCGCGTAGTTTTTGGAGTTTCTTCCAGCCCATTTTTATTAGGAGCTGTTTTACAATACCATTTTAATTCCGTTTTGAAACAATGTGAAGAGAAAAGATTACCATTTAATGAGAATATTATTAAAAAACTCATGGGAAGTTTTTATGTGGATAACTGCATAACCAGTCTCGATGATGAACAGGATTTGAAATAATTTGTAGATGAAGCTACATCAGTATTAAATATTGGCAAATTCGAACTCCGTGGGTGGGAGTACACCAATGTTCAACCCTACATAGAAGAAGAAGATAGCATATCAAACGTTTTGGGATTAATGTAGAATCGGCATCATGATACTTTAGAAATTAATCTAGAAAGCTTAAAGTCGATAACTTTGGATAAAATTACGAAAAGAACAATTTTATCTGTAGCCCACAGAGTCTTCGATCCAATTGGAGTTACAAGTTGTGTGTCACTTTTACCGAAAATTTTACTTCAGCAAGCCTGGGATTTGAAAATAAGTTGGGATCAAGAAATTAATAACGATATGAAATCCCAATTCTTAAACTGGCTAAATAAGCTGATACATTTGTCAGAAATAAAAATACCCAGATGGTTAACGGGAACAAATAATATAAACAATTTGACCCTACATATCTTCTGCGATGCAAGTAAAATGGCTTATGCGACAGTTGCATATATTCGAACAGAAACAGAAACTGGTATTCAAGTACAGCTGGTTCAAGCCAAAGCAAGAGTAGCACCTATCAGCAAAATTAAGAAGAAAATCTCTATCCCGAGATTAGAGTTATTGGCGGCTACAATCGGCGCAAGATTATATTCTTCAATAAAGAAAGAACTAAATATATGCATTCAAAAAACATATTTTTGGAGTAATGCTACTACAGTGTTGGCATGGATTACTCGACTGGAGACATGGGATGTATTTGTGGCAAATAGAGTAAACGAAATTAGAGAACTTACCGTAGGAGGTGAATGGCGATACGTTCCGGGGGAAATTAATCCTGCAGACTTACCTTCTCGTGGATGCAGTGCTAGAAAACTAGTTGAATCAAGATGGTGGGAGGGACCGAGTTGGATAAAAAATTCTCCCAATTCCTGGCCTAATTTCGATGTGAGCTACAATGAGACCGAAATAAACGAAGAAAGAAGAAGAAGCGTTACTTCATCAATGATGTGCACTGCTGGTAAATCTGACTGGTACTACAGATATTTTTCCAAGTATAGAAAGATTGTTAGACTAATTGGTTGGCTGTTACGATTTAAAAATAATTTGTCTAATAAAAAAACCGATCGTAGTAGGGATCTATCTACCGAAGAATTTATTGTAGCTGAGCGCAAGGTAATTCAGTTAGTACAGCAAGACACGTTTATTGGCGTAGATGATCCAAAATTAGCGAGTTTATCGATGAATTTGGTACAATTCGTTTGAAGACGAAGATTTCTAATCGGATTGATATTCATGATTTCTGTCATCCAGTAGTCTTGCCTAATCATACACATCCAGTAATATTTAGGTTGATCATGGAGTTACATTGCGAGTCATCTCATGCTGGTGTTGAGACGATGATGACTATTTTGAGAAAACAGTACTGGGTTTTAGGCGGTCGACGTGCTGTCAGGCGAGTTTTGAATGACTGTAAAATTTGTAAAAGGCAGAAAGTGAGAAGATTGGAGGTTCTACCAACGCCTCTACCAGAAAACAGAGTAAGAGATGCAAAAGCTTTTGAAGTGGTTGGAGTGGATCTGGCCGGGCCGTTGTATTTAAAAGGTGACGCCAAAGGATCCTACCGGAAAACATGGGTATGTTTGTACACTTGTGGTATATATAGAGCAGTACATCTAGAATTGATCTCTTCTTTGTCGACTGATCGTTTTCTACAAGGCTTCCGAAAATTTATTAGTAGAAGAGGTCGACCTTGTGTTGTCTACAGTGATAATGGCACTAATTTTATAGGTGCTACGAACGCTATGAAAAATCTTGATTGGGACGAGATTAGTAGATATAGTACTTGCAGGAAGATTAAGTGGAAGTTTAACCCTCCGACAGCGGCTTGGTGGGGTGGTTGGTGGGAGAGACTAGTTGGTGTAATGAAGCAATTACTTCGACGAATACTCGGAAGAACTTCATTAGATTTCGAAGAGATGCAGACGGTCTTATGTGACTGTGAAGCTGTCATTAACCAGCGGCCACTGACTTATGTTACTAACAATCCGAACGATTTAGTACCTTTAACTCCTGACATGTTTTAAAAGATCTCGAAGAGTCTAGTGTATTCGACATTGATTTGATAGAACGGAACGATCCAAGTCGAAGACTTCGATATCGACAAAAATTAAGAGAAGCATTGCGAAGTCGTTTTCGTGAAGAGTATTTAGGACAACTGATGTTACATTCCAATAACAGCAAGCAACCAAAGAAGATAAATATCGGCGATATTGTGTTAGTCGGTAAAGATGGCACAAAACGAATCGACTGGCCTCTTGCCAAGATTGAAGAACTGATTGCAGGCCGTGATGGAGAAGTCCGAGTGGCTAAGTTGAGAACAGCAACTGGTCGATTACTTCGTCCAGTACAGAGACTCTACCCTTTAGAATGTCTCAAAAATGCCGAAGAAGGTTTTCCAGAAAAAGAAGAAAGTACAGGTGCTGAGAGTAATAAAATTACCAGAAGTGGACGACACGTTAAAGCACCAAAGAGATTAAATTTATGAATAATTAGAATTGTTTGAAAGTTAGGTTAAATTTTAATGTTTTGTTTGTGAGTTTACTCAAATTGTAAATTTTATGTTAAACTCAGGTGGGAGTATGTCATGTAAATATGTATGCAATACGCAATACTTATATGTAAAAAGAGAGAATTATGTTTTACGTGACTCAATCGGTTCAAATATAAGTAGTCACCTTAGTATGTTTGACATGTTGCAGTTGTTTTTTGTTTTGTATTCATTGAGATAGAATTTTTGATAAACAGTTTTTGTTTATTTATCTGTATCAATTGTGCAATAAATTAGTCTGAAGTCTTTGAGAAAAGTAAAAGTGTTTTATTTGTCCACAAGAAGAAAGAAACGTATAACAAAAAACACTTAAAGACTATTGGCTCGGAGCTCCTACAAAAAATTGCTTTCTAAACATCTCAACAGAAAATGAAGACGACCTGAAACAGAAACAGAAACAGAAAAGAAAGAAATTCGGCCACCATCAACTTTCGTACATGCTGTCAAAAATATAAAACCTCTGACTGATATGCTAGAAGAAAATGCCAAAGATGAGTACTTAATAAAATTAGTAAGTAATTCGCAAGCAAAAATTCAAATTAAAACAGGCGAAACTTACAATAATATTGAAAGAGAAAAAAACTGAGTTTCACTCCTATCAATCCGAATTAGACCGGAAATTCAAAGTCGTAATTCGAGATCTTCGTCACACAGCAGACTTGAATGACCTAAAACAAGAAATTGACTCATACGGCCATACTGTTATGAATATCTCCAACATAAGACACAGGGTATCTAAAAATCCACTGTCAATGTTTTTTGTTGAAATTCAGTCCAAAGAAAACAACAAAGAGATATACAATATAGAGTTCCTGATGAGAACAAAAATCAAGATCGAACCACCCCGACCAAAAAAAGAAATACCGCAATGCACTACATGCCAGCGGTATGGTCACACAAAACGCTTCTGCTACAGAAGTGCTCGATGTGTCAAATGTGCTGGAGACCATCACACCTCAAAATGCGAATGGACAGAGAAAAAGAACAAAAACGTAAAGTGTGTTCTTTGCAGTGAGAACCACCTTGCGAACTACAAATATAAAAAGAAAATTCCCACCACTTCGGCCAAAATACCAGGCAACAAGTAATGAATCAAAGAAACAAACTCAAGCCAAAACGGTGCACGCTGGCAAATCTTTTGCTCAAGCTGTACAGCAAAATAATACCAAAAAAGATGAAAACGAAATCGTTTGCAATGTAACATCCTCATCCAATGACATGACTGAACTCAAACACATGATGAAAGGTCTGATGGAGCAAATGGGCACCATGCTAAATCTTCTAACAACCCTCGTCTTGAAGATGAAATAATGCCTCAGTTCTTACGTATTGCACTCTGGAACGCCAACGATCTCGGATAACATTTCGAAGAAGTAAAATCTTATCTAATAAATTTAAAAATCGATGTTTTGCTAATATCAGAAACTCATTTCACTAAAAAAAAGCTATATAAAAGTACCGCTATACAATATTTACACTACGAACCATCCAGACGGTACCGCGCATGGTGGTACTGCTGTAATAATCAAAAGTGCCATAAAACATCATGAACTTCCAAATTTCCAAAAAGCACATATACAAGCCCCAAATATCGCCATTAAAGAAGAGCACAGAGAAATTGCCCTGTCAGCACTCTTCTGCCCGCCAAAACACGTAATCAAGAAAGAACATTTCGTTGATTTCTTCCAAACGCTCGGCCCAAGATTCATAGCAGGCGGCGACTACAATGCCAAACACCAACAATGGGGCTCAAGACTGGCTACCCCTAGAGGCAGAGAACTACTAAAAGCCTCTGAGAGTAAAGGTCTGCAATTTGTATCGACGGGTGAACCAACGTACTGGCCGACAGATAAACGAAAAATCCCAGATCTGATCGATTTCTTTACGATAAAAGGTATTTCAAAAACTTGCTTAAAAGCTACCTCTTCTTTCGATCTCTCATCCAACCACTCGCCAATAATTCTGACTTATAACATTAAAATCATAGGAAATCAAAAGAAGCCATCTCTTTATAATAAGAAAACAAACTGGGACCTCTTTAGAGAAATAATGAATAATAAAATAACCAGCAAGCGACTAGACAATGCTATTGCCCACTTCAATAACACAATCAAGTCTGCCGCTTGCGAAGCTTCCCCCGCAGACAACAGAGCTACGCAAAATTCAAGTCTGCCCCGTACTAGTGAAAAACAAAATTGCTGAAAAGCGTAAATTAAGAAAAATCTGGCAAAAATCTAGATCACAACCTGACAAAACAGCCCTAAACAAAGCCACCAAAGAAATATCTCAATTGCTAAATAATATCAAAAACAAAGCAGTTGAAGAGTATCTAGGCAATCTGTCAAATATAATAATAATAATAATATTTATTTAATGCCTGAAGGCCATATAGAGGCAAACATCTACTCCCTTTAGCGTGCAACTAAAAAATTAAAGAGACCCCAAATCACATGTCCTCCTATAAGAACACAAAAAGGACAATGGGCGAAATAAAGCAAAGAAAAGGCGGATGCGTTTGCCAGGCACTTCGCACAAGTTTTTCAGCCTTTTCCACCAGCAGACGAGGATGACAGCGTCGAAAAAGAAAACCTCCGTCAATCTTTGAATAACACATCCTCTAGTGATACACAAATAAAATATTACAAAACTCATGAGATTTGGAATATAATCATAAAGAAACTAGACCCTAAGAAAGCTCCAGGTATTGATTTTATCACTGGAAAACTACTCAAGGAACTACCAATGAAATGCATCCGTCACCTAACTATCCTATTCAATGCAGTCCTTCGACTCCATTATTTCCCAAGTCAAAGGAAAGTCGCTCAAATCGTTGTCATCCCAAAACCTGGCAAAAATCCAGAAGACGTAACTTGCTATAGACCAATTAGCCTGTTACTAACCCTATCCAAGTTATTTGAAAAAGCACTACTCACAAGACTGTATCAAATTATTCTTGAGAAAAACTTGATTCCAAATCATCAATTTGGGTTCAGACATGAACATGCCACAATTGAACAAATCCACAGAGTTGTAGAAGCTATAAACAACAGCCTTCAAAATAAGATGTATTGCTCAGCTACATTCCTTGACATCAGTCAAGCTTTTGGCAAAGTTTGGCACATTGGGTTACTTTTCAAGTTGAAACGTGACTTACTCCACCAGTACTTCCAAATCTTTAAGTCATACCTCTGTAACCGACAATTCCAGATAAAATATCAGAACACAGCCAGTAATCTCCACCCAGTGAATCCGGAGTACCCCAAGGAAGTGTTATTGGGCCAATTCTATATCTTCTGTATACAGCTGATCTTCCTACCGTGGATCAAACAACAATTGCTACATACGCAGACGATACAGCAATAATGGCATCACATCCGGACCCAAAATTAGCTTTGCAACTTTTACAAAAGAATCTGGATCTAATACAGTGCTGGTTAAAAACTTTGCGAATTAGAGCCAATGAAAATAAATCTATCCACATCACCTTTACCACCAGAAAAGACACATGCACCCCAGTATATCTAAAGAACCGCCAGCTACCCCAAGCTGAGGACGTCAAATATCTAGGAATGTACCTAGACAGACGTCTGACTTGGCGTAAATACATTTGGACCAAACGAAAGCAGCTGGGTTTAAAGATAAAACAGCTGTATTGGCTCATCGGTAGAAAATCCATCCTCTCCACCGACAACAAATTGCTGCTGTATAAAGCAATAATCAAGCCAGTCTGGACCTACGGCATCGAACTATGGGGGTCGGCAAGTACCTCCAACATCGAAATCATCGAAAGATTTCAATCAAAAATCCTTCGTATGATCTTCAATGCTCCATGGTTTGTCCCCAACTGGATAATTTCACAAGATCTCCAAATGCCTTCCGTGAAAGAAGAAATCCCCAGACTGAGTGCAAGGTACATTCAAAGATTAAAGTGTCACAAAAATAAACTAGCCGTAAATCTTGTGCAGTGCGGTAGTGTTAAACGTTTAAAACGTCACAACCCTCTAGATCTACAGGACCGATTTAAATAAGTTCATCTTAGGATTAAGTATTTTCATAATATTATTTAAATTAGTCAACTGTAATTATAGTAACTATATCAAACTAAGTAAATGTAAGTATAGTACTTACAATGGGCAATTACTTTCACATGTCATATAGTATTTAATCACTAAAATTTACTGAATATCTCTACAAAGATAGATGGTAAATACTAATGGGGTCATAAAAAAAATAATATGAAAGATTGTGGCGTTCTTTTATATCCTATAAAAGACTTCGTTACTGTATGTAAAACTGCAGAAAAATATTTTAGGGGCAATCTGGAAAATTTATTTAAAAATAAAAATATTAAAAAATGATTTGCTCTTAAAATATTTGTAGAATGTGCACCAAAGTATTTAATAATGAACACTGCATTAACCATTTAAAAAATCAAAATGTATTAGATAATCATAAGACACAGATTGTAAAATTAATTATAGATATATTTAGAAAAATAGAATTCATAATTAATGAGTGAAAAATATGATTACATAAAAAACAAATACCATCAATTAATAGTGTTTAAAAATCAATAAATATCTTAAATACAAACTGTTTTATACCTAAACATTCCCACACATTATTCCTGGACAATTTCATTTATGAATTTATTATTTCCATATTTCTTTCAGTTGACAGACAATTATAATTTATTGTGTTTAAATTGTAAATATTTTTAATCTACTATATAAACTAATTTTACATTAATTCATTGATTGTACAGTTACGTAGCATATTAAGTATTAATATTTTTATTAGTAATTTTTTGGTGTAACGCTTCAGTTATTTTTCGGAAACTTAAATTTCGCGCCAGAATATTAAAAGTATTGATAATAAAGAAAATAATATATAATTGCAAACGTAATTATGAATACTGATATTATTTTCTTTAATTCACATTTATTTCATATTTATATTTATTTTGTACTGTATTTTTTTATTTATTCGACGAATAACTTATTTCGGAAGTTTATTCATTGATGGAAATATTGGCCCTAAGGGCAATTGAAATTAAATAGAGTTCACTAGAAATAAAGGTAATTTTGGTATTTATTATAGTTATATAGCGATAAATAGTTGTTTACATAAATACATAAATAGTTCAGTTAGTTTTAATTAAAGAATTGCTGTTCTATAACTTCATAGCACCGTGTCTCGTAAGAAACGTTACAATATAATTAAATGAGGCTCATTTGGCTTATTTATAATAGTAACATTCTGAATGGAAACTTACATTGACACTGGCGTTGCTCGGAGATGTCCAGCGTAGCGCGTTATCAGGGACGTTGTACAACACAAACACACTGCAAGACAACTCCAGAGTCTGGCCCACAAACACCAAATCCTCGGATGGACCAGTAATGACTGGGCCTCCATTCGCACAACGCAGTAGTAAATTTGAAGCTACAATAGAACATTATATTACAATTGAGAATTAACACACATGCGCTTGTGCGCTCGTGTGTTAAACATCTTGTTTAATAACATTTCACTCATTTGTGATATACGACGTTTTCACTGAGAATATATTTCATATATCACCTGACATATTTTCAGGCAATCAACGTTGAGACATGTCTATCACAGCGATAAGTTCCTACGACTAGTTTTTAATCAATCATGATGCAAAATTCTTGAAAGTTCAACCAATAGGGGTACAGTATTATAGTGATAAAATACCGTTACGGATATAAAACCTTGTTACTGATACCCAGATAAATTTCCCGCTACTAAGTAAGCAAACAATTGTTTTGTTTTTAAATGTCAGTGTGACAGTTAATTAATATTTTACGTTTCATTTTGTGTTGTCCTTGGAATATATTTCATAAAATACCACACGACCTTTCCTTTTTGATTCTATCAAATAATTTTTTATTTTTATTCACTCAATTTTTTTTGCAAAACCACTCAAGCAAACTGACATTAGGTAAAAACCCGTCCTCCTCCGAAGTTGAGATCAAGGAAGATATTAGAGGAAGTTCCACTTGCGTCATGACCTTGGTTCGTGACTGCAGCGCCGCGTAGCGATCTGGATGGTGTAACTTATATCTCCGAGCAATTTAAGAAAACCAACCAAATTTCTTAAATGTAGTACAGACAAAGAAAGATCAATGTTGCTGTGATGAATGCAATTATAAATTATTTTCATTTCTATTTAAATATCTATAGCATATATAATAAAGTAAATATATGTGTAATGCCCGATTCCTTCACTTCTCATTTAAACCTAGATTTTCTAAACTTCGATTGAAGTTAATCGGAGTTTAATGATTTGTCGGTTTTCTTCATGTGCATTCATAGTTACTAAATCTACGGTTAGAAATACTACAAGATAAATATGGCATCGTCGCAAAATTGATTGTTGGCTAATGTCATTGCTGAGTTTGACATATGTTTATATATTATTATTTGTATTTTCAAAAGAATGTTAGTATTATAATATATTTTTACATTTCAAATGCAAGGGAAGCAAATACATAATAATGTACATATGTTTAGTTTCTAGTGAAATAGAAAACAAATCAGATAAAGAAAGAGCTGCAAACTTCACCAAAACAGAAATAAATGTATTTGTACACAGCGTTGAAATATAAGCAAGCATATAAAATAAAATATATATATATATATATATATATATATATATATATATATATATATATTACCCATTATGGCTGTTTACGCAGATCTCGGTAAGTGATATATTTTTGCGTATGAAGTGCGGTTACTAGCAGTCAAATCATAGCCCCCAAAGATATTAGTGGAGGGGAAACCATAGGGGTAAATTTAAATTGGTAACTGTTAGCTGTGAGATTCGAACTGAGCAAGCATATTATAATATAATAGCTGAACAATTCAATGGGTCTAGTGGTAACTTTGCCCGATCTGCCAAAACAATTCGTACCAAATACGATGCTTTGAAAAAAGACATTAGAAAAAATGTTCTCGAATAAGAAACGAACAAATTAAAACATGCGGTGGTGTCGGAAATAATTGTTCTTCAATTTTGGCGAATGAAGTTAAATGTAGGCTTTGTTAATCGAAATCGTATGAGAAATTCCAAATCATTCCAAGTGGCAAAGTGATTCATATTTTAATTTATTACGCCAAATTCATCAACACTTCTACAAACATGTAACACACTACTGTAGATAATCGGTCAAGAATGACCGCATAACTATAATCGACGTTTAAATCCTAACCGGAGATTAGTCAGGGTGAAGAAAACCGATTTTAAGTATAGCCTTGGTTTAAACTACGTATAACTGTAATCGTGGTATAACCGAACGTGAAGAAATCGGGCATAAATGAATTAGTTGATCCCAATTAATTAATTGAACATTAATAAAATTATAAAATGTATATTTTGGAGTTATACTTGTGGTTTTGAGTATACACAGTTAGCTGTACAAGGCGTAAATGTCTATTTAATTTAATGTTTTTAAAAATAATAATGGTGAGCTATGCAAAAAAACAGTATGTGATAAAAAGTTGTCAAAAGATATAATTTTAAAGTTTTAATTTTTGTAAAAAGAATCTGCCAAGGTGATTTGTATACGGGTAGTGTTCTAATTTTCCTCCATTCCAGAAACATTTGGGGAACGTGTCAGGAGTGTTTTGCGTTGTGCGGAGTGGAATGGATTTTTTGATAGTGAAAAAGACCGCGCGGCCAGTGTATTTCGGCGGAATAAACTTTGACATTTTGAATTTTTCGATTATGGATACGTTAAAAAAAGCACTGCCAAAGTTCGCGGAAAATGTAAAACAAAACACAAATTACGTTATGTAAATCGCTTTATTGCTTCTCAAAATATTCTCCTTTAAAATCTATACACTTTTGCATGCGACGAAACCAATCTTCAAAACAATTTTGCCACTCTGAGCGAGGTACCTTCAAAATAAGTGATTTAAATGCTTCAACGGCCTCTTTAGGCGATGAAAAACGCTCGCCACGCATTTTATTTTTGATATGTCGAAATAGGAAGAAGTCATTGGGCGATAAATCAGGCGAATATGGGCAATGAGTCATTAATTGGATGTTGTTGCTGGTCAAAAACTCTACAGTTCGCCGTGCTGTGTGAGCGCTTGCATTGTCATGATGAACAATGATTCGCCGGTTTATGTAGTTCCTTCTGATTTCAGCGATAACTTCCGGCAAACAAACTGAAGTATACCAGTCAGCATTAACTGTCCTTCGATCTTCTAATGCAACAGTTGCAACATGACCGGTTTTTCCGAAGAAACAAGCAATCATTCTTTTCGAAACGCTTCGTGAACGCACCACTTTTGTGGGTTTAGGTTCATTTTGGAACACCCATACAGTCGATTGCTGTTTAGTTTCAGGCTCATATGAATAAATCCAAGATTCGTCGCCTGTTACGATGTAATATACCGAATTTGAACGACCCCCTTCGAATTTCTTTAGCATTTCCTTGCACCACTTGCCACGTGCCTGTTTTTGTTCTTCTTTCAAATTGTGTGGGATCCAACGACTGCAAAGCTTCCTGACATGCAAATGATCGTGCAAAATCGTATGTATTTATTTCGCTTCAATGCCTAAGGATGCCTCTATCTCACTATACGTCACATGCCGATCTGACAAAATCATTTCACGCACAGCATCAATATTTTTCGCGACAACAGAGGTGCATGGACGACCTTCGCGAAGATCGTCATCAAACGTTGGTCTTCCACGCTTGAATTCTGCGAACCATTTGTAAACCATAGTTTTGGATGGTGCTTCATCCCCAAATAACGATTTAAGTTTTTCCACACATTGCTGCGGTGTTAAACCGTATCGAAAATCATAAAAAATCTTCACTCGAAAGTCACGATTCGAAATTTCCATATTTCACACAATTATTACTCCCGTTAAATTTTTTTGAAACGAAACCGACCAGTTTGAAATCGAACTGTCAACTGAATTATAGGTTAAAAACGTCAAATTTTACGAATATGACAATCGCAGAACGCTGGAAATGCGTAGAGTACTTGATTCTGCGAACTTTAGCAGTGCCCCTCGTACGACTCTTCGTAAAGCGTTTAGCAAGATAACAAATTAGTCGGATACTCTATTAAATTCGGAAAATAAAAATTTGAAAGAAATAGAAACAATATTTGAATTGTCACAAGAGAAGAGATTTTCTAAAAACTACTTGAATCTACAGCATATGTACCCTGAAAACATGTATTTTAAGTATTATTTTATACAATATAATTTGTTATTTACAATTCCGTGTTTTATTTTCTAATCACTTTAAAGAATATAAAGTCATTTAAAAATTCAAAGTAGGCGCGCTTGCTGCGCATTAGCATCAGCGCCGCGTAGCGACCTGGATGGCGTTAATCTGATGGTTCGGTCTCTCTCACGTATAAGTGAAGCTTCCTCTAGTATCTTCCTTGGTTGAGATTTACCATAAAGTTTGCTTTCGTATTTGTTGCTATGCAAAAAAATCGTATAAAATAAAAATTTATCGGGGGTAATATCAAAAAACCTTCTAATTTTATCGATAATTTTTTAATTTGCAAGATTTTTTGGCTTAACAACAAACACGAAAGCAAGCAGTATTGCAAATCCCGACTGCGAAAGAAGAGTAGTTTTACATAATATCTGTTGGCTTGAGTAATTTTGCTTAAAAGAAAAAAAATGAGTGCTAAAAGATAAAAATTTATCAGAGTAAATCAAAAAGTCGTATGGTATTTTAACAAATTCTAAATATTCTGGTAATAGTAGATGAAATAAGTAGTTCCAATAAGACACAACTACTGAATTATAAACATATAATTTTATTATAAAGTTGACATTCCACACTATAAACGATTCTAATTAACAACTGACTAAAGTAACAGATATCTTTGATTATACAATACAATATATAAACATGAACATACATATAAAGAAAATGCTGTGTTACAATATTATCAACATTCCCCCTTAACATTGCATTTTCTTTTCACAACAATTCCTTATACCAATAACATTTCTATAATAACAAAACTTATCTTTACTTAAAGACTTAGTTAACATATCAACCTTTTGTTCTGAAGAAGGAATATACTTAATTACAATATCACCTTTTTGTATAACATCTTTAATAAAATGGTGTTTGATATCTATATGTTTAACTCTTTTACTTTCTCTATTTTTAGCTATATGAATACAACTCAAGTTATCTTCAAAGATTAAAACAAATTCACAATTTATATTTAAATCATTTAACAATCCTTTGAACCATAAACTTTCAGCCACTAATGAGCTAAGAGCAACATATTCGGCTTCTGCAGTAGATAGTGATACAATCTTTTGCTTTCTAGTAGCCCACAAAACAACATTTCCGAACAAGGATAAACAAAAACCTGTAAAACTCTTTCTATCTATGCAGTCTGTGGCCCAATCAAAATCTGTATAGCCTGTTACATCATGTTCTTCTGGAGATGTATTCTTATAATACAAACCAAAATTCTTAGTATACTGTAAATATCTCAAAACTCTTTTCAAGTAATTCCAATGTGTATCATTAGCACAATCCTGAATTCGACTGAATAAATTAACAGCAAAACTCAAGTCAGGTCGAGTGCCAATGACTAAATACATTAAACAACCAACAAGTTCTCTAAAAGGATGCTTTGTTAATAATTTAATATTTGTTTCTTTGGAAAGTATTAAACCTTTTTCTACTGGGGTAGCTATACCTTTACAATCAGTCATGTTGAATCTTTTTAATAATTTTTCAATAAATGACTTTTGATGTATTTTAAAAGTATTATTTTCAAAATCCCTTTCTATTTCTAGACCTAAAAAATATTTAAACTGGTCCCAAATTAAGCACATCAAACTTTGACTTCAGTTTCATTTGAAAAGCACTGATAACATTTTTATTATTATGAATAATCAAAATATCATCAACATATAAAAATACATAAAATCTTGAGTCATTACCTTTTACATAAAGACAAGTATCAAAAAACGGAACATAGAAAACCATTTTCAACATCTTGGACTTTGTTTCAATCCATATAATGACTTGTTAAGTTTACAAACATATTCGTCACTTTTTATTTCTTCTGGCAAATACATATAAATTTCTTCTTGTAGTTTCCCATGTAAAAACGCAGTTTTCACATCTGTTCTACGTACATGTTTTCTTTGTTTGCAATCACCAATAATGTTCCCAAGGTTGACAGTTTACCAACAGGTGCATACGTTTCGTTACACTCAGATGTTTTATACTCTTTTGCTACTAATCTGGCTTTATAAACATTTTCACTTTTTCTTCTAAATACCCAACGACTATTGATGATATTCTTCACTTTGGGTTTTTCAACTACTGTCCATGTTTGATGTTTCTTATGTGATTTCAATTTTTCTTCTATAGCTTTCATCCATTTTTCTTTCTCATCTGATTCTAAAGCTTCTTTCTTCGTTCTTGGTGCATCATATATTAAATTTTCTACACTGAGAGCTGAGAACTCACAGTCATGGAAATTATCACACTCATGGTCTTGTAAATATGATGGTTTCTTTCTGATTCTCTTTTCTCTCTGATTTGTTTCTAAATTTTCTTCTTTTTTTTCTGATTTCATTTGTTCAATGTTCTGTTCTTCATGTGATTCTCTTCTTCTTTCTTCTTCTGTTTCTTTCAAATACTGTATTTCTGGATCTACATAAACAATTCTTTTTGATTTCTTATTTTCTTCGTTAAATATAACATCTCGTGCCCTAATTACTTTCTTTTCTTCAGCGTTCCGTAGTCTATAACCGTTGTTACAGTATCCAATCATGTATAGTTTCTTCGATTTTTCTGACATTTTGCTTTCTTTATGTTCTTTATTTACATATGTATAAGTTTCTGATCCAAAAATTTTTAGTTTCTCATAGTTCGGTACTTCACCATTCCATATTTCAGCAGAAATTTTTCTATTAACTGTTGGTAGTCGATTAATTATATATGCAGATGCATAAACTGCTTCTCCCCACATTTCTTTATTAAATATTGAGTCTGCTATCAATGTCTGGCCTTTTCTATTATGGTTCTGTTTAGTCTTCCGGCTTTACCGTTCTGTTGCGGTGTGTATGCTATAGTAGTTTCTATTTGGATTCCTTTTTTATTGCAGTATTCTTGAAATGCTTTATTTAAATATTCTTTACCGTTATCGCATCTGAACCTGGACACTCTGGAATTAAATTTTGCCTCAACCATTTCTGTGTACTTCTTGAAACAATCTACCACTTCTGTTTTACTTTCTAGCAAGTAAACAACTACAAAATGACTATAGTCATATACAGAGTGAGTCATCGAAATGCCCGTCTTCGATATCTCCCTTGTCGTTAGAAATACGGCATAAATTTATTAACAAAATTTATACGACTACTAAAGGAGCATAACGTAAAATTATTTTCACATATACAGGGTGTTACGTAACGGGTGGCGAGAATTGTTCGTCTTTTTTTAAATGGAACATCCTATATATTTTGAATTGTATTCCATTCACCTATACTGACGTATTAATTTTGTTTTAGTTTTCTGCGGCGTTGTCAAGTTTTTCCGTTTTTTCTCTAAAAAAGGCCGAATACACGCATTGCTTTGTGAAGACGTACTGAAGTTATTTTAATAGTAAAATTTAAGAATTTTTTTTTCTGCACAACTGTAACTATACTCTATGTTTTGACATAATTTTTTTTAATGTAATTATACAGGGTGTTCAATAAAGCGGATCAAATGTACTCAACTTCAAATGACTATAACTCGCCATTTTCAAATGGAGCATCCTATATTTTATTAATCTGTTGGGTGTCATTTTGTATTACCTTCAATTATTATTAAGGGTATTCCATGTCTAAAACCAATAATATCGGAGATTTTTCCATTTTTCAATAATTTAATTTATTCAATTAAAAATTAAATCTAGTATACCATGGATATGGTTTTGTTTTAATTTATTGTTTTGTTTTAATTTACAAAATATTTTCAATGTAACCGAAACATATTTGCAGACGGATTATAAATGAGTAATTTACTCTTCGCAGTATATTTGCGTCGACAATTTCAAATCAGTTACGAATTTTCAACATACTTTTTTGATAATAATATTAACGAACAAAATTATTGTGAATTGTGATTCCAATACGATGGTGCACCAGCTCACAACAGTCTTCAGATTAGGCATTATTTAAATGAAAAATTTCCTAAAAGATGGATTGGACAAGGTCGTCCAAGTAATTGGCCCGCAAGATTTTCGGATCTTACAAACTTACATTATTTCTTGTTTATCGGTTTATCAGACAGCAGCAACTACACGAGAGAAGATATGATGGAGCGAATTCGTAATTGTTTTGAAACTGTCAACGCAAATATACTGCGAAGAGTAAATTACTCATCTAAAAACTGTCTGCAAATATGTTTGCGTAATAATGCCAATTAGATTGGAAATATTTTCTAATTAAAACAAAATAATTTCCATGGTATACTAGGTTTAATTTTTAATTCAATACATTAATTTAGTGAAAAATCGTTAAAAACTCTGAAATTATTGGTTTTAGACATAGAATACCCTTAATAATAAATGAAGCTAATACAAAATGGCATACAACAAAATAATAAAATTTAGAATGTTCCATTTGAAAATGGCGAGTTATAATCATTTAAAATGGAGTAAGTTTGATTCGCCTTATTGAACATCCTGTATAATTACATTTAAAGAAAAATATACCAAAACATAGAGTATAGTTACAGTTGTGCAGAAAAAAAATTTTTAAATAGTACTATTAAAATAACTTCAGTACGCCTTCACAAAGCAATGCGTGTATTCGGCCTTTTTTAGAGAAAAAACGGAAAAACTTGACAACGCCGCAAAAAACTAAAACAAAATTCATAAGTCAATATAGGTGAATGGAATACAATTCAAAATATATAAAAATATATAGGTGTTCCATTTAAAAAAAGACGAATAATTCTCGCCAAGCCGTTACGTAACACCCTGTATATGTGAAAATAATTTTACGTTATGCTCCTTTAGTAGTCGTATATATTTTGTTAATAAATTTATGCCGTATTTCTAACGACAAGGGAGATATCGAAGACGGGCATTTCGATTACTCACCCTGTATAGTTAACATGTATTTCTTGTTATCATACGTAGCTGGATTTATCGGTCCACACAGATCAGAATGTATGAGTTCTAGTATTCGCTTACTATGCCGATATTCTTTATTGAACGGTAATCTTGTTTGTCGGCCTTTAGTACAAGGTTCGCACAGAATTTCTGATTTTGAAGTTTCGCAATTTATCAATTTTCCTTTCTTTAATTCTTTAATTTTCTCCATATATGCATGACCAAGTCGCCTGTGCCATATCTCATCACTTGTAGGTACAGAATATGCTTTCTGTGCTGTTACTTCTTTTGCCTTGAATTCTACTTCATACAAATTATTTTTTTATGACCTTCTTTGATTACATGCTGATTTTTGTAAATTATTACTTTATTCTTCTCAAATTTTACGCCCAAACCTGATTGTTCTATTTTGTTTACAGAAAGTAAATTGCTTCTTAATTCAGGAACATATAAAACATTCCTCAAGGTACATTCTTCTGTTAAAATAGTTTAAACTTTTATTGTCATTAATGATTCTTCTTTCTTTGCGATGTTTATTCTTATAGGATTTTTTAAATTAATATCTTGGTGAAAATATTTATCTGTGTTTATTAAGTGATCTGAAGCACCAGAGTCTACATAAAAATGAATGGTCGCACCTTTATTCTTTGCAGTGATATTATTCCCGGCAATAAAACATATTTCATTTTGTTTTACTTCTGTGTTATTTGCTTCTTTTGTACTATAATTGCTCTTTTCATTCTTTCGAGGTCTAAATTTGCATTCTGATTCCTTGTGGCCTTTTTTTCCACACTTGTAGCATTCAAAATTAAAAGTTTTTGTTTCTGTTTTATTATATTTATTTCTTTTATTCCAAAAGGCCTGCGAATTCTCATTTTCATTTACTCTTAGTCCTTTTCTTTTTATTTCTTCTTCAATTAATCTATTTTTAACAAATTCTAAAGTGAGATTATTGTTTATTGTTTCTATTGTAGTAACAACATTGTCAAATGTACTTGGCATTGCTAACAACAAATAGCAAATGATCTCACTTTCACTAGTGTAACCCCCTTAAAACGAGGGTACATTATAAAAATGGGTCCTGTCGAGATTGGGAGTCAGCAGAAATAAATCTTCGTTCCGTTGGACAACTTACATGATCTATATTGAACAATAGTCAATGATGAAGGTACTCTACAGCTTACTATACTCTACTGTACTTACTTACTTCCTTACATATTACCACTTATATATATATATATATATATATATATATATATATATATATATATATATATATAAATTATTTGTAAAAGTCCTAAGTCAGCAAAATAAGGGTCACAAATAAACAATAGCTGACCTACTTACTTAATCATTGCATGAACTATAAAGTGCTGACTTAGACTTGTTACACTAGGTTTAGCATCAGATCCTTTAAGTTCTCTGACAAGTTTGTCAAACTAAATAAAAAATGTATTAAGCGGATTATCTTCATTATATTTTAGTGTCAACAATTTCTTTCTTAACAATAACTGTGACGCAATACCAGTGCGTTGAAATGTGGTCGTTAATTTTTGAATGATTTCTTGGGCTGTCTCACATTCTTTAATTATTTCTAGGTGACTATCCGCTATGCATTGAACAAGGATATTCTTCGCCTTGGAATTTTTGATTTTCTGTGCAGCTGTCAATTCTTCAACTTTTATGAAAACGTCTTCTAAAATGTCTAAGAGACCATTTCCTTCTAGGACCAGCCTTACTCTGAAAAGCCAATTCCCGAAATCTGATCCGTTGAATGTTGTAATACCATGATTATTAATTCTGTATTCCATCTCCATTATATTCTTAGTTCAGCGGGTCTGGGCCCATAACCTGAACAAATTCTAAATATTCTGGTAATAGTAGAAGAAATAAGTAGTTCCAATAAGACAACTACTGAATTATAAACATATAATTCTATTATAAAGTTGACGTTCCACACTATAAACAATTCTAATTAACAACTGACTAAAGTAACAGATATCTTTGATTATACAATACAATATATAAACATGAACATACATATAAAGAAAATGCTGTGTTACAATATTATCAACAGTATTTGATAAAATAAAATCCAAATACAACACAAAATGAAACTTGAAATATTAATTAACTGTCACAATGACAGTTATAAACAATAACAACTACAGTTCAGCTTTCTTGTGGTGCGGTTTATTGCTGATCAGCAATAGTGGGAGAAAGTGAGAAAGAAGATAGTGACGTGAACCGTACCACAAGGAAGCTGTACTGTATTTGTATACTTGATAGCAAGGAAACGGGGTATTATCGGGGTAACGGGATTTTGTCAGTAAAAATATAACAAGAGAGTGAGAATAAATTAAAAATAATTTGACAGATCTTCCGAAAACTTGTTGCCAGGCAACAGCCACGAAAGACCGTAGGACTTGAATAGCTATTGCCAAATGGCAACAAGGTTGAGAAGGATACCGAAGAATTATTTTCTAATTTATCGAACACTCGAGTTATATTTAATTAGATTTTTTTATTTCATCATCAGGTACGCCAATAAATCTACCTTTTTTGCTCATTTTTACTTGTGTTGATAACTATCTGATATGTAACATCTGTCATCAAAAATAAAAAAGCTGCAGAGACTATTCCCAGGAATTCTCAGTTAAATAATGACAGGATTAGTTTAAACGCAGACACGTGACGTACTACGAAGCATTTCATTGGTTCTAACAAACGTCAAAAAATAATCAGTATAATACTGTTCCCATTGGTTGAATTTTCAAGTGTTGTGCATCAAGATTAGTCTTGTAATATTACTACCGGTAATAACATGCAAATGAAATTATCACCCTGTTTCACTGAAATACAGTAATACAGGAACACTCATTGACTTTGGAAATGCGAGCCGAGGGAGACAGGCAATATATGGGTAATCATCTTTATTAATAAGAAATTTTAAAGAAATTAACATACAATGATATTGAAATAAAATGTTAAGTTTAAAAATTAAATAATCCATTAATAGAATTGAGTGCAATTATGTATATGAATTTAAAGAAATTTCCAAATATTTAAACAATACACTTTAAAATATTGGTTTTTATTTTTGGACAGGACAGTGCAATATGTTTTTACACAGCAGCTGCTCAACAAACCTACATCAACCGCTCTAAAAACAAGTGTAATGGTACGGTTTCCTAGACGCGACAAGCCGCGGCGGCCGGTCGCCGCGACTTTACTCCGATCGCTAGTCTCAGAGCACTTGTGTTTTCCTAGACGCGACACGCGACAGCTGCAGTTCAGAATGAAACGAATTATTTTACAAAATAATTATATCTTTATGTTTTTCATTGCTCCTATCATATAACACATTATTTTCGCGTACTTCTAAAACCAATTTCTCGTCATCCGCGGCTGAAAATGTTGATTTCGCCATTTTGCCGCCGGCGACTGTCGTGGAGTACTGCTCACTATACCAGTCACGCGTTTGTCGCCGGGGCAGACGAACTGCCGCGCAGTCGCAGTCGCGCCGAGGAAACCACTTCTTATAATTAGCCTATAAGCAGAGATTTATTTATTTATTTATTTATAAGAAGAAGGCCGCACAACAGGACAAGTCCCAATAACCGTGCAGCACTAATAACATACAAAAATTTCTACATTATTGTCAAAACAAATACAAAAAATATTTATACACAAAGGTACATATTATAAATTTAATTAACCGAAGTTAAATGAAATTAAATTAAAAAGTGAAAAATAACAACAGATATGAATCATTTCAGATCCACAGAAAAAAAGAAAATTCAAGTACAATGCTTAAATACAAAAGTCTTAAATGTTTTCAATGTACAGTTATAAATGTTAGGAAAGTTAGACATTATTGATAAATTATTAAATGTGGATATCATTCTAAGAAGTGGGGCATTGACGGCTGAGTTAGTTCTACAGCTTGAAACAGTAAATAAATTTCGCAATCTGGTGGAATATGACGGTATTCTGAATGATATTTTATTAAGTAATGCTGGACTATCAATGATATTGTTTAGCAACTTAAATAAAAATGTTAGATCCATAATTGTTCGACGTTTTCGTAAAGATGTTAATACAATAGAGTTATTTGGAAATTTTTTACTTAAAATGTACAAAAATTTTCTTTGAATTCCTTCAATTCGATTTATGTATATTTGATAAAAAGGAGACCAGCAAATAGCGGCAAATTCAAGATGAGAACGAACAAGTGAATAGTACAAAGATATGAAAGTACCACAACTTTTGAATTTATCCCCAATTCTTAAAATAAATCCTAGCATTTTATATGATTTTTTGACAACATTGTCAATGTGTAAATCAAAAATTAATTTACTATCTAAGAGAACTCCTAAATCTTTTACATGATTTACTCGGTTCACATTGTTTCCGTCGAAAGAGTAATTATAAGTATATGTATTTCTGTTCCTAGAAAATGTTATACATGAACATTTATCGAAATTAAGGGTTAAATCATTAGAATTAAGATAGCAGTCAAGTCTGCTAAGGTCCTCTTGAAGTGCCAAACAGTCAGATAATGAATTAATTCGCATATAGACTTTTAAATCATCAGCGTACATATTAAAGTTGGCATTTAGAAAACATTTCTTAATATCATTTATAAAGATAATAAATAAAAGTGGTCCAAGATGGGATCCCTGCGGGACGCCAGAAGTAACAGGGAAATATTCAGATTTATATCCATTTAGCGTAACACATTGTTGTCTATTATTGAGATAAGATCTGAACCAAGAAAGCAAATCACCATGTATACCGAGTACCTCTAACTTTGACAGTAAGATTGTGTGGTTAATCTTATCAAAAGCCTTACTGAAGTCCGTATAAACCGCATCAACTTGTACCATGTCGTCCATGGAAGAAAGAACGTAATCTGTAAATTCAATTAAGTTTGTTTCTACTGATCTTCCGGAATAGAAACCATGTTGCTCAAAATTTATAATATTTTTTACAGAGGCAAATAATTGTCTGTAAATAATTTTTTCAAAAACTTTTTCAAAGACACATAGTATCGATATTGGACGATAATTCTGAACAAGGTTTCTATTACCATTTTTATGTATAGGAATAACTAAAGCTTTTTTCCATAAATTAGGACAGTGACCTTCAGTAAGTGATTTCTCAAAGATTAGCTTTAAAGGCAGAGAAAGAGATTCGGCACACTCTTTTACAAAAAGGCTGGGGATACCATCGTGGCCAGCACCCTTATTAATATCAAGAGATGTTAGAATTTGATGAACCTCACTTTCCGTAACTAATATCTTATGTAGATCAACAGTAGTATTACAATAATCAGTGGCATACTGTGTATGTGAAGCATTAGTATCTAAAAAAGCAGTCTGAAAATGGTTAGCAAACATGTTACATATTTGAGTGCCATCAGATGAGTTAACCCCGTTGAACGTCATGTTGCAAGGAATGTTGGACTTTTTGACAGAGGATACGAATGACCAAAATTTTTTCACATTATTTGGGATTTCATTTTCAACATTATTTATGTATTGCATGTAACAAAGTTTGGATAAAGTTTTTACCTTTTGACGTAACGAAGAAAATTCCAAATAATATGATTCATTTCCAAAACGTTTAAATTTGTTGTGGGCTTTGTATTTAGCCTTGACAAGCCTTATTAATTCTGGTGAATACCAACAGGGATATGATTTTTTTGTGACATGTTTTTTAGGCACAAAATTATTAATTGCTCTATTTAAAATGCCATAAAATTTATCCAACGCATCTTCAGTACTCAAATTCTCAAATTCTGATGTCCAGTTAATATTGATTAAATAATTGTTTAATGAAATATAATCTGCCTTTTTAAATAATAATACTTCCCTTGAATTGAATGTTAAGACGGAATGGGCTTCAAATCCACAGTGAACGATTAACGGAGGATGATGTTCATCAACCTTAGTAAGAGGACTGTAACACGGCTTGACAGTTACATAATTATTATTGGAAAAAATTAAATCAAGATAATGATTATTTTGATTAGGAATACCATTAAATTGTTTAAGATTACAGTACGACATAAAATCAACAAATTCAGAGGATACAGCATTATTTGTATTATTAGAAATATAACAATTATTAAATGGACGCCATCGTAATAGTGGTAAATTAAAATCGCCACATATTAAAAACTGATCCTTTGGCTGAGAGTCGATAACAGATATTAAATTATTCACAAAAATATTCCGAGATTCATCACACTTTGGAGGAATATAAACACAGCATATATGTAGTTTAAAGAATTTGCAGTATACAGTTACCCACACATCTTCTACGCTTGTTGACCACTCTGGTTTAGAAACACATTTAATATCACTTTTCACGCCAATAAGTACGCCACCACCATCGTCTTTGTGTGAACAGGTAGATTGTCTATCACGTCTAAACACGGAATAATTATCACCTAGCACTTCACGGTCAAACACTGATGCGTTTAGATTTGTCTCGGTTAGACATAAAATGTCAAAATCACTTGTTGAAGAGCTAGATTTAATTTCAAAGGTTTTAGTTCTTAATCCTCGGACGTTCTGGTAGTACACGCTTAAAGCCATGAGGAGTGAATATGATATTATATTAACAAAAGGTGCTTAATTCAGTTTTTTAATATCTTGTTCCGTGTATATTGTGTGAACTTTGGAATCATCAGTTTTTCTCGTAAGTATCTTTGCATTTTTGGTCCAAACATATTTGTAATTTTTAAGACGAAGTTCTTCACGAGCCAATTTAAATAAATGCGTATTATTATTTGTTAAATGATCATTAACATAAATATTTTGTGAAGTGCCTTCATACCCTAAATCGTTTGTTGTTAATCTTTGCATTTTGGAAGCAGTCATAAATTTTTGTTTCACATTACGTGAGATAAATTTAACAACAATGTTTTTAGGTCGTCTCGTATTACTTTTATCAAACTGTGGAACACGATGGGCAGCGTCAAGATCATTCTCAGTGATATTAATATTAAGTTTTTTACCCATATTGGAAACAATATCATTTATATTCTCATTGGGCTTCTCTGGGATGTTCTGTATAACTACATTGTTTACACGTGAGTATTGCTCCAAATCATTAATTTTATTATTTAATTGAAGTACTTGCGACTTTAGTTCCAGGTTTTCAGATTTCAGTTTTTCTAACTCTTTCAATTTCTGGTTAATTGTAATTAAGTTTTTTTCAAAATCTGTTATTTTATTGCTGCAAAATTGAACTGATTCTATTATGGAATCTAATTTAGAATCTAATTCAGATTTAAATATTTTCAGTTCGGTGCTTATGTCGCTAGCTTTCGATGGAGAAACTTCGCCGAAATCCAGAGCGGCAGACACCTTGGAAGCGCCCTTCGGCCTACATTTCGGACATAACCAGGCGATAACACTAGCATCAAGCAATGTACTTTGTTCGGCATTAAACTTGATATCAGTGCAAGCTTGATGATAAAGGGAAGCACACTTGAAGCAGTGCAACCCTGGATATTTATTGTTGACACTTCTGCTACATCTGCTGCAGTTTGGCATGGTGACGTATTGTAGATTAGACACGATGAGACAAAGCAAATATTAATTAGCAATTTTGCAATTTTTAACGGTCTATGTATCACAAAAAAGATTGATTTACATCAATTTCAAGCTAAACACAAAACTGTACTGTTATATAAATCACTTCACATAAAATAGGCACTTTTATTTATAAATAGACTAATTTTGAGAATTTTTTAAACTATATTTACACTCAAATTTTTCGAAAATAGAGGAACTAAGAAAAAACTATCTGTACGCTTTGACAACGATAACGCAACGATGTCGCGCGACTAGTCGCCGCGGATTGTCGCGTCTAGGAAACCGTACCTTAAGACGGAAAAGAGTAGCCCACGACATCTACCTGTCTCATGCTCGTTTTTCGTTTTCATAAAAGCCTACTAGTGTGCATTCCAGGATTACTATATATCAGTGCCTTGTTTTGGTCTATTGCTAAAACAAATTTTGATAGCTACTCGTAATTTTCTAATTTAAAGTATAAATAACTCAGATTTATTAAACAAAATTGTGCTTCAAATCGATGTTGTTGTTCCAAATGTTATTTCAATACAACAAAACTTAGGCTAGTACCGCCGATGTTTTGGTGTTGAGTACATTAAAGGCCGTCGCGCACTACAGCGACGCGAAGCGCGGTGAAGAGCAATTTTTCATCCAATATATTCTTATGTGTATACGCGCATTTTGGAGCGGCGAAGCGCAGAGCAGCGAAGCGACTCTCCGGAATTCTTCAGCGAGAATATTTTTCGCTTCTCTGCTCTCAAGTGGGCGATAGCGCACCTACCTAAATCATAACGAATACACTCAGAACAAATCGGAAATAAATTTGACATCTTCTGTCGATCATGCAATACGAATAGTTTAAAAATGTGTAACATAGTAGAAAAATTTGTTGTTTTACTAGTATAGTAGTAGTATAATCTTTAATATTTGCTTTCCGGTCTTAAATCCATACATTTAGTAACCTTTTCTATAACATAATTGAAGTTGCTATTTACAATACATTTGTAATATAAACAAATAAATAATTAAATTCTCCTTTTCCCCACTGTTCTTATCCACGCTAGGCCTCTCCGTGAATCTGCATTGTCTTTGTTTTGTTAATCCTTTCCCATTTTAAATACTGTGGTAATTTCGATGTTCTTATTTTGTTGTACTCCGTGTTATACCTCGATGTTTTAATTTTATTTATTCGTTCCTGATTTTGGATGCCTATATTTCTTTGTAATATTATGTCTACTGTACTTTGGTCTCTTTCCCTTGTTACGTTTCATTTTGTCCTGCGCTCATTATCCTACTTTTCTGATTTCCTTGCAAATTCCTATTGTTCATATTCTTGTTCTTGTCGTTCATTCCTCGCGTAGTTAATTTATTTCATCCGTAAAGTTGCTGCAATTTAGTTAACAAGTTAGATGTTTTCTATCTTTCAATGTTTAGAATAGTAACGTACCTGTCAAAAGCTTTGTAGATCTAATTTTAGTTTATTTCAACCTTTGATTTAACTTCCGTATCGTTGTAACCTAAATTACGTTCGTATTAGTATCTTCATTTCACTACTTACCTCGTTCAGTTCCCACATTTCATTATCCACTCATCATTCATATCGTTTTGTGTTGATTCTATCATTCACCTTGCTTGTCAGCTGTCTGTGACAGATGTCACGTGATCATTTAATTCTCTTGTGTCGCAAATTTATTTCGTTCTGGTAGGCCACCAGGTTTAAATTTCTGTTTAGGGGCAAGTCTACGGCGAGGGCGCGTGAACTTATCAAAGACGCTGAATTTAAAGTTAATGAATGCGTGAATTTACTTGATTTTTTCAGATATTTTTTCTTGAACAAAACCGTTAGAATACTTATAGTTTTTCAGTCAAGTTGCGAAGTTGTGTTTTTTTTTAGATTAGTTTTTCGTAATTGGGTTACGATAACTAGACCAAGGATTGGGATTATAAAATTCACACTTATTAGAATATTGTGTTTATTCTACGGCTAGTCCGGATTCAGCAGCTGACGCGAATTTAAAAACAATTCTTTTAGCCGCATACCATCATAGGTAAGAGATAAAGTCCAGTTAAAAGAAATTCATGTTCCTAACTCCGTTATTCTTTTCAGTCTATTTACTCATGTCCGAATATATAGTTATGTACGAATGTTCCTTATGACTAATTATTTTCGAATACTATTTATTAGTATTGAGTCATCTATTATTGAGTCATTAAGACCAAACACCTTGGGGTCGTTTTCGCTGGTTTGCATTACTTGTGCTGTTGGAGAGCACTATTTTCTGGGAAACAATTGCCGTTCTGGTTGCGATTCAAATTGTAGAAAAGACGAAGATTTCTTCATCGGTTTGAAGTGAGACAGTTCGTGACGTCATCACTCGCAGTCGCCGCCATCTTGTGGACGTAACTTCGTGCCGGCTCGGAATCACCCGGACACTTGCCGACCGTCGAGCCATTCCACACTAGGGGCATCTCCAACTCACAGCTAAGCGCAACCAATATTTTCCTTTTTTTATTTACTGTTATTCAACCATTGTTTCACTTTATTTTATATTTGTTTATTCGGGACAAGTTAGACGCACTTACGTGTACGGGGCACTCCACGCCACTACTTATTATTGAGCGTAGACCATTTGTTCTATTGCAACCGCGTTGTGTAGCGCGTGTAACCATAGGCCGAAGGGCTGCTTTGTTATTTAATAAGTGCGTCGAGTATTCAAATGGTACATTCACTTCGGGTTTTTTGGGCCCGCACTCCTTCCGCTATCACGACTCACGGCGACCCTTCGCGTCCGGCAGTTCCTTCATTTTGCTGCTCAAGGTATTGGACGTTCCAGTGCCGTACGTCATACGTTGTCCGAATTGCACTCAGTTCAATATAGTTTACTTATTGTTCATTTGCGCGCTGATTATTTACAAACCTACCGCCACCTGCCCCTTGTCCACTGTTATCCTACGAAGTTGTTGGTTCCTTCAGTTGAGCTGTCGACGTCTTTTGACCGACTGACGTCCATCGAGGTTCAACCCAGGAAAATCGCTACCATTATCAAGTACTAAGCCGGGTTGTTTGTTTGTAGCCTCCAGCACAAGCACACACTAGCACAAGAAATGAATTTGACAGGTAAGAAATGCTTTGTAATTCATGTTCATTAATTGGTGAAAACTTCTCGCAAGTGCGCGTTGGTACTACATTTGTCGCTTCGCGTCGCTCTAGTGCGCGACGGCCTTTAGGGTTACGTTAGCGTTTTCAATCTCATTCAAAACAAATAATTATACAGTACATTCGCTGATTAAATATAAGCTCTTAATTTGATTAAAATATGTGGGTTAATAAATGAAGATATTGTTCGTGAAACCGAAGCAGCACAGCGTCGGTTCCACTCGCAAATACAATCGATGATATCATATCACCTATTATTATATTAGCTCTGATAATACTATGTATAAAGTATTTCAATCGCTTGTGAATAATAGTTGTTTTAGTCAATAAAAATAAATGTGTAATATGGACCAATACCTGTTAATTTTAACAAGCAAACAATGTCTGTTCATTATATTAGATTTTCATTAGAAAACGTAGGCTTTTACGAAACCGAAAACGACAGACATATAAATATCGTGGGCCACGTTCCTTTGTGTAACTAGTTTGTAGAACGGTTGATATATGAAAACATTATACAACAAAGACAGATAGCCCAACAACTAGCTGTCTCTCTCGGCTCGCATTTTCAACGTCAGTTAGCGTTCCAGTATTGTTTCATTTCAGTTTTATTAGCTTTTAAATAGCTATTTTTGTAATAAGTTGCGAAAGAAATGTGTGTTAAGCACGTCTAGTATTTAAAATACGATTTCACAACGTATTCCATATAAGATTTTTTATATTAGCGTTTTTAAACAGATGTCAACAATTTTCAAAATTAAATATTAGACACGTGTCAAGTTGAACTATTAGTTATTATAGGATTAATTATGTTGTTTAATAAAAATTGCTGTCATTGTGCTCGGTGCATAAATTTTCGTTAGAATTTTACTTAAAATAAGTAACTCAGAGATTGATTCTGACATTGAAAATGGAGCAGAGGTTGCACTGGTTCAAATGTACTCGTACATGCACAGCATGCAAAGCTGCACATTCATTTCTAATAAGACAATATACTATAAACTTAGTATAATCGATGGAGGGTAAAATGCAATAAATGTTAAGAAAAGTTGAATCCAATAGATGTTTTACACTAATATAGTTAAAACCTAGTATAATGATATAAAAAAAGTTTACACATAAACAATTGCGGATTTATGAAAAAAATATATCTCAGTAATTAGAAATTTTTATAAAGAGCATATAATTAGCTACAAATAAAGGTATTTTTTTTTTCAATAATGATAATTTTTTAGGAAAATGCATTTAATGAATAAAATAAAAATTTCTGTTTTTATATTACAATGGAAATATCCATTTTGACCATGGCGTAAATAGTAATGGTGTGACAATGCGCATGTATTTTTGCGCTCTTTCTAACTGATGACGTAGATCTGGGAGCAAGTCGAATACAGTAATACTAATATAAACGAAATATTTATTTAATGCTATTAATAATAAATATTTACAATTAAATCAAGTAGGTTGATGTTAAAAAAATATAATAGATATTAAATTAAATAAAAATTAAGCATTTATATATCAAAATTATTTTATCCATTTGTCCTTAATTACTAAAATTACATAACATTTATATATTGAAAATGAAACATACAAAAAAATATGAATTACTTGAAAATAATTGTTTAATTTTTTAGAATTTAAAAATTTTCGAACTAATTTTCGTTTGTTATTTTCAAAGCTGATTTTTTTTGTTGAGATGTCTTTAATTAATATATACGTGCTAGGCATAAAATAACTTCATACGGAATAATTATATTAGCAGATAATAGTCGAATAAAATTTTTTCGCAGGAAAGACAATTTCCTAAGAACTTTCAAATTCTTTATCCAGAATTGATGCCACTTGGAGCAACTCGTCACTGGGGTGCATTATATTACCTCGCGAAATAAAATGTATCCAGTCTGGCTCTCGAGTTTTCAATGCAAACTTTTAGTTTTTGATCACAAATATAATAACTGTATTTATTATGAAGTCTATGTGTCACATACTTAGCTATATATTGGAGATCCTCATGAGTTTTTTCTTGAAGTACATATTTTTCAAAAATATTTATTTAATGTTATTAAATAACTAGGTATTTCAAAATGTGTCATTTCCTCTTCATTATAAGTTTAATCTTTGGTTACATTGTTATTAAATTTTGTGAAAATTCAATTGAACAGAGTTTATGAGTTTTGCTGTATTTTTATTTCGAATAAACACAGCACCGGAGTGTCCCATATTATTTTATGTTGTAAGTAGACATTTAATTTATGTTTGTTCTGTGTTTTGTTTCATAAAACTAATAAATAAAAAACACTAATAATTAATACACTAGTTTACATATAGAAAAAACATCATTTACCATTATCTATGTTAAACTTATACATGTTGGTACCTATTGCTTTGCAAGATCTGTATTTTTTGGAAATCTGTAATATTTTGTCTATTTCTTTGGTTTTTCTGGAATAACTCAAACAACCAGACACTGCACAAATTATGACGAAATATGGAGATACGGAATGTATAAAATAGGGACACGGTAGCCTGCTCGCCCCATTCTGCGCCCAGTGTGACGTCATGCGCAAAACAGAACAAAAATGAACGCCCTAACTGACACACCATTACTATTTACGCCATGCATTTTGACCATCCTTGAATACATTTTGACTAGTTCCGGTGTGATGTCTGTATGTATTTATGGACGTACGTATGTATGTACGAATCTACATACGTATTTCGCATAACTCAAAAACGATTAGTCGTAGAATGTGCACCTCCTTTTTTTACTGCAATCGATTAGGGCAAAAGGGCATTTTACTTGAAGGATTATTTTCAATTTTTCGTATAAATAAAAAATGGTTAGCCGTAGAATGTTGAAATTTTGTTTAAGGAAATGCTGTAATATCTAGTTATGCACGTCTCTTTTCTATTGAAATCAGAACTGATAACAGGCCTTTTGCACTTTGGTTAAGTTAACCGGTTTTATAAAATAAATCGGTTAATTAATCCGGGAAACAAGGTCAACGGTTCATAGTTGTAATTAAAAACTAGACACTACACAGTACAGGGATTTATAGCCGAATCATGAACTAAGTTAAACGGTTTAAATAACCGGTTTTTTTTGTTCATGGTTACTGCTTTTACGGGAATAAATATCGGTTTCGGTTTTTGAAACTGGTTAAAAAACGGTTTCTTGCCCTGATATATGTGCATGCTCTACCCACAGCTGCATGCTTTCGACTAATAAGATTGAAATTCAAATCTGACTCCTGCGTGTACTGAACTGCTATAATTATAACTTAAATATAATTCTTCAATATTTCACGTATTAATATTTCTATAAAAAAAACAGCATATTTAGAAATTTATAAGTTAATTTTTAATTTTAAAATATATCTTAATAATTTATTTGTTTTGTTTTTCATTGAGACTTCTTGCACATACCTAAAGCTACAAAGTGCATTTTTTTACATGCAAAAATAATTATTTTTAATCGTTTTATTTATAGTTGAATTTTGAAACAACGTTATTTTGAAAAAAATAAAGAATTAATCAAAATGTAATTTTTGTTTAATTTTTCCAGGTAGGGTATTAAAAATTGTCATACTTCTTATCTGAAACATATACGTACGTAATTAATAATGTTAAAAGGATTTTTGGAAATTTTTTTTGTTTTAGTTTATATTACGAATTTTATGTAAAATGGTTTAAACGAGCAGTAAGTAAAATATTGTTTAACTAGCTTTGGATAATAAAAATAAACTTTTCTTGATAAATTTATTGAATTATGAAAGAATATTTAGTTAGTTTCCAAATGCTCTTTGGTTTACTTTGCAAAAATTATTTTGCGTGTCGTAATTTAAAAAAAAAAGTGGAGCGCCAACTCAATTATTTAGAGATTCCGCGTCTCCGCGCTGTCCGCTCGTGATTAAAAATGCAACCATGTTCAAGGGAATTTTATAAAAAAAACAATTGTTTCTATGAAAAAACCTGAAGCACCTTTTCTGTAGAGAATTTCCTGCTCATTATTTTTAATATGTTGCATTTTTCTCGAATTCTTAATATTTCTTATGATATATAAAAAAACTAAATGTTTGCACCCTAAGTCGCGCTTTTTCCTAAATCGGCATACGAATTTGTGCAATATTTTTTTATGTTAAATTATAGACCTTGCACTATATGCGTGGAAAAGTTTTTTTTGGATTCAACTTATCTTAAACGAAAATTCTAAGGTGAATATACAGGTCAGTGAAGACAGCCACTTACTGTAATTAAATATATTTGGTTAAATCTATTCAAATGCTCTCATTTCGCACTATATTACACCAGTAATAATTTTTTTGGACTATTTTATATAATTTGTTATAATCATTAATATTTGGGTAAGGCCTACTTCATGCGACCCCTACATATCTAATATACTGAAATATTATTTGTTGCACTCGTAACTAAGGAAAATACACTTTTTTGCACCATGGTTGTTATTATTACACTATTGTAAATAATTTTTTTTCTTCATTTTGGGTGGGCCAACTACATACTTTTTTTTATTACCCTAAAATTATTTTGAAAATTTAATATATTTATCTGCATGTTGTGCACTGTATAACACCATACTTAATATGAATTGCACCTTCCCCATATTTAATTTATTAAAAATAATATTAGGTCAACTTAATGAAACTTACACTACTTGTAAAACTTCTTTGGAAACTGAAATTTTACTACTATCTACATATTTTTGAGATGCACTGCAGAAAAATGACATGAAAAATATTGAAAATGTATTTACTACCCCGATATAACAATCCCTAGCTATTAATTAATTTCTTCTAAACAAAAATATTTTTATAAAACCCTGTTTACTCTGGCGTATTGTGTGTGATATAATAATTTTGTTTACAAAATGAAATAGTAACAAAAGTAATTTAATGCAAGCAAATATTTTAAATTTATTATTTATGTTAACCCCCATCCCTAATATCCCGATCAAATTCAAACACATAAAATCTGCCAATATTAAAAATAGACCTGCATATCCCATTTTTTATAAAGACACATGCATGTAAATCTTCATGAGGATCGGACCAACGGTCCAGATTTGCATAAAAGAAACAATTATTCGTTCACACACAATATATTAACATTCTATTCATTATATCTGCAATATTTGTATTGTATTTTAATAGATAGGTACTGTAATCTGCAGAACATTATTAACATTATTTTCCCGTAGTTCATATTACGCATAAAAAAAAATTGAATTTCATAGAAAACATTTAACTATTTCTACGATTGTATCTCGAACGGTAAACGTAAATATTCAGTCATTTGCGCTATGCATATTTTCTAAAATAGATAATATATTGATTTTGGTCTGTAATAATACAAGCTGATGTTTTTCGATTCGTACTTTATAGTTTTGTAAAAAAGTTATTAATATTTTTGCGAAAAGTAACAATTTTTGTATAAATTTTTTTTGTACATGTTAAAAATTTAGAAAAATTCGAACCTTCTCTAATAATTTTATTACAAAAAGTTTCAATGATACTTTCCGTGCTGTAAAGAATTAGTGAAAGTAATAATTAGTTTGTGAATCATTTTATTATAAATTGAATAAAGTTGAAAAAAATCTGATGTGCCCAGCACATAACCTCCCGCCCAATACTACTCTTAAACGGTACAAAATAATATTTGATGATACAGAAACATACCATTTTATTTGTTTATTTTCTATTTATATTTGAGAATTTTAATTTTCTTTCGTATTTTTATTTAATTTTTTGACATTTATTTCCCTCAGAAAACAGCTTCACAATCACAATGACATGTGTCACATTTCGTAAAAAAATTAAAATTTTTAAATGTTTCCATGGTGTACTAGGAATGCAAGATTTGTGAAATCTAATTTCTTTATATTCTATTATCTCTAAACCTAATGAAAATTAATAAAATTAGTGTAATCAAAAAACATGTAAAATTAAATATTCTTCAACTTTTCACGAAAAACTGTTAAGGGCTTCAAGTAAACTGCTACTTCCGGTTGACCAATTTTATCCAAAATCTAATCAGCTCTTCATTTAAATATAAAAAGCAATAATTCACAAAATTGTATTTTTTGTATCATAGTATTTGAGTTATGCGAGACGAAAAAATTACCACAGACTACACACATACACACACACAAAAACACACACACACACACACACACATACACATACATACATACATACATACGAATTATGTATATTATAATTTGTTATACTTTGCTATTGCGCATGATCCCCCCCCTCTTAGTACTTAAGAGTATTCTGAGTTATCATTGTTATAAATACTAAGAAAATTAGACGGACGAGCAATCGCTAGTCAGTCGTAATCAAATAAATTATTTGTAGAAGTTTTATATATTGTATTTTTTTACATAAAAATAAATTTATATTTTTAAGGTCAAAAAGGCCTTAAAACATAATTGGCGCAGTCGCTGTAGGATGTTGAAAACACAGAGAAATTAAAACAAAACATTTCATCTGTGGCACTTTTTAAAGTCATATTTCAACTTCAACGAAATCTACAAGTACTTCTAAACCGGCTTTAACCTAAGGCCATCAGGGTCTAACCACGACCCATCTCTAAAGAAGACTACAAGAAATCGACAACTTGCTGTCCAGGTAACCAGACCACGTCCTCATCAGAAGGAAGAGAGCTTGCTGATCGGTACCAGTTCACGTCGTCGAAGAGACAAGTCATCCGCAGAGCTACAAAACCTACGTCTACTCGATTCCGGAGATGTCCGTTAAACTTATAACACTGTTAACCGTATTACAGTAAGTAATATTACTAATTAATTAAACTTGTAAAATCTTGTATATTAATTAATGAGTGATAACTCATCCGAATCAGACGATTCGCAAGAACAAGATCCTGAGTTAGAAGTAATAAATTCTAACCCCCTTAATATAATATTACGACTAAGTAAACTTTCAAAAGCATTTACAATGGCTAATATTAGTTTGAGTGAATTAAAAACGTTCACTGACGTAATTCCTCAATATGAAGGAAATATAAAATTACTAAATTAATATTAAAGAAACGAGTGAAGCCCCTCTTGATTTCTCTTCTGATGGCGATGAAGTATATAACCTTCCTTTTTCAATTTTTGAATTTGATTTTGCACTTAGCAAAACAAAAAATACATCTGTCGGTCCTGACAACATTTCATATTGCATGTTAAAGCATCTACCTTCTGAGATGAAAACTCATATTTTAAATTTTTTCAACCTTCTCTGGCGTAGCGGTACGTACCCGGATGCCTGGCGAGAAGCCACCATCGTTCCTATTTTGAAACCGGGCAAGGATGCCACACATTCTACTAGTTACAGGCCCATATCACTAACGTGTCATCTGGGTAAAATTTACGAACGTATGGTAAACTACAGGCTTTGCTGGTACTTAGAGCATAATCGCCTTTTAGATCTTTTTCAGTGTGGCTCTAGAAAATGTCATTCAGTCACTGATCTCCATGTTCAGTTAACGAATGACATTCATTGTAATTTCCTCGAACGAAAACATTTGGTTGCTGTTTTCTTCGACCTGGAGAAGGCATTTGATATGACATGGCGTTACGGCATTCTCAAGCAGCTACATGAGTGGGGACTTCGTGGTAATCTACCACTTTTTATATTTTCTTTTTTTGAAAAACGCACTTTCAAAGTACGTATAGGTGATATCTATTCATCTTCTCACGCCTTAGAAAACGGTATTCCGCAAGGTTCTACCATTAGTGTAATCCTTTTTCTAATTGCTATCAATAGCATTGCACAAAATCTTCCTCCGACCGTCCGCCATTGTCTCTATGTCGATGACTTGGTCATTTACACTTCAGCATCTAGCATTCCTGAGTGCGAATCTCGACTTCAGGATGCAATTAACACCATTACCAATGCTGCTACCGCTAGGGGTTTTCGTTTTTCTGTTGAGAAAACGAAGTGTATAGATTTCTGTCGCTTACGTACTCCTCACAACAATCCTTCACTTTATTTGTATGGTTCTCCAATTCAGTGCGTCGATAGGGTTAAATTTTTGGGTTTAACTCTTGATCCGTATCTGACCTGGAAGCCGCATATTCTAGAACTTGCTGCAGACTGCCGTCGTGTTTTGAATGCACTAAAATGCCTCGGAAGCACTAAGTGGGGTGCTGATAGAGTCTGTTTGCTACGACTTTACAATTCTCTTGTAACGTCAAAACTTGATTTTGGAGCAATCGTACTCAGTTCCGCTAAACAACTCCATCTCAACCGCTTAGATGCTGTCCATAATACGGGTATCCGTTTGTCAACTGGTGCCTTTCGTACTTCTCCAGTTCACAGTTTATACTGTGAGTCAGGGTTGCCTCCATTATCTATCCGTAGAACACGACAATGCATGAGATATACTGCTCGAATTATGTCCAAACCTTGGCATTTCATGTTTAACTCTCTTTTCCAAGACGAGCGTGCTCATAATCTATTCCTCAGCAGTTCCACCTCTCTCTGTCCTTTGGCTGTTCAACTGGTCAAAAAGTTTGATAAACTTCCACTAGGCAAGGAAGATATTTTACCTCAGCTTATTTCGGATACACCACCATGGTGTCTTCCTCAAATAAGTACTGAGTTAGTTCTTACTAAGTATAAGAAGGATATTACTCCGCCTTCCCTTTATGTCCAGGAATTCTGTCTCCTTAAAGAAAGGTACACAGACTCTATATTTATTTACACTGACGGATCTAAAAATAGCACCGGAACCGGATGTTCTTTCATCTTTCGAGATGAAGAACATATTATCACGTTATCGCCTTCTTCCTCTGTTTTTGGTGCTGAGTTGTATGCCATTTACTCTGCTTTGCAACGTTGTTTACACGTCATCGAACGTGAACAACATATCGTTTTATGTACGGATTCACTCAGCGCCATAACGAGTCTATGTAACCGGTTTTCAACTGACCCTCTAATTCAGATGCTTTTTTATAGTCTGTGCCTACTTTCATCTAGGCAAATCCGTGTTACTTTTCTGTGGATTCCTGGACATATCGGTATCGCTGGTAATCACAGGGCTGATCATGCTGCACGTGAAGCTGCTCTGCTTGATTATGTTAGGACGCACGCTCTCAGGCCAGACGATATGCTTCAACGTATATCTTCATTTTGTTTAACTTCTTGGCAGGACGAGTGGAATCGCTCCACCGACAAACTTAGATCCATTAAACCTTCTGTTCAAAAGTGGAAACTACCTATTTATGTTTCGAGGAAGGAGCAAGTAGCGATTACGCGTTTGAGAATAGGTCACATTAAAGCCACTCATCTTTATCTTCTTGTTCGGGACCCCGTACCTATGTGCGATATATGTGATACTCGCCTTTCTGTTTTTCATCTTCTTCTACATTGTGCTAAATATCACAACGTCAGAAACCTTCTCAATTTTGCAAATACTCTTCCGTCAATTCTCTCCAATGAGACTGATAGTGTTGAGAAACTTTTAAAGTTTATTCATACCACCGGACTGATAAATGATATTTTATAGTTCATTTCTTCCTTTTGTTTTTCTTACCACCATTATTTATATATGTAATTTTGGTTGGCTTTAATTAATTTTTTTTTACAGCGGTAATGACCGTGGCAGTCGATCCGCTTAATTTAAAAAAAAAAAAAAATAAATAAATAATCTTAACGATTTAACAATTTTCATAAACAAATTAACCGTATTGTTAAATATGATCAACTCTTCGCATAACACAGTAAATCTGATTATTACTGGCGATTTGAATGTCGACTTTAATAAAACTAACAAGCAGTGTCTTAATATTCTCAATACCTTTTCAAGTTATGGATTATTTAAAACAGTGACATAATCAACAAGAGTTACCCATAGTAGTGAATCATGTATAGATAACGTTTTTACGAATATCAGCACCTCAGATCACAAAGTACAAGTACAGGCGTTGCTGATCATTGTGCATTTATCACGTATAAAACTAATAAAAATAAATTAAACAAGCCAGATGAACATAATACAAGAATTAATTATACCACTTTTATTCAATCCCAGTCCCAGTCAATTGACTGGGCAGATGTTTATACTCTAAAAGATATCAACGGTCAGTTTAATGCATTTCTTAAATACTTTAATCATTGTATTCAAATAGCTACTCATTCAGTTAAAACAAAAGAAAATAAAACAATTCTAAGTAATTGTGATTTAAATAAAGAAAGAGATTACTTAACTTATTTGAAAAATATCCAGCGCCAGTCTAACACAGACAGTATTAAAAAAGCGATACACATTCAGTCAAAAATATATCTGAATAAATTACAAGACACTTGTAAATAATTGAACAATGATAAATTACTCCAATCATCAAATATGAGTAGAACAGCCTGGAAAATAATAAAACCAAGCAATCACAATAGACAAGAAAATCCATCAAATATCTCTCCTAATGATTTTAATATTTTTTTTGATAATGTAGCTAATGAAATTTCCGCTACGCACAACACGAATAAGGATAGCAATATCGAACAAAATTCAAAATCCTTCTATTTGCACCCATTCGACAGGGTTGAATTATTGACAACTATCAATGCTCTCAGCAATTCGCGAAGTACTAACGCATACAAGATCTCAACTAAACTAATCAAAATTTCTGCTCCTTATATTAAAGACCATCTGTTGTATCTAATCAATGAAGTTTTTATAAATGGCGTGTTTCCATCTTGTCTGAAGTTATCAAAAATTATTCCAATACATAAGAAAGGAAATCCTGACTGTGTTAAAATTTACCGTCCTATAGCTATTGTGCCATGGTTTTCTAAAATAATAGAGAGCCTAATTAAAAAGAGACTACTACAATTTTTAGAGAAAAATGATATCCTATGTGAAAACTAATACGGTTTCAGACAAGGAAGGTCGACAATTAATGCACTTTTACATATAATGTCCTACGTATATAAAGCCATGGAAGCAAATAAAATATCAGCGTTATGCTTTGCGATTTAACTAAAGCCTTTGATTGTATATCCCTTGAGATATTGATAACTAAATTAGGAAGATATGGAATACGTGGAACCCATTTAAAAATTATTACATCGTTTCTACAACATCGTGTACAATATGTTAGCATTAAAGAAAATAACTCCAGTGAACTACCATCAGAACGCGGTGTACCACAAGGGTCGGTCATTGGACCACTGCTATTTATTATATACATCAATGATTTGCCTAAATCAATTATTTGTGATGAAATAATGCTTTTCGCAGATGATACCACATTTTTTGTAGAAGTAGAAGAATATGCCACATTACAACAAAATTGCAATGGAAATTTAAACCAAGCCAAAACTTGGTTTTCAAACAACTTACTCTTACTGAATGAAGACAAAACACAGACAATACTTTTTAATAAAAGTCGCTCAATGAATACAACTGAATCAGTCAAACTATGAGGACTTCAAATTGACCCCACCACATCCTGGGTACCGCAAATAAACTCATTAGAATCTAAAATTTCTAAACTAATTTTTCTGTTCCGTAATCTGAGTAGAGAAGTGTCAATAAGTGTGTTGTTACGTGCTTATCATGGACTGCTTCAATCTATATTAAGCTATGGGACAATTTTGTGGTATTCCGACTCAAAATGTGATAAACTTTTTAAACTACAAAAGTATGTTGTGCGTGTTATAGACCAAAGAGGCTTTAGAGAACATTGTAGAGCAATATTTGTTAAACTACAGATCTTAACTCTACCTTGTATACGTATACATAAATCAATGTTTAAATTACATAAAAATGAATCCTGACCAATTCCAACAATTTATTCATCCCACGAGTATCAAACAAGAACAAATAAAAATTACGTTATTTCATTGTTTAAGTACGAAAAATTTAGAAAAAGTTTCATGTATAACTGTATTAAATTATATAATAAATTGCCCGATGATATTAGAAACTTACCTGTTCCTAAGTTTAAGATCACTATAAAGGATATATTGTTAAAACAAGCATTCTACTCATTGAGTGAATTTTTAATTGTGAGAATTATAATTTTTAAAATTTTAAATGCCTGTCTTATTGTTTTTATTTATATGATATAGCTAATTTTAATATGTTTTATATTTTACTGACTGACTGAAAACTGTGTATTTATATGTTCTATTTATGTTCAAAATTAATTTTCTCTTATGTGAATCTGCTATAATGTAATGACTCGGCATGTACTATGTAATTCAATATTTATAATGCCAAATAAGATTATTATTATTAATATCTATGATAATTTTTAACAATTTCAAGTTGTCTAAACCCAAAAGAAATCAGACTGATCATGAAATTTAAATAAATGCTATTTTAATTTTAATTTGGTTGGTCTTTAATATTCAATAATTTTGAAACGGGTACCCTCGTGCTATACAACTCGGTGGACGTGCCGTGAGCTGTTGTAATTTGAAACGGGTCGTTTATGATATGAGTTTTATAATGTTTAAATGCGACGTCAGGTCTGATGAATGATTTCGTACTGCCCGTATCAATCAAATTTTTTAAGTTTACTTTGGTAATTAGTTAGGTGTGTTATTTCAATGTGTGGGTGGTATTTAGATCTCTAAAAAATTATTGTCATGATTTTCTTCCTCGAAATCAGTGATAACAGCAACATTTGAATCAGTATATTGTTCAGATTCGCATTCATTATATATTTCATCGTTTACTGCTTCAACAACGCATACGTTATATAATTCTTCCGCGATATATTTTGGAAAGTTAGAAAAATTATTACTGCGATAATTCTGAGTTTGCCGGGATGGTCCGGGGTTTTGTCTAGTTTGATAAGGTGAGGTATTTCGTGTGGAGATACACATAGGAGTTGGTTTAGAAAATCTTTGGTTGACAGTTGGGTTTCTGTTCGTTGTATTTGGAGGAATAGGTTTGGGTAGAATACTAGGTATATTATGAGTTCTTGCAGGGATGTGATTAGTTGGTTGTTGATAATAATTATTGGGAGTGATATGTTGGAATGGTTTAAATCTATTAAATGTTTGAATGTTTTGTGTATTTGATTTTTGTATTGGCTTATGAGTGTTTGTAGAGGTGTTTTTAGATGACTTAGAAACATATTCGAATTGGAAGTCATTTTCAAGCATTCCTAGTGCGGAATTTAGGTTTGGTGGGTTCTTTTCCCGCATTAATTGGCCTATTGGCTCTTTCAAACATTTTAATAAAATTCTGAGAGCATAATTCCGAAAATAATCTATCATTATGACGGAAGCTTCAGGGGTTGCATTGGTACTTATATAAGATATTTGTAGGTTTAACAAGTGTTGTAACCTGCTATAAAAATCAAATACGGATTCGTTTGATTCTTGTTTCAATGCAGTTATTTCAATATTAAGGGCAAACAAGTCTCTTTTGTCTGCGTACGTGTTAAGTAACGCCGCTTTTAAATGGTCCCATGTTTCAATGGTGCAACTAGTAATATTTACAGCTGCTTAACCTTTAATTTTTGACCTAATTGTACTCATCAAATATTCGTTTTGAAAGTCATTAGGGTCAGCTACATTATAAAATCTTGTTACTAATTTTTGTTATATGTCTAAAAATCTAGATAGTAATTCTCTTTCTCCGTGAAAATCTGGGATCATATCTAAATATTCTTTTTTTAAAGGGAGAGCCATATTTAATGGGGGATTTCTTAATAAGTTTCGATTACTTAATGGAGATAATGGATTTAAATTACGATCTTCCGGATCGGAGTCAGATTCAGAACTGGACTCTGATGAGTTCAATAAAGGAATTGTTTCCCGAAATGACTTAATGTGTACTCACAAAAGCGTCAGTGTCCACGACATGTGGATAGGGATAATAAAAAGGAAGGAAACTTTATTGGAGGGAAGGGGACAAACCAGTCGTGGTTAAATTGGGAGCGGATGGATCATGACACTCGAAACACTGTAAATTGATGGAATTTGTAAATATTTATTTTATTTAAATGCTGAACTTCTTATAACTAACTTAAACGTTGCACTAACTTATCTATTAAATGAAACTACTTAATTAACCTGAAACTACGTAAAAATACATTTTTTCGCCGCGCGACTACATTTCGAAATGCATCTGTTCACGACCAACGCGTCACTGAATTTCAGACGCCCGAGATTCCAGGGGGTGTCTTCGAATCTGAACTATCGTTTCTAAAAATAGCTCAAGATAGCGATAGCTCAGAGCGTAACCGATGAAAGTTATCTGTTACAATATACTATTACAGTTTACGGTATCATGGAAAAGTACTAAGAAATGTCCGACTCAGCACTTTATGGTGGTTGAGTGTTCTGTAACATATATATATATATATATATATATATATATATATATATATATATATATATATATATATATATATATTTATATGAAACCCTTTTTACTCTCGTGTATTGCGGATGAAATAATATTTTCAACTTCAGAATGAAATAGAAACAAAATTAGTGATATATATATATATATATATATATATATATATATATATATATATATATATATATATATATATATACTCTCGGGTATTGCGGATGAAATAATATTTTCAACTTCAGAATGAAATAGAAACAAAATTAGTGATATATATATATATATATATATATATATATATATATATATATATATATATATATATATATATATATATATATATATTAATATCACTAATTTTGTTTCTATTTCATTCTGAAGTTAAAAATATTATTTCATCCGCAATACACGAGAGTAAAAAGGGTTTCATATAAATATAATATATATATATATATATATATATATATATATATATATATATATATATATATATATATATATATATATATATACTCGGGTATTGCGGATGAAATAATATTTTCAACTTCAGAATGAAATAGAAACAAAATTAGTGATATATATATATATATATATATATATATATATATATATATATATATATATATATATATATATATATTAATATCACTAATTTTGTTTCTATTTCATTCTGAAGTTAAAAATATTATTTCATCCGCAATACACGAGAGTAAAAAGGGTTTCATATAAATATATATATATATATATATATATATATATATATATATATATATATATATATATATATATATATATATATATATATATACTCGGGTATTGCGGATGAAATAATATTTTCAACTTCAGAATGAAATAGAAACAAAATTAGTGATATATACAGGGTGGGCCATTTTAAGTTGCGTTCAGGAATATCTCGGAAACGAAGCATCGGATGAAAAATCCAAAAAACACGTCTAAAATATTTTCGAGGGGGACATCCCATGACACCAAATTCAACCCCCCCGCCCCAACCCTGGTGGGGTGGGGCGGGGGTAAGTTTGAAATCTTAAATGGGAACCCCAAATTTTTTTTGCAGATTCGCATTCTACGTGAAAAACGGAATTCAGTGACATCAAAATTTTCGCCCCCGCCCACCCCCCCGGGCCAGTTGGGTGGTGGGAAACTTTCAAATTGGTTACGGGAACACCCATTTTTTTTTAAAGATTCGCATTCTACGTTAACAACTACATGCAGTACCATCAAAATTTTCACCCCTGCCCCCACCCCGACCCTGGAAGGTGGGGTGGGGGTGTGTATGAAAACTTAAATCGGAACCCCAAATTTTTTTACAGATTCGCATTCGGCGTGAAAAACTAAATTCAGTAACATCAAAATTTGCGCCCCTGTCCCCCTCCCCCATGCCAGTGCCGTGCACCCCGTTGGTTAGATGAGAGGGGACTCGAGAATTGGATCGAATCTTCGAGAAAAAGTGGGTGTTCCCGTAACCAATTTGAAAGTTTCCCACCACCCAACTGGCCCGGGGGGGTGGTCGGGGGCGAAAATTTTGATGTCACTGAATTCCGTTTTTCACGTAGAATGCGAATCTGCAAAAAAAATTTGGGGTTCCCATTTAAGATTTCAAACTTACCCCCGCCCCACCCCACCACGGATGGGGCGGGGGGGTTGAATTTGGTGTCATGGGATGTCCCCCTCGAAAATATTTTAGACGTGTTTTTTGGATTTTTCATCCGATGCTTCGTTTCCGAGATATTCCTGAACGCAACTTAAAATGGCCCACCCTGTATATATATATATATATATATATTAATATCACTAATTTTGTTTCTATTTCATTCTGAAGTTAAAAATATTATTTCATCCGCAATACACGAGAGTAAAAAGGGTTTCATATAAATAAATTTGTTTAGAAAAAATTACTTATTAGCTAGGAATTGTTATATTTGACTTGAAATGTTAAATTTTTAAAAATACATCTACTATAGTGCGCTTACACATTAAGAACAAATCTACTTTAGATTATTGACTTGTTCTTCACCTTTCAGCTTATTGACAGCCGATAATTTGTGTGGTTATAATATAAATTTTATACAAATTATCAGGGGTAATATCGATACTTTTTTATTTTGCACGATTTTTTTTTGCTTAGCAACAATCACAAAAGCAAACTGCAATCAAACTAACATCAGATTACTTGAGTGATTTTGCTTAAAAATAAACATTTATCTGAGAAAATCAGAGAGGTCCTGTGGTATTTGATGAGATAAATTCCAAAGACAACGCAAAATTAACTTGAAATATTAATTTTATCAGGGCAACGGGGTTTTATTAGTATAATAGTGTTCCAACTGGTTCAATTTTCTAGTGTTTAGATTCATGTTTGATTAAAAACTAGTTGTAAGAATTTATCAAATAAATAATGTATTTATGGTAAATTACAATTCATAGTATTTATAGAAAAACCATGGAGAGTGATTTGAGATTAAATATATGAAATAATACTTGCGTGATTTTTTTATTGTAATGACATTGCAAATGCGATCAAAGTTTTGGAAGTAATATAAATTGAGGAAACAACATCTGACATATTTCAAAATCGGAGGGAAATTTAATGTCACTGACGACAAAATAAAGTCGATATGTGTATACAAATCTTTCAAAGTCTCTTATATGAGTCAAGTCTGATTTATTTTGTACTTGACTTTAGGAAACAATTAGTTAATCGGTAGTGGTAAAACTCGCCTTGTTAAGTCTAAGTACACTTTGCCCAACGTATGAACCTAGTCATTAATTATCAAAAGGTAATCCTTTCAAAACGCGGCAGTAGTACTCCACTTCCCTTCTTCAGCGTTGATGTCATAACCCTTGTAGAAAATAACGAGACAGCAAGCGCACGCGTATCTTCCATTTCATTTCATAGATAGTAGATGAAGGACCGACCGAAGTGCCGGGTTTGGTTTCGGCCAAAAATTGGCCGAAACTGGTGTTCGTATCGTGTCGGGTACTGTTGGATTGGGACACATCACATAACTAAAGTCTTTAGTAAAAACTTGAAGCACTAAAGAGTATTAACGAAGCAACTAACCAACGATGTAATAGTTTTTCACAATCTAAACAAATGATGTATTACCATGAAGTTGGCAGGACATTAAGTTTTTTTGAAATATCTACTAAACTGACTGTAACACATAATTATTTTAAACGAGTACAAACGAAGCACTAACTACTGTAATAATATAAACGTTAGTGCTCACATATGACGTGCCAAATTCACGCATCTCTAGCAAGGCCCCACCTAACTGCACCTACACAGCACTCGACTAGTTCTGTTTACTTTTTGACGGGCGCGGGTCAGGCTCGGTGCGCTGTACCAGGGATTCGGAACTTATTTTTTGCCTTCAATTTTGTAAATAATTTAATATAATCGGTACTCGTACATTTATTGTTACAATTAATGATGAATGTAGAAAAATTAATTGAAGAGTCAAGAGTCAAATGTTCTCTTGCTGTTATATTATGGATTATCTTCAAAATATATCTTGTTTCTTTATTTTCCATCATCATCATCAGAACATTGTTAATGTTAACGTTAACACTTCAACTTTTTTTGAATTTGTTCCTGTCCACTTTCCGACTATTTCACCTTATTAAATACATCTTTTGGACGCTATTCTTAAGGATAGTGAAATTATAGATATTAATTTCAAATATTCCGTTTTTCGGAATCAAGGTGTTGGCCACAACTTGAATTATATTCTGACTCGAGCTGATTTCAACTCTTTCTTTCTCTTTCCAAGAAATAGAATCTGTCTTTTTTGGCTCTGTCATATCTTTATATGTATAAAATCAAAGCAAAAAGATATTTTACTGAAATTTTATCAGAACTTGGAACAGCTGGCCCTTAGACATATTAACAAAGAAGATAAAATACGAGGTTTATATTTTTCGATCATAATTTATTTAAAACTAAGAAAAAAAATTGTAAGGTCTCATTACGTCGTTTGTTATTCGTTCGATAGTGCTCTTTAGTGCTTTAACAATAATCGTACCTATATAAGCTATTGGTTCACGAACAACTTTCAATATTGGTTTATGAATTAGTTCATGAGAACTAATGCGCTATTTAAGAATGTATAGTTTTCTAGATATAAATTTTTTAATTAATTGCGATTTAAATTTCAGTTATAAATTATTTATTATAGCATAAATAATTCAACATACCGAGTGTCTACTTTTCGATCATATGAAATTCAGTGTTATAATATCTTTGTACATATTAAATTTAGATATTGATGAAATAAGTAGCGTCCAATTATTATTTTAATTTAAGTTGTTAACAACCATGTAATACAAGATATTAATAATACTGCATGTCCACTGGATAATTATTCTTTAATCAACATAAATGTTTTACGCAAAATTGTCTTCCAACTTCAAAATAAAACTAGTCCAAATAGAATAGACAATAAATTTATAAAAGAGCATCTCGGTGGCGTAGTGGCTATGTCACTAGCCTAGCACGCCAGGGGTCGTGGGTTCGAAGCCCACTGAAGAGCATGGTCGTTTGTGTTGTTCACATACTTTCATAATCATCCAGTCATGAGACGGCATATGACCATAGTAGTTAATCCGCCTCTCATCTTCATAAAAAAAATAATTATAAAAGAAAATTTTCATATCATTGGATATCCTCTGTTAAATATTATAAGTACTTCTTTGAAAAATGGAACAGTACCAAACGAGATGAAATTGTCAACTGTTATACCTATTCCAAAAGTAAAACAAACAAATAAAGCAGATGAATTCAGGCCACTTAATATGCTTACAACTTGTGATAAAATACTGGAAAAAATTGTTTATAAACAATTAATAGATTACTGTAATAAGAATGATATCTTATCCATTAATCAATCAGGTTTCCGAGATAAATATTCTTGTGAAAGTGCATTAGAATTGATAATTAATGAGTGGAAATTTAATCTAGACGTTGGAAAAAAATATGTGAGGTTTTCCTAGACTTTAAAAGAGCTTTTAAGAGTATAGACAGACAGTTATTACTGGTCAAACTTTCTGATATAGGCTTTAAGGGGACTGTGTTGCAATGGCTGAAGAATTACCTACAGGATAGACTGTGGGGTGAAGAAATGTCAAAAAAGATAGGGTCTAACTTGGGTGTTCCGCAAGGCAGTATGCTGGGACCATTGCTTTTTATATTGTACATTAATGACATTGTGTCAGTGGTACAGAACTGCAATATACATTTGTTCGCTGATGATACAATTATTTATGCTTGCGGAGAAGATACTAGAATTGTGTATGACAATGTTTATAAGGAATTACTAAATTTAAATAATTATATTACGAATAATAAACTTACATTGAATGAAAATAAAACCAAAGTAATGTACATAGGTGTAAGAAAGGCTGAAGATGTGTAGAATTTTAAAATTAATAATGTTATTTTAGAAAAAGTAGAAGAAATAAAACATTTAGGTGTAGTAATAGATAATAATTTAAATTTTAAAAGTCATGTAAATTATATTTTTAAAAAAATTTCAAAAAAATTGGTTATTTACATAGAATTTGTAAACATTTATCTTTTTATGCAAAACTTGTAATTTATAAATCAATAATATACCCACACATTTGTTATTGTAATACAATATTATTTATGTCGCAACAAAATGAAATAACTAAATTGCTATTTTTAATAAATAAAGCGTTACGAATAATTGTTAATTGCAATAGATATACGAATGTAAATAGTCTACACAGTATGCTAAACTTTATGAAGCATAAAGAATTCTTTGAGTACAATGCTTTAATTTTTAATTATAAAGTCCATACAAATTTGCAACCACCATATATAAATTAATTTATAAACACAAATTCCCACCAACTGAACACAAGATTTAAAAATAATTTGGTAATTCCTAAAATTAATAAAGCCAAAACGGAAAACAGTATATTTGTTGATGCTGTGAAGTTACCTACACAATAAACTGCCAGAAGAAATTAGAAATTTAAATAACTTAAAGCAATTTAAGAAAAAGTTAAGAGAAATGTACTCCATAATTCCTTAATCTAAGTTTTTCTTATTTTTCTGAATATATTTATATAATGTTACAACGTGTTAAATTTTAATATTATAATGTATATTTATATGTATCATCATTATTATTATGTATTTGTTCTAGTTTCTAGCTATTAATAAAGATTTATTATTAATTGTTAAGATAGTCGGAAAGTGGACTTGTTTCAAAAATTAAGCCAAAATACGTTACGTATCGGTATATTTAACACCATCATCCGAACTATAACAGTAAAAATGAACATTGAGCCAAATAAGAAAAATTACAACAATAAATGTTAAACCAGTACTTACCGTTACGAACCTAGAAATGTATAAGCAACAATGTGAACTATTACAATTCTAGTTTAAAAAATGATGTACTTTTGACGACCAACAAGTGACTGCCATATCAAACAAAATCTCACAATTTCCGACACAGTAACAAAAAACAAAAGCAGTGGAGCGACGGTTCCAATCAGTGAAGGAAGAAGAAGGAAGAATACAGTAAAGCAAACATTGCGCAAACTCATTTACAAAAGGATAACATGTTGTTGTAAACATTTTTTAAATTGTCAATATCAGTTCTCAAATTTATGCAATTATCAGCAATCGTAATAGTAATCATCACAAAACAACCTCTTTTTTAAATTAGGTTATTAATAAAGTGACGTGATAATAATTGATCATTACATCACTTTAATAATAACCATGAATACCGACGAAGCACAAATTAATGACGTTATAGTTTTTCACATTCTAAACAAATGACGTGTTACCGTCAAGTTGGCATGTCATTAAGTTTTTTGAAATATCTACTAAACTGAGTTTAACACATAATTATTTTAAACACCCACTAAAGAGCACTAACTACTGTAATAATATAAACGTCAGTGCTCACATGTGACGTGCCAACTTCGCGCATCTACTAACTAGGAACTAGACACACATCCACTGTGCAAGTCTCTCGCCGTTCGACGCCAGACACGCGGCTGTCATGTGGTCTCCGGCTTTTGGTTTTGTTCAATTAACAATTAGCAACTAAAAAAAGGAAAACACTAAATTAACGATCGTCCTAAAATCAACTGTAATGGTTTTCGCCCCAGTACTTCTTCGTTATTTCTAATCCTTTTTTACCGCCCTTCCAGATATTGGTTTTTGTTTAGTATTTAAATAATTCTTGTTTTTACTAGTTCAGTATTAGGTTTTTCGCTTGATATCAGTCCGAAATATTGCTGTTTTGTTGATATAATGAAATTGCTTAAATCTTGAGAGTGCGATTTCTGAAGCGCATATCTTACCGATCCGAACAGTTATTGCGAGAGCGAGTATTACCTAGCAAAGAGCGTTATAGTCTGTTTTATGCGACCCTGTTATTGTTCTTATTTTTTCGTCAAGTTTAAAATAACGCATTACGGGAATTCGTATTTATCGCCACTGCGGCGGATTTGTTTATTTCTATTGAAACTAGTGACCGGATTTTGCTGCAAATAAAAATACAAAAAAAAGACAAATAAAACATTTATAAAAAGGCACCAAGTGAATGAGCTTCCAACAACAATATTAACACGCAAAATACCTAGCCCGAAATACCCATCGAAGAACTACGGAAATGACCGAACACTCGTAGTTCTTGACATGCGACACGCAGAAATCTTTACAGTTTACATTATTTTTACCTCCCGCCTACCGCTAGGTAAGGGAGGTATTGTTTTTGGTCAAAAAATTGGATAGTGAGTTTTCAATGAATAAGCACGTTTTAGAGTCTCTACAATAAGATTTTTACTATTTTCGTCACGATGTATGTATGTATGTACGTATGTATTGCTACACTTTCTTCGTCGCCTTGGCGCTGGCCATGCAGCTGACGAAAACGAATCTCTAGAGGCTGGCCAACAATTCTCCAGAGTGGCCAAGGACGTAGCAATCTGTCGTAGGCAATAGTAAAGGGGGTAGCAACGAATAACAATTCCAAGATATGCTAATGATGAGTATATTGCGGTGTAAAGAAACGTATTTACAATTGTGTACAATAATGTTATCGTCCGAATTATGACTGCTCTGTTCGGCGTGGACTAAATCAAGTTGTGGTTTAATTATTTCGCGCGGCTCGATGACGCGGTGACAGTCAGGGCACGAACTTAAAAATGTGTTAAAAGCGCTCAACAGGATCACGATGGTTTCGTTGGTCGACCAAGGATACACGTGACGCGCGTAAGTAGAATCGGTGAACCCAACCGCCGGCGACGTACGTCGTGCCACGGAACAATAAGCGCTAAACAGCATGCAAATGTTACATTCGCGACGATCAGACCGAATCGCAATCGGTTGATAAACGCTGACGACAAATAAGTAGTTTACACAAAATGTAAAAATCGACCGCGTAACAATGATAACACGTAAGTATCGATGATATAAATAATAAATCAAATTCAGCATAACATAAATATAATTCCAAATAATAAAAATAAATTATTTGTTTAGCTGTGGGCCAGGGCTCTGCGGAGTTCCTTCCTCACTGCTGGGCAATGTGGCTATCTCACGTCCGAGATGGAACTGCGCAGGCGTAACGTGACGCGTTGGATCGCAATCGCGCCAAACCCAGTGGCGGCGACTTTCCGTTTCGCTGCGGGCGATTTCTTTCCCCAGGGCTATCGGTCTCGCAAGATGAGGTGGCGAGTGCCGACGCACAGCAAGCCAATGTGGAAGTGGATGGTGGTCCTGCACGATGCTCCGTGTTCCCAAGTCAACCGACTTGAAAACGGTTCCAGGTTCCAAAAATACGGAGTACGGTACTCCCGTAAATGTTTCCAATAATAACAGGAACCACGGACTAAATTAGTCCCAGTAATAACAATCCCAATAGTAAAAACGAAAACGTAAAACGTAGAACGTTAAACGAAGACGAAAAGGAAAAACGTGAAACGTAAAACTCTAATTGAACTAGAAAACTGCAAAATTAGATTATCATGTGGATATAGTTACCTGAGATGTAAGACGGCTTAAAAGTATGAGAATTTGAAATCTATAAATCCGGCTAACGGCCGCAGAATATAACAATTCTAAAAATGGTTTAAATTACCAATTAATCCAACGTACTAATCGGTTAGAGTATTTCTCTATACTTTCATCTGCTTAGTAACCAAATATGTGCCGCCCTCTAGAGTCTAGACGGTTTGATGGAATAGAGTGAAACCTATTTGGGAATGTAAAGAATTTGTTGTAGAAGTGGCTTTTGGGTGTTTCAGATTTTTAGTACACATGATGTGCGAGATATTAAATAAATAAGGCGGAAATCAGAGTATGCGAGCGTTGCTATGAATGTGAAATTTGTTGATTTTAAATGAATAACTGTATTGTAGTCGTAACTTTTCTCAGTGTTCACGTTGTCATTTTTGACAGATCTCTTTAAAAAAATAAGTATAAATTACATTAAATCTAGACAAATTTCAGAAGTTTTGTAAATTTATCTGTGTTTAGGGAGTAAATGAATTAGCATACATATGTACTATTTTGTAAATATTTTAAAAGTCAATCAAAAAAATTATAATTGTAGCTGTCACTTTTCACAAATTTGTGTGCACCTTGTCATTTTTGACAGTTCATTTTGAAATTTTTTGTATACGTATAATAGTTGTCTCTGCCCGTAAACAGCAATGCTTTTAAGCATTTTGGGCGGTAAAATTTAAATAAGTTAATTATTTATCTAATACAAAAAGGATGAAATTTATTTTCAAGATCGTTTTAAATATTCATACTGAATTGCAAAATTTTCTTTTTAATCAAAATTAATACACAAAAAACTTTTTTGAACGATTGTCTATTGTTTTTTTTATAATTTTTTTTTAATCCTACCGTGTTTGGTATCAAATTATTGGTTTCACGGAGGAGATTTAAACTCAAATGTCTAAAAGTTATTTTGGCCGTTCGTCAATTGTTTTTTATTTATGTTATTTAAATCCCAACGTGTTTGGTATCATATTAAAGGTTTCATGGAAGAGATTTTAACTCAAGTGTCAAAGTTATTTTGGAAGATCGTCAATTGTTTTTTATAAATGTTATGTAAATCCTACCGTGTTTGGTATCAAATTAAAGATCTCACGCAGGAGATTTGAACTCAAGTGTCAAAAAGTTGTTTTGGATGATTGTCAATTGTTTTTCATAAATGTTTGAAATTCTACCGTGTTTGGTATCAAAATAAAGGTTTCATGGAGGAGATTTGAACTAAAGTGTCAAAAAGTTGTTTCGGACGATTGTCAATTGTTTTTTATAAATGTTATTTAAATCCTACCGTGTTTGGTATGAAATTAAAGGTCTCACAGAGGAGATTTAAAATCTAAAAGTACTAACAAGGTAACGAAGAACGAAATGACGAGCTTGCTTCGCCGATGTACCGACATGGATGCGAGGAACTAAGTGACGAGCATGCTTCACCAATGTACTGATTTGGAAGCGAGGAACGAAGAGACTACTCAATTTATTTCTCTATATTTTTAGTTGTAATCCTCTTCAGGGTCGCGGAGCCTAGGGGTCAGACCTGTGTGTGTGTGTGTGTGTGTGTGTGTGTGTGTGTGCGCGTGTGTGTGTGTGTGTGTGTGTGTGTGTGTGTGTTTGTGTAGTCTGTGGCAATTTTTTCGTCTCGCATAACTCAAATACTATCATACCAAAAAATACAATTTTGTGAATTTTTGCTTCTTATATTTAAATGAAGAGCTGATTAGATTTTGGATAAAATTGGTCAACCGGAAGTAGCAGTTTACTTAAAGCCCTTAACAGTTTTTCGTGAAAACCACGGTTAAATTTACTTTTTCAACAATTTATGTTTTTGATTACACTAATTTTATTAATTTTCATTAGATTTAGAGATAATTAAATATAAAGGAATTAGGTTTCATAAAACTTGCATTCCTTGTACGCCATGGAAACATTTAAAAATTTAAATTTTTTTACGAAATGTGACACATGTCATTTTGATTGTGAAGGTGTTTTCTTAGTAAAATATGAGTCAAAAAATTAAAAATATAAGAAATAAAATTACATTTCTCAAATTTAAATAGAAAATAAAGAAATAAGAAGATAAGTTTCTGTATCATCAAATACTATTTTGTATCGTTTAAGAGTAATATTGGGCGGTAGGTGTGTGCTGCAACATCAGATTTTTTGTAAATAAGACTATAAATATTATAAACATGGAAATAATTCGAGAAATTACGTTAAGGGTCTCGTCTCCACGTAGCTCAACTTCGCGTTCGATCTTCTGTTTGAGAAGTGTTGCGCGGTGCGGAGATCTTTAGACCGGCCTACTTGTAGTAGAACATTTGTATTACGCATGGAGATACAAAAGCAAAACGCGCTGGGCTAACGAATGGCAGCTAGCAATTACACTAGAAACAAATCCCCGCTCCCTGCAAAGCCAGGTTCCTAGTTACTAACATCATCCCCACTACATCGCTCCTCAACCCGTACCCTGCCGCATCAACACTATGGCAACTGATTTGAGTCTACTTTAAAATACGTAAAAGTGGTTTAGAAATTTCTAAATTATATGCGCATTTTTATAGATAGAGCAAAATTTTAAAAACGACTTTAAAGACGAAAGATGAAACTAGGTTTGTGCCGAATTACATTTTCTGATAAACATATCATTAATGAGATATATCGTGTTAAATATTGCTTAAAATGGACATTTTTGGAATTTTTAAATAATGAATTCAAACATTTTTTCGAAATTCTAACACGGCACAAACTTAGTTTCATTCTTCAGGAAAACATTCTCTATTTTTTTGTTGTTCTAAAAATCATATATCATTAATTATACAGAAACTGCTACACCTCTATTCACGCAATATTTTGTTGCGGAGACGAGACCTTTAAAGCCATTTATTTAAGAAAAATGTGAATATTAATTACAAGTATTATTATTAGCATTAAGAAAATAGTTAATTGTAAATGGAAGCATGATGAAGAGAAAAAATCTAAATTTAATATTGAAAATGCAGTACTAAATTCTTCAATGAAAAATGAGAATAAAGGAAGCTCTAGAAGAGAAGGAAGTATATAAGGGTAATACAATTTATGTAGGTGTTACATCATGTTCTTTTATACTTTCCGTTGTTATATCATCATATCTCCAGGGATATAAAACACTTGTTTCGGGATCAGATGACAGATTTTCAGCTGCCTTTTTCAAGATTACTCGCATAATTCTGCACAGTAAATCATGATCAATAAAATATAAGTTTTTAACTCCGCAAGTATATGTAAGGAAGGTATTGTGATAGGTCAAAATTTTCGGAAGTGAGTTTTCAACTGACAAGCACGTTTGGGGTCCGTACAATACGACTTCGCTAATATCACGATGACGTTGAAAACAATTCATCAACCGGAAGTGGTAGTTTATTTGAAGGCCTATGAAGGTGTTTTGAGTATATTGTAACGAACAAAAACCTGCTGAAATCTGTCGGCGTGACGTCATGCCTGATCAGTACGCTGTACCGTTTCTCGTAAAATCGGGAGAATTCGAGAACCTTCCAGAACCCATAATGAAGGTGTATAAGGACAAGCGGGGCTTAAGGCTAACAGCCTGTGATAAACCGTTAGCTTGTTTAATTTAATATTGGACATGTGAATATTCAGTACAAATAAATAATAAGTGCAAAATAAATGTAGTTATTAGTGTTTTAATGTGTAAAATAAATAAATCATTTTTGTTATAATTACACTTTTGTGTTTTCTTTCAACCGAACCCGAGTAACGAGTAAAACGTTACAATATCGTAGTAAATAACTGATTTGTATTAAAGTTTGTTATAATGAAAAAGATGTAGAATAATACTTGCTACAATTTTAATTTGAAATTTGTATTTCTAATTTGTACCGTTCAAAAGTTTTATAGGTGGGGGTTCTGTGTGCAAAACAATTATATTTCATACAATCATATGTGTTGCACAAGAAGCAGTTGATAAATTTAACCAGTCCAGGTTCCTCTATTTTCGACGAATACATCAGACGTTTTAAAATGCTATCTTACCTCTGACATGAACAGAAATATTGTGGGTGGCTTTTAGAGTTTCAGTCATAAATGTACACGTTGCATATAACAAGCCAAAACCTGGTGCCTGGACAGTGAATCCTTGCCGGTGGTCATACCTGTATATCTCAGAATCGATCATTTGTTTCGGTCCCACCCTGAAACAAGTGAAATAATTTAACGAACGTATCAAAGAGTTAAACCTCCTGCAATGAATAGCACAGACAACTAGACAAACAAAATAAGATTCGGATTCAAAGGAAATTGCACATGGAGATCATCAAAGTTAGCATATTTCTATTTGTCGCGCATAAAAGACCTACGTTCGTTCTAGCCTAGGATTTGATGACATGGAAAGATTACATTTTACATGTCTGTATAGTTTAAGTCTATTAATGGATACATTTTTTAATGTATTATTAATGTTTCATCAAGGCAAGAAATTAAAAGGTTCTTGTCTTGCTCATTTTTTAGTAAATTATTTCTTGTTTGATTTCAAGAATTCTTAATATTTCTTGATTCTTGATATTTTAGGGAAATCCCCTTTCTCTATCGCTTAAACCAATCCGAAAGCTCAAATACGTAACGTTGGCGTGTGCCTATTCCCCTTCCTATTAGTTAAATGTTTCTTACACGGTGGTCGCGTTGCGTAATGCGTTACATTTCGATAATCCATGCTGTTTTTTAAACAATGAGTATTAAAAGAAATATATATATATATATATATATATATATATATATATATATATATATATATATATATATGCATCCATACATCCATACGCTCACACACACACACACACACACACACACAAACACACACACATATATAAGATATATATATATATATATATATATATATATATATATATATATATATATATATATATATATATATATATATAAGATCTTTGCGGTCGCTACTGTGTATTTTAAATGGGCAGTGGTGGTTTAAAATGGAAAAGGGGTTGCGAATGTATTAACGCGGCCGACACTAATTTCATTCGCGAGCCCTCGAAAAACGGATCGCGGCAAATATAAATTTACGTCGATCGGATAACCGGTAGCGAAGTTATTTAGACTAAACAATTGAAATTGGAGCAAAAAGTATTATCTAGATCAGTTAGTGTACAAATCATGTTTTATGGTTTACAAGTGTCTCATACGAGGTAGAAAGAATTATCACAGTTAAAGTTTACAGCCGGGTCTTGGTAATGTTAAAAAAACACTATACTGGGTGTTACAAAAATAGTGACGAAGAGGCTTCGTCACAATATACGAGGTGTGGCTATTAAATAACGAGACTGATACTGTAAAACTTTTTCTTTCAAATTTATACATATTTAATTATCACCCACTTCAAAATACACTCCTCCTCTATTTTTACACCGCTCCACGCGAATTTTCCATTGTTCAAAACAGCGTTGAAAGTCTTCTTCTGGAAGCTCGTTCATGATGCGTGACGATTTTTTTTCACAGCTTCAGCAGTCTGAAATATTTTTTTTGTAAATCAGATTTGACCTTGAGGAACAGATATAAGTCACATTGTGCTAGTTTTGGCGAATAAGGCGAATAGCCTAACACTAGGATGTTTTACTTTGCTAGAAACGAAATTTATTTTGTTTATTTGTGACAATTTTCGGCACCAATTTGGCACACTCTTTTTGAATGTTGAAATTCTCATGTTCAATTTTCTTTATACATTATTTTTCAGTTCCTACTATTTCAGCAATCGCACAAATAGTTTTGCGACGGTCAAATTGGATTAGATTACCGATTTTTTTTCAATATTTTTATCTGTTCTTGAGTGGAAATATCATCCCGGGCGTGAGTCATCTTCAACGTCCTCTCGGCCATTTTGCAAACGCTTTAAACCACTCAAATGTCAAATACCCACGCATGAGATAAACATTCATTGTCACATACTTCTTTTAATAAAATATAAGTTCCAGTAGCCGAAACTTAACAACAATTCGTAGATTTATTAAAACACTTATCAGTTTTTCGACAAAACAAAAAATTTGATTTTACACAAACGAAGACCATGGCCAGGTGAATAAGTCTACAGACACAGGAGGGGTGGCAATCGAAAGAGAAGGCTTCACTCAGTCGTACAATTTTGCCGCATGTGTAGTTCGTCTGTAGTAGCATCAGTCGTTATTTAATAGCCACACCTCGTATATATATATATATATATATATATATATATATATATATATATATATATATATATATATATATATATATATATATATATATATATATATATATATATATATATATATATATATATATATATTGCCTAGTATCGAAATCGGATTTATCCCATAATAATATTTCTCCCTCTCAATCTAATATGGGATAAATAGCTCTGTGGTAACGTATCGGACTGTGGACCGTGAGATCGTCAGTTCGAATCCCACTGCTGACAATTACCAATTAAAATTTACCCCTGTGGTTCGCCCTCCACTAACATCTTTGGGGGCTATAATTTGACGGCTGGTAGCGGTTATCACGAAAAACATATATCACTTATCGAGATCTGCGCGTGATAATATATTTATTTTATTTCTATCTTGTAAAAAAATTACAGAAAATTAGCATGGAAAAGAATACATAACGATATACCCAAGAAATACTAATATATAATAAAATTTAATTAACTAAAATATGTACAAGTTAAAGTGATAAATAGCCCCGTAAAATATTTGTTTAGAAAATCAGTCATATATTCAAATTTTTAAATTTAAATTATAAATACGGAATGCAAAAATGTATTATCAAGATATCGAGATTTCTTGACAAGAAATCATGATTCTTGATGATACATTCTTGTCTTGTCTTGGGAAATGGAAAATACTTTTTGTCTTGATTTCAGGACATGATATTGATTCTTGTGAACCACTATTTATCATTAATTTGTAAGGTTAAAAATTTGTTATTCTGTTTTAATACAAGATGTTATAAGATTTTTGTAGAGGTTTTTTTTAAAGAATCTATTCTAACAAAAATATAGCTCGCTGAAATCAAAGTCTGGTGTATATTCGAATAAACATTTGTGACGAAGCTTCTCTTCGTCACGATTTTTGTAACACCCAGTATAGTATTTTTTTAACTTTACCGAGACCCGGCTGTAAAATTTAAACTGTGATAATTCTTTCTACCTCCTGTAAGATACTTGAAACCTGAAAACATGTTTTGTACACTGACTGATCTAGATAATAATTTTTGCTCTAATTTCAATTGTTTCGTCTAAATAACTTCGCTACCGGTTATCCGATCGACGAAAATTTATATTTGCCGTGATCCGCTTTTCGAGGGCTCGCGAATGAAATTAGTGTCGGCCGCGTTAATACATTCGCAACCCCTTTGCCATTCTAAACCACCACTGCCCATTTAAAATACACAGTAGCGACCGCGAAGATCAAGTTTTATTCCGAAAAATTAGTAAAAAGAGTATATAAACCGAGGTAAAATCACAATTCACGCACTTGATTTCGATCATCAGCTCTCAGCGTTGCATCGATCTCGAGTCTTGCTTTTGAGCAACCGTCCGTTTTAAGCCCTTCTGGCTACCGTTACCGTCTTGCAAGATAGCGCGACTCGTGGAGCTGGCTGTTAGCATCCTCGACGAGTACACCTAGCTTGCAAGAAACCGTCACCGTCCGTTACCGTCCGTTAAAGCCCTTCTGGCTACCGTTACCGTCTTGCAAGATAGCGCGACTCGTGGAGCTGGCTGTTAGCATCCTCGACGAGTACACCTAGCTTGCAAGAAACCGTCACCGTCCGTTACCGTCCGTTAAGCCCTTCTGGCTACCGTTACCGTCTTGCAAGATAGCGCGACTCGTGGAGCTGGCTGTTAGCATCCTCGACGAGTACACCTAGCTTGCAAGAAACCGTCACCGTCCGTTACCGTCCGTTAAGCCCTTCTGGCTACCGTTACCGTCTTGCAAGATAGCGCGACTCGTGGAGCTGGCTGTTAGCATCCTCGACGAGTACACCTAGCTTGCAAGAAACCGTCACCGTCCGTTACCGTCCGTTAAGCCCTTCTGGCTACCGTTACCGTCTTGCAAGATAGCGCGACTCGTGGAGCTGGCTGTTAGCATCCTCGACGAGTACACCTAGCTTGCAAGAAACCGTCACCGTCCGTTACCGTCCGTTAAGCCCTTCTGGCTACCGTTACCGTCTTGCAAGATAGCGCGACTCGTGGAGCTGGCTGTTAGCATCCTCGACGAGTACACCTAGCTTGCAAGAAACCGTCACCGTCCGTTACCGTCCGTTAAGCCCTTCTGGCTACCGTTACCGTCTTGCAAGATAGCGCGACTCGTGGAGCTGGCTGTTAGCATCCTCGACGAGTACACCTAGCTTGCAAGAAACCGTCACCGTCCGTTACCGTCCGTTAAGCCCTTCTGGCTACCGTTACCGTCTTGCAAGATAGCGCGACTCGTGGAGCTGGCTGTTAGCATCCTCGACGAGTACACCTAGCTTGCAAGAAACCGTCACCGTCCGTTACCGTCCGTTAAGCCCTTCTGGCTACCGTTACCGTCTTGCAAGATAGCGCGACTCGTGGAGCTGGCTGTTAGCATCCTCGACGAGTACACCTAGCTTGCAAGAAACCGTCACCGTCCGTTACCGTCCGTTAAGCCCTTCTGGCTACCGTTACCGTCTTGCAAGATAGCGCGACTCGTGGAGCTGGCTGTTAGCATCCTCGACGAGTACACCTAGCTTGCAAGAAACCGTCACCGTCCGTTACCGTCCGTGAAGCCCTTCTGGCTACCGTTACCGTCTTGCAAGATAGCGCGACTCGTGGAGCTGGCTGTTAGCATCCTCGACGAGTACACCTAGCTTGAAAGAAACCGTCACCGTCCGTTACCGTCCGTTAAGCCCTTCTGGCTACCGTTACCGTCTTGCAAGATAGCGCGACTCGTGGAGCTGGCTGTTAGCATCCTCGACGAATACACCTAGCTTGCAAGAAACCGTCACCGTCCGTTACCGTCCGTTAAGCCCTTCTGGCTACCGTTACCGTCTTGCAAGATAGCGCGACTCGTGGAGCTGGCTGTTAGCATCCTCGACGAGTGCACCTAGCTTGCAAGAAACCGTCACCGTCCGTTACCGTCCGTTAAAGCCCTTCTGGCTACCGTTACCGTCTTGCAAGGTAGTGCGACTCGTGGAGCTGGCTGTTAGCATCCTCGACGAGTACACCTAGTTTGCAAGAAACCGTCACCGTCCGTTACCGTCCGTTAAAGCCCTTCTGGCTACCGTTTCCGTCTTGCAAGGTAGTGCGACTCGTGGAGCTGGCGGTTAGCATCCTCGACGAGTACACCTAGCTTGCAAGAAACCGTTACCGTCCGTCACCATCCGTCCCCGCTCGTTAAAGCCCTTCAGGCTACCGTTTTGTGCAGTAGCGCGACCTGCTGAGTTGGCTTCAGCATCCTCAAAGGGTACACCTAGTGCACAAGTGTGAGGTTCAAGTCGTACCGTGACGTCACCCGGCGTGACGTCATCTCCGCATTTAACTGCGTTACGCCTTACCAACGCATCCTCCGTGAGTACGGCTTTCGCGAGCACCGTCAGGGTGGTTCCCCGCGTCACATACTCCAACCCCACCGCCGCGACGCCGGGCGTCGAAGTTGAGTTAGCCCCGGGGGTCGATACTGACGACTGTCAGGAGTCAGCGACGACGATCGCCGTCGCGACGCCGAGCGTCGTTTTCGAGTTAACGGACGTTTTAAATTTCACTACTCGGGAATCGACTCTGACGGCCATTACCGGGTGGTTACACCGCAAAAACATCAGGGACGCTTCGGGGACCTCAGATAACGTCTCCGGACCACCGACGACCGATTTCCGACAAACCGACGCCAGGCGTCGTTTTTCTAAAAACGCCTGTTCCGACGTTAGGGAGCCTGGGGAAGTCGACCCCAACTATTGACCAATATCTCCGACCGTCACCAACCGTAAATCTAGACACCGTGACTGTAACTGCACCGAAACTTCGCGTTGACTATAATTGTAGGGAAGTTAGGGACTTGTTACACATCTGTAGACGACAAAACTCGCTTAAATAAATTCCAACATCATACGTCAACACAATTCTTGTCATTTGTACCCTGGACTATCCCGATCCTGCTATCCGGACCGTTTGGCGCCCGAGCAACCTACGCCAAACACCTTGCGACATACGAAAGTACGTCACACATTATATTCGCGTCCAGTCCGAATATATAGATAACTATGTAGTACGTCTCTGCGGCTATTTTACGGTGCACCGTATTCAAAGAAACTAAAAACGCGCTTGTGCCATGCTATCCCCTCCCGCTAGCCACTAGGCACTCCGCTGTCGCTAGTCGGCCGAGAGTTCATTCGTTTTCTGTGCACGTTACGGTGTACACTAAGCTTAGCGCACGGCGGATTGGACAACGTTGGAAGGTCCAAGGGTAAGAAACAAAGCCGTTCCAGACGGACTCTAATAATATTATGTATTTATTATAGTTAATAATCTAATTACATATAACATAATTTTAAGTGAAGCAAATAGGGATCTTCGGAGAAAGTTGTTTCAGTTGATGAAGGATCACAAAGATAAGTAGAGTTCCGCTATGTCTCCCGATTTCTTTACCGAGAAGGTCGCTCTCCGTGCGAGGCGAGTTCTCGCAGAGATAAGATGAGCTCCGCTAGGTCCCTCGTTCTCGTTACCGAGAAGGTCGCTCTCAGTGCGAGGCGAGTTCTCGCAGAGATAAGAAGAGTTCCGCTATATCTCTCGATCTCGTTACCGAGAAGGTCGCTCTCCGTGCGAGGCGAGTTCTCGCAGAGATAAGAAGAGTTCCGCTATATCTCTCAATCTCGTTACCGAGAAGGTCGCTCTCCGTGCGAGGCGAGTTCTCGCAGAGATAAGAAGAGTTCCGCTATATCTCTCGATTTCGTTACCGAGAAGGTCGCTCTCCGTGCGAGGCGAGTTCTCGCAGAGATAAGAAGAGTTCCGTTATATCTCTCAATCTCGTTACCGAGAAGGTCGCTCTCAGTGCGAGGCGAATTCTCGCAGAGATAAGAAGAGTTCCGCTATATTTCTAGATCTCGTTACCGAGAAGGTCGCTCTCAGTGCGAGGCGAGTTCTCGCAGAGATAAGAAGAGTTCCGCTATATCTCTCGAACTCGTTACCGAGTAGGTCGCTCTCAGTGCGAGGCGAGTTCTCGCAGAGATAAAAAGAGTTCCGCTATATCTCTCGATCTCGTTACCCAGAAGGTCGATCGCCGTGCGAGGCGAGTTCTCGCAGAAATAAGATGAGCTCCGCTAGTTCTCTCGTGCTCGTTACCGAGAAGGTCGCTCTCCGTGCGAGACGAGTTCTCGCAGAGATAAGAAGAGTTCCGCTATATCTCTCGATCTCGTTACCCAGAAGGTCGATCGCCGTGCGAGGCGAGTTCTCGCAGAGATAAGAAGAGTTCCGCTATATCTCTCGATCTCGTTACCGAGAAGGTCGCTCTCAGTGCGAGGCGAGTTCTCGCAGAGATAAGAAGAGTTCCGCTATATCTCTCGATCTCGTTACCGAGAAGGTCGCTCTCCGTGCGAGGCGAGTTCTCGCAGAGATAAGAAGAGTTCCGCTATATCTCTCGATCTCGTTACCGAGAAGGTCGCTCTCAGTGCGAGGCGAGTTCTCGCAGAGATAAGAAGAGTTCCGCTATATCTCTCGATCTCGTTACCGAGAAGGTCGCTCTCCGTGCGAGGCGAGTTCTCGCAGAGATAAGAAGAGTTCCGCTATATCTCTCGAACTCGTTACCGAGTAGGTCGCTCTCAGTGCGAGGCGAGTTCTCGCAGAGATAAAAAGAGTTCCGCTATATCTCTCGATCTCGTTACCCAGAAGGTCGATCGCCGTGCGAGGCGAGTTCTCGCAGAAATAAGATGAGCTCCGCTAGTTCTCTCGTGCTCGTTACCGAGAAGGTCGCTCTCCGTGCGAGGCGAGTTCTCGCAGAGATAAGAAGAGTTCCGCTATATCTCTCGATCTCGTTACCGAGAAGGTCGCTCTCAGTGCGAGGCGAGTTCTCGCAGAGATAAGAAGAGTTCCGCTATATCTCGCGATTTCGTTACCGAGAAGGTCGCTCTCCGTGCGAGGCGAGTTCTCGCAGAGATAAGAAGAGTTCCGCTATATCTCTAGATCTCGTTACCGAGAAGGTCGCTCTCAGTGCGAGGCGAGTTCTCGCAGAGATAAGAAGAGTTCCGCTATATCTCTCGATCTCGTTACCGAGAAGGTCGCTCTCCGTGCGAGGCGAGTTCTCGCAGAGATAAGAAGAGTTCCGCTATATCTCTCGATCTCGTTACCGAGAAGGTCGCTCTCCGTGCGAGGCGAGTTCTCGCAGAGATAAGAAGAGTTCCGCTATATCTCTAGATCTCGTTACCGAGAAGGTCGCTCTCCGTGCGAGGCGAGTTCTCGCAGAGATAAGAAGAGTTCCGCTATATCTCTCGATCTCGTTACCGAGAAGGTCGCTCTCCGTGCGAGGCGAGTTCTCGCAGAGATAAGAAGAGTTCCGCTATATCTCTCGATCTCGTTACCGAGAAGGTCGCTCTCAGTGCGAGGCGAGTTCTCGCAGAGATAAGAAGAGTTCCGCTATATCTCTCGATCTCGTTACCGAGAAGGTCGCTCTCCGTGCGAGGCGAGTTCTCGCAGAGATAAGATGAGCTCCGCTATATCTCGAACTCGTTACCGAGTAGGTCGCTCTCAGTGCGAGGCGAGTTCTCACAGAGATAAGAAGAGTTCCGCTATATCTCTCGATCTCGTTACCCAGAAGGTCGATTGCCGTGCGAGGCGAGTTCTCGCAGAAATAAGATGAGCTCCGCTAGTTCTCTCGTGCTCGTTACCGAGAAGGTCGCTCTCCGTGCGAGGCGAGTTCTCGCAGAGATAAGAAGAGTTCCGCTATATCTCTCGATCTCGTTACCCAGAAGGTCGATCGCCGTGCGAGGCGAGTTCTCGCAGAAATAAGATGAGCTCCGCTAGTTCTCTCGTGCTCGTTACCGAGAAGGTCGCTCTCCGTGCGAGGCGAGTTCTCGCAGAGATAAGAAGAGTTCCGCTATATCTCTCGATCTCGTTACCGAGAAGGTCGCTCTCAGTGCGAGGCGAGTTCTCGCAGAGATAAAAAGAGTTCCGCTATATCTCGCGATTTCGTTACCGAGAAGGTCGCTCTCCGTGCGAGGCGAGTTCTCGCAGAGATAAGAAGAGTTCCGCTATATCTCTCAATCTCGTTACCGAGAAGGTCGCTCTCCGTGCGAGGCGAGTTCTCGCAGAGATAAGAAGAGTTCCGCTATATCTCTCGATTTCGTTACCGAGAAGGTCGCTCTCCGTGCGAGGCGAGTTCTCGCAGAGATAAGAAGAGTTCCGTTATATCTCTCAATCTCGTTACCGAGAAGGTCGCTCTCAGTGCGAGGCGAATTCTCGCAGAGATAAGAAGAGTTCCGCTATATCTCTAGATCTCGTTACCGAGAAGGTCGCTCTCAGTGCGAGGCGAGTTCTCGCAGAGATAAGAAGAGTTCCGCTATATCTCTCGAACTCGTTACCGAGTAGGTCGCTCTCAGTGCGAGGCGAGTTCTCGCAGAGATAAAAAGAGTTCCGCTATATCTCTCGATCTCGTTACCCAGAAGGTCGATCGCCGTGCGAGGCGAGTTCTCGCAGAAATAAGATGAGCTCCGCTAGTTCTCTCGTGCTCGTTACCGAGAAGGTCGCTCTCCGTGCGAGACGAGTTCTCGCAGAGATAAGAAGAGTTCCGCTATATCTCTCGATCTCGTTACCCAGAAGGTCGATCGCCGTGCGAGGCGAGTTCTCGCAGAGATAAGAAGAGTTCCGCTATATCTCTCGATCTCGTTACCGAGAAGGTCGCTCTCAGTGCGAGGCGAGTTCTCGCAGAGATAAGAAGAGTTCCGCTATATCTCTCGATCTCGTTACCGAGAAGGTCGCTCTCCGTGCGAGGCGAGTTCTCGCAGAGATAAGAAGAGTTCCGCTATATCTCTCGATCTCGTTACCGAGAAGGTCGCTCTCAGTGCGAGGCGAGTTCTCGCAGAGATAAGAAGAGTTCCGCTATATCTCTCGATCTCGTTACCGAGAAGGTCGCTCTCCGTGCGAGGCGAGTTCTCGCAGAGATAAGAAGAGTTCCGCTATATCTCTCGAAATCGTTACCGAGTAGGTCGCTCTCAGTGCGAGGCGAGTTCTCGCAGAGATAAAAAGAGTTCCGCTATATCTCTCGATCTCGTTACCCAGAAGGTCGATCGCCGTGCGAGGCGAGTTCTCGCAGAAATAAGATGAGCTCCGCTAGTTCTCTCGTGCTCGTTACCGAGAAGGTCGCTCTCCGTGCGAGGCGAGTTCTCGCAGAGATAAGAAGAGTTCCGCTATATCTCTCGATCTCGTTACCGAGAAGGTCGCTCTCAGTGCGAGGCGAGTTCTCGCAGAAATAAGATGAGCTCCGCTAGTTCTCTCGTGCTCGTTACCGAGAAGGTCGCTCTCCGTGCGAGGCGAGTTCTCGCAGAGATAAGAAGAGTTCCGCTATATCTCTCGATCTCGTTACCGAGAAGGTCGCTCTCAGTGCGAGGCGAGTTCTCGCAGAGATAAGAAGAGTTCCGCTATATCTCGCGATTTCGTTACCGAGAAGGTCGCTCTCCGTGCGAGGCGAGTTCTCGCAGAGATAAGAAGAGTTCCGCTATATCTCTAGATCTCGTTACCGAGAAGGTCGCTCTCCGTGCGAGGCGAGTTCTCGCAGAGATAAGAAGAGTTCCGCTATATCTCTCGATCTCGATACCGAGAAGGTCGCTCTCCGTGCGAGGCGAGTTCTCGCAGAGATAAGAAGAGTTCCGCTATATCTCTCGATCTCGTTACCGAGAAGGTCGCTCTCAGTGCGAGGCGAGTTCTCGCAGAGATAAGAAGAGTTCCGCTATATCTCTCGATCTCGTTACCGAGAAGGTCGCTCTCCGTGCGAGGCGAGTTCTCGCAGAGATAAGAAGAGTTCCGCTATATCTCTCGAACTCGTTACCGAGTAGGTCGCTCTCAGTGCGAGGCGAGTTCTCGCAGAGATAAAAAGAGTTCCGCTATATCTCTCGATCTCGTTACCCAGAAGGTCGATCGCCGTGCGAGGCGAGTTCTCGCAGAAATAAGATGAGCTCCGCTAGTTCTCTCGTGCTCGTTACCGAGAAGGTCGCTCTCCGTGCGAGGCGAGTTCTCGCAGAGATAAGAAGAGTTACGCTATATCTCTCGATCTCGTTACCCAGAAGGTCGATCGCCGTGCGAGGCGAGTTCTCGCAGAAATAAGATGAGCTCCGCTAGTTCTCTCGTGCTCGTTACCGAGAAGGTCGCTCTCCGTGCGAGGCGAGTTCTCGCAGAGATAAGAAGAGTTCCGCTATATCTCTCGATCTCGTTACCGAGAAGGTCGCTCTCAGTGCGAGGCGAGTTCTCGCAGAGATAAGAAGAGTTCCGCTATATCTCGCGATTTCGTTACCGAGAAGGTCGCTCTCCGTGCGAGGCGAGTTCTCGCAGAGATAAGAAGAGTTCCGCTATATCTCTAGATCTCGTTACCGAGAAGGTCGCTCTCAGTGCGAGGCGAGTTCTCGCAGAGATAAGAAGAGTTCCGCTATATCTCTCGATCTCGTTACCGAGAAGGTCGCTCTCCGTGCGAGGCGAGTTCTCGCAGAGATAAGAAGAGTTCCGCTATATCTCTCGATCTCGTTACCGAGAAGGTCGCTCTCCGTGCGAGGCGAGTTCTCGCAGAGATAAGAAGAGTTCCGCTATATCTCTAGATCTCGTTACCGAGAAGGTCGCTCTCCGTGCGAGGCGAGTTCTCGCACAGATAAGAAGAGTTCCGCTATATCTCTCGATTTCGTTACCGAGAAGGTCGCTCTCAGTGTGAGGCGAGTTCTCTCAGAGATAAGAAGAGTTCCGCTATATCTCTCGATCTCGTTACCGAGAAGGTAGCTCTCCGTGCGAGGCGATTTCTCGCAGAGATAAGATGAGCTCCGCTATATCTCTCGAACTCGTTACCGAGTAGGTCGCTCTCAGTGCGAGGCGAGTTCTCACAGAGATAAGAAGAGTTCCGCTATATCTCTCGATCTCATTACCCAGAAGGTCGATTGCCGTGCGAGGCGAGTTCTCGCAGAAATAAGATGAGCTCCGCTAGTTCTCTCGTGCTCGTTACCGAGAAGGTCGCTCTCAGTGCGAGGCGAGTTCTCGCAGAGATAAGAAGAGTTCCGTTATATCTCTTGATCTCGTTACCGAGAAGGTCGCTCTCAGTGCGAGGCGAGTTCTCGCAGAGATAAGAAGAGTTCCGCTATATCTCGCGATCTCGTTACCGAGAAGGTCGCTCTCAGTGCGAGGCGAGTTCTCGCAGAGATAAGAAGAGATCCGCTATATCTCTCGATCTCGTTACCGAGAAGGTCGCTCTCAGTGCGAGGCGAGTTCTCGCAGAGATAAGAAGAGTTCCGCTATATCTCGCGATCTCGTTACCGAGAAGGTCGCTCTCAGTGCGAGGCGAGTTCTCGCAGAGATAAGAAGAGTTCCGCTATATCTCTCGATCTCGTTACCGAGAAGGTCGCTCTCAGTGCGAGGCGAGTTCTCGCAGAGATAAGAAGAGTTCCGCTATATCTCTCGATCTCGTTACCGAGAAGGTCGCTCTCAGTGCGAGGCGAGTTCTCGCAGTGATAAGAAGAGTTCCGCTATATCTCTCGATCTCGTTACCGAGAAGGTCGCTCTCCGTGCGAGGCGAGTTCTCGCAGAGATAATTCTAGTTCCGTTACTGCTCTCCTCACCGTACATGAAGGTGCTCTCCGAGTCAAACGGCCTCTTACTATAATCCGGAGCAATAGGGAAAGCCACAGTTCGAGCACACCCGCGGTTTCACTTTGCAGTCGAGGAAGTCAAATCAGCACTGGCCGCGCGCCGTGCGCCATGGCACTTGCTAGTGAGCCGGACGACCGCATCCCGAGCGATGCAGCGTCTAAGATGATCACGAGCTCCGATCAAGACAGTTCTTCGCGACTTATTTTTGCAGGCGAGGAAGTCTAGTCAGCACTGACCGCGTGCCGTGTACTGTGGCAGTTGCTGGTGAGTTGGACGGCCGCATCCAGAGTGGTGCAGCGTCTACAATGACAGGGTCAAAACAAGACAAATTTTCCAAAGACTCGACTACACAGTCGAGTTAGTCAAGTTAACATCGGCCGCGCCAGTTGCTAGAGAGTCGGAGGACCGCATCCTGAATGGTGCGGCGCTAACGATGACATGGCCTTAGACTCAGGACGATTATTATTCAACCTCTCTTATATAAATGTCACTCAATCGACAAAAACTTCTGTTTCCTCTAAGGAACAAACAATCAAAGAGTTTAGTGGAAATACACCACCTGGTCTTGAAGCTCTAGAAAGAGTCGGAAAAGATTTCAGATCAACCGAGTCATCCTTTTCAGAGCCTTAACCATTTGTTTCCTTCGGAATTTAGAAATAGAGGAAAGGGGGGGCGGAGCAATAAACAGCAGCATGTGGCAAATAATGCACATTTAAACATGCGACGCCCGGAATAGTAAAAGAGAGAAATAAGCCCATACATAGGGCGAGCCTCACAATAAACCATTCATTCTAAGGAGAAACCGTGAGTATTAAGCAGTTTTCGTAGGGCGGTTAAGACCTTTTAAAAACAACTCAAAAATAGTGCCTTATATCAATACAGTTTTGTTCCGGATCGAAGGATACAAAATTCAATTTTATATTGAACCTCCTTTTACATTAGCTCCACCTAAAACTGCTTTTTTTCTGGCGACGAGGCCACCTTCATCGATTTGGCCATAAAGGATCTATTGATCCTAGGAGTCATCGTCAGATTCTAGCGGAAGCTTCGGCCCCCCTTTTATGCTTCACCAAATTAACGAAACCGATAGTTTCGCATTTACGTCAATTAGATGCACTGTGCGTCAATTACTCAGACGATTCTCTTGAAAAAACTTTAATAAATACTAAGAGCTTACTAACCTAAAAGGTTCCTTAGGTTCCACGGTGAACAGTAAAGAGCCGTTTAACTCCGAGTAAGTCTAAAATATTTCTTTTTGATTTTTACCAAAACTAGTATCCTGGGAGACCGTGATTTGACGGCTGGTAACCACACTTTGCGCGCAAACTTATTTCAATACCGAGATTTTCGTTTAACAGAGTGCCACACTTTGTAAAGGAAAATGGCACGATGATATATTTTTATTTATTATATAACATTAAAAATGATGTTTAGGAAGTTAAGATCTTTACACATGTCTCCTTACCAGACACGGATCTAAATGCTCACATCATTTTTCTAGAATTACAGACTATTTGCTATGACTTAATATGTTTTGCTAGCAATTTTTAATTTTTCAAATTGCGACACTCTTTTAACAGGTGATAACATAACGTTATGGGCAGCATTCAACTCCCAAAGTTATGTAAGTTGGTGCGAGGTAGAATTATTTGTATCGTTACGTCTTACGTAAATCTCAAGGACAATAGGGGACACGAATAATTTTCAAATATAATTTTAAAGTGAACTTTATGCTCCCTGTATCTACAGAAAAATTTGTTTATTAATATTTTAAAATCTAGTTTCAAAAAACGCACAAAAACGATCGTAGAGTGTGCCGTTGTCTGTCGTGACGTCATTTTCCTTGTTCACAAAGAACTTGTGCTTGTATAACATACTGTTTTCGTGTGTTTTCATGCGTATTTGAAGGTTTATTTGAATGCGAAAGTGACAATATATCAGAATTGAAAAATAAAATAATTTAAAAGTAGAATATTGTTTTTAAAAGCAATGAGACGAAAGAAAAACGATATCTCACAGCAATCAGAAGGTCATTTGTGTGAAGTTTTTCTATTCTCCCTCTTCTTCCATATTACTATTAGAAGCGTATCAGTCTCCGACAACCCAGGCCGCATCAGGGTGATAGTAATTTTAGACAAGATTAAAACACTGAATGATGCTTAATGGTTTCTTTTTTAGTAAAGAATAACTGTAGTAGATAACAAAAATTATATTGTTTAACTAAAAGAACAATTAAAATTATTAAAAGAGCTTCACTAAAAACTATTGTGGAAGAAACCTTTGATCTTCTTCATTATGTTAAGTCATAGAAGAATATTATTGCACCGGTTTACAATCATAAATCTCGAAGTTTACTACAACATTAACATTATTGCAAACAATGAGCAAATAGTATCTGGGATGACCGATACAACAAGTTATATGTTTTTTTTTATACAGTGCGTTATAGTTCTCTAGGTACTGATATGATTTAATATGTTTTTTCTAGGTATTTATCATTAAAGATTAATATTGCTACTTTAAAAAGATAGTATTGCACCGGTCTTCAGAGACCGATAAAATATCATATCAATATAAAATATCATTATGTTTAATCAATTACATATGCATTAAGGCAGCGATATTTGACAAATCATTGCTTTGTACCTTGATAAAGCCAGTCTCTGCCTTTATATATTTATAAAAAAATATTAAAGCAGAGCATATTTTAACGTTAATATACCGTCAAATACTTATAGAGTTTAATGTCATACATGACAGCTAGGAACTCGACGTCACATACTCTTCGTATAAACTCGACAATCTACGCACAGTGGTCGGCTGTAGGTTAAATTATGAACTTTTAAATATTAATTTATTATAAAAATTATGAGCAAAATATATTTTATGTATTACGTAACGATAAAAAGAGTTTTTGGTTCACTCGTTGTAGATTTGTTCGCGTCCCACATCAACCTTAAAGGTGAAGGATATATTTCCTGGCACAGAGGCTCAGAGGTGTTAAGCTGTCAACGCGTTTATTCCAGAATGGACTTATTTATATTTTTAGGCATTCCTCGCTTTTTATTTAACACTATAACCCTTTAAAACATATCCCCGGGGAAAGCTGAAGGACTTTTGGTTCTGGTCTTCTCAAATTAATATTTCAGACCCTATGAAAATTGCGGAGAACAGGGAGTAATCTACGTTGCATAGACTTATCTTTAAGGAAAAAATCGACTCTCTGTATTGCAGCAACCCTGAAAAAGTATATTGAAGTGACTGAATCCTTCAAAAAACAAGTCCAAGATATAATATTCCTCACAGTCAATAAAGTAGATGGGTTAAGCGGTTGCTCTACTTAGTAGGAATCGACACCTTCACGTATAAACCTCATTCCACTCGGCATTCACCGACATCCGCCGCGCTAAGACAAGAAGCTCTACTGGAGACAATCTGTAGGTCAGCGAGTTGGTCAGATCACACTGACACTTTCGCTAATTTCTACAATCGACCTCTTTTCGATAAGACCGTTTTTTGCCAAAGCGGTTGGGGCCATCATTTAGTTAATTAATTAACTTAATTGCTTAATCACATAAATTTTTATTTATTTTCTACCTTGATAACTAAATTGGATGTTTCAATTTAGTCTAAATTATCATTGGTTTCACCTTCTCTCATTGTCTCCACATTAATTCATTCGCAACACAATGCTTTAAACAACATAGTGATCTATATATTCGGACTGGACGCGAATATAATTAAATGATCAAACGAACTTACCTTAAGTGAAGTTCGATCGTAATTATATGAAGCGTCCAGTCCGAATATATCCATTCCCACCGCCCTTCTAGGTTCTAGAGCCCTTTTCTCAGGTTGCGGACAATTAATGTTTTATCCTTTAAAGAATGAACTCTCGGCCGACTAGCGACAGCGGAGTGCCTAGTGGCTAGCGGGAGGGGATAGCATGGCGCAAGCGCGTTTTTAGTTTCATTGAATGCGGTGCACCGTAAAGTAGCCGCAGAGACGTACTACATAGTGATCTATATATTCGGACTGGACGCTTCATATAATTACGATCGAACTTCACTAAAGGTAAGTTCGTTTGATCGTTTAATTTTGATTAGTTTTCGGTGGTTGAGCTTTAAATTTGTTCACTGGTCTTTTTAACTTACTTAAGTAGATAAGTAAATCCAAGTTTTCTATATTAATTTTTGAAGATAAAAAATTCGCCATTTCAAAAATTCAAAGCGCATGTGCGAACTGTGAGACTGCAACAAAATTTAGTGCCGTATAAATATATATTTTCAAAAACAAAAATTTTAAATTAGGTTAATACCCAACAAGAAAAAGGGGAGATTTACAGTTAAGTAACAAAAATGTGTCAATTAACAACTACGGCCCGCTTACGAAACGTAAATCTTATTCTGGCCCCTGTTATACAAAAGGTTGCCCACGCCGCGGAAAACTAAAACAAAATTCATATGTCTGTATAGCTGAATGAAATACAATTCAAAATATATAAAAATATATAGGGTGTTCCATTTAAAAAAAGACAAACAATTCTCGCCAAGCCGTTACGTAACACCCTGTATATGTGAAAATAATTTTATGTTATGCTCCTTTAGTAGTCGAATAAATTTTGTTAATAAATTTATGCCGTATTTCTAACAAGGGAGATATCAAAGACGGGCATTTCGATGACACAACCCTGTATATATATATATATATATATATATATATATATATATATATATATATATTATAAATTTTATTTCATGTTATACTTTTATTTCAAGACAGTTATATATTTTTACTATTCTGCTGTTAAGTCCACTTATTAAGTATTTCTATTACATTGATGTTATTTTATATTTAATCTCAACTAAATTGTCCTGAAGAAGGAATAAATAATTCCGAAAGCTTGACTATTTAAAAAGAGTGTTTTAATTTTTGCCCAAACGACTGCTATACCTGCTATAAAAAAAATTTCCTATATATATATATATATATATATATATATATATATATATATATATATATATACCCTTTTACCGTTAGGTGTAGCATTTTAAAATTAAAATATTTGAATTCATTGTGACACTTCCCAAATGCCGCCATTTACGACACTAAATTTGTAGTTCGAAACTTGAATGTAGAGGTCGCGCACATTTTTGAAATGGTCTATTGAGTCCCGTAAACCAATACGGCACTATCACATTTAATATATTCTTTAAAAGAAGTACGAATTTCTAGTAAAACAAGTGGCAAATTGCCACACCACTCATCTGCATTGTCACATGAAATTAATTAGGTTTTAAAAATTCTGTGAAAACGCTCTGTACTAGGGTTGGATTGTGGATGATACGCCTATACTAAAAATGCTTAGAGAGAAGACAAGTCATCAAAAATATTACTAAATAATGATGTCACTATGCAACAACGTTTATATGGAATACTAATTTTTGTTGACATAAAAATGCAATGCGTATTGCACTACACGTGCCGCCATTTTTAGACGCGATTTGTTTCAGTGAACACAAATTTCTATCAGTATACATTATAAAACACTGGATAACGAGGAGCACAAATTACAACTAAACACTGTCAAGTCTGACAGTAAAGTAACAGATTGATATGGATTTTGTATGTAAACGTGATTATTTATCAATAGCAATAAATAATATACTTGACTATAAAATCCTTAAAATTGCATTAATATATACTTTATTTAATGCTTCTATTTTTTTCGTCATTCTTTTTTAAACATTAGCATACGTCAATTCATTCTACAAGTTACTTTTCTTTTTATAAAGTTTTTTTTTTTTCAGGCTAATGACGTGCGTCTACTCCATAAATATTTCTAGTTTAGTTCGAGTTCTAGTTGAATTTAGTGAAGATAACAATTGTTTTAAAAAAATTGATTCAAATTGTGCTCCACGATCTGCCGTTTCTGAATGAACTCCCAATCTAGATATCTAAGCAACAACAAAAGCCCTAACAATTGTTTTAACTTTAATGACAGAGGTATAACTTCCGACCAGCGAGTAAAACAGTCGATACGTGCCATAATATAAGAATATCCTTTTGAATATGGTAGTGGTTTAAAGGTTTTCGATCTGCAAAATTAAAAAAATTTCGACCTCGACAAAAGTGCTATATTTACGTTTTATTGGGGAAAAACAAGTTAAAAATATGTAAGTGAATGCCATGAATCATTGTTGAATTGTTACAATAGAGCACGTACTCCATTGCCAGATGCTTCGGCCATAAGCCATAATACTAGTAAATGCAATTTGTCTTGGAATATTAGGTGTATTGTAATTAATTAAAGTTAGTGTAACTTCTTATGAACTATATATCCTCTGATAAATAGCTCCGTGGTAATGCGTCAGACTGTGTGTCGTGAGATCCTCAGTTCGAATCCCACAGGTGACAGTTGCCAATTTAAATTTATCCCCGTGGTTCCCCCTTCACTATCATCTTTGGGGGCTATGATTTGACGGCTAGTAACTGCACGTCATACGCAAAAATATATCACTTACTGAAATCTGCGTAAGCAGAGTGCCACACCCACAATTGGTAGAAGGCGGGATATTTTTTTTATTTATCCTCTGATTTTTCAAAGAATTTAATGGTTGCTAAATACTAGCACAGTTTAGAATTAATCTGTGATAAAGTTAATTAAGTTTCAATTTTACTAACTGAAGGTCTTATAACTTTTTTTACAATCTTCTGACCCGGCAATTTGATTTCTGAACATCCGAATTGACATATTTCTGGATAAAGTAATATTCCGTATTGTTCTGAACGTAAATGAGATGTGTGTTGTTCGAGAGTTACTAGCCTGGTGACATACGATAGGTATTTGAAAAATATTAAATGTGTTTTTACTTTCTTATACAAAGTATAAGGAAGTATTGAAAACTGATCCCGTTAAGACTAATTTCTCATTGATGTCTGTGTGTGAGGATGGATGGATGGATCTCCGTGAGCGCAATAGGTATCTTATGAACGAGACAAGATATGTAAACAAAACTTGGAATTTATAAGTTTATTAAAAAAGTGAAGATCTGAGTTGATTTTGAATAAAATTGAAAAATCAGATGAGGAAGTTTACTGGACACACAAAACAATAAAATCCATTTATTTCAAAAAAAGAATCAGCTGTAAGAAAAAATTTCAAATAAAAGATATTTGGAATATAAAATATTATTTGCACTTTTCTTGTACATGCTTCTAATTTTGAGAAAAACTAAATTATATATTTAAGAATATATTTCTATAATCTTAGTTACAATGGGAGCAAAAACTAAAATATGTGTCATGTGAAATATTATAAAAGCAATATTTGTATTAAACAGATTTAATTTTAGGTTTAACAATAATTGTTAAAATAAAGTTATACGCAAGTAACAAGTCATACGTGTTCAGTTGGTTTTATTTATATAAGAAAGTAGAGTGGTGCCCGCAACAGATTTTATAGTTCTTTTATTAGATGTGTATTTTTCGAGATATTTCAACGTCCCGGAACTTTTTGAACACTCAGTATATTCGAATAAACTGAAAAGTGTAGCTGTGTTGCTGTTTCAGAAATGGATGCTTCATCCATTGGTATTTGATAAGCTTTGTCTAAATCAAGTTTAGAGAAAATTATGGTATCTTGTAAATTAGAAACAAAATCTTGTATATTGGAAATCGTTCTGGAATACTTATATAGTTTAATGCTCGATAATCCCAACATGGACGTCAATCGTTTGGTAATTTTTTTTTACTATATGCAAAGGAGGAAACCAATTACTAGCTGTAGGCTGAATAATACTTAACTCGAACATTTTGTCAAATTCTTGTTTAGCAGTTTTTAATTTATCTGGAGCTAATCTACGTGGCTCTGAAAAAACAATTTGGTAAATCTTCCGTTGTAATGCTGTGAAGTGACATTATGCTTAATTTGACGTTTAACTTGAAAAATAGTGGTTAAAGAAAGAAGCTCCGAAAACAAATTTTTAAATTGACATTTTATTTGCTGATGTCGAAGAAATTGATGAAAAAATTGTGTGATCAATTTTATTACCATCAATAAGTTGACGGTTTTTTATATCAATAAAAATCTGAATCTACGCTAATAAATTTCCAAATAAAAATCTATTTATACCTTGATCAAGTTTTAAAGTCGTAGAACCAAATGTATTTATTTTGTTGTGATTGAAAGCATGAAGTGTAAAATATTGTTTATTATATTTTTGTAGTGTTTGTTGGAGTGATTACATTGACCTCTACACCGGTGTCCACTAGAGAACGATGTCCTGAAAACTTGTCAGCTACAAAGATCATGTGAAAATTATTGGCACTCTCAGTGCTTGTAATTCATGGAAACAAATGTTATAAGAATTTGAATTATGTATCTGTCGATAAATTAAATTTCCATGAGTCACCACGTCGTTGCTTTAACTAATAATTGGAATGATACCAACTCTTAAATCACCAGCAGTTCTTGGAAATGGACGAATTATGTATATGTCGATAAATAAAATTTCCATGAGTCACCACGTCGTTGCTTTAACTAATAAATGGAATGGCACCAACTCTTAAATCACCAGCAGTTCTTGGAAATGGACGAAATATTATGTAGGGTTTTTTTTAATACTATCCAATTCTTTCCTTAATTCTTCCATCCCTGAGAAATTTCCAAAATTTTGCAGCTTCAATTGTTAGTTTATCAGAAGATATTAAAATAGTTTGTACATTATATGATAACTTGTCTAGAAATAATTCTTCTGAAATGAAACTGTCAAGGTTTTAATTGCCAACCAATTGTTTTATTTAAAGTAACAAGTAAGACGGTTGTTTTTATCGCCCAAATCAGTAATTGATAATAATTGTTTAAGCTTTTCTTTGTCAGATGGTGTTGTACTTTGAATTAGAACAGTCTTAATTGTAGTACATGGATTTTCTGGAGGACGACCGATAATTAAATCACGTACAATACTAGTATGTTCAGGTCGTAAAACACCAATTTAAGTATGATAATTACTTATATTAGTAACAATCCTGTGACTACGAAGAATCATTCCAATTTGAGCAAAGCATAACACCGGATCGTCGGGCCAAAATTCTGGAATTTTCAAAGGGAATGTTGAAGCGACAAAAGGAGGAACATTGGACCCCATATTGAATGGAAGAGTTTCTTCAACAGGGTAACACCCCGTCCTAATTTGGGAGGACTTGTTTTACAATTAAAACTTTTGCCCTACGTCCTACCGACAAACGGAAATGTTCACAGATAACTACTTTGCTATTGGCGATTATGGTCACGCGACCGGCGCGCTTCTGTGTTGAATGAGGCACTGAACGTAGTCGTGGTCATGCTACGCGCTGAGCTTGTTGTATATTGTTGATCGCGCTACAAATTCAAATAATTTTGTATATTTAGTTATTAATATCAGTTAGACTTCTGTACAGTTAACACGTATAAATTTAAATAGTGTCTTGGTATAATTTATAACGAGAAGTTCTTCGTTAAATATATAGTATCACATACAGATCAGTTTAAATTAAGGGTCTGTTCTAATATTTAAAAGTGGTGCGGTTAACGAGTGCTCCAGTTTTGAGTTAAAGAAGAAACTGTGTCTCAGTACATAAGGCTCATATTGGCAAATTTTTAAGTCAGTGAGTGCAAGTTTTAACAAAATTATTAACGGCTATTCACCTACAGTAACTCATATGGTTTGTAATTATTTTTTGCACTTGATAAAACACAACTATTACAATGGTCAACATCTGTTCTACGTGCAAAGTTAATGTAAATCATAGCAATCCAGGGTTGGCTTGTGGGCGTTGTCAGAATTATTTTCATTATAATTGTACATCAATCTCTCAATCCACTAAAAATGAGTTACTGACTGTCGACAATATATTCTGGTTATGCAATGACTGCAAATCTTCTGCATCAAATATATCAGAGTCATCCGACACAAGAAACGGCACTCTGAATGACATAATGCATTCACTAAACGAATTAAAGCGTTACGTCGACTTTTGTAGTACCAAAATAGATGATTTTGAATCTAAAATCAATGCAATTAACGAGAATGTGAAAATAATCGACACTATCAAAGCTGAATGTGAATTATTAAAAGCCAAAGTTGCCGACTTGGAACAACGTTCTCGCATTAATAACATTGAGATTTTTGGAATTCCCCAAAAGGAAAATGAAAACTTAATAAATATTGTTACAAAAATCAGCAAACAGTCAACTATCCCCTTCAAGCAGATGATATAGACGCTATTCACCGTGTTGCGCCTTTTACGCACGATAAAAACAAACATAAAAATTTAATTGTACGTTTTATATCAAGAATAAAAAAGGAAAATTTCATTGCTAGTGCACGTAAAATAAAAAAATTAAATTCTACCCAAATTGAATTTACTGAAAACAGCAAAATCTTTATAAATGAACATCTTAGTCCTACTAACAAGTTTTTACTACGTGAAGCAAAAAACAAGGCTAAAGATATATTACTATTATTTATTTGAATATGTTTCAACGAGAGCCAACACACACGTCCATAGAAATTATATATTATAACTATAATTATGTTTGGGAAAAGTCAACAAGAATCTACACACGAAAAACGGACACTTCCCCCATAATTATTATTAACAGTATAACAGATCTGAACAAAATTAAGTAATCATTTTGTTTATACTCTCTGTAATAAAATTTGCAATTGATTTTTTATCTAAAATGAGTTTAAATGTGTATTATGAGAATGTTAGGGCTATTAAAACTAAACTATTAGATCTTTACAGTGAACTCGCATCTAGTGATTTTGATCTAATATTTTTCATTGAAACGTGGTTTAATAGTAGTGTGGTGAATTTCAAAATTTGTGACTTAAATAAATATTTCCTCTATCGGCGAGATAGAATTGATCCGTCCAAATCTGATCGTGGTGGCGTACTAATATTAATTGCTAACAAATTTAAAACCAAGTTGCAACAATCATGGTGTTCAGCAGCCGAAGACATTTGGGTTACCATCTTTCTTTCCAGTTTTACATTACATGTGTGCTGTGCCTACATTCCCGCGTCGTCCCCCTCTGAAATCTATTGTGATCATTTTAATAATTTGTGTGATATCAGTGTTCGTTTCCCAAACAGTACTTTCTTGGTTGTAGGTGATTATAACCTTCCTCACATGGATTGCTCTTCTAAATTTAATTATGATGTTCCATCTAACTCAAATAGGAATCATGTTTATACTGAATTTATTCACACGATCAATGTCTGTAACCTATTTCAATATAATGGTGTACATAATTCTAATAATAGGATATTAGATTTAGTACTATGTAATGTGGACTGTAAAGTTGACATATGTGACTCTCCCTTATTAAAAATAGATAACTATCTATCTATTGAATTGATGCTAAATTTACAAAATTCTAAAGAACTTACGACATAACTTCAATGAAATTTTTAATAAATGTAACTAGGGAGATTTAATTTATAAATTATCTGCAATCAATTGGAAAACTAGGATAAATAATAGCAATGTAAATTTGAATTTGGATACTTTCTAAAGCATATTACAAACCTTAATAAATGAACATGTACCCAATAAATACTTGAAGCCCATAATAAGTGGAAAATATATGGGAGAGTCAGATTATGCTTTATTTTCTTCGTTACGAAGTAAAATCAAGGTCAAAATCAAAAAGGATTTCAATATATATATATATATATATATATATATATATATATATATATATATATATATATATATATATATATATATATATATATATATATTAACAATATCGAAACTAACTTACATAATAACCCAAAATCATTCTGGAAATTTGCTAAAACTATGAGGAAAAATTGCGGCATACCAAACTCAATGAAATACAAGGATCACGAAGCAAATAATAGATCAGACATTAGTAATGTCTTTGCTGAATATTTTAAATATTTTTTTGTAAACACAAATAACTCTGATGATATAAAAATGGATCAAAATGTCTGTACCAATTCTTTAAACTTAGGTACGATTCAATTACATCGGAAATGCATTCTCGATTATTTAGTAAGTTTAAACATTAACAAGGGTTGTGGGCCAGATCAAATTCCAGCAAAATTTATAAGAACATGTGCGTTTTACCTAGTAGAACCTCTATTCATAATATTTAATCTATCTCTTTGTTCTGGTGTCTTCCCTGTTATTTGGAAAATGTCCCATATAACACCTATACACAAATCAGGTGATATACATGATGTTACCAACTACAGGCCAATTTCCATTTTGTCTACGTTTGGTAAAATATAATCATACCGAATCAGAATGTTTTTTGTCTGGAAAGTCTGTTCTCACTAATTTAGTCCCTTTACGGAATTTATAAAATCACATATGGACAAAAAAATTCAAATTGACATTATTTACTCCGATTTTAGTCCATCATTCTTTGTTAATTAAAAAAACTACTCATACTAGGTATACATGGCTCACTTTTGCGGTGGATTAAATCATATATATCTAACCGATCACAGTTAGTTTTTTGCAATGGCTTCAAATCAAATATGATATATGTAGAGTCTAGCGTTCCCCAGGGCTCCCACTTGGGACCCATTTTATTTAATCTGTTTATTAATGACATATCACATTGTTTTCATTACTCGAACTTTTCTTTATATGCTGATGAATTAAAAATTTTTAGAGCCGTCCAAAATAACACTGACTGTGAACATTTAAAAGCAGATTTATTTCAATTAGAAACTTACTGTAAAGGTAATTTTTTGTCGCTTAATGTTTCAAAATGCTTCGTTTTAAATTACACTAGGAACCGTGAAACTAGCGCTTATAATTATGTTATCGATAATTATGTGCTACAGAATAAAACTACAATTAAAGACTTGGGAGTGACTTATGACTGTAAAATGTTATTTAATTCTCAATTTGACACAACTGTCAAGGAGTCATTTAAAATTCTAGGATTTATTATGAGATGTTGTAAATATTTCAACAGACCTGATTTAATTATTTGTCTTTTTAACTCTCTTGTTCGATCTAAACTTGAATGTGCCTCTGTGGTTTGGAATCCTTGTTACAATAGAAGCATTATTTTATTAGAAAGTGTTCAGAAAAAATTTGTGTTTTAAATTTCATGTTAACGTTGAAAATTATGTTAACAAGCTGGAATGTTTTCACATGTTATCCCTTGAAAATAGAAGGATTGTTGTGGACATCTTATTTTTATATAAAATTTTCAATAACCTTCTATATACAATTAATTTAGTACATCATTAATTTATTTTTATATATCTAATAAACAAACTAGATCTAATTACTTATTCTTTGTTGCGTTTAGTAACACGAATAACAATAAGATTTCGCCGGTAAATAGAATAAAGAGTATATATAACTCAAAATTTTTGCATGTGGACATGTTCCATCTTTCATTTAATAAGTTCAAAACTAGTATTATTGGGGCTCTCTTAAATAATATAGGTTATTAGTTTTTTACTTGCTAAGCACTGTTTATTTTTATTGTTGTTATTTACGTATGTTTATCTGTTTGTTACCTATCGTAATCGTTCCCTGGAATAAAATGTAATCGTTTCCTAAAATAAATAATGCACACCGTTTCAATACTAAATAAGTTTATTCTTCTTACCCCTTTACTACAAAACAAAAGATTAACACAATAATTACAAAACACATCCGTTGTTCGTCGTGTCCGTTCTTATAATGCCCGTTTACTCAGTTTCGTTATTAATTATATTACGCCCGATTGAATAAGAACTGAACAATTGTTGCTTCGGGTGTGACGTCAGCTATTACAGGTGCCGGCTATTACGTGGCGATTACACTATATTTTTTTTTTTGGGAACCTATTATTAGCCTTTGATTGTTGGTTTTCTAAATAAATAAATTAATTAATAATAACAATAATTTTTTTTCCAAATTTTTATATTAAATAATGGGTACAACTTCAACAAAGTTTATTATTTAAAACAAGGAGAGCAGTATATCACTTTAAAATTATTTACTTAACAATTTTTTGTGTTTATTGCAATTTTTACTACCGATTTATATTGTTTTAGAATAAAATAAATATAGCAGAGGTTAACTTGATACATTTAGCATAAATTTATGCACACAATATGAACTGGAGATGCCACAAGCCATATTTAAAACTCTATTAAGAATTAAATATCAACAGCACTTCCACAATTATTAGTCAACCGCAACACGGCTACACACAATGCAGTAGAATATTTCAAATGAATAAATCTCGTCGAAAAAATATAATTTGTTGCTGACTGGATTTCGTAACAGTGAAGGACGCGGCAGCTGCTGTAATGTTTTCTTTTATAGATTTTCCACTTCATTTCTAAGTTCCACCTTGTAAAATTTGTAAAATAATTTTTTTTTATTTCTAGACAACTCTCTTTAATCATATTTGTTCAAATATTAATATATAAAAATTTAAAATTGACTTTTGATTACGTTGCCATACGGGTACATTAAGGATAAATCTGTACTGTTGCAATTTGGACACAGATACCACATGAAAATAACAACAAAAGTCTATATACAAATTGTAAACAAAATAAATTTTTATTTTTAATAGAAGTAAAAATTACGAAAATGAAAGTTACATTTAAACTTAAAGATGATACAATTTAAAACAGTTTATACATGCTGTAAAGCACAATTTAACGTCGAATTTTGTACATTTACTACGCGCAAAACCTTTCACAAATTTCTGGCATCATTAGTTGTATATTCTGAAAATTGAGCCACCGTGTCGAGTCATACAGAATCAAGAGTGTAGGAAGCAGGAGCAGGTTTTGATTTGCGAGCATTGGCTGACGAACATCTAAATCACTTTTTTTTTTTAGAGGCATATTTTTTGATCTGCTGCTACTATGTATGTATCTAGAATAAAAGAAAATATTGGGAAGTACCATCTCGTAGATTTTCTGGGTGATCTATATAGACCAACTAATGTGTTCGATTTATCCACGCCACCCATGTGGTTGTTATTCTTTGTGTGTTATTGGGACAAGGGACTTCTATCTTCCTCTTTCCATCTTTTGAATACCTCATTACTGTTTTTACTGGATTTATTCCTTACTTTGTTCCTCCTATTATAACACTTTTATATATTATATAATATTTTCACTATCTTTACAGCATCTATAATTGTAGCTTCCTCTTCAATTGTTCTGCAATTGCTTATCAGGAGCCAACGGACAATTTTCTGTTTTATTTGATCTGAGAGTCCCAGGGTTTAAAATATTCATATAATTTTTCAGAAACAAAAAAGTTTCAAGCTTGAGAAATTGTTGTCAAAATATATAACAGACTCCGAAGGGCTTCTAATAGTTTTCGATAAAGCAATGAGAACTTGCAAACCAATTCCTAAATTTTTTCCTCTTAAACCCTAAGAGTTTCGTTAAATCCACTATGAACTACAAAAGAGTTACTTCCTTGATGTGGTAAAATATCGTAAACAAAAGCAGAAACCCCTGCCCTAATAAAAATACTCCCATTCCCCATTTAGGCGGTTTAGATTTGCAAATTCTTTTTTTCCCATATTTTTTTTTTCTTTTTTCGATTTGCTTCTTCAATATTTACTTCCGTTACCAGGACTGACTCTTCTGCTATTATATTTTCTTTTATTACTGTTACTACATCTACGCCCAAATTTTCAGTGTAGATAACTTCCTCTTTATTTGTCCTATCAGAATCTGATCCATCTGATATATGTGAATACGTACTTATTTTTATATCCGGTTTTAGAAAATGTTGCCATATGGATACGAACATTTTTGTACTCTATTTTTCTTTAAACTACAAAAAATTTGTTACAATGCAATAAGACCATTAAAAATACTTACTTATATTTACCTCAAAATATATTTGTACCTAACATGTAATACTTCTTTTCAAGTCTTATTTTGCCACTTTTGTATATTGTAAACTGTGCTTTTATAATAAATTAATAATCGGCACGTACGAGACGGCAGAAAACATGAGCAGCACATGTTGATATTGTAGGCGTTTAGAGTTAGTAAAGTATATTTGGGATAACCAGTTCTTTTAAATACACCCTACACCCATATAAGTAGTATAAGACATGGCGCTGTAGACATATATCAAAATTTCAAGTTAAAGTGGACACAAATTGAAGACAAGGTGCACAAATTTATAAATAAAATAAATAAGTGAAGAGAAAAAAACACATGTAGAAAAAATAAGGTAACAATTAAAATACGCCTTGAATACAGCATACGAGTATATAATAAATCACAGAAAAAAAATGAGTGTTTTTAAATCTCCTAAGAGTCTGGAACTAGAAGGAGATGTATGTAATAATTGGAAAAAGTTCATATAGGGATATAATATTTATATGACTGCATCTGACCGAAATACAGAATAAAAGTCGCAATAAAATTTTTAGTGTGAAGAAGCACTGGAATTATTCAAAACCTTTAATTTATCGGAAGCCGATCAGAAAACTGTTACTAAAATCAAACAAGAATTCGAAGATTACATTAATCCAAGAGAGAATGTCATTTATGACCGTTTTCTATTTTATAATAGAGATCAAAGAGATAAAGAGGGTGAAGATTTCGAATATTACTTAACAGATATTAAAAATTTTATAAAATAATGCGAGTTCGGAAATAATAACGAACATAATATTTTGCGTGATCGTATTGTATTAGGTGTTCAAAATATAAAACTGCAAGAGAGAATGCTACGTGGATTTCCTCAAACCGAAGTATAAGTACTCGAACAATAAAAGTACGTATGATAAAAATAAATCTTTTAAAAATAGAGATTCAAAAACTAAATGTACTGATAATTTGAAAAGTGTTTATTTGTGCAAAAATACAATAACAAACATTGTCCAGCATTTGGAGAAAAATGTAAAATTTGTTTAAAACTAAACCATTTTGCCGTGGTTTGTAAATACAATAAGAAAGTACAAGATCTAATAAAAAATAAAAATAAAGATTGCGTAGAATCCATTCAAACTTTATTTGTAATCTAACCACTGAATTAAAAACTGATAGTGACGTGCATCACGGTGCCACTATCCGAAACGTCCGCTGTGCTATCCGTCCAAAGGCACAATTTCGCAGAGGATTCGTGGACCCAGGATTTCGTCATCGATCAGCAGCATCACGGAATTTTTAAGTTAGATACTGCTGCTCAAATTAACTTATTACCTCCTTAAATATATACTAAAGTAGAAATAATCCAGATATTTGACTTGAAAAAAGTAAGTTAACTTTGGAAACTTATGGCGGATTTAGGATAAATTCAATAGGAAAAGTAAAATTAGTTTGTATTGTTGATAATGTAAGTAAGATATTAGATTTCATTATAGTTGAACTTGATTCAGTAGCGATTATATGTCTAAAGAGTTGTAGAGCTAAATTTAATTAGTAAAGTAAATTTAAGCAATACGGTATATGAAATAGTTAGTGAAAAGGAGAAAATTATTAAAAATAATGGTACAGTATTTGAGGGAATAGGTATGTTTCCTGATTCGTATACGAGTATAATAAAAATGTACAAGACATAATAAAACCGCCTAGAAGATTACCTCAAGTAATGTTGTCAAAATTAAACATTGAACTAGAAAATTTATTAATTTATAAAATAATATCAAAGGTAGCTGAACGCAAAGAATGGGCAAGTAATAAAATAATTATTGAAAAACCTAATAAAACTATTAGAATTTGTTTAGACACTCAAGAATTAAATACTTTAATTAAAAGAGATTTCTATTTGATACCTTACCACGTAATATCCCCAACCATGTGTCGAGATTGGCGCTGTCTGTGACTTCGGAGGAATTAAATTCGTATCTGACTAATAACTTCCCGAACAATTTATTTCATATTGAAAAGTTAACTATTAAATCGGGCGAATATAATTCCTTCAAAGTAACTGCTGCACCTGATATATTTGATAAACTTTTAAATGCTGATCTTTGGCCGGAGAATGTCTCTGTCAAAAAATTTATAAATTTTCGGAAACGCCCGACTCCACCGACTACAATGATGGTAACTGTGGCTTGCGCATACTTCATTATAATATTCGTATAATATTTTTCTCCAAACATTAGATTTCCCAGAAATTGTTTGTTTAACTGAGCATCATTTATCAGTTTATTGGTAAAATTGATCTAGTAAATTATAAATTAGCGTGTATGTTTTATCGTGTATCTTATGATTGTGGCGGATTCGTTATTTATGTTTTATATTCTTTAAATTTTACTTCTTTAACCTTCAGTAATACTGTTTCATGTGATAAAAATTTCGAGAATGCCTGTAACGAAATAATTTTTTCCAATAAAAGAAAATGACTAGTTTTAGCTCTTTACAGATCACCTTGTGGTGATATGAATTGCTTTAATCGTGAATTGAATAATTTGCAACACAATTTTTCGAACTATAAACATCCAATATTTGTATGTGGTGATTTTAATCTCAATTTTGCTTGTCAAATGGAATCCAGTGTGACTTGCGCACATTTCCTTTCTTATGCATTAACGTCACCTTGTTCCGGTTTTCCTTTACTGCAGAGTATCTCTGGACGTTGTATTGATATTTTTTTTTACAAATATTGACTCAAATAACACTAGCTTTAAAATATTCAATCCTTGCTTATCTGACCCTTCTGCTCAAATATGGACCTTAAAAATTAATATTAATTTCAGAAATGACTTGCGTGTTGACATTCGAATTTTTAACCAAGAAAATAAAAACTATTTCAAACAGTTACTTAGATCCGAATCATGGACTGACGTTTTATAATTCCGCTAATTTTGTTAAAAAAATTAATGTGTTTTTTGAATCTTTCGATCATTATTTTATAACAGCTTTTCCAAGGGTACGCAGACCAAATGTTCCAAATAAAACTTATAAATCTAAATGGATTATCCCGGAAATATTAAAGATGTCTGAGACCTTGAAACTAATATATGAAATATTAAAAGCTACTAATAATCCTGATATACTGAATCAATATAAAGATTTTAAGCGCAAATATAACAATTTGATTTCTAATTAAAAAAAATTATAATAAAAATGTTTTAAAATCATCTCAAAATGTTAGTAAATCAGCTTGGAATATTATAAATATCGAAACATCAGCATCTACTACCTACTTATTTACTTCCTTCTCTTATGTATTTTCAAAATTCAAATCATCTTGAGACTGATAGTATTCCAAATATATTTAATAATAAATTTATTGCATCTGTCCGTAATTTGACTTCGCATAACATAATTAATAGTTCTAATACTTATGTAAACATAAACAATCCTACAATTTTCCTAACACCTGTTACTGAAGCTGAAATTTATAATATTTTATTTGAAATTAAACAAAAATATATTCTGCTGGTATTGATGAGGTACCTCGTGCACAACTTTTTTATATTGCAGATTAAATTATTTCTCCACTGACTTATTTAGTTAATGAATCTTCAACAACTGGAATCTCTCCTGATCAACTCAAAATTGCATTAGTCACTCCTGTGCATAAAAAAGGAATAAAAATAATGTCGAAAATTACAGACCAATGTCTATTGTCCCAGCGTTTTCAAAAATATTTGAGAAAGTTATGTATTCTCGTGTGATTGATTTCATTACTTGTAATAATATTTTAACTTCAATTTGGGTTCTGAAAAAATACATCTACTGCACACGCTTCACATTTCAGTCTATGTAGTGTTCTTGATCACCTCGATAAAAACATCTTACTGCAGGAATATATTTTGATTTAGCTAAAGCATTTTATACTATTAATCATAGCATATTACTTGACAAATTGTATGATTATGGTATACGAGGAAATGCTTTATTGTGGTTAAAAACTTATATGGTAGGACTCAAGCTGTGGGTGCCAGAATGGGCCCATAAACCAATTTTTTAAAAAAAAATTATGAAACTTTATTAGAATATATGACGATCAGTGAAAACCCGATGTGAAAATTTCATGTATTAGCCGAGATATGATTTTTAAAAGTTTCTGTGACGTTGTGTGACGTCACAGGTATTACTCCAGTGGCACTAAAAACACTATTTTCCATGATAGTAGATATTATATATTTTTTAATATAAAAATAATATTTTTATATTATAAGTCTTAATTTACAACAATTAAACTTAATATAAACTAAGACAAAATTCCTTTGACAACTTTAAGAGTATTTTACTTGATATTCGAGTAAATAACAACAAAAGTTTGAGGACAGTGGCGCTAGTAGTGATTTAACCTAACCTGAACACACAATTTTAATCAATAGATTTTCAACACAGCGCAATAAAACAGTGAAATTATAAAGCAAGTAATAGAAGCCCAACAAATATAATCTTAAATACCAACAAACAAAAATATGAAATGATATTTCGTAGTTCTACTTTAGCACACAATAGGCGTTGGGCGCAGCGGCAGACGCGCGATTTGCAATTTTCATATTTCTGGCCAATGCAAGTACCTGCGACGTCAAAATATGTTCAATTCGTTATATCGCTTTACTGAGTAATATTTAAAAGAAAAAAAAATACTTTACTACTAATTATACCATAAGTGTTACACGATTTTGATATAAATTGCTCATATTTCGTTTATGGTTTATACGCCCATTGATGGGAAAAAGTACATGTCTGATTTTCAGCCTCCCTTAACAGGTCTCTGCCACCAATATTCATGATCTTAATTTGAAAGTTCAAGAGTGTGTTGATATTATGGATTCTTGGTGTAAAAATGACGCAGTAGTTTTAAATGCTGATAAAACAGAAGTTGTTCAGTTTTTGTTAAGGGGTAATAATTTCAATGTGTCAGATTCTTTGAATAATGTATCACTCATTCCTGTTCCAACAACTAAAATTTTAGGATTACACGTTGAATTCAATTTTTGCTGGATTCATCATTTCCAATATCTCATAAAAAGATTAAATACTTTATGTTTCGTTATAAGACATTTGCGCAAATGTGTCAACATGGACTCATTAAAATTATACTATTTTGTATAATTTATATGATATATTAGTAGATAAGATATGAGTAATCATAAGAACCCTTACTCAGCCTGATAATATTCCTTTGTTCTTAAATAATTCCTAGTAGTGATTGTAAACCCCACTATTAGACTTTGTATAATCATTGTAAAGAGTAAGACACTCTGAACTCAGCTCTCAACGAGTTAAGTCGTCTCTTGTGAAATAAAGTTGTTTTTAAAAAGTCTGTTTTTGAATTAACATATATTAATGGCGCAGTCGGTAGGATTTGCAAACTAAACGTTTAAAGTGAAAATTTAATTCGTTTTGGTTCGTTTTAACGATTTATTGCAATTTGAACTTAGAAGTTTCACACATCAAGTCATAAGTCGACATATGTGCGCGGACAAGTGAATCCTTCAAGAAATCATCCCAAATTCATCAGTCGATCAACAACGACGAGAACGAGAGACCAGTAGCGTGCCCAATCCATGTAAGGAAAGATAAGAGACATCAACTACTGCAGAGTCATCCTCATCATCAACACCACGAACGAGTCGTCCGATACGTGACAGCTCATGTTCATCGCTTCAATATTGTAAGTACAGATTACTATTGTTGCAAGTCTAATTTAATTGTCAGTGAAAATAGCACAACAACTAGAACAAAGATACTTGGACACAGTTCCTATATTCAATGGTAACTCAAATGAACTTGCCTATTTTATTCGAATGAGCGAAGCTCTAATAAATAAATTTTATAATCGCGTAGTACAAGATGACTACGATAATTTTGTATTAATTGCAAATATAAGAAACAAAATTAAAGGAGAAGCAGCTAAAGCTATCTCGCATTATTCTATTAATTCATGGAATGATATTAATACAGCACTTATTACCACATATGCAGACAAGAGAGACTGTTATACTCTTGCAATAGAAATTACTAATCTTAAACAAATTAATGAAAATGCTTTTGATTATTACAATAAAATGTTAGAACTATTAAATTCACATACGGCGTATGTAGAAACTCAAATTGAAGCAGCTTTAAGACCCGCTCTTATAATGTATGGTCAAAATTTAGCTATTCGTGCATTTTTAAGAGGACTGAAAGATCCTTTACGATCCTTTTTACAAACTCGTAATCCTACAAGTCTAAATGCAGCTTTAAAAATATTAATGAACGATTATCAGTTAGAAGCATCTAGATCATCCACAACAAATCCACCTAAAAATTCAGTTTATAACAAACCAAATAATAACACTAAATATTACCCACAACACCAACATCAATTCCAAAACACATATAATCGTGCATATCCTATGCAATTACCACAATTTACTCAACCAAGACCTGTTCACAACCTTCCTAGAGGATCAGTGAATACAAAACCTCAACCAAAACCTACACCAATGTCCATATCAACCAGACAGACACAATTTAGACCTAACCAATCATTTCAAACACAATCTAGACCCACATATTATTCAAAGGAATTATTTAACGTAGAAAACTTAGAGTCACAACAAGATACTGAAACAGTACCGTATTATGAAACTGAAAATGAACAAAATTATGACGAACAATATTATGTAGACCATGAACAACAAATTCCCGAAGAATCACAAACAGAAAATAACTCTTTTTTAGAGCCAGTCAACAATCAAAATTTTACGAAATAACAAACATTGATAACCCAACACAATTGCCATATTTACAACTGGATAAATATAAATGTTTAATCGATTCAGGAAGCACTAGATCATTTATTAATCCTTGCGTAATAAAAAAATATCAAAAAGAATTTTTCTTATTTAAAGAAAATTTTGTATTATCAACCGCACACGGTATATCAAAAGGAAATAATTATGTGATAATTAATTTTGGTGAAATTGAAATTAAATTTTATGTATTTGAATTCCATAGTCAATTCGATCTATTAATCGGATTAGAAGATTTAAAATTATTAGAAGCACAATACGATATTGTAAATGATAAAATATACTTATTAGGTGAAGAATATAAATTAAATTATTATGAGAATAGTAATAAATTAAAATTAAAACCAAAAGAAACAAAGATAGTTAGTTATTTTATTAATGAAAAAGATTCAGAAGTATTATTAGAAAATAATAATATAAATCCATATTTTGAAATTCCAGATAGTATAGTTAAAATTAAAAATAATCGATTAAAAATCCCAGTGACTAATAAAACATTAGAAGAAATTGAAATAAATAATATGACAATGCCTAATTTTACAAAAAATTTTAAGATAATGCCTAATGGACCATCAGAAAAATTAATTGATTTAAATAATTTTAGAACTAGTCATTTAAATAAATTTGAAGAAAGAGAATTATTAAAAATTATTCAAAATTATAGAGAGATATTTTATAATGAAAATGACCAACTGACGTTTACAAACAGAATTAAACACGAAATTAAGACTACAGATGACATTCCGGTACATAGTAAAACATATAGATACCCTAATTGTTACAAACAAGAGGTGCAGACACAAATTTCTAAATTACTAAAAGATGGCATAATTCAACATAGCTATTCACCCTGGTCATCTCCAGTATGGGTAGTTCCAAAAAAGACAGACGCTTCAGGAAAAGCTAAATTCCGTATGGTTATTGATTATAGAAATTTAAATAACAAAACAATTGATGATAAGTATCCTATTCCCAATATTAACGACATATTAGACAAATTAGGAAGATGCAAGTATTTCACAACACTTGATCTTGCCTCGGGCTTTCATCAAATTGAAGTCGAAAGTAAAGATATTCCAAAAACAGCGTTCAATGTAGAAGGAGGACATTATGAATTTAAAAGAATGCCCTTTGGCTTAAAAACGCTCCGAGTACGTTCCAACGATTAATAAATTTCGTTTTAAAAGACTTAATTGGAAAAGTATGCTTAGTATACTTAGATGACATCATTATTCTTGGAAACAGTTTAGAAGAACATTTAGATAATTTGAAAAAAGTATTTAAAACCTTAAAACAAGCAAATTTGAAAGTACAGTTGGATAAATCCGAATTTCTTAGAAAGGAGGTAGAATATTTAGGACATGTAGTAACACAGGATGGAGTAAAACCCAATCCAAATAAAATATTAGCCATACAAAATTTTCCGATACCAAAAACCCAAAAGGAAATAAAATCATTCCTAGGCTTATTAGGTTATTACAGGAAGTTTATCAGAGACTTTGCGAAGATTACAAAACCCCTTACTAAAGCATTAAAAAAAGGAACTAGCATTGATATCAATAATGAAGAATATAAAAAAAGTTTCGAAATTAGTAAAAATTTATTAATGAACGACCCCATTCTCCAATACCCGGACTTCAATAAACAGTTTATAGTAACATCAGACGCTAGCAACTATGCTATAGGTGCCGTATTATCCCAGAATGTAAATGGAAAAGACTTACCAGTGGCTTACGCAAGTAGGACACTTAATGAACATGAAATTAATTATTCGGTAATAGAAAAAGAATTACTAGCAATAGTATGGGCAACGAAATATTTTAAACCGTATATTTATGGTGTAAAATTTAAAATAGTTACGGATCACAAACCCTTAACCTGGCTATTTAACTTAAAAGAACCTAATTCAAAATTATTACGATGGAAGTTAAAACTGCAAGAATTTGATTATGATATAGAATATAAGAAGGGAAAACTAAATACTAACGCAGATGCCCTATCTAGAGTAAAGATTAACGATTTTGAAATAATAGAAAAAGAAGGAGATTTATTACAAGTAAAAGATAACTTAGCTCACTGTATAAGTTGCGATAAAAAAATAGGAAAAGGCATAGCAGAAAAAATAGATTCAAAATTTAATAGTAAAAATTATCTATCAAAATTTAAAACACCAAAAATCACCGATGTATTATTACAAAGAATATCTAATGAACATGTAATATTTCACTTAGTCACCAAAGACAAATTTAAAGAGAAACCAACGTATAAAACCTTAAAGGAAACTTTACAAAATTTAATATTATATTTGACAAAAAATAATATAGATAGTATATCCATTCCAAAATTAGGATGTGGAAATGATAGATTATTATGGGAAAAAGTAAAAATTATAATTTATAATGTATTCGTAGATACAAATATTAGAATTACAGTATATTCATTACCCGACGAAATAGAACATTTCGCAATCGACTCAGATAACGATAGTAATGTTGCAAATGCATCAGAATCAGATCACACAGACCAAACATGTCACTCAGATGAAGAAAATCCCATCTCAGGAATAAAATTTATAGAAACTTCAATAAATGTAGGGAAAAATCAAATAATATTTAATATCACAGACTTTCCAAATTTAAGAGTAAATATAACAAGACAATTTGAAAAGAAAACCAGATTAGAAGTTTATCTTCCAAAAGCAAAATTAATAGAAAGTATTTTAGCATTCTTAAGAGATTATTGTAAACCTAATACAAGATATTATTGTATTTTTAATGATAATTTGTATCCAAATGTAAACGAAATCTTACAAAAATATTTCCTACATAAAAGTATAGAACTAATCAGTTGCAAAAATAAACTAGAAGATATAGTAATGCAAGAACAACAGCTAGAGATAACTAAATTATACCACGAAAGCAAAACAAATCACAGAGGTATATCTGAAACTATAAAAAGAATTAAAGAAAAATATTACTGGCCAAATCTTCATAACACAGTTCAAGATTATATTAATACTTGTGACATTTGCATTCAGAGCAAATATGAACGAAATCCCATTCAACTAAACCTTCGAGTAACACCCACAAGTAGTAAACCATTAGAAATGATACACATGGACGTGATATCCTTAGAAAGGAAAAAATATTTAACCATCATCGATAGCTTCTCAAAATTCGCGCAAGCTTATGAATTACAAAATATGACTTCAATTGAAATCGCAAACAAATTATTAAAATTTATTTCTCAGTATGTTACTCCCGATAAGATAATTTGCGATAACGGAAAAGAATTTAATAATGCAGTTATTAAAGAGTTTTTAGCTCTACATAAAATAAATATTCATTTTATCAGCTTAGACAACCCTAATTCAAATGGACAGATAGAACGTTTCCATTCTACTCTAGTCGAACACCTAAGATTATTAAATTTGCAAAAAGAATATAAAACTACAAATTTAAATGAAAAAGTAAATTACGCGATAATTGGCTATAATAATACAATACATTCGTCAACAAATTATAAACCAGTCGATATTTTATTCGGTCATTTTAAATCTAATGATATCAACTTAGATCTTGAAAAACACCTTAGTCAAATTTATATCCAGACTCATAAAGATAAAATGCAGATAATCTATAGAGACATAAAGCAAACATTAGAAAATAAAAAAGAAATAATCGCTGGAAAACGCAATAAAGATAAAACTGAAATTATTCCAGAAATACCGGAACAAGTTAAAGTTAAACAAAATATAAGACATTCAGGTAAAATTACTAAACCTAAATATGTTTCACATACAGTAGCAAAAGTACAACCAAAATTTGGAACATTAGTAACAACAAAAGATAAGAAATATAAACTTTCAAAAATTAAAAGACCAAGAAAAGTTTTAAAAGAAACTGTTGTTTCAGATTCATCCTGTTCGGATCAGGAACCGCAACAGAATACTTGACTGACATTACACACAACCCAGGCGCACTAATTAACAACTTAGGTAAAGCTCGAATCTACTTGAATAAACACATTATTCATTTTAATTATAACTTTAAAAATATATACGACGAATATCTCGATTTAAATAAACAAACCGAGTTAGTAAAAGCAGAGATAAATAAAACTAATAGAACGGAAACATTTGAAGAATTTAACAATCATATTAAATTACTAGACTATCACCAAAATGATATATCTATGAAATTTCAAAATTTAGATATTAAATCAGAAAAAAGATCTAAAAGAGGATTAATAAACGGTATAGGCACAGTATTTAAAAGTATTACTGAAAACCTAGATAATGAAGATGCCCAAAGATATGATGAATTAATTAAAAATTTGAAAGAAAATCAATACGTATTAGAAAGAAACATTTTAGAAAATTATAATACCAATACACAAATGATTAAACAATTTAATGAAACAATGGAAAACATTAAACACAATCAACAAATCCTGAAATCTAGAATCCTTAAGATGCAGTCCTATATGAGTAAAAAAGCTACATTAATTGATCATTTGTTTGTTAAAGAAGTAATAAATCAAATTATTCATTTATATAAAATTATTCAGAATACATTAAATGATATAATTATCTCTCTTAGTTTCTGTAATATGGGACAATTACATGAAAGTATAATTCCACAAAATTTGTTAAAAGAAAATCTTTTTAAAATAAATAAACATAAAGAATTTGAGTTTCCAGATGAATTAAAATTTAATGAGATGAAACAGTTAATTTCAACTCATTGTAAATTAGAAAATTATGAAATAGATTATTTAATCTTGGTGCCATTATACCTTGACAAAGAGTTAGAATTGCTTCAGTACACTCCTGTACCTACTATTCAACATAGTGAAGTGCTAACCATATTTAGAAATGAACATCTACTGTTAAAAGAAAATGACAAGTTATACCTAGTGCAAAGTGATTGCAGAAAAATAAATAAGCAATATTTCTGTAACCATATGAATAATGACATTATTGCTAAAACCGATTGTGACTATCAAGTTATATTTAATTTGGATATAATAAATTGTAATTATATTAAAATTACTAACAATACAGTTAATTTGTTAGAAATAAGTAATACTAACCAGTTTATATTATGTTATTTGAATAATAAAAAAATAAGTTTAAAATGTAGAAATGAAAATGAGGAATATAAAATTTTAAAGGGAATTTACTTATTAAAAAAATAATGAGTGTAAGATAAATAATAAACAATTAATAAATAATGTTATTAATGGAGAACCAATTATTGTATCAAATTATAGATTCAATATTAGTAAAAGTAAAAAGATTGATTCTGAAATAGAATTGCAAAACATTAAAGAAATGAAAATAATTCGCCATACATTAGAAACTGTAAAGGAAATTCCTCATATAAATAATCATAATATTGTGAAATATGTTATGATAATAATAATTATTATTATATTGGTTTTTATATTAATTAAGAAGAAATGTAATTATTGTAACTTTAATAAGAACCATTTAGTTCGCAATCCCCTGCAAGAAATGGATCTTCCAGGTGATGCTCACATCTAATAGGGGAGGATTTATATGATATATTAGTAGATAAGATATGAGTAATCATAAGAACCCTTACTCAGCCTGATAATATTCCTTTGTTCTTAAATAATTCCTAGTAGTGATTGTAAACCCCACTATTAGACTTTGTATAATCATTGTAAAGAGTAAGACATTCTGAACTCAGCTCTCAACGAGTTAAGTCGTCTCTTGTGAAATAAAGTTGTTTTTAAAAAGTCTGTTTTTGAATTAACATATATTAATTATATGTTTATAGGATTTTATCTTATTGTATTATTTGCTGGGGTAATTCAACTCAGGTTATTTATGTTTTTAGAGTTTAGAAAAAGATAATCAGGGCAATGGTTGGTTGCTCTCCCCAAACATCGTGCAGAGATCTTTTTGTAGACCGAGAATTAGTTCCTTTTCCTTGTATTTACATATACCAATGTGCAGTTTTTGTTAAAACAAAATCCCTCCTTATTTGTAACTAATAAACAAGCTACTGGATTCTACAATACACGTAATATTGATAATTTACATATTCTTAAGTTTAGAACTAAGTATTTTTATGATAATGTTTCATATATGCCTATCAAATCATTTAATTACTTGCCACAAGACTTGAAAGCTACTAGCATATTTTCTTTTAAATCAAAACTTAAAGAATTTCTTATTGCATAATGTTTTTATACCATTGACGAATTCTTTGATAATTAATTATTGTACTATTATCATTTTGTGTAAACTTTGATGAAATTTTATTGTGTATTATTATTTTTTAATTATTATATATTTTTTGTATTGACAAGCCTAAAGCATTGTACATCTTACGGCAAATAAATATTACTATTAATTTGAAAATATTTTTATTATAATATAAGAAATGATATTTATTCTTACAATGGAATTATTTATTACTAATAGAATTGTAATACTGTTAAGTTTAAGAAAAATTATGCTTAGTTTATTACAAGAAAGTCATATCTGAATTACTAAATGTAAATTAAAGTTTCTGAAAAGTTCAGGTCACGTAAGCAGTTCTCTTAAATACACCCTACACCCCTATAAGTATAAAACAGCCACAGCGCAACACTGTCTTGTCAAAGCTTTTAAAATAAGTAATGAGTCAACATAAAATTTTACTTAAGTAAGTGGAAGCGGATGTCAGTGAAGTTTACAGAGGCAAATTAAAATATGTTGTCATATGTTAACATATTCTATACGCGACTACTTCAGCTAATTCCTGAACACTTTGCTTCAAAATATCGTGTGGCCACATGGCAACATTTCATAGTAATGCGACAAGCTGCTGTCTTCTAAATTATACACTTGGGCAAACCACAGAAGGTCCAAGAAATCCAAATTGTAAAATAAAACCAACGATAAATCTTAAGTTATATTCTGTAACCTGTGATTAATGAAAATTCTATTTGATTGAAACAGTTTCTATCCTCCAAGCTAAATAAAATCTAATGTATTCTAACATATCATAAAAAAATATCTGTTGAGTATGTAAATAATTGTACCCGGGTGTAATTTTAAGTGACTTTGAAACGCCACAAATAATTTAAAATGAAAAGTAAACTTTTCTGAGAGCATTTACGTATTTATAAAAATTAATTACGTACCTCCATGACACGGGATCAAACGCGTCATACATCAGTGAAAGAGATACGTTAGTACATTCAGATGTTGGCAAACATGGCACTGTCACAATGGTGTATGGGTAGACTTCCAGATCCCAGCCTTCGTGTGGTACATACAAATTGTTTTCGTCTGCAAACAAGTACAAAAAGAATTCCACTCTATAAATGAATTGATAATATAAAACCTTACCTTTCACAAATATATAAATTTTGTCTGATTTAAATGGATGATCCGAACGAGAATCGTTTTCGTGGCAATAATAAAAACCTGTGTCTGTGTAACGAAGTGCTGGGATTTGTAGGTGTGCTTCATACTTGCCACTTGTTATTTTTAACTGATTATAAATATATACACTCCTTCCCTAAAATACATTTAGAGCTGAATTCATTCAGTCATTATCATTTACATATAAATTTATAAGATTATAATTTTAAAATACACAGGCTCTTAAAAAAGATTAAATTTTGACGATATACATTTTAATGTATTGATTCCAAATCAAAAAGAATGTTCTTAAGCTTTTAAGTATAATTGTACGTTCCCTGGAACTGCCAATTTTATGCCACTGAACTTGTAAGTTAAAATAATGAAGAAAATCATTTGGTGTGCTGAACACACGACTTAATTCTAACTATAATTCTTTATAATCACACTTGGCACATTTTAGACATTAAGGCAGCGTTCGCTATTGAAATCTTTCGAGCGCTCTGGGCACTATGCTCACGTGACGGATTCGTCTGCAGATCTAGCTCTGCAGATTCAGTGACCGAACGGTTTTAGGTTGGTTGAGTATATTTGTACATTTATTACCCTAAATTTTGTGTTGTGATTTGTGACTTCAGTTTGAATTAATTAAAACTGGGCCCGCTTGTTTTTGTTTTGTTTTTGTTCGGTGGTTTAAGAACGAAATGATAGATCTTACTCTGAGCGCTCAAAATCTGAATAACCGATTGCGTTTCAGATCGCTCTATCTGCTCAGGAGAATAAAAGATCTTAAAAACGAGCCCATCCAAAGAGTAGAAATAGAATTTAGTTTTTCTCAAAATTGGGAAGTAGGTACAGAAAATTGCAAATATTTATTATTTAAAAAAAATTCTACAGCTGATATAAAATATGATATAACTAATTTCAACTTAACTGACACTCGTCACAGCTGCCCTTGTAGGTGCTGCCATCAGTGACCAGTGGTATATGAAGCCGTACAAATATATTTACTAATTGCACTCAGTAACATTACATTTTAATTGTACTGAGTAACATTATGATTAACTTCTATGCTGTATATGCAGTAGCAAAATATGAATATTATAATATGCTTGAAGAAAAAATAAATAAGTTTGTTACTAATTAATTTTTAAATTTCCCTGTTATTTTTTTCAAGTTCACCGAACCCGAGTCACGAAGTAAAAGTTACAGCTAGCTTTATGAATTATTACACATATAGGCAACAAGGGCCAATGGCATAAAAATCTGATTGAGAGGTACTCAAGATATACATTTCTGTAAACATCTCGTCGTCAACTTTTTTATGATTGCTATACTACATATAAGAAATTAATAATTATAATAAAACTCATTTATAAAAAGAGCTTGTATACAAGTCAATTAAATGAAATTTATTTAATTCATAATTGTATCCTAATAGTTTTGTAGCGCAGCAAATGGTAGCTCTAAAAGGAATGGACAATCATGCAAATCCCGGATATGTTTGTATTTATTCGGCACATCACATAATATAATGCATTTTATTACCTTCGTATACATTGTATAAGAGATTATAGGAATTATAAAAAAATAATCATCCAAGATTTCGTAATTTCGTGGAATACATGTTTGTCTAGAACGTGTGTGTGAATGAATGGATGGGTAAGTGTCCGTGTGCTCAACAACTTACGAACGAGGAAGGATAATGTAATGATTCTTCATAATCACAAGTCTCATAACAATGCGAAAAACTAAGTTTATTTTGGTGATAATTTCAAAACCGAAGGTTAGTGGCCACACAACAATTAATGCAATTTATTTCAAAAATGGAACCAGCTGCTAAAAAATGTTTCAAAATAAATATGTTAGTGTAACAGTGCTGGGCCCAGATGATAATGTGTAAAATACTAAAACACATTTTATAGCGAGGAAAAAGGTTCATTTAATAAAATATTACAATATTTAAACAACAAAAATTGACAAATAAATACAAATGCGAACGTGTAAATATATTAACTAGTTACCAAAATTTACAAACGATATTACTTTATAGCCACATCTTGTAGCGGTGTAGAAATCTTTCGACTTTCAAAACATCACTCTTTCGCACTGCCAAATACTGTCCTTTTAAACAGCTAAAAAGTATTGTCGTCAAGTTGATCGTGTCATCATCAGCTGTGTCTCCAAATATCAAAGGAATGTCTTTGCACACTCAATAGAAACCTACTTGTGCACTAATTACAATTAATATTTGCAATATTCGTACAAGCGCGGTTATTGAACTACAAAATGCTGTATTAACAATTTGGAAAAACGCGCTTATTACATTAGCAATAATATTCGGAATAACAGTTTTTTGTCGCCGAGGCCGCTTGCGGCCGAGGCAGGACAATCTCGAGGGCGATAAAGGATTTCGCGTGGCAAGATGTATACACAATTTTTTATGCAACCGTAAAAAAATATGTAATTACAAATTTTATCAATTTTTAACATTTTTATTGTAAATAATGGGGTAAATAGCTCCGTGGTAACGTATCGGCCTGTGGATCGTGAGATCCTCAGTTCGAATCCCACTACCGACAGTTACCAATTTAAATTTATCCCTGTGGTTCCCTCTCCACTAACAACTTTGGGGGCTATGACTTGACGGCTGGTAACCGCATTTCATACGTACAAATATATCACTTACCGAGATCTGCGTAAGCAGAGTGCCACACCCGTAATGGGTAAAAGGCGTGATGATATATTTATTTATTTATTTATATTTATTTATTGTAAATAGAAAGTGGCTATTGATATTTGTAAAACAAAACAATTAGTTTTAAAAAAATATTGTCAATTCTCAAGTGTCAAAATTATTGTTTTACAATTAACAACGCTAGCGAAAACTGGTAAAAAAACAATTATTTTGGATTTCGCGGCTCTTACCATAAAAACAGGAGCAAAATTCAATTTTAATTTTTTCTTTGATAGCATCCAAATATAGTGAGTGAAACATCGATTCTAAATATATTCCGAACCTGTGCCATGTGTACCTGCACCAGCTATATTAACAAGAATAATGGAAACAGCCTGTATACTCCCAAGTCCCACATCCGAAGGAGACATACCTCATAATTGAGTCGCCACGTGACAGGCCGGGAGCCGGAGCAGCGCAGTGTTATGTATTCTCCTGCGTTCACTTGAATTACTCCGGCATTTGAAGGGTGTATCGAAGGAGCACTGTAATTGATTGTTTTCTTGTCTGCGGAAAAATATCACAAGTAACAAGTATTTCAAGGCTTTTGCCCTAATACGAGTATATTTAAAATACACTAATAATCAGTAACATTAACCAAGCTAGAGTAACAATAGTATATTAATTATGCTTATGTTTGATGTTTTTGCTAAAAGTTATGTACGTTATATTAGAATTTAAAACTTATGATATGAAATAATTAGAATAATAATTTTAATAAAATGTCAAAATTGATTAAAAATTGACAAATAACATAATAATAATTTTTGAAAAACTTGATTTAAATATCTAGAATATAAATGCTAGAGCAACTTGAAAAATTATTAGTAATTTAAATTTATAACAAAAATAAGAAAACAGTATTACAGACCATCTAAATCAGTCCATTTATTTTACTAATGTTGTAAATATGAATCATCTCAAGAAATGACCTTTTGGACAAGGTCAGGGACGTAGGTATCGGGGGGACAGAGGGGGCAGTTACACCCTCTTAAATTTAACTGAAGGCACAAAGACTGTATTTTGAAACAGATCATGATTTAAAACAATTTTTTAATGGAAAAATATGGTACGACAATATCTATACGACTAATTATTTTTTTAAATAATTATCTAGATTAGAATTTGGTAGGTAAATGCAAAACTTCGAACAGTTCATGAAATCATTGAACTGTTCAAGATCACAAGAGTTTAACATGTTCCGTTCAAGCCTGGTTTATGAGCATAAAATAAAATACATCTGAACTTTAAACTTTGAATTTCGTTCTCTTAAATTTAGTACCAACCTATATTTCTTCTTTAACAAACTTCTTAATGTCTGAAGTCATTTACATAATTGATCATAATTTTTACTTTCTATTTGTGACATTTATAATTCATTGAAAATATTGGAACCATGTATTCAAAAATGTTTTGCTAATAACAAAATTATTCTTGAGATATTTATTTGCTAACAGTAGCTAAAATCTGCACTAAAATACAATCATATTGAAAAAAATGTCGTCCTTTTTCGATATCGTAGCTTGTAAAATAGTGATTAGGCGTTTTTGACCTTGAAAACGGAAAATCACTATTTTTAAAGCGGCACTACCGCAAAATAACGACAGTTCAAAATAATCCTATTTTTGTATATAAAATCTGAACCGTTAATAACGCGTTAACATAAAAACTAAAGAGGATAGATAATCTTTGAAAATATAATTCCGAAAAAGTTTTGTTCAATATCTAATATTTTTATTATTAAAATGCTCAGCCAAAGCACTAGAGTTAGGTTCCAGCAAGGCATCACTTTTATGAGATGTAAGTCTACCAGTTAAATTTATAGAAGTAAGTCCTACAAATTTTGTATAATATATTTATATTTTTATAATTTTTGTAATATATTATATGTGTGTTATCGAACAGTGCACGTGCAATCCTGAGCTCCGTATTTCAATCTCAAAACTGAGACAAATACGAGCACATGAATATATTAAAGTTATTACTGGTAGAGATAAAGTGTAGTTTAAGTGATATTTATAAGAATTTATTAAAATTTGGTTTAAATAAGGTAGTATTTTAAATTGCTGTCAAAGTGACAGGTAGAAGGCCACGCCTCCGAAGAGATGATCTGGGCAAGGTCATTTTGGCGCCAGTTTTCTGCAACCAGCAATAGATAGCTGTAGTGTGGGACAATATAATTTAGAGAATTTTTTTTAGAGTCATCTTTGAACAATATTACATGTCCCAAAAGCGTATCAGTACAATAGGTAGTGGCAACAGCGAAGAAGACCCGGGTAAAATATTCGCAAAGAGCCAAAAAGTAGTAAGATATCCAGTACAGAATAATAAAAGCAACGATAATATGGAAGAAATAAACGAAATGATGAAAGAGATGATGCTAGAATTAAAGAAATATACATCTGAGATAAAAGGACTCAAAGTTTAAATTAGAAAGAAGGAAGAATAATGGGAAATAAAAAAAAAAACTTTTTTATTTAAAAAAAAATAAGTTCTAGAAGAAAGATTCAAAAAACAGAAAAGGAAAAGATAAGAAACAATATAATAATAACAGGCATTAAAGTAGTAATAACGGAGTAAACTGTTAAAACTTTCCTTTCAGAACAAGTAGGAATAAGTAGTGAAGTTAAAAAAGTAAAGAAAATTGCTAAAGGTAAAAATATAATTGTAGCAGAGATAGAGTCCTTAAAAAAAAAACTGGAAATATTAAGAAATAAATACAAACTTCAAGGTAAAGGATACTATATCGAAAGCGACCTGATTATGGAAGAAAGACGTATCCAAGCAGAAATCAGAAAATTGGCGAGGAAAGAAAAGGAACAGGGCAAAAATGTTAAGTAAGTTATCAAAAAGTAATAGTAAATAATATAGTATACAAATGGAGCAAAAATAATCAAAAATTAATTAAAAATGATCCGAAGAACGAAGAACACTAAAACAAAATTCCCGGATGGATCCAAAGGAAACAACATGGCCTGAAACAATTACTCCAAATACAAAAAATAAAGTAAAATGGAAACTAGCTACTTGGAATGTTAGAAGCATGAACGGAAAAGAATATGAATTGTTAGAAGAATTCAATAAACTTAATATAGATATACTGTGCTTAACGGAAATAAAAAAAAAAGGAAAAGGAGAAAGAATATTGGACACAGGACACCAGCTGATATACAGCGGAGTAGCTAAAGAAAAAAGAGCAGCAGCAGGAGTTGCTGGTCTAATTCATAAGGAACTAGTAAACTATATACATTCCTGGGAAGGCTGCTCTGAAAGAATAATGAAAATAGTTATAGGAGAAGAGAATGAACAAATTAAAACAATCATTATAGCTTATGGACCAGATGAAGATGAGTTATCAGAAATAAAAACAAATTTTGGGAAGAGTTAAACATAACTACAGAAAACAGTATAGGAGATATCTACGTAGCTGGTGATATTAATAGAAGAGTAGGAATATAGGACAATACAACAGGTAATACAATATGAATGTATGGAAAAAGTAGGCGTAACAACAATGGAAGAAGATTAATTGAATACTGCATGCTAAATGATTTCATAATTACTAACACATTTTATAAACACAAAAACATTCACAAATTTACAAGGCAGGGTTACAAAGAAGATGATCGGTCAATAAGAGACAATATTATTGTAGAAAGAGAAAATAGAGCAATGGTAACCGATTGTAGAATAACAAGAGGACCAAAAATTTCTACAGATCATTTCCTTCTAGTAGCAAAAATAAAATATAAAATATAGACCAAGAAGGAGTATACTAATGAAACTAAAAAATCAGAGCATGTATCAATAAGAACATATAAATTACGAAATATTGAAGTAGCTATAAAATTTGAGCAAGAAGTTACAAACATAATTGAAAATGAAAGTATAATTACAGAAAGAAGTAGTATAGAAGAACTATGGAACAGCTTCAAACACATTATAATGAAAGCGGCAGAAAACATATGCGGGTCAAACAGAACTCGGTGTAACAAAAAACAAACTTCTTCGTAGAATGAGGACATAAGAAAAGAAATAAAGAGAAAGAAATTAACGTGGACGAAATACCTAACTTGTAAAAATGAAAAAAATTATGAGTATAAAAAACAGCGACAAATAGTTAAAAACATGGTAATAGGAGCTAAAAAAGAAAATTGTAAACAGTTTGGAGAACAAATGGCGAATCATAGCAGAGAAAATCTAAAGTAAATTTTTAAGGCACTAAAAACATTATAAATAGGAAAGACCCGCAAAACAATGACAGCTAAAAGTAAGGAAGGGGTTATAATAACAGACGAAAGGCTAATAATGCAAAGACGGAAAGAGTATTTTCAGGATCTACTAAGACCAAGTGATGCAGAACATGTAGTACAGAATAACTAATTACGAAGACATAGGAATATCTTTGGATCGTGAAATTGAAAACGAAATAGACGAAATACAGAAAGAAGAGATGATAGAAGCACACAAATGTTAAAATCAATGGGTGAAAAAGGTACAATGATGCTTCTAAAAATATTTAATATGATCTGGAATGGAGGGAAGATAACAGCAGTCTGGGAAATATCGCTAATTGTGCCGATACACAAAAAAGGAGATACAAAGGACTGCAATAATTATAGAGGTGTATCGATACTTAGCACTGCGTTGAAGCTTTATGAAAGAAATTTAGAGAAGAGGTTAAGAATTATAATACATAGAATCTACACTTTCTGAGACACAAAGTGGATATAGAAAAGGCAGAAGCACTCAAGAGCATGTTTTTAAAAACAAAGACTTATCTGACGTTTGTGGATCTCGAAAAAACTTTTGATAGAGTACATAGAGAAAAATTGTGGAACATTCTACAGGTAAGAGCGATTCATCCTAAAATTATAAATGCAGTCAAAGGATTATACATTAAAATCCTTTGCTGTGTTATCAGTCGAAATAATAACTCGGAAATATTCGAAACAAGCAACGCTTTAAGACAATGAGGTGTATTGAGCCCAGTACTATTTACCATAGTTTTAGATGAAATCATAAAAGAATGCTATCCACAGATGAAAAAACTTCACATAGGATAGTATTATATATTTTGCGTTTGTTAGGGGATGCCCGGGTTCAAAATGAGTAATTCGTTACTGTTTAAAACTATTTTATTTACATTAATCGCACAATCAAAAATAATAACAGTTAATCGTTTTTTTATTTTTTTTTTCTAACAACTGCCGGTCACAGATGACCGCGATCTCTATTCTTATTATACATAACAAAATTACAAAAACATATATTTTTTTCGTCATCGTTCTGCTTCTGGCAAGTGGCAACGTGCAGCATTTTTCACATCCTCCCCGGGCAGAAAATGGTCAACTTCTAAAGGAAATAGAAGTTGGATCGGTCTACGTAGCTTCGTTCCGTTGCTGGGTTGGACTTCGCATGCTCGTACCCTGCCATCTCGACCCTGAAACAAATTTAATATCCTACCCATTTTCCACTGCAATCTTGGAAGATGTTGATCATGAATCAACACGACATCTCCTTCTTTCAAAGTCCTGGACTTCACGTTCAATTTATGATGCACGGAGCGGAGTTGTTGCAAATAATCTGTGCACCATCGCTTCCAAAATTTCGTTGTTAATCTTTCTCGATTCTTCCATTTCTGGAGTATTTCATCTCGTTTTATCTCCGAAGTCTTTAAATTCATACTAAATACAGAGTCCTTGAAACCGATAAAAAAATGTGACGGTGTCAGAATTAATAGATTTGTAGGATCATCATCGATATAAGTCAATGGGCGTGAATTTACAGTGGCTTCCACTTCTATTAAAATCGTTTGAAGTTCATCAAAATTCACGTGTGCTCTTCCCAATGTTAATTTTAATGCATCCTTCACACTTTTCACCAACCTTTCCCAGAATCCGCCCCACCACGCTGCTCGTTCTACTATGAAACACCATTCGATACGATGCTTCGTACATAAATCTTGTACGGATTCTGATGATAGAATGCGAAATAATTCATGAATCTCTAGCGAAGTTCTTCAAAATGTTTTGGCGTTATCCGAATATATTACAGATGGCACACCTCGGCGAGAAATGAATCTCCGTAATGCTCTAATACAGCTCTCTAGGGTCAATTCGGAACTAATTCCAGATGGACCGATCTTATGACCGCGCATGTAAAAAGCATAATATAAACCTTTATTTGTTTATTATCTCTTGTAATATATAATGATCCAGCAAAGTCAACTCCGGTAAATTTGAATGGATTTGCCATTGTCATTCTATTCTTGGGCAAAGGAGCAAAAGGTTCATTTCCTGCTTTGCCTTTCAGTTGTTTGCATTTTAGACATTTTCCACATACGGATTTAACCTGCTGTCTACCTCGTAAAATCCAATACTGTTTTCTAATTTGATTTAATGTAGCATTCACTCCGGAATGCTTCACCTCTTCCTGACTTTTGGTTATAATTTGTCTTGTAAACGACGATTTCTGAGGCAGGAGTACTGGATGCCTTGTTTCATAAGGCAATGAAGATTCTTGTAGTCTACCTCCTAGTCTTAAAATTCCGTCTTCATCCAAAAAGGGACTAAGTGTCAAAATTGGAGAACGATTACTTACTTCGCTTTCGTTTTTTAACGCTGTTCTTTCGTTCGCAAAATTTAATTGTTGTGTAACTTTTATCCAATATATTTCAGCACTTTTTAATTCTTCAACTCCTAATTGTCTAGTCATTTTCGTTGTTATATTTGGCTTGCAGTTATGAATAAATCTTAAAATGTAGGCAGTAACTCGCAATATTTTTTCTAATTTACTAAATTGGTCGAAATTAAAGATTGGTTTATTTTTCGTTTGCCGATCTTCTTCATTATTGGTGTTTATAAATACATTAGTTACTTCTTCAACAGTGTTTTCGATATCATTCACAGGCCAACTTTCTTTCTCTTCTTGTAGCCATTCTGGTCCTTCAAACCAAAGTTGAGATTCACACAACAATTTTGCAGTAACACTTCTTGTTACAAAATCGGCGGGATTCTCCTTACTCGGACAATATCTCCATTCACCTTTATTTAAATTTCTAATGTCACTAACTCGATTGCGGACATATACTTCACTCTTGATTGTTGTCTTTTCTCTCTTTATCCAGTAGAGCGTTATTTTTGAATCAGATCACATAAATATCGAGTTCACGTTTAACATTAAATTTTCTAGAATATAGTTTTGTAGTCTTACTGCACACAACGCTGCTGTTAATTCTAGTTTCGGCAAAGTCAATTGCCTTTTTCCCTTTTTATTAACAGGCGCTACACGATTTTTCAAAATTAAAAATCTACATTGTTTAGTCGATAAACACTTTATATACGCTACTGCACCATAGGTTTGCAAACTAGCATCAGCGAATACATGTAATTCTACTTCTTTTGTACGGTCTGGTAAAGCAATCCGAGGAAAATAAAAATTATTTAATATCGAAAGTTCGGAATACCATTTTATCCAAACAACTTTTAACTTCTCCGGTAATACCACATCCCAATCAAGATTCTCTTTCCACACATGTTGCAGTAAAATCTTTGCACCAACTACGTATGGTCCAAGCATACCCATAGGATCGAAAATTCTTGCTACGCTTTGAAGAACACTCCGTTTTGTTGGGCAATCATTATTTTATTTTGGAGTATAGAAGTTAAATCAACTTTTAGTTCGTCCGTTATAGTATGCCATAATACTCCTAATACCTTTTGCAATTCGTTTCCGAAAGACGCTTCTTCTTTCTTTATAAGTGTATTCACTTCTAAATCGTTTGAGTGCCATTTTCGTAAATTCATATTTGCTGATTTTAATATATTCTTCGATTCAGTATAAATTTTGAAAGCTTCTTCCGAGGTACTTACAGCAATTACTAGATCATCTACGTAGAATGATCTGCTTAAAAGATCCGCAGTTGCTTTAAGTTGCTTGGGTTGCTCTTCAAAATGCTTTTTTAAGGTAGATGCCAGAAGAAACGGACTCGTAGTTACACCGAATGTGACGCGTTTCATCCGATACGTAGTTAATGTTGGCAGCTCGGACGTCGATGAAATATTTCTATTAATTGGTTCATTATACCACAAAAAACGATGTGAATCACGATCTTTTTCGTTAAGTGATATCTGAAGAAATGCCTTTTCAATATCCGCTGTTAAAGCTATTGAGCCAATTCTAAAGTTTAACAAGATCTTCAGTAAATCTGGAACTAAGTTAGTACCAGCAAAAATTTGATCGTTTAATGATTCGAATGAAGGTGCATGAGCTGAAGCATCATAAACCACCCGCAATTTTGTAGTTTCTTTATCGTCTCTATACACGGGTCTATGCGGCATATAATAAGTTTTCTTATTAACAGATTTAGTTGAAACTTCTTCAGCACAATCATTTTTTATATATTCGCGCACCGCACAATCATATTCGTACAGTTTTTTATTTCTGAGCAATCTATTTACAAGATTATTGACGCGATCTAAAGCTACCGAATAATTAGAGTCGAGCTTTTCATTTGTTTTCCACGGTAACAACACTTCATATCCTTCGTCTTTAAATACAATTTTTTCTTTTAAAAAATCTTGCGTAAATTCATCATTTAATTGTTCGTTTACGTTTATGCCAATTGTTTCCAAGTTCCAGAAATTCTTTATATTAATCTCTTCTGTCACTGTTTCTACTTTAAATGCCGTTACTATATTAAGATTTACCATAAAGTTATACGTATCGTTAACTAAGCTCGAACCGAGTAAGGTCCAACCAAATTTTGAATTTACCGCCGTTAAATCATCAGTTAATCGTTGTACCTCTCCAGTTACTAGTTTAAAATAATTATCAGCTCTAATCAACATTGAAATACCGTTTATTGAGTATTTTTCTTGTTTAATATCTGCTAAGTCGTGTCGTCTTGCAAATCCTTCAATGACTGGATTTTTCAATGACGGGGTGTTCAGTGAATCAAAACAAATTTCAGGAACCTCAACCGCGCATATTTCAATTAATTCGTTATTGTATTGTCCCTTTAAAATAACCTTGACTCTATTACAGAGTCTAGCAGGTGACGATGAACTTTGTCCAAATGATTGTATTGCAATTTTATGTGTCCCGATTACGGGCAGTCGTAACTGACGCGATAAATTCTCTTTTATAAATGTAAGCTGACTGCCTCCATCAAATAACATACGAATCAGTGTTTTTTCTTGTGCTCCAGTCGAAATAATATACGCACAAGCTGTTTTCAAGTAGACGTTATCTATTTGTTCGTTCGTTACAAGACCAGTTACTTTGTTAACTGATTCACCTAAAGAATCATGAACCGTATTCGAGTATTTTTGTGGCAGACGAAATTTCGGATCGCACATTGATGTTACATGTCGATTATTGCATTTACCACAAATTATATCTCTGTTTCTACAAAATTTAGAATTATGGTTAGGTTTAGTACACCGAAAACAAAGTCGCCTTTTCCTTAAAATGTCCTTTTTATCATTAATGCTTAAAGAACCATCGTACTCTTTGGTTAGATGTTTTTTAGATTGACAAAATAAACAACATTCTTTCACGTTTGTAAATAATCCGGCCGCGGTGAATTGCTTAGTCTTTGACTTGTTATCTGTATTATTATTGAAAGATTTATAATCGGATTTATGTTTATTGTCATATTTATTTGAACAACGTGCTTGCTCCATTGAATCGAGCTCGACTTTTATAAATTGGAGTAAATCCATTATTTGTTTAGTATAGTCCATCGTAGATTCGGCTACACTATACTCATTCGTAATAACATTTTGAGTACTTTTATTAAAACCAGAATCATTTAATTTTTGTTTATTAAATGCGATTCTTAAATTGTACGGTAAAGCTTTAAATATTATGGATTTTACCAAAAGACCGTATTGCTCTGGCGAAATACCAAGCGATTTTAATGATTTTGCTATTGTAGTAGCCGTATTATACAGTTTTCTCAAACCTTGTACGTCTTTTTCGTATTTCACATGTGATATTGACAATAATTTTAGAATATAAACGTCCACGATACGCTCAGTATTAGCATATTCAGCTTTTAATAATTCAATTGCATCGTTATATGATGACTGCCCTGCCGTTAAACCAGCTATCGATATTGCTGCTTTATTCGTTAAATAAGATTTTAAGAACGCAAATTTAGTAACGTCATCTAAATTAGCATTATTATGTATTGCTGGGCAATATTGTTCCCAGAATGCAGGCCAGCTTGCAATGTCGCTATCAAATTTAATAATATTAAGTTTTGGTAACTTTACCGACAATAGATGCTCGGTCCTCGATGATACGTTGTCTTGATTGCGTGATTTCCGCGTAAATAATCCATTTTCTACCTGAATTTCTTGTTTCTGCCGTTGTTCTAACCTTGTTATTACTGGCACCGCCTTGTCGTTATATTCCATGATCTTCTCACATTCCTTCTCCATCTGACTGACTTCAAACATGGGTGCAAGTTTTTCGTTGATCTCGTTCAAACTCGCTTGAATAGCTTTCATTCTTGCGATTAACACTGGAATTTCGTCATCCTCAATTGAATCTTGCTTGCATAAATCCTCAGCGTCATTAATTAACGTTGTTAGCTGTTTTCGATACGTTTTTCGAAATGCTAGATCAATTTTTCTGCGTTGATGATACACGTTCACGTTATTTTTTACTCACACTTATTATCTAAAGTTCCCGGGTTTCGACACCAAAATATTATATATTTTGCGTTTGTTAGGGCATGCCCGGGTTCAAAATGAGTAATTCGTTACTGTTTAAAACTATTTTATTTACATTAATCGCACAATCAAAAATAATGACAGTTAATCGGTTTTTTTATTTTTTTTTTCTAACAACTGCCGGTCACAGATGACCGCGATCTCTATTCTTATTATACATAACAAAATTACAAAAACATATATTTTTTTCGTCATCGTTCTGCTTCTGGCAAGTGGCAACGTGCAGCATTTTTAACAGATACAGACATCGGATGCCAACAAAAATATCGATGTGTGCTTTTGCTGACGACGTAGTGATCATTATCACTAACACAGAAAATTAACTCGTAGATGAATCAAATTCAACAATATTCAACACTCAACAATTAACCAGCATTTGTTTATAAACAAAAACAAGGTAGAAACATAATGGAATTATTATTTTAGGAATAAATAAAATTTCATTTTAATTTTTGTTAGAATGAACAAATTACATTGATTTAATTTATTTATTAACAAATATTAATCAAAATTCTAATTTCGTATTGATATTTGTAGCAATCTTCAAGAAACTATAAAAAAATGTTAATATGTAATTTCTCGCTTAATTTTAATATTAATGTACTTGTTTTGTATATGGTTGAAAAGACAAAAAAAATCCCTATTTAAGCGAGTCACAGCCTACTTTGAGCTCTATATGAAAATTAAAAGTTGATATCAATTTCTCAAAAACTGTACAAGCTATACAAATTTTGATGACTGCTGTGAATTCCTTGTTAAAAAGTGCCTAACAATATGCAAGTTAAAATCTTGCATAAATCCAAATGACAATGTTATACACAAAAAACGAAATTTGAAAAATTTACATTTTGGCTTATATCTAGTCACCTATTCATTTTTGTGGTAAAACAAAAACATGTTTAAATTGGCCCCGTAATAATGAGGCAACTTTTGTCTAATTTAACCGACTTCGTATCTCTTACGGTTCTCGAGATCCCCATGCTTAAACAGTTTCATTTGATATTTGAATCATTCCTTTTTATAGTAAGTAATATTAATAGTAGATACAGTACCAAGTGTAAACGTTAAGTCACCACACAGAGATTCCAAAATTTAATAACGTAATAAGTAATGTCAGCATGTAGAGAGAGTTCAATATTCGATAGCGTAATAATTAAAAATGCATGTGTAAGTAATTGTCTAAATTTAAACTGGTAATATATGTCATGTTTGCTGACTTAGCGTCGACAGAATTATGAATTATTGAGTAATTAGGTTACATTGTTTGAATAATATTATTTAGTTTGCAGTTATTTTGTTGATGTAGAATTTGTAGTAACACATATAAATATTAGGATGTAAGACAGTAGGGTATTCACTATTCACTATTCGGTATTCAGTATTCAGTAGAGAGTACACAGTAAAATCAGTTGTAGAGTACATTCATCGTTTAATAAAGAATATGTAAGTTAGTCGACGAATTCAATTATTTTATTTGTTGCTGACTCAGAGTCTCGACAGGACCCCTTCTTAAATGTACCCTTATATAGGGGTGTTACACAAGTTAAATATTACATGCAGTACATAGAACATAAACATCTATTGCATATTTATTGCCTCGTTTGTGGATGCGAAATGGCAAATTATTCTTACATATATTCACAAAAATATATCTCAGCGAGAATAATGGGTATTAATCGTCAACAACTACTAAAAAAACCAATCTCCTGCGGAGTCATTAAAATCTTCATCAATAATAGATGATATTATTGACAATAGTCAAGTTTGAAGAACCTCCCTGACCTCCTCGAACCTCGAACAAATGCTGCTGAGAGATTTTGAAGAAAACTGTCAGAACCTACTCAAAAAACGTCGTTTGCTTGTGATTGAGTTTAAATAAAATTCAACATCTGGATACCCCAAATATTGTTCCATTTCAAGGCATATGATAATATGTTCAAGTGTGTATGATTTATGTGAACAGCCATGCTCATCAGCGGGATTCGAACTTGAGTTATTTATTTGTATAATGTATGATATAACTTAATAAACAATTGAAATAAGGAATAAATATTTTAAACATATATTTATATTCCAGCAAATGAAAACGTTACGTTGAGAAAATTGGGAGTTTCTCGAAATACTAAGTTGTCCAGAAGAGAAAAACAAATGTATCATCAAATTTAGAATAAAGGATCATCTGTTAAGAATGAATAAACAAATAAATATAAATATCCCAAACCGTTTAGAAAATCTTCATAAATTTAATTCTCTTTGTCCTACTCTTGAAACTTTTGTCAACTGTCAGCTCCGTCTACTAAAATTTAAAGCTAAATTGAATTGTTTTACATATACTTGCTGTGTAATTATTTATCTCATTATGCTGAAATAAATAAATAAATATATCATCACGCCTTTTACTCATTATGGGTGTGGCACTCTGCTTACGCTTATCTCAGTAAGTGATATATTATTTCGTATGAAGTGCGGTTACCAGCCGTCAAATCATAGCCCCTAAAGATGTTAGTGGAGAGGGAACCACAGGGGTAAATTAAAATTAGTAACTATCGGCAGTGGGATTTGAACTAAGGATCTCACGATCCACAATCCGCTGCGTTACCGCAAAGCTATTTACTCCATGCTGATATTAATCAAATGATAAATTTTGCACTAATTTGGCAATTTTTATATTAGGAGATTATTTTAATTATTATTTTATGACGATAATTATCTGTAAGCAATCTACATGTTTTTCATTATTTTCGGGAAAATAATGTAAATATTAATTTACATTCACAGAGAGATAATAATAATAATTAATTAGTTTAAATATAAAGATAACATAAGTTATTGCAATATCTATTATAGTATGTTACCTATGTGTTAATACAATAAAATAAATATTTTTATTTAATTTTGACGTTTTAAAATGTCATTATCTCCATAACAACAACTGTAAATAACTATTAATTCACTATTGAATAAACAACTATTTTGTTATCCTTCAGACGTGGGCTAAGTGGAAGACAAATTTTAGCACACTTGTAAAGTAAATAACTATTAAATCACTCAAATTTTACATTCTTAGACCGCTCGGAAATATAAGATAATATTATACTTTCGTCTACTACTCTTGCCTTCTTCATATTTCTCCACTCAGAAAACTGCATGTATTCTTTTTCATAGACATTTAAAATAGTTTCAAGAACGAAACTTTCAACACAATCTTCATTTGACATTTCCATTTTGTCGTGCACAGACTACTAATTAGTCTTCTTAATTTGTCAAAAGTGAATTTCATAATACTTAATAATTAATTATTCGTCAAAATTGAATAAAATATTGTATATACCACGTGAATATGTTTATTCTCTTGGTATATAAATATCTATTATATTTCAATAGTTTCTATTTTTGTATACATTTTAATATTTAAAAATATCCGATTTTCGCTTCTCTACAATAATCAGGTCGTTCGGTAGAACGGCGCCGGCAAGAGGCAAGAGTGTGCAGAAAGTTCACCGACAACATTAACTTACGCCAACTATTAGGAAAACCTGACCTCCAAATTATTCAAACTTTTTAAATACAAATATGCCATTATAATTTCCATTAAAATTGGCATCGTAGACGATATAGTACATACCTTAAACTTATTCATTAGTTTCTTTTCGATTTATATACATATAAATCTTTAATTACGATTATGAATTTTAGCCGGCGGCAAAAATAAGAAATCTCACATTCTCACGCGGGAAGTTAGCTATTTAAAATGTATTTTTCCTCAAGATGGCAGTACATTGTCTGCAGATTTAAGACGTTCTAAGCATGGTCATGTGTACGAAAACCTCATTCGCAGATCGAGACCAGTGTTAATTTATGTTCTATGTTTTATTGTATTTGCAAGTAACTTTCACAAATCATGTTTTAGTTCTTGGTTTTAATTAGTAGCGACATATAGTGACAAATATAATAAATACAATCAACTAGGTCGGTAATGCAGTTATCTGCAATAGGCAATATTAAACTGCTCTATCAGAAAATGGAGTAAGTAGCTCCGTGGTAACGCAACGGACTGTGGATCGTGAGATCACAGTTCGAATCCCACTACCGACAGTTGCCAGTTTAAATTTACCCCTGTGGTTCCCCCTCCACTAACAACCTTGGGGGCTATGACTTGACTGTTGGTAACCGCATTTCATACGCAAAAATATATCACCTACCGAAATCTGCGTTAGCAGAGTGCCACACCCGTAATTGGCGTGATTCAGCTATGTCAAAAACATATTATTCCAAAGTTTCAGATTTTTTCATTGAAATTTGGCTAAGTTATACAATTTTGATCATGAACACCACCAAATCCCATGTTAAATGTCACCCCTTGGTGGCACGGGTTAGTTCAACTGAAAAAATCTGAAAAAATTCCACAATTTTTTTCTCCTCAAACTTAAAACCTTTAAGGGGAGCGACCTGAAAAATTCGTAGTTTTGCAAAATAATAGTTATTTACTTTACAAGTGGGCAAAGTAAGAAATTACCCACGAGATAAATTTTAGTACACGAAGCCGAAGACTGAGTGTGATAATTTTATCAAGTGGGTAATTCCACTTTGCCTACGTGTAAAGTATAACGTTTTATCCAACACCTCTCAATAAATGAAAAATTTATTAAAGAAATATTATTTGACAGTGATATATGCTTTAAATTTTTAAATTAAAATGTCAATCGAAGTAGTAACCAAGGTGTATATATACATATACCGTGTGTCTGTTTTAAAGGTGTACATAGGAGATTAACATGGGAAATCAGTTTTTTGCGTGCTGTTGCTCGGTGTTCTATCGGACAACAATGATTGTAGCACCAATCGAAAGATATAATTTTTCTGAATCAAACGATGTAAAATACACTACTATTTAGTTGTAATTTGGTTCCGTAAATTAATTTTTAAATTTTGAAAATCCTCCGATTTATTCAGTTTTTATCGAAAATAAATATAGTTACCTATGACTGTTTGTTTTGACGTTTCTGACAATTTGTAAAATATGGTTTTTTACAGTAATGACAAGCGTATTTTTATAATTTTTGCGTAAAGATTTTATTAAATAAATAATAATCTAAAAACCAGTTTTCTTTAAATACTATTAATTTATTAAAAGTTAATCGATGAAAAAAATTTCATTTCATATGTTTTTCTGTTTTGCATATCTTCACAAAATACTCTTCTACTTTCTTCGTCAAATGGAAAAAGTTCTTGTTTGCAGTGCATTTTGTAGGAATAAAAACTTTTTTTTCAAAATATGAACGATGTACACCCAATTCATTTCGAATAAATCTAGTGCTATACGAATGATCTACATTTATCATTCCTAAAACCCTTTCTTCCAATAAAGCATGTTCTTCTGCTCTTGCTAAATTTTAATTACTAAGCTCAACTGTACTTTTCGTGGATACTGGCATTTGTGGTTTCACTTGAATTCGGTCGATTCATACTTAATAGAAAATAGATCGCGCACTCTGAGCTAACTATTTCCTCCAAAAAATATTTTTACTATAAAAATACGCTCTTTGGTAGTATAACTAGCCATATTTTTACAAATTGTCTTAAATAAGTCTAAAAGTCAGAAACGTCAAATAAATAGCTTGACAGAAATCAAAAGAAAACAATCACAGGTGACTATATTTATTTACGATACAAATTGAATAAACCGGAGAATTTTCAAAATTTAAAAATTAATTTACGGAACCAAATTACTACTAAATAGTAGTGTATTTTACATCGTTTGATTCAGAAAAATGATATCTTTCGATTGGTAGGTATATATATATACAGGGTGTTCAATTTAAGTGTGCCACCATTGCTATCTCGAGAACTATAAGAGCTACGAGGTCGGTTAAATTAGTAAACAATTTCTATATTATAAGACAATTAAAATGAGAGAAATAAGAATTTTTTTGTTCTCAAAATGCGGGGTGCAACTTTCTTATTTTAAATGGCAACCTATATTTTTTATTTGCTTAACCGATTCAGTATTTTTTTCTGAATTCAATGATATTCACATGTAATGACCAAATGATACAAAATATTTGAGAAAAATGCAAAATTAGAAATGTATCATTTGCCTATACATATGGCTATACAAAGTTTGCCATGGAAGAAAACAAATAAATCAAACAATTATTAATATCAGTTTTTTTGAAGTGTACTTCTGTGTTTCTGTATTGTAATAACAAAATGAATAATTATTCTCATAATTCCAGTTTTTGCAATTATTTCCGCATGTGATTTATTGGTTTTCTTCCATGGCAATCTTTGTATGGGCATATTTAAATAAAAATGATATATTTCTAATTTTGCATTTTTCTCAAATATTTTGTATTATTTGGTCATTACACGTGGATATCGCTGAATTTAGAAAAAAAATACTGAATCGAATAAGCAAATAAAAAAAATAGGTTGCCATTTAAAATAAGAAAGTTGCACCCCATATTTTGAGAACCACTGGTTAAAAAATATATTTTTTAAGCTCATTAAAATTGTCTTTTAAAATAGAAATTTTTTGCTAATTTAACCAACCTTGTAGCTCTTATAGTTCTCGAGATAGCAATGGTGTCACACTTAAATTGAACATCCTGTATATATATATATATATATATATATATATATATATATATATATATATATATATATATACTGTCAGAAAATTACATATGTATTTTATTGATATGAACTACAGTTTGTTTGTCCCGTATACGTTCATATACATTCGATTGTGATGAAACTTCGGGAATTGTTGTGAGCGCCCCACGAAGGTTCCTGAATTAGTTTGGGCCCATTAGGTAGCTCTGGGGTCGAGATATTTCGAAAAATCTATGATTAGATTTGGTTCATTTTCAGAATACATATTAGTTATCAGAAAAGAATGGAATCGAGGAACGAAGTGACGAGCATGCTTCGTTAATGTACTGACATGAAAGCGAGGAACGAAATGACAATCTTGTTTCGCCAATTGTCTGGTATCAAATGCAAGGTATTTCAGAAATTTTCTTAGAGTATTGTAAATTTTTTTAAAAACTGTACGTTTTAATATAAAAAAATTTCTAGATGAATGCCGAAGAAGCGTTTATTTCTATGGTACAAAATATTTGGTTATGTACGTATTTTGAATGAAAGTTGAAAGAAAAAGATAACTGTATATCGCTGCATCATTTTACGCGCCTTTCTATTGGTCAATTCTTAAGTATAACACGTTAAACTAAACCAGAACTAAAAAGTTTGTTAACTTGTGTGTTAAAACTAAAAGGCCAAGTCTAAAAACGAAATCATCAAAAAGAACTGACATCTTTCAAAAACAATTTCATTCTAATCAGCGGAAGACAATATGTTGTAGGAAATATTTACCCAGAGTCTTATGCGAGAGTAGTGCCCAGTTACAGTTATTTTGAGTGCCACTGTCCCATCCCTTAAGTTATAAATTGTGAACCTTGGGCAGTAAGCAGACACTTGCATTTTGGCTTTTCTTGTGAAATGTTCAAAGAATTACTACACAGTTTAAGGGCTCCTCTCTCGATTGTATACATAGTTTTTGTGAAGTTTATTTTGTGAGTTCATGTAAGTAAATTTGAGTTTTATGTATGAGTATTATTAATAGAGAATGTTATATCAGTCTCGATCTTTGAAAGTTATTGTAAAAGTTAGTAAGTAAGCGATACTTTGGATTATATAGCGTCGAATTATTCCGTCGTAAAAGTATTTGATTTATATAATTTCTTTTGCTTGTTCGTTATTAAATATTATATAATTTTGTTATTGTTGAATACGTGTTTAATTCCCGCCTGCGCACATATTTCCCGCCATTTGATCAGAAATCTTTTTCTAAATACTCTTCGGAATCGAGTTAAAATATTCCGTGGTGGCCAGCGGCTACGCTACCCTTGGTTATTCATTTAATCAAGTAAAACCCTTTCGTATGTCAGTTATCTCTTGGTACCAAGTGCGAGGTACCTGTTACATTAGCTGTTAGTTTTGATAGTTTTGTTAGTTTAACAGAAAAAAAAAACTTGCCAATTCATATATTGGCATCCATACAAATATGCTATAAATAAATAATAATTTAAAGGCGGATCGACAAGTTTTTTTTTTCTGTTAAACTAACAGCTAATATAGTTTTTCGAGTATTAGATGTTATGATTTTGATTTTGTAATGTGAATCTCCAACTTGCCTTATTAAAATGGTATCACTTTTTTGTGGCCGCTGAAGGACTCTTGCCGCGTCCCTTACAATGAAATTGTTTTTGAAAGATAAAATATACATGATCAGGCCAAGGAATTATGGCAATTCTATGGAGACAAATGAAGAAGTATAATAAGTTTCAATTATCGCAAAAAAAAAATATTTTGTTAAAAATAAATATTCGTCGTAGCGTTAATTGCTGCAAACTTCACAACGTATGGTTTATCTTAAAATTGTTTGAGTTCAGTTTAAATAACGCCCTTTTAAAAACCATAAAACACTGAAACAATTATTTATTAAGGTTGATAGCTCTATTTTTATCTCATTTTATTTGGGCGTAACTTACCGTTAACAAAAACATATTTTGAGTCTTTGTAGTAGTAAAAAGTAGCACTGTAGTCTCCTTCATTTTCTGCAGATATATTTTTTATTGTTATCGTCGAAATCAGAAGTACGGAACTCATTAATTTAAGTGGCTGATGGACGGTAATCACTGTGCTTCTCTGAAAAAATAAATTAAATAATTAAACGCAAATTATTGCCATATGTGTATAAAACATACTTAGGAATACTCAGAATTGGAATTTTTCAAAACTTACAATTAAATAAACATTCAAAAAAACAGGTTATGGATATTGTAATCTTCAGAAAAGTAGAACGAACATTCACTACCCACAAACAATATTTAACTCAATATACCAAAAATGATAATTATGGAAATCAATTAAGATAAAGTTCATAAAACATAAAACAAAATAAAGAGCAGCGCTCGCGTCTACTCTCGCATGCACTAGCACTCTACTTGTCATTCGTGCCACGCGAACAAATTTTACTTACATTTCTATAGCTGTTAGAGATATTTTAACAAATTGTTTAATATATGTGATAAATGGTTCCAAAACACGTAGGTACTTAACATTTGTTCATTGATAAAAATTGACTACGTGGCTTGACCGTCAAGCCTCCTATTGGTTGCTCGCGGGCCGTCAATGTTGGACATCAGTGTACCCTGTCCAGCGTCAATTGTGACATCTCTGTTTACCTCCTTCTCGATATTGGAGGTGAAGCCGCCTCCAGTGTCGATGATTACACCCAGACACTTTTAGCCGTATTCATAGAAAAACCAAGCTATTGAAGTTTGAAGTGGCCAACGTTATGATAATTATAATAAATCGTGTAAATTTCATGTAAGTTTAATTGTTGAAACCTTCCTCATTAACTATAAATAATTATTATGTGTTAAAAATTATTTAAATAATTTACAGGTAAGTGTAAGATCTGAAATTTGTAGTTCATATAATTAAATATAAATTATGTATGCAGATTTCAAAAAGATATAATTCGGACACTAATTGAGAGTGTTCGTCCAATATTAGAAGGTGGTAACACTGGTGGAAGATAGGGCCAACCAGTGAATGTAGAAATTGAAGTTTTAAACACGATTCGTTATTTAGCCAAGGGAAATTACCAAAATTATCAATCATAAGGCAAATTTTGTTATTAAAAAAAGAACTATTAGTATGAACAACAAAATAATAAATGCACAAATTTTTCTTTAGCTGACCGAAAACCAGCTGTGTATGTCCAATGACAGACCCATTGCAGAACTTTCAGCGATAAAAGTTCATCTGCCATAGGTGTGTCATAGGACTTCAATGTCAGTATTATGAATTGATATTATTAAATGGGAATATTTTGCTAGTAGTTAGCTACTAGCACAACTAAAATACACGTCTAACATTAACTAAAGTTTTTCATAAATTTTTAACTTTGATATTAAAACATAATTGATAGTATCAAAAATATAATTATGACTTATTTATTTCAGCTCACTTGCATGGTTTTTCACAAGCGAAAATGTGACGAACTCCGTGCAGGGTCACTAGAGCGATTGTATCCTTAATAGATCAGTATATATTTTTTCGAGAATTGAGAGAGAACAATTATTTCGAATTAAGCAACAATTTCATAATGCAGCAAATATGCCAAATATTACAGGTGCGATTGACTGTACTCACATTAAAATAAAAAATCCGGGGTAGTATTCTCTTTTATATATTAACAGAAAATGGTTTTTTTCATTAAATGTTCAGGTAGATATTGCACTCGTTTGATTTTGTGAGCATTGGAATCAGCTCAATTGTCAAAATATTTTATTTTATTTGATAGTTGGGAACAAACCAAATGATTTCGAGGCTCATAATTAAATTATTACCATAAACAGCATATCATCATATTTGTAATTTTCTACGTTTACGAACTCATTTACTTGTAGGTAGTTTGTGATGCTCAGGCCAGAATTCTAGACATAGTAGCACGTTCAGGGTCGTAGGAATCGGGGGGACAGAGGGGGCAGTTGCCCCCCGTAAATTTGACTGTGGGGGCGAATACTGTATTTTCGCCCCTCTCCCACCCATTTGCATATTTAGTAGGATATTTATCTACATATAATCTTCATCGAAGAGACCAGTCTTAAAACATAAGAACTATATGGTAAACGCATAATTGTACATTTTTTTACAAGCTTTCGTAAGTGGAATAAGCAATATTTTTTATGAGAAATAGATTATGATTTAAAACAGTTTTTTAATGCTAAAATATGGTACGACAATATCTATACAATTATTTTTTTTTTATAATTGTCTAGATTACAATTTGGTAGGCAATTGCAAAACTTCGAACAGTTTGTAGATACCCTAATGTGGGTCCATAATATAACTCACAAATAACTTGTACTAAGCAGGTCTTTATTCAATCAAATCTTTACAACTAATAAAAATATTTTCAGTGTTTGTTTATATTAAATTTTTCTAAACAATCGTATTGATAACTAGATTTGAATCCACCGCCAGCAGCGGTGGCGCCTCTATTAATAGTTCCGCCGGTTCTCCCAGTGGCGCTGTAGATGCGAACGCCACAGTACTCCCCCTTCAGCGACCAGGACATGAAGCGATTCCGACCCTTTTGGTGTTAGGATCAGGGTAGGTCCTGGGTCTTTGGCTAGAGGTGCGTGTTGTGGCCTGGCCGGCGTTGAGTGTATTCTGGATTGTGCTCGTTGGTGTCTCGCACTCGATGAAGGCAGGCTTGAGTCTGTCGATGGAGATCTCTGTTGGAGTCCCTTTGATATTGACTCTGAAACAGAATTCGTTCGTCTTTTGGATGACCTCGTAGGGACCTTCGTACGGCTGTTCTAGTGGTTTCTTCACGCGGTCGACTCGCACGAATACATGAGTGCAGTCGTGAAGAGCCTTATGTGTGAATCCGCGTGCTTTATGGTGGTGGGCGGTGGATTGCGGTTTCACCTTCCGCAGGGCCAAACGGAGGTGTTCGAGAAAGGGCTGTGGGTCCTGCGGAAAATCTTCATGGACTAAGTATTCGCCGTACAGTTTCAGAGTATTTCCGTACGTCAGTTCGGCTGCAGACGTTTTGATATCCTCTTTGTAGCTGTTTCGGAGACCCAATAAGACGATGGGCAGGATATTGGCCCAGTCTTGTGTTTTGTGACACTTGATCGCTGATTTCAGAGTGCGGTGCCATCTTTCAACGATGCCATTGAATTGTGGGTGGTAAGCGGTTGTGCGCACTCTTTTGCTTCCGATGAGATTGGCCATTGCATCGAACAGCTGTGAGTCAAATTGCGTGCCTCTGTCCGTGGTGATGACGGTCGGTGCAGCAAAACGTGCGAAGAACGTGTCCATGATTGTATCCGCTGTAATGTCCTTAAGGGGTGCAGCTTCTGGCCAGCGGGTAAATCGATCAATCATGGTTAGGCAATACCGGAACCCGCAGGATGGTGGCATGGGTCCAATAATGTCAATATGAACGAGATGGAATCTTTCGTCGGGTACTGCAGTGTGGTCTGGTTGTCGTCTGTTGTGTCGGCTGATCTTAGATCTCTGACACGGCAAGCACGTGCGAGCCCAGTGCATGATCTGTTTGTTCATGCCTGGCCATACAAACTTGTTGGAGATTTCTCTGCGAGTGGTTCGGCCGCTGCAGTGTGCTGTGTTGTGCACCACGTCGAAAATCTGCTTCCTCAGAGTGTGCGGTATGTATGGACGGATAGTGTCTGTAGAAACGTCGCAATAAATGGTAGTTTCCGTGCCGTCTACCCTCAGTTGTTTGAGCTTCAGGTATGTCGTCGCCTGAAGTAGATCTTGAAGTTCCGGATCCTGTGCTTGTGCTCGGCAAATGTCCTCAGTAGACACGATGATCGGCATCTGGATGTTGTTGACTATCGAGAGAGCGTCAGCGACGCTTTTCTCGGTCCCGGTGATATGATATTTCGGTCGTATATTGGCCGATGAAGTCCAGGTGTCGTTGTTGTCTCGGCGATGCTTTTGTTGCATTCTGATCGAAGGCGTAGGTTAACGGTTTATGATCTGTTTAGATTACCGTTTCCCTGCCTTCGATCATGTGCTGGAAGAATTAGACGGCCTCGTAGATGGCTAGAAGTTCCCGGTCGTAAGCGCTGTAGCGGGCTTGGGTTTCGGTCAACTTCCTGGAAAAGAAACCAAGTGGTAGTCTCTTGCCGTCGACAATCTGCTCCAGTACGGCGCCCATGGCCGTGTCCGAGGCGTCGGTAACGAGGGTGAGTGCAACGTGTTCTGCCGGGTGTGCCAGGAGAGTGGCCCGTACCAATTGTTGTTTACACTCGGTGAAGGATTGTTCTGATGCTGGATTCCAGATGAACTGTCTCTTGTATCGTTTCTTGGCTCCTACTGTTAGCTTGTGCAGGAACGCCTGTGGCCTGGCTGCGTGCGGAATGAAGCGTCTGTAAAAATTTAACATGCCCAAGAATCGCCGAAGCTCGTCAATTGTGTTTGGTTTCGGGAATTCCTGGATTACAGTGACTCGCTCCTCGAGCGGTTTTACTCCGTGGGTATTAACCTGGTGCCCCAGGTATTTCACAGAATCTTTCCCCAAGATGCATTTCTCCATCTTCAGAGTTAGTCCATGAAGCTTGAGCAGAGTTAAGAGTTGGTCCAGGTGGTCACGGTGTTCAGCTTTGGTTCTGGAGGCAACGAGAATGTCGTCGATATAGCAGAACGCGAAGTCGAGTCCTCGGAGGATGTTGTCCATGAACCGTTGAAAAGACTGAGCAGCATTGCGTAAGCCGAATGGCATTACATTGAACTCATGCAGTCCAAACGGAGTGATTTTGGCAGTTTTTTCACGTTCTTCTTCAGCCATGGGGATGTTGAAAGAGGCGCGCTACAGATCCAGCGTCGAGAAGATAGTACACCCGTGCAGTTTGTGGGCGAAGTCTTGGATGTGCGGAATTGGATATTTGTCCGGGACAGTGGTGCTGTTCAGTGCCCTGTAGTCGCCGCGGATTCTCCAGTTGCCGTCCTTCTTCTTGCGTAGGAGGATTGCACTAGAGTATGGACTTTTAGAAGGCTGTACGATTCCGTCCTCGATCCAGTTTTGTATCTCGACCTGTGCGCTCTTGAATCTGCCCGGAGAGAGGCGTCGAGATTTATCGGTGCAAGGGGGTGACGATGTGGTGCTTAACATTGTGTCTAGGTTCCCGGAGTTTGGCTGGCCGAGTAATACGACTCTCCTAATCGGCAGTGCTAATTGTAACACGTTACAATTTTATCGGTTGTACCAATTACAACACTACTATGCCGAATAATAATTAATATAAGTCGTTAGTCACTGGGGTGAATCGAGCGGAAATGGGAAGGATGGATGGAGTACCAACCTGTTCTGCTGACTCCTGACTGCTTCTTGATGACTTGATTTACAATTCACTTCACTAACTCAAACCAATTAATATAAAATAGATATAAATATATTAAAGAATAAGTAATACAGCAATTACAACATATTAATGTTTCGGAGACCAGTCTAGCACTGAACTGCTCAGCACTCTTCCAGACGTATATATCACAAGAGAAGTAAACAAGGGGTAAGGAAGAGTACCAAATATAATAAACAATACTAAATGCATCATTCAATATCTGCATTAGTAAATACTGAAGCAGCAATTTAAATAATTGCTTCTCCGAACTTAATTTATAAACACTCTTATATCCACAAGAGGGCATGAGAATGTCATTAATGTTTATACTAAATATTCCATCAATAACTACGTCATAACAATACTGACATTGTTACATCACTCCCCCGTGTAGATATAATTTTATCTTAAATAAATAAAATTATTCCAATAAAAACTTTCATTAACTAAAGCACTAAATATAAATCAATTAAACATATTTCAAATTTATACCTTAAACAATAAAAATAATCTTAACAATAATCATAACATATCAAAGTTTACATAAAATAAACAAATGTATACAAAAATACTTTAAATAAATTTAAACATTACAAAAAAAAATATTAATTTTTTTTTTTCATAAACTTCTAACTACATGCATAATAAATGCATATTTAAATTAAAACGTGGTAATCCACGATTTTAACACGTCGGCGCCTCCACTTTAGAGACACAGAATGTGTGACATGGTCCATGACCGGCTGGAACCCTCTAGGATAGGTTAGGTTCACTTAATTTTGAAAAACGAATCCGAAAGGGGCGTAAAGCGAAACACTAACCCACCGGCAAAAGTTACAAATTAAAAGTTCAAGGGCCCAGCGAGCAAGCAAAAATCTATATTTGTATATCATCATAACAGACGAAACGGATAAAAACTTTAAAATGTTAATGACCGTTGAAACTGTTATTGGGCGACCGGGAATTCAAGTGGCTGAACAGGGCCCACCGCGAATTAACCGGGAATTCCTACTAGTCGACATGAATCCCAGAGCATCGCACAATCAACGGTTCGGACATTGTTATAGTTTCCGTTCGTCACAAAGGAAATTAATTTAATAAAAACAATTCCTAATTAGTCGGGGGTTGTCTTAATAATGAAATAATCGGATCTGGTCCAACAATAACATCTATCCTAGGATCAACTGATTGTACATGTGGAATATCATTTGAATGAATCACTACCTCATTCAATCTTTCTCGATCTAAATTTTGAATAAACACTGTATTATAAAGAAAACGATTAGCCAGAGCCTGCCACAAACTCGCCAAAAAGAAAAACTTCGACTTCGGAGTACCTTGAACAGCTTTTTTTTCAGAGAAAAAATGTATTATTATTGAAATTACATAATTTATAACTCCCATCGAAGTAACTATCAGAGCAAAAACAGAAAAATAATTTCCCATTCGTGACATAAAACCCCAAACTCTTTCAGCTGTCGATTGAGCCATTTCCATATATTCACTATGGCTAAAAACTCTAGGAATTGAATAACCTTGGTTGTCTGTCTGACTACCAATAATTCGACGTGTTACCAAATTGGTTATGGCTTTCTTTTCAGTGTTAAATAATAGGGCTTTCTGAAAATTTTCCATTTCTTGCTTTGAATAAATACCATGAGAGCTAATTGATGAAATTCGTAACATTTTAAAATTTAACTTTTCAGAATTTGGGTCTAACTCAACGGGCTCGGACCGGGGACGGTGAATACCGTTTAAAATTTCTACCCATTCACCTTCCAACTTAAACAAAGATGGTAATTTTGAATAACAGTCAACTTCAGTACGATCTTGTATAATATGAGTTACAGGTGTCAAAAATTTTGACTGGTTTTAATAAGTTATCGGTAATTCTTGAAAACAATGATCAGTTGATCTTAGTTTGACAATTTTCGCACTACAGCGAGCAATATATAAAATTTCACCAATAATTCTACTTTTATAACCTGGCGAATCCTGTATCATTGTAGCAATTGTATCAGGTGATTCAATAGCAAGAGCAAGTCGATTTTGAAAAATTTTTTTCTCGTAATCTACACCTTTTGTAAATAGACCCAAAAATAACATCTCTAGTTTTAGTTTGAAATGCTATTTCTAAAAATAAAAGCTTGCTTAAAACTTGTGCCATTAAATAAGTATTTTGTACTAATTTTCTTGCTTTTTGATAATAAAAACCTAAAGGTGTATCAAAGATAATAAGCAATCTAGTTTGTTCAGTTCGCCAAGCATTTTGATTACATAAATATTCTAATTTAACTAATTTTAAAGCGAAAACAGCGTCATGAGTATCTATAATTACATATTGCTGCTGGGGTGAAACGCATTGTGAGTATACAGTTAAAATATTTGCACTACCTTCATAAAGTACGTCAATTCCATCATTGGCACACTTTGACAGTTCTGTTGAAGACCAGGCGACTTCTCCGGTCGAGTCTTCGAAACAGTATCCAGCCGTAAATTCACATGTTGTTCCGGAACGTAATCTCAGTTTGTTTTCTTCCACATTAGCAAACGTGCCGTAATCTTGCATACTTATTGATATCGAAGCACTCACTACTACATTTTCATAAATTACTCCTCCTTGAGAGTATTTTACGCCTTGACAATGCCCATTACGATCCAAAGAACCAACAAGTGTTGTTGACAATTCTGTGGTGCTATTTAAACTTAAACTTACAATAATACCGGCACCTAAGCCAGTTAAATCTAATTTCTGAAATTTATGGGCATTGACACAAACGCTTGCTCCTAAAAAGTGGACGTAACGTCCGAAACCACCATCTACAGTACCCGTATGCGAATGCATACCACAATATTGCACAATTTGTTGCACTGACACTAAACAAGAAAACACGTGAACTTCTATGAACTGTTTTTCTTGCACAAGCTGGATGCTGCGACCGATGAGGCTAGAAGAGTTGCGAGGGTCGACGCAGGGTTTCACCTTTAGGAGTGAGACTCCTGTCAGTTCGGTGTTTTCGTCCTGGCAATCATATCCGATGATCTCGGCCTGGTTGCTGGACAACCACGCCAGACATACAAATTGGAAAACAATCATGGTGCCTAGATACGATCCCGTCGTACCCAGGGATGGTCTGTTGCCGGACCGCAACTACGAGTGTGGTAGCGCGGTTGCGCTAATGCTGGTGACGACTCGCAAGATGAACCTGATGGTGTTGGTGTTGATGACGCTGGTGAAAGAGATGCAGTTGAGCGCATTTCTTCATTGACATTCTGATTTTCTTCAACAGCAGGTACAGGCAAAGGACTCAAATCAGGTGGTAAAATTTCGGGAATATCTGGATATTCGTTGAAAACAGTGGCGGAATATTGTCTGTCATATCATTTCTACCTCATCTGAACTATCTAATTGTTCACGAATCGTTTCAACATTTGCTAAACATAATTTTAGTCTGCCAATATAAACTGTTTGTTCCTTTTTTCCAAATATTTCTTTAATAGTTGCATTTTGATCTCTCAGATTTAAAATACGATAAGGACCAGTCCATTTTTTAAATAATTTGACACTTAAACCAATTTTTGTTACAGGATTAAATAATAAAACTTTATCTCCAATTTTAAAATTATGCGGAACCGTCTTCCTATTATAAACATTATGAATTCTATTGGTACTTTTTTTCAAATATTCTATAGCTTTATCATGTGCAACTTTCATTCGTTGCATAAATTCAGATACATAATTTTGATCAGTGTCATATTTTATTCTAAATGATTTAAAAAGTTCGTCATACGGAAGTTCAATGTCCCTACCGAATAATAAGAAAAATGGGCTTTCTCCCAGACTCGAATGCGTATTTGAGCAGTAAGCGGATATTGCGTACGGTAACCATGTATCCCAATCACGATGTTGTTCATTTACATATTGAGATAACATGTCTTTTAAAGTGCGGTGAGTTCTTTCAAATGCTCCATTTGTTTGGGGGTGGTACGCAGTTGTTCGTAAATGATTAATTTCTAATGCTTTACAAACTTCACGCATAATATTAGACAAAAAATTTGTACCTAAATCGGTAAGTAATTGACGAGGAACTCCGTGGCGTAGAATTATACCGGTTACAAAATGTTTAACAATGGTCTCCGCTTTCTGATCAGGCATTGCAAATGCTTCCACATATCGAGTAAAAGAGTCTTGTACAGTCAAAATGTATATCGTTTACCATCATACGTTCTTACTAAAGGCCCGACTACGTCCATAGCAATTCGTTCGAAAGGTCTACCGGATAGTTGAAATTTCTTAAGTGGTATTCGTTTCAAATGTGGAGAAGATTTTCTTTGTGAGCAGGAAAAACAAGTTTCTACATAACTTAACATCGCGGTACATTCCTGCCCAATAAAATCGCTTCTTAATCCTATCACATGTTTTATCAACACCTCCGTGTCCACATAAGGGCGTATCGTGACACATTTTAATTATTTCAGAACGCATTTGACTTGGTACTACAAATCGGTCACTAACATTTTCTTTACCTTTAATAAACAGAATTCCATCGTCATCCAAATAATAATCAGTTTCTTCATTATTTTGAATCTGATCCATAATTTTATTTAAAACATTATCTAATTTTTTTGCACGTAACAAAACTAAACGATCCCAAATCATTGGTTCGCAATCTTTATAATTTAGTAATCTTATTGATTTAATTCTAGATAACGCATCAGCATTCTTCTTTCTTTTCTTCCGGGTCGATATGTTTTTGAAAAATCATAATTTGAAAGAAAAATTGACCATCGCGTTAAACGATTACACACGTCTTTTGTACTCATTTGCCATTTTAATGGTTGATGATCGACAATAACTTGAAAATGTCTTCCAAACAGATAGCAGTGATAATGTTTTATTCCCCAAACTAAAGCTAATCCCTCTCTGTCGGTTGTACTATAACGTTGTCCTGTTTCGGTTAGTTGACGGCTCGCGAATGCTATTGGCAGTTCATTTCCATCATAATTTTGACTTAAAATTGCACTAATAGCAAAATTAGATGCATCAGTACTAAGAATAAATTCACGTTCAAAATCAGGAAATTTTAACACTGGTTCTTCACATAAAGCATTACATAATTTTTCAAATGAATTTTGGGCTTCTTCTGTCCAAATAAAACGAGAATTTTTCTTTGTTAAAACAGTAAGAGGCTTGGATAGTGTAGCAAAATGATCTATAAATCGTCTATAAAAGCCTACTAAACCCAAAAAAAAAACGATCAGTAACTCATTTTGGTACTGGATAATTTTTAATAACCGAGATTTTTTCAGGGTCTGGTTTCACACCCTTCTTACTAATTACATGTCCTAAATAATTAGTCTCTTCAACCATAAATTTACATTTCTTCGGATTTAAAGTTAAATTGCATTCCGTAAATGATCAAAAATTTCTCTTAATTTCTTTACATGTTCATCAAAATTATCGCTACTAAAGCATATGACATCATCGAGATAAACAAAACAATGAGTCTCCGTCAACCCTGATAAAACAGCGTACATCAGGCGTTTCCAAGTGCTTGGACTGTTTGCTAAACCGAAAGGCATGCATTTGCACTCATAATGACCCCAAGGAACTGAAAATGCAGTTTTCTCACGATCTGCAGGATTTACTTCAACTTGCCAATATCCTTTAGTCATATCTAAAGTAGTAAAACGAGATGATTTTCCTAACTGGTCAATTGTTTCCTGCAAATTAGGGATTGGAAAAAAATCACGTTTAGTAACAGCGTTTAAACCACGATAATCTATACAGAATCGAATTTTACCTTCTCCTTCTGGTGCTTTCTTTTCAACTAATAGAACTGGAGCCGACCAGGGAGAAACTGAAGGAATAATGATGTCGTCTTGTAACATTTCCTCTATCTGATCTTTTAGAATATGTCTTCGCGAAAATGGTACACGATATGGAGCTAAAGCGACAGGAAAGGCGTCGCCTGTTTCTATACTATGTTTTACTAAATTCGTAGTACCTAACTTTTTATTTTTAGCAGCAAACAAATCTACATATGATGCAAAACATGTGCGAAACTTATCCCTCTCGATTTCATTTAAATGATCTAAATTTATTAAGTTAATCACATCATCAGCTTTTTTCATAATATTCGCGATTACTTTGTCAGACTTATTATTATGTTTATTTTTATCTGAGCAGCTTTCCTCCTCTTCGATCGTCCAATTTTTCATTAAATTTAATAGGTGGTGGGTAGTAAGAGTAAGATCAATATTGCTCTTGCCTCTTCGGTTATTAAATGTTGATAATTCACTTTCTTTAGTCAATATGTATAATTTTTCGGTTATTATAAATTCTCCTAAAGTTCTTCCTCTTGTATTTGTTAATGAATCGTGCCATATAGTCAAACTGCAGTTACTGTCTACAGCTATTAAAAGAGGTCCGTGAAGTTGGAGTATCGAACATGAAATTTAGATCTACAAATAATTCTATAATTTTGTGCTAATTCTGTGCTAATTTGTGCTGTATAGAATGAATTTTGTGCCAATGCCCTTTTCGAGATATTCGCAATTTTCAATACGGGACTCCAACTTCACGCCTAGTACCTTATGTCACAAAATTTAATATTTTATTACGCTATAATTTTGTGCTAATTCTGTGCTAATTATTGCTGTATAGAATGAATTTTGTGCCAATGCCCTTTTCGAGATATTCGCAATTTTCAATACGGGACTCCAACTTCACGCCTAGTACCTTATGTCACAAAACTTAATATTTTATTACGCTATAATTTTGTGCTAATTTTGTGCTAATTATTGCTGTATAGAATGAATTTTTTGCCAATGCCTTTTTCGAGTTATTCGCAATTTTCGATACGGGACACCAACTTCACACCTAGTACCGTATGTCACAAAACTTAATATTTTATTATGCTATAATTGTGTGGGACTTTATCTTCAAGCCTAATACCGTATGTAGCAAAACTTGATATTTTATTAATCTATTATTTTGTGCTAGTTTTATGCTAGTTATAGCTATATAGAATAAATTTTGTGCCGATGCCCTTTCCGAATAATTCGTAATTTTCCATACGGGACCCCATCTTCACGCCTAGTACCGTATGTAACAAAATTTGATATTTTATTAATCTATAATTTTGTGCTAGTTTTATGCTAATTATTGCTATATAGAGTATTGAAAAAGCCAAGTTGAAATACGCTAAACCACAAGATAAACAAATTGATATCCCTGAAGACGCACATGTAAAAATTCATAAACGAAATAGTGGCAAAATTGAAAAACCTAAATTTAAGAAAATTAAAGTAAAAGCAGTAGTACAGGAACGCGGTCAAATAATCGACGATAAAAATAAAAAACACAAGTTGACACAATTAAAGAAACCCCGTATTACTGTTTCAGATGGAATCACGTTAATAATAAAAGATGACCACAACCCTGGCATCAATTTCCTTGAACTCGGTGTTGCCCACAGCCAGGTAAACACGCAAACTATAATTTTCAAAATTCCTTTGGAAGATTTATTCAAACAATTTGAAATATTATCACAAAATACTAAAGCACTGTATTCGAAACTTGATCTCCATAAGCTCGATAATAGTATAATTAATAACCGTAATATATTGAATACTTTATTAAATTACATTCAAGAAAAAGTTCAGTTACTAAACCTACACCGCAGAAGACGTGGTTTGATAAACGGCCTCGGAACAATAATCAAAAGTATAACTGGAAACCTCGACGCTTCCGATAAGGAACGTTATGATCAAATATTAGATAATGTTGAAAATAATCAAAAAATTATGTCTAACAAAATTAATACACTTATTCAAATAAATAATAATAAAACAGCCCAATTTAATGAAAAAATAAAATTAATTAATGAAAATAATAATGCATTAAATGAAAAAATTTTAGCATTGAATAAATACAATGCAAAAACTCTGGACGAACTGGTAACCATAAAAATTGAGAATGTTATTAATCAATTCACGCAAGTAGCGCAAGATATTTATTTTTCCTTGGTTCAACTTGAAGAGACATTTACATTCTGTAAATTAAATATTTTATATTTTGGTATAATAAATTATGAACAATTTCTGAAAGAAATAAATAAAATAGAAAATAAACATTTACGTTCATTAATATTAAATAATATTCAGAATAACGATATTTTGAAAACATATTGCTCCTATAATGATTTAAAATTGAACATTCTTATTGAAATGCCTGCAAACACACGATTAGAGAACTTAATACAAGTCACACCTACCCCGACAAAACTACACAACTCATATGAGACTATGAATATTGTAAATGGATTGTATTCGAAAAATAATTGTAAAATAAAACCTGTTAATAAATGCATAAAATTAGATGATAAGGAATATTATTGTACATCTGAAAATAATGAGTATAATAAAAGCTTGGAAAATATTATCTGTTATAAAGAATTTGAACATTGTCTATATTCAAAATTATCACAAATAAATTCGGTAATAACTGTAAAAAATTCAAAAATAAAGTATTTATATTTCCCTAATGAACAACAAGTAAAACTCACTTGTAATAATAATTTCGAAATACAAAATCTTAAGGGAATTTATATCACCGAAACTTGTGAGGTGAATAATCAAATAGAAATATCTAGTAACTTTGGAAATTTAATTGATTTAAATCAAAATTTAACAAACATTCAAATAAAACATTTAGAACATAAAATTCATAATATTTCTAACTTCAGTATAGAAAAACAAAGAGAAATTCATTTAGATTCAATTCATAATATTAATAATAATAATGAAACTCATTATATAATATTGTATACTTTTATAGTATTAATTATGATTATAATTATCTGTTATTGTTTAAGGAATTTTTGTAAATGCAGAAGTTATCTTTCTAAAAGAAACAAAATTAATCAAAAAGATATTGAGTTAAATGAAATTAGTAAAAGTAATTCTCCTCAAGAATTAGCTTTTCCTCTTAAGGGTGGAGGAGTTATATAGGAATCCAGCCCTGTATTGCACAATAATTTAGATATGTTACATCAGACAACTTCTCACGCTGTAAGGTGAGACTAAAAGCTTAACAAGGTAAATTCTGCACATAAAAGAGAGATATGTAACTTGTAGATTTAGATTCTGTTCTGTACATCAAAGTATAAAATTAATTTTTTTAAGATTGAATTGATCTAGTATTATATTTTGTATGTAAATTATGTATTGTTGTAATCCTATTCTACAATAATTATTATTATGTCAGCACTTCCTGCAGTACTTTTCCATTATGATGTGCTATGTAATAAAACCCCCTGTAACTTAGATAAAGTGTTCATTCTTCCTGTATTCTCTTGTCTCAACACATGTAACCATGTGTGAAAATAAAATTAATTTTTTTCAAATAATTCAAACGAAATTATTTAATTGGCGCAGTCGGTAGGATCAGAGAAACACAAAAAGTAATTGTGTGGTGAATTTTAATTCTTTACTCTGATAAACCAATCAATTAATTACGAACCAAGAAAAATTGAAATTTCAACAAAACCGTCTACAACGACCTGTGGAAACGTCAAGAAACGCAGATCCCGCGGAGAAATCAACTTTCCTTGGCAACCCAACAACCGAGAAATCAAGAGGAAGGAAGACTTGCTGTTCGACAACCCTTTCGATCACGTCTTCAGACCCAGGAAGAATCAGCGACCCGGTGATGTCCGTAAAGCATCAAACAATCTTTATATTATTCACATTAACTTTGTAAGTTAATATTTGTATTATTGTATTTATTTTCTGTGTTACACAAAGGGGTACCTCTAGCAACTGACTAGTAATAAAGGTATCGAGGGACCGGCACAGTCCTAAACACACAAACACAAACACAAACACAATTTATGTCTGATAGTAATAATACTACAGAATCCGAAACATCTGATAGTGAAGTAGAAAACAATACTCCTTTAAATAATACTGTAAAAAACATTATTCTAAAGCCGAGTAGATTACAAATAACAAAAAGTTCAATCATGACTACACTATTAGAATTTAAAAATCTTTCTGAAATTATTCCTCCATACAACGGAGATATTAAATTATTAAATAACTTCATCAGTGCCGTAGACGACGTTGTGTCTACGCTACAAACCACTGTATTAAATCCCATTCAAAAAACATATCTTTTTGGACTTATAAAAACTAAACTAACAGGTAGAGCTGCCGAATTACTTTCTGAAAATAAATTCGGAGATTGGGCAGATTTAAAACTTTATCTCACTACCAATTTCTGCGACAAAAGCACAGCTGAAACTGTTTTATTAGAAATATTGCAAATAAAAAATAAAACTAGTATAGATAAAACTCTAGAAGTTATCTCTCAAAAATTCTCACAATATAAATCAAAAATATTATTAAAGAATATAGTCAATTGCAAAAGGATGCTATCATAAGAGAAAACCAAAAATTAGTAGTTTCATATTTTATAACTCTCTTACCCTTGTCAGTGAGAGGATCATTTATTGTCAAACAACCTAGAACATTAGAAGAATGTGAATGTTTGTTGAGAAATGAATGTAATTATTCACATCAAAACCCACACCAGTCACCAATGTTAAAAGATAAACAAAATTTTACTTTTAATATTCCACCAAAAAAATTCCCAAGCCAACAATTTCCATCCCAAACAATTCAACTTAATAATAAACAAATACAACCAAAACCCTTTGCCCCCTGACAAAATTTGAAAAATTTCTATGAAACAAAACGAACATTCCAACCCAGACCAATGACACAACAAACGAGACTTACTACGCCTATGTCCACACAAACGATAAAACAGAATTATAATCTGAATGAAAGCTCAGATGACCAAAGTGAACAACCTACTGACGAACACGAATACGATTCTTTTTTAGAATTAGAGATAGGGATAGACGAATCAAACAAGTAATGTCTAGCCTAACATATAATTTACCGTCGTTACAAATTCAAGATTATATCATTTTATTAGATACGGGTTCAAGTATAAATTTAATACATCCAGATTTAGTTAATAATAAAAAATTTAAAACTTATGAAGAAAAATGTACGTTTACAACCGTAAATGGAAAATCTACTATTTCACATTATGTGATACTCAAAATTAATAAAATCCCATTAAAATGTTATATTTACAAATTTCATTAAAAAATATAATTTATTATTAGGTATTGAGGCATTTAAAAAATTAAACATTCAAATAAATTTTGAAAAAATTATTTTAATATACAAGGAAAAGAAAAGAAATTACAAAATGACTTTAAAACTGACAAACAAAATAATAACATTCAAATTCGTTCAGAACACTTAAATCAAATTGAAAAATCTAAATTAAAAACACTTATTAATAACTTTGAAGATTTATTTCCAAAACCAAACGAACCATTGTCTTGTACAAATTTATGTGAACATAAAATAATTGTTAATGACACAACCCCCATCTACACAAAGAATTACAAACTGCCACAGATATACGAAAATGACATTGAAGAACACATTGAAAAAATGCTAAAAGAAAAAGTCATACAGCCTTCTCATTCTCCATGGAACTCTCCCATTTGGATCGTTCCAAAGAAGCTAGATGCTTCCGGTAAACGGAAAACAAGATTAGTAATTGATTTTAGGAAAGTAAACACTCAAACAAAAGACGATAAATTCCCAATCCCCAATATCGACACCTTATTGGATCATATCGGTCATTCAAAATACTTCAAGACGTTAGATTTACATTCCGGTTGCCATCAAATTCCCATGAACAAAAACGATATCGAAAAGACCGCATTCTCTACTCCATCCGGTCATTATGAATTCTTGCGTATGCCTTTTGGTTTGAAAAACGCGCCCGCTACTTTCCAAAGAATGATGAATATTGCATTAGGAGAATTGGTAAACAAAATTTGTTTAGTTTACTTAGATGATGTAATTATTTTTGGTAAAACTCTTGAAGAACATTTAAATATTATTAAATTAGTTTTCGAAAAATTAAGAAAAGCAAACCTGAAGATCCAAATTGATAAATCAGAATTTTTGAAATCACAAACAAAATTTAGGATATATTATCACTGAAGATGGAAAAAAACAGACCCTTCAAAGACAGAAAAAATTAAAATTTGAATATTCCCAAAACAAAAAAAGAAATCAAACAATTCCTAGGTACGATAGGATGGTACCGTAAATTTATTCCAAATTTTGCTAAACTTACTAAACCTCTTACCTTATGCTTAAAAAATGGTCAAAACATAGACATTTATAACGAATCGTACAGAAAATGTTTTAATGAATGTAAAGAAATTCTTACTTCATCTCCTATATTACAATTTCCAAATTTTCAAAAAGACTTTATACTAACCACGGACGCCTCTGATTATGCCATTGGATCTGTTTTACTTCAAAAAGATGAACACGGCAAAGAAATGTCAATAGCTTATTTTTCAAAAACATTAGGTAATGCTGAGCAAAATTATAGCACCGTTGAAAAGGAACTATTAGCAATAATAGAATATGTGAAAAATTTTAGACATTATTTATTTGGAAGAAAATTTCTTATAAAAACAGATCATAGACCTTTATGTTGGTTATTCAATATGAAAAACCCTAACCAGAAACTCATGCGTTGGAAAATAGAATTAAACGAGTATAATTTATATATAGAATATTTACAAGGCAAAATGAATGTAATTGCAGATAATCTTTCTCGTCAACGTGATAAAACACAAATTCACAATAAAATCGGTGACGTAACAGAAACAAATATATTCGCTCATTGTATTTTAGAAGATTTCGAAATGAGTCAAGGACTAGCAGATCAAATCAATAAAAAATTTGATAGTAGTAATTTTTGTAAAAATATAAATGTGTTAAACAAACATATTATTATCCAAAATTGTAATAATCAAAGAATTATCCATTTAATTATAAAAAAAACTTTTTATGCGAAACCATCAATTAAAGACTTAGAGAAACCATTAAAAGAACTCCGAAATTATCTTATTCTTAATGAAATTTTTGTAATTATTATACCACTCTTAGGATGTGGCAGAGATAAATTAAAATGGAATCAAGTATCGGAAAAAATATTAAAAATATTTGAAGACACAAATATACAAATAAATGCTTATTCCTTACCCACAAAAAATTTACATAGTAATGATAATGAATCAATTTCGTCAAATCAAAATACGGTCTATTTAGATCCAGAAAATTTAGTAAACGGAATTAAATATATAGAAGATAGAATAAACATTGCCGATAATCAACTAATATTTGAAATTCATAATTTTGAAACTGAAATAGAAATAACAAAATTATTTGAGAATAAAAAACAACGAATTTATTGTAAATTAAATAAACAAAATCTTGATGATGAAATATTAAACTTTCTTAAACAATATATAGTTCCAAAAATAAAATACCTAGCAATTTTTAACGAAAAGGACCTAGACTTAAAATTCTCAAAAATTATAAAAGAAAACTTTGAATTTAATACCATTAATATAATCGCTTGTAATAAAATAGTCGAAGATGTAGAAAATGAAGAGGAACAAATAGAAATAATCCGCGACTTCCATATAGGCTTAACTAACCATAGAGGAATAATCGCTACACTCAATGCTTTAAAAGAAAAATATTTCTGGCCCAAAATGATCAGTAATATTACTGAATATATAAATAGATGTGAACTCTGTAAATTAAACAAGTATAATAGAAAACCAATTCCGGCAACAGATAATCTTACACCCACACCTTTAAAACCATTTGATATAATAAATATTGACGTACTTTGGTTAAATAAAAATAATTTTCTTACAATTTTTGATCAATTCTCTAAACATGGTCAAGTTTATTCGTTAGAAAATAAAAGTTCAAATAATATATTACAGAAATTAATAAATTATTTCCAAATTTATACAATACCAAATAAAATAATTATGGACGCAGGACCTGAATTTAAAAGTAGTGTTTTACAAGATTTATTCAAACTCAGGAATATAGACAGTCATATAATTTGCGTAAACAATCCCAAAAGCAACGCTGTTGAAAGATTTCATTCAACGCTCATAGAACATCTTAGACTCCTTGAAAATAACAATCGCTTCAAGAATAAAACATTTTTAGAAAAACTCGACTTAGCAATCTTAGCTTATAACAATACTAAGCATACTATAACAAAACTAACACCAAATGAAATACTATTGGGTAAAAATAATCAAATTCCATAAAAAACAATCCCACTTATCAATGAAGAAATTATACAAAAATATCAAACAGAACAAGAAGAATTATTCAAAATTATAAATGATAAAATAAAAATTGAGAAACAAAAACGTTACAAAGAAAATGATAACCCCTTACAAATAAAGGATACTATTTATGTTAAAGAAAACCCAAGATTAATAAAAAAATTCAAAAAACCCTTATTTAGAAAGTATAGAGTTCAGCATTATAACCCTATACTCAGGAAAATAAAAATAAGAGATCAAATAGGTGAAAAACATGTCCGAATAAATAGAATTAAACAATAAACTGTTGTTTCAGATGTACGGCTCAACTTACGGACATCTCAGATGATAATGGATTTCATTTAGTTAAACTAGGGAAAACCTTGATAAAAACTTCGGAACAAATAATTTACTTTAATTATAATATTACCCCTATTCATGATGAATTTATAAAAATAAAAACATTGAAAGAAATCCTTCTATTCCAAATTAAAGATTCAAAAGAAATATTTCAAGACTATATTAATATCTTAATATATAATTTTAATGATTTAGAAAATCAAATTAATAAAACTTCAAAACGCGGTTTAATAAACGGAGTAGGAAATATTATTAAATCAATTTCAGGAAATTTAGACGCTTACGATGGAGAACGCTATGACAAAATTCTTGAAGAAATAAAAAATAACGAAAAATTATTACAGGATCCAACTAATCAAAATTTAAAAATTAATAAAGAAATAATTGATATATTCAATAATCAAATCAAAAATATTATAATTAATGAAAATAGACTAAAAACTCAATTAGATGGAATTCAAGAAACCATAGAGAAAGATATCAATTGAGTAGGAAAAATTGACGTTGAAAATAAATTTCAAAAATTATTATTTATTGTTCAAAGTTTAAATGATCTTACTAAACAAATAGAAATTAGTTTAACCTTTTGTAACTTGAGAAAATTACACACAAGTATTATTGATAATATTAGAAAAATTACACAAAATAAAGACATTTGGCAACTAAACGAAATTATAGAAACTTACTGTCAACACGACAATGAACAGATACACAACCTTATTAATATCCCAATTTTTTCTTCCCAAACCAATGATTTATATCAATTTACACCCCTACCTTTTATAAAAAATAATACAATTCTTCAATTGAATATAAAACAAACTATGTATTATATAAATAATAATAATAATGTTAAAATAAATAATTGTATTTTAGTTAATAAGATATATTATTGTAAAACTGAGTACATTGGTTTAAATAACTGTTTACTTAATATTTTAAATATTCAAAAGAATGATGATTGTAAATATCATACTCTAGAATCAGAAAATACTTGGGAAAAGATTCAAAACACAAATGAACTAATTATAATAAGCCCCAAGGAACAACAAATTCAAATTAATTGTGAAGGTAATACACTTAATAAAAAAATTAAAGGTATATTTAAATTAAAACTTATTAATAAATGTGTGGTAAATAATTTTAAGTTTGATACAATTCAAGAAACTTATAAAGAAATAATATTTGAAAATTTAAATTTTAATAATACGTTTCCACACTTAAATTCAATGAAATTAGATGAAATTAGTGAAGTAAATATAACAATTAAAGATTTATCACAGATAAAGGAAGTAAATTTACAAAATTATAACAATCATCACTTTTATATTATTTATATTATGTTATCTTTAATAATTTCTGTGGTTTTATTATATAAGCTTGGAAGTAAGTTTTTAAAAATTTGTAAAAGAAATAAGAAATTGAAAGGTAATAAAGAACCTATTGTAGAATTAAATACTATTGCATAATAATTATTGTAAAATCTTAGAAGGGAGGAATTATGTATTGTTGTAATCCTATTCTACAATAATTATTATTATGTCAGCACTTCCTGCAGTACTTTTCCATTATGATATGCTATGTAATAAAACCCCCTGTAACTTAGGTAAGGAGTTCATTCTTCCTGTATTCTCTTGTCTCAACACATGTAACCTTGTGTGAAAATAAGATTAATTTTTTTCAAATAATTCAAACGAAATTATTTAATTTGTATGTATATGATGAATATTTCTTAATGTTGTATTACAACAATTTTGTACTTGATTGTATTATTATGTATTGTTCTTTATTGTTTAATTTTTTGTTTGTATGAATTAAATGAAGGTTAAATGGACGAGCAACTATCAGCTGAACTTTGCTTAATAAAAGTATTTATTATTATAATTGTAAACGAAAAGGTCATTAATGATCAATTCTGGTTCAATAAAAATAATAATAACGGGGTAACTAGAAATTTCATAAATAATAATGTAACAGTACAATCGTCTAATATAAAAATATGTCTATTAATCGTCGCCTACGTTGTGTTTGTAATAAATAAATGTAACCCCAAAAGTGTACGTAATACGAAGTAGCTATCAATAGTGGGGGAATCGGGATAGGTTCGGTTGAAATGAAAGAATTAAATTCCTTCCAAAAGACATGACTGTGACGTCACACCTTTTGCATTTATTGAAACTAATAAATATCCAGAATAAAAGAAAAACATTATAATATTATAAGAATTTAGAACGAACAGAGTGATTCTAACACAAAGTTCTGTCGTAGAAAAATAACTCTCCTGCATTCGCCTTTAATCGCAAGAGGGAAATCACGACAAAAAACCTCATGCAGAGAGAAAAACTTATAAATAATAAATATTGTTGAAATACAGCGAATCAATGCGATGTTTATCAGATTTAAATTGTGACAAACCAGATTTGTCACCTTTCTTTTCTTCCTACAAAAATAAACATTTGTATAGGTTATAAACATTTTACATTTAAGCAACTAACTTACCTCAAAGTAATTACTGTATTGTAAATGTTTACTTTTATTATTGATGTTCATATTCAATTCCTATTGCCTCAACTCCTGTAAATATGTTGTTACTTAGGTTAATTAATTAAGAAAAGAATCTGAAATTTAAATTGTCACATAAACACATTCACTTAACCATACTTTATGTCTACACGTCAAATCTGACAGTTACTTTATTGCGAAAGAAAGGTCGAACTTCCAAAATGCGGCCGTTTCCCAACAGATGGCTCGCACCGTCTTTAATTACCTCTCGTGTACACTTACCAATGCCGAATTGATAACTCGGCATAAAAGGTACAAAAAAAAATGTCTTTTCTTATGTCGAAGATAGACCATCTTGATAACTCGACTTGTCCGTCAGTTATTAAATAATATTTTTGTCTTTTCTTATGTCGAAAGACCAGGGTTCAATAATTAATAACTCGACTTGTCCGTCAGTTATTAAATATTATTTTCTCAAATCTGTCGAATGCTGAAATTGTAGTGTTCACCTGATTCAATAGCTCGACTTGCCTGTCAGTTTTTATAATCATCTTTGTTCTCCAGAACATATTCGTCTAGACTTGCACTGTCAGACGAATTGTGAAAGTTTTTTTTACCCAAAGAAACAAATCAAGTCACCTACACATATTTGCGATTCATCTAGACTTGCACTGTCAGGTGAATCTCCTCCACATATCCAAGGTATTTCCTTACATCCTCACCATATTTCAGATTCACTGCAAAATGTTCAAATAAATTTAAACTAACCTTAAAATTGTAACTTACCTTTTTGAACAATAATAATTAATTTTATTTACCATTATTAAAACAAATGTCTTTATTTCACTAAAAACTCGTTCACGGAGAGACCGGACCTAGTCAGGATAGTTGATTTTACATTCACTCAGATTAGTTACAAATGGCGCCCGAAGAATCTACATAATCAGCTGTCAGTGAAGTTTAGTTTTGTTCTATCACTGAGAAATCATCCGTTGGCAAATTCAAATCTCCCCAGTTTTAATTTTTATCGGCGGGAATTTTAAATCTACCAAAAATTTAAATACTTACCTGCTGCTTTTCTCGCATGTCACAATTTTAGTATTTTCTATATTACAAATTGGCGCCCGAACAGGGACGCTAGTATTTTAGTATTTTATGCTTTATAGTAGTAATTTAATATTACAAAATATATCATAAATTGAACAACATCGACACCTCCAGACGAACCACAACAATTTCATAGTGTATTCAACACATTTAATGTTAAATTGAAGAATCAGTGTTTTCTGTTATCGTAGTTTATACTGCACAAGTGTAATTGCATGTACAGTTGTCTCTTTACAGAGAAATTCGTAGTCTGTGCAACGCACAGGATTTCTCCACATGAAGAAGTTTGTTATCGTTGGTGCAAAAAATGCACATAATGTCTCCACTCGGAGAAGTTTGTTATCGTTGGTGCAAATAATGCACATAATCAACAGAAAAAACTAGATCAAATTATTACTTAAAACTCAATAATTATATAATTGTGGCCGTTGTCAGTATTGCAAACTAATCTTGCCCCAAAGTGAATTGTTACTTTTGTGAGAAATAACCATTATTAAAACTGAATCATGTTATTAAGTCGAGTGTTCTACAAACAAAAGATTAAGATGGGTAAAAGGATACTCTGTGCCTGGATAGCCATACGCAACAAGAGCGGTTAATTAAGGATCTCATCCGTACATTGGCCAAAGGTAACAGGATGAGTAAAGAAAGCTCCGTGCCGTTGGCCAGCCAAAGCAACAAGAGCGGAGAAAGGAAGGTGAGAACTCCTAGACTTACGCTAACATGGAGTCAGAGTAAAGACCACGCATGGTCACCCGACTGAAGCAGACTTTACAGTATATATATATATATATATATATATATATATATATATATATATATATATATATATATATATATATACAGGGTGTAACATAAATAAGTACATTAAATTTAACCAGTTATAGAACTCGTCGAGAGGAACAATATTTCTTAATAACTTTTTCTTCTAAATCGCATTTTTTTTCGCATTTTTACCACCCCACAAAATGACGAGTCGTTCAGGTATTTTCATAATTTGATCTAGTAGCAGTATCCATGACAATAGTAATGACATTATTGATGTTGACAAATGTCACTTGTGAACTTATTTAAATACATTTTGAATATTTGCGGATGACGTCAGCAGTGTATTTACTATAATTTTCATGATTTACCAAAAAATAACATTAAATAAATAATCTTGTACATGTACCACATACACAATAAACTTGGTAACAGAGAACATAATTCTCATATGCTCAGTAACAGATTTGTCAGTTTGAATTTGCTTTATCTCTGCTGCTCTTTTATCTTCCAATTCAAGTTCTTCATATTTGTTTATTATTTGCACCTTACTTGCATCCTTTTCTGATAAAATAAACTTGAACCAGTACAAGAATGGCAGCTACATACATAGCAGTCACTGTTGTGTATTTTTCTTTCTTGATTGTAAAACTCATTATACCACAAATCAAATTTAATATGATAAGAAGAAATAATGAAAAATGGATTAAACATAATAATAATGCACTAAATAGTTACGTAAAAATAACTTTTATTAACACTGTCAAACGCGTCTTGTAATGGGCGTTGACCCTATAGTAGTTTAAAATTTATCCACCAGGTGGTGAATAGTCCCCAGAAGTTAGCTGCGGAAAAATTAGTATTTGGACAGATACAATACGATCAGATAAATTATTTATTTATTTAAAATACATTGCCGGATAGACGAGAGCCTAATAACAAGGCAGGAAAATATAGGAAACTATCTATTTTTATTATTCCATTGCCCAAAAATAAACTAAGAAAAACATATTTTCTATGGTTGGTACCACGCAGAATAAAGTTGAAATTTTGCGGCCAACTTCAGGTTTAGTCCAGATTATTACTTTGAAGGTGATATAGTCAAATCGATTAATAATAATTACAAAAGTTATAATTATAAATATGAGTGATTTTACGAATAGTGAGTTAACTGACATTGTGCTGGCTTATGCTGAAGCTCAGGGAAACGCAGTTCAAGCCCGTCAAATTTATTTGTAGCGTTTTCCAAATCGTAATTTTAGCGATGTCTTCAGTGTTGTATTGACAACAACGGTGAACACTTTGAACATTTATTGTGAATTCATTTCACAGGAAAATATTTGCTTTTGATTCTGCATGTTGAAAAATGTATTATTAATTATTTGAACATTAAGGTTAAGTTGAAATTTGCTAATAAATTAACAGTTGTTACTTACGTAATTTCGGATGGATTCTCATTGGAATTTGTTCTTTAGCTTCAATATAGTTTGAATAACAGTCTATTATTGGAAAATACAATTTTTAACAGAATTAGTTGACAGCGTATACACTAACGCCATCTGGCTGATAACACGAAAACTGCTTGAAGCCATTGAAGCTAACTTCAGTTCTTTTAATTTTGGAATGTAGTAACAGGCATTTGTTTTCCATTAGCGGGTAAGCTAATTTGTAATAAATCTTTAATGAATTTTAACTCGAAAAATAGATGAGTTAGGAAAAAAAGTTATTAAGAAATATTGTTCCTCTCGATGAGTTCCATAACTGGTTAAATTTAATGTACTTATTTATGTTACACCCTGTATATATACACAAATTTCCCTCTTGCTCCCTCATAATACCAGGGCGACACGCGCAGTCAGTTACCTCTCTACCCCGCCGTGGTAGACTGCCTGTCGCCTTTAGTGGTAGCTGCGCTAGTATAGCGTGTTCGAATTTGCCTGGCGATTGACATGACTTGCTAATAGGATAAGCCAGCCCTAGCCAGCGGGGTGCAAGTTTGTCTGATGTTCAGGAGTGGATTATTATAATTTTTGGCTTAGATGCTTCATATCTCCGAAATTTTTTAAGTCAGATAATTTTGTTAGATCCCATGCTGATTTAGTATACCTTATTGTTAGCATTTAGCGACAGCACCTGCTTTCCGCAGTAAATCACTCCTTACCCAAACCCTTTTTACCTAACCATCATAAAAGTATCACCGAATAGACGAGTCCGTCCATGTCCTACGTAATAACTCACTTACATCCTTGACACTTATTCACATGGTTCCTAGAAAAGTATCTCGAAACCCAAAAGTTCGTTAAAAACTAGATGCTCTCCCACTCTCTAACCACTTTCCTACCCTATATAAGCAAGACGAGTGTTACAAAAGTTAGTTAGTATTCTCAATTGTTGCAACCAGCAGTGCTTGTACCCAAATTGTTCCAAATATACAACAAAATTTTATTTGTGTTGTTTTAATACCACCCGGTATCCAACATAAATTGGTGTCAGAAGTGGGATCCAACATAAATTGGTGTCAGAAGTTGGATCGCTTGACATCTCCTGCGTGACTACTCCGAAAGTCCTAATACCAGAAGACGATTTCATCGTTCATCTGTCAACGAATCACGTCTCCTGCGTGACTTCTCCGAGAGTCCTAATACCAGAAGACGACGATTTCATCGTACATCAGGCAACGAATCCGTAGTTGAAAAATTGGACAAAAGTAAGTGCCATTGAGTACTCTGTTGTAACTTTTTAATCTTGCATTCCCTATACTAACTCACAAAATTCCTTTAAATCAAGTTAAATTCTTAAAATTCAATCGAATACAAAAAAAGGGATCATATATTTATATATAAATCATTAATAAAATTAATTAATTAATTACATTCAAAATAAAATCAAAGTACGATCTTACTATAATATAAAAGAAAATTTCATAAATATCGTACTAAATCAAATTAAATTATTATTTTTAAATTCAAATTTATTTATGTATTAAAATGGAAATTTCACAAAATGAATCAAAAACTTATACGTATGAAAACAGATGGCTCGCACCGTCTTTAATTACCTCTCGTGTACACTTACCAATGCCGAATTGATAACTCGGCATAAAAGGTACAAAAAAAAATGTCTTTTCTTATGTCGAAGATAGACCATCTTGATAACTCGACTTGTCCGTCAGTTATTAAATAATATTTTTGTCTTTTCTTATGTCGAAAGACCAGGGTTCAATAATTAATAACTCGACTTGTCCGTCAGTTATTAAATATTATTTTCTCAAATCTGTCGAATGCTGAAATTGTAGTGTTCACCTGATTCAATAGCTCGACTTGCCTGTCAGTTTTTATAATCATCTTTGTTCTCCAGAACATATTCGTCTAGACTTGCACTGTCAGACGAATTGTGAAAGTTTTTTTTACCCAAAGAAACAAATCAAGTCACCTACACATATTTGCGATTCATCTAGACTTGCACTGTCAGGTGAATCTCCTCCACATATCCAAGGTATTTCCTTACATCCTCACCATATTTCAGATTCACTGCAAAATGTTCAAATAAATTTAAACTAACCTTAAAATTGTAACTTACCTTTTTGAACAATAATAATTAATTTTATTTACCATTATTAAAACAAATGTCTTTATTTCACTAAAAACTCGTTCACGGAGAGACCGGACCTAGTCAGGATAGTTGATTTTACATTCACTCAGATTAGTTACAAATGGCGCCCGAAGAATCTACATAATCAGCTGTCAGTGAAGTTTAGTTTTGTTCTATCACTGAGAAATCATCCGTTGGCAAATTCAAATCTCCCCAGTTTTAATTTTTATCGGCGGGAATTTTAAATCTACCAAAAATTTAAATACTTACCTGCTGCTTTTCTCGCATGTCACAATTTTAGTATTTTCTATATTACAAATTGGCGCCCGAACAGGGACGCTAGTATTTTAGTATTTTATGCTTTATAGTAGTAATTTAATATTACAAAATATATCATAAATTGAACAACATCGACACCTCCAGACGAACCACAACAATTTCATAGTGTATTCAACACATTTAATGTTAAATTGAAGAATCAGTGTTTTCTGTTATCGTAGTTTATACTGCACAAGTGTAATTGCATGTACAGTTGTCTCTTTACAGAGAAATTCGTAGTCTGTGCAACGCACAGGATTTCTCCACATGAAGAAGTTTGTTATCGTTGGTGCAAAAAATGCACATAATGTCTCCACTCGGAGAAGTTTGTTATCGTTGGTGCAAATAATGCACATAATCAACAGAAAAAACTAGATCAAATTATTACTTAAAACTCAATAATTATATAATTGTGGCCGTTGTCAGTATTGCAAACTAATCTTGCCCCAAAGTGAATTGTTACTTTTGTGAGAAATAACCATTATTAAAACTGAATCATGTTATTAAGTCGAGTGTTCTACAAACAAAAGATTAAGATGGGTAAAAGGATACTCTGTGCCTGGATAGCCATACGCAACAAGAGCGGTTAATTAAGGATCTCATCCGTACATTGGCCAAAGGTAACAGGATGAGTAAAGAAAGCTCCGTGCCGTTGGCCAGCCAAAGCAACAAGAGCGGAGAAAGGAAGGTGAGAACTCCTAGACTTACGCTAACATGGAGTCAGAGTAAAGACCACGCATGGTCACCCGACTGAAGCAGACTTTACAGTATATATATATATATATATATATATATATATATATATATATATATATATATATATATATATATACAGGGTGTAACATAAATAAGTACATTAAATTTAACCAGTTATAGAACTCGTCGAGAGGAACAATATTTCTTAATAACTTTTTCTTCTAAATCGCATTTTTTTTCGCATTTTTACCACCCCACAAAATGACGAGTCGTTCAGGTATTTTCATAATTTGATCTAGTAGCAGTATCCATGACAATAGTAATGACATTATTGATGTTGACAAATGTCACTTGTGAACTTATTTAAATACATTTTGAATATTTGCGGATGACGTCAGCAGTGTATTTACTATAATTTTCATGATTTACCAAAAAATAACATTAAATAAATAATCTTGTACATGTACCACATACACAATAAACTTGGTAACAGAGAACATAATTCTCATATGCTCAGTAACAGATTTGTCAGTTTGAATTTGCTTTATCTCTGCTGCTCTTTTATCTTCCAATTCAAGTTCTTCATATTTGTTTATTATTTGCACCTTACTTGCATCCTTTTCTGATAAAATAAACTTGAACCAGTACAAGAATGGCAGCTACATACATAGCAGTCACTGTTGTGTATTTTTCTTTCTTGATTGTAAAACTCATTATACCACAAATCAAATTTAATATGATAAGAAGAAATAATGAAAAATGGATTAAACATAATAATAATGCACTAAATAGTTACGTAAAAATAACTTTTATTAACACTGTCAAACGCGTCTTGTAATGGGCGTTGACCCTATAGTAGTTTAAAATTTATCCACCAGGTGGTGAATAGTCCCCAGAAGTTAGCTGCGGAAAAATTAGTATTTGGACAGATACAATACGATCAGATAAATTATTTATTTATTTAAAATACATTGCCGGATAGACGAGAGCCTAATAACAAGGCAGGAAAATATAGGAAACTATCTATTTTTATTATTCCATTGCCCAAAAATAAACTAAGAAAAACATATTTTCTATGGTTGGTACCACGCAGAATAAAGTTGAAATTTTGCGGCCAACTTCAGGTTTAGTCCAGATTATTACTTTGAAGGTGATATAGTCAAATCGATTAATAATAATTACAAAAGTTATAATTATAAATATGAGTGATTTTACGAATAGTGAGTTAACTGACATTGTGCTGGCTTATGCTGAAGCTCAGGGAAACGCAGTTCAAGCCCGTCAAATTTATTTGTAGCGTTTTCCAAATCGTAATTTTAGCGATGTCTTCAGTGTTGTATTGACAACAACGGTGAACACTTTGAACATTTATTGTGAATTCATTTCACAGGAAAATATTTGCTTTTGATTCTGCATGTTGAAAAATGTATTATTAATTATTTGAACATTAAGGTTAAGTTGAAATTTGCTAATAAATTAACAGTTGTTACTTACGTAATTTCGGATGGATTCTCATTGGAATTTGTTCTTTAGCTTCAATATAGTTTGAATAACAGTCTATTATTGGAAAATACAATTTTTAACAGAATTAGTTGACAGCGTATACACTAACGCCATCTGGCTGATAACACGAAAACTGCTTGAAGCCATTGAAGCTAACTTCAGTTCTTTTAATTTTGGAATGTAGTAACAGGCATTTGTTTTCCATTAGCGGGTAAGCTAATTTGTAATAAATCTTTAATGAATTTTAACTCGAAAAATAGATGAGTTAGGAAAAAAAGTTATTAAGAAATATTGTTCCTCTCGATGAGTTCCATAACTGGTTAAATTTAATGTACTTATTTATGTTACACCCTGTATATATACACAAATTTCCCTCTTGCTCCCTCATAATACCAGGGCGACACGCGCAGTCAGTTACCTCTCTACCCCGCCGTGGTAGACTGCCTGTCGCCTTTAGTGGTAGCTGCGCTAGTATAGCGTGTTCGAATTTGCCTGGCGATTGACATGACTTGCTAATAGGATAAGCCAGCCCTAGCCAGCGGGGTGCAAGTTTGTCTGATGTTCAGGAGTGGATTATTATAATTTTTGGCTTAGATGCTTCATATCTCCGAAATTTTTTAAGTCAGATAATTTTGTTAGATCCCATGCTGATTTAGTATACCTTATTGTTAGCATTTAGCGACAGCACCTGCTTTCCGCAGTAAATCACTCCTTACCCAAACCCTTTTTACCTAACCATCATAAAAGTATCACCGAATAGACGAGTCCGTCCATGTCCTACGTAATAACTCACTTACATCCTTGACACTTATTCACATGGTTCCTAGAAAAGTATCTCGAAACCCAAAAGTTCGTTAAAAACTAGATGCTCTCCCACTCTCTAACCACTTTCCTACCCTATATAAGCAAGACGAGTGTTACAAAAGTTAGTTAGTATTCTCAATTGTTGCAACCAGCAGTGCTTGTACCCAAATTGTTCCAAATATACAACAAAATTTTATTTGTGTTGTTTTAATACCACCCGGTATCCAACATAAATTGGTGTCAGAAGTGGGATCCAACATAAATTGGTGTCAGAAGTTGGATCGCTTGACATCTCCTGCGTGACTACTCCGAAAGTCCTAATACCAGAAGACGATTTCATCGTTCATCTGTCAACGAATCACGTCTCCTGCGTGACTTCTCCGAGAGTCCTAATACCAGAAGACGACGATTTCATCGTACATCAGGCAACGAATCCGTAGTTGAAAAATTGGACAAAAGTAAGTGCCATTGAGTACTCTGTTGTAACTTTTTAATCTTGCATTCCCTATACTAACTCACAAAATTCCTTTAAATCAAGTTAAATTCTTAAAATTCAATCGAATACAAAAAAAGGGATCATATATTTATATATAAATCATTAATAAAATTAATTAATTAATTACATTCAAAATAAAATCAAAGTACGATCTTACTATAATATAAAAGAAAATTTCATAAATATCGTACTAAATCAAATTAAATTATTATTTTTAAATTCAAATTTATTTATGTATTAAAATGGAAATTTCACAAAATGAATCAAAAACTTATACGTATGAAAATTTAGCCGATATCATTACTGATTCTTTTGATGGCAATTGTACAAAATTAAATAAATGTATCCAAGAAGGAGATTTAATGTTTAGTTTAGCTAAACCGTATCAACTAAAAACATTACTCATATACACGAGAAGTAAAATTTCGTACAAAGTAGAAAATAAAATACCTTGGCTCTATGATCTTACTTCTTGGGAAGAAGTAAAACAGTTGTTAATTAATACATATTATAATAAAGATAACGAAAAATTCATTTCACAAAATGATTCAAAAACTTATACGTATGAATATTTATTCGATTTCATTACTGATTCTTTTGATGGCAATTGTACAAAATTAAATAAATTCATCCAAGAAGTAGATTTAATGTTTAGTTTAGCTAAACCGAATCAAATACAAATATTATTCTTTTACATGAGAAATCGTACTATTTCATACAAAGTAGCCAATAAAGTACCTTGGCTCTATGATCTTACTTCTTGGCAAGAAGTAAAACAGTTATTAATTAATACATATTATAATAAAGATAACGAAGTCTCATTCTTCAAAATTCGTAATTACGGTTACGGTCATATCGGTCCTTGTTGCGTTAATAATTCAAATATTAAAACAAATAAATTTACTAATAACAACATTAAAAATGAAAAAATTGTAATAAATTCGACGCAATCGAGTGCCACAATTCAACAAGAACAAGTGAAAGCTTTATTACCACATAAACATAAACGGGTATCGAAAAATAAACCTGTAAAAGAAGGAAGAAAAAGATATATCTACAAAGCAGAAGAAAAACCTAGTATTGAAGAGAAGAAAACAGAAAATAAAACTGAAAAAATTGAGTCAGTAACCAGCGTATCTAAATCAGAAGAAACGAAAAACCAGACTGAAAAAGTAGAATGCACTGAAACAAGGAAATCTGAAATAAAACATACTGAAAAGTTAGAACGCACTGAAACAAAGAAACCTGATATAAAAGAGTGTGAAAAAGAAACTGTAACTGAAACGACAAAAAAGACAGTAGTCAGCACTGATGAAAACGAAACAGAAGAGATTAAACACATGGTAGATATATCAAACGATACTAAAGAAGAGCCTAAACTAGAAACAAATGAAAGCACTGAAACAAAGGTTAAAAAGGACAAAGAGTGTGATGAGAAACAAGACTTAAATCCGAAACAGTTCTCACCTGCGAATTTGAAACCTAAGCAGTTACTACCTGCTGATCTCATACCTAGACAATTTCCACCACCCGATGTTCGTGGAAGCCCTAAAGAGGTCAAACGGAAGCCACCTCCGATGGAACATAAACGTAGTATATTGTACGACAACGACTCCAAGTACGATTCAGATATGAATGATTTCATTCCAGAAAGAAGTGATAATTATTTGAAATACATAGTAGAAATGTTTGCGTACGGTAAATCTAAATATCGACCATATTATGAAGAAGATGATAACATGGAATCCTCAATTTCACAGACGACGAGGGAAAAATGTAACAATAGTCAAATTGGATTGATGGAAGATCTGGAAGACACGAAACGAGAAACAGAAAAAAATAATTACATCCCAGAAGAAATGCTAGAGAACATGATAAGTTCCACTCAACCTCCAAAACTGTTGAGTCAACATGAAGAGCAACTTGCAATATTAAATAAAACCAAAGAACCTTTACAAAAACAAAATAAAAGTATGGAATCTGAAAATAATGAAGAAATTCAACAGAAACAACAATCAACTCTAATCAAAATCCAAATGAGAAATTCTAAATCAAAATTATATAATAAAGATTGTAAGGAGAATTTATATAAGAACAAAAGAGGAAAGTTATGTAATAATTACATCACAGAACAAATTCTAGAGCACATGACAAATTCCACTCAACCTCCGAAACTCTTAAGTCAACATGAAGACGAATTTGCATTATTAAATATAAACAAACAACTCTTACAAAAACTAAATAAAAGTATGAAACCTGAAAATAATGAAGAAATTCAGCAGAAACAACAACCAACTCTAATTAAAAACGAAATGAGAAATTCTAAAACGAAATTATCTAATAAAGTATAGTCAGTGTTGTGGCAACAGTGAAAACGATATCTGTTATTCTTGTGCTAAAAAATTTATCCTAATTTCTTATAAAAATTGGGACAAATTATAACACAACTGTAACATATTGTGATCAGTGAAGTACAAGCGCAAATAAAACTTAAAAAAACCCTATCAAAACAATAAAAACTCAGCCTAACGGGACAGTGAGACATAAAAATTCAAGGTTAAGTGAACACGTTGCCAGTCCTAGTGCAAAAAAAAAAAAAATAAATAAATAATAAATCCGGCAAAAATATACTTAATATGCAGTTAACAAATGGAGGTTTAAACCAAGTGACAAGTACTCTAACTACTGTAATGACAACTCTAGCTACGTCATTTCAACATACCCAACCAATAATGACTACACAAAAAAACAACACCAATAACTAGCACATTTAGCCCACAAGTTGACATTGTAGAAACGGGAGAACTATCCCCAATAACAATCCCAGATAACTACTTTTTATATGAGGACCGCACACCAAGGCAGCCAGACGAAAACGATACTTTAAGATGGCAAAAAGTACAGCATAAACGCCCCTCAAAAAGACCAGGAGAAGCGATTACACTTACCGAAAAAACAAGTAAACGCAACAAAAATATTAACTCATCTACTACATTAAATATCCATAATACAAACAGATATGCTGTTCTCGACATCGAAGCAAACAATGATCAATCTAAAACCATCCTGAAACCCCCTCCCGTGTACATACAAGATGTCATAGACTATCCGCTAATGATATTAACCCTTAAAACCATACTAAACGACGATGAATTCACATGCAAAACAGTCACACAAAACGGTGTTAAAGTAAACACTAATTCATCCTACGCGTATCGGAAACTTATACATATGCTAAAGAATAACAACATAGCCTATCATACATATCAACCGAGAAACGAAAGAGCTTACAGAGTCGTAATAAAAAATTTGCATCACACAATCCCCGCGGAAGAAATTAAAGAAGCCCTGGAAGAAGAAAGATATCAAATCAGAAACGTATCAAATATTAAAAGCTGGAAAACAAAAGAGCCTCTACCGATGTTTTTCATTGATCAAGAACCATCTGAAAACAATAAACGCATATATGAATTAAAATATTTACTTAACAGTAAAATTATCGTGGAGCCACCAAAAAAGAAAAAAGACCTGCCACAATGTATAAGATGCCAAGAATACGGGCACACGAAAACGTACTGCAACAAACCATTTTACTGTGTGAAATGTGCCGAAAATCATTCGTACAAAGAATGCCAAAAAGCTAAAAACACACCAGCAAAATGTTATCACTGCTCAGGCCCGCACCCAGCGAACTACAAAGGCTGCAAGATCTATAAGGAGCTTCAAAATTCTAGGAAAAACCTAAACCAAAACGTACAACACAAAACAATTCACACTCCTAATAATTACTATCCTCAAACAAGAACAGAAAATATATCTTACTCTGATATGACAAAAAGAAATCAACACGAAACAAGAGAAAACAATAACACTAAACCAGAAAACGAAAATTTTTTATCCACATTTATGAACAAATTTGAATTACTTTTCAACCTATTAATACAGCAAAACACAATGATCCTAAACCTATTAACTGCCCTAGTCAACAAACAAAATGGATAGTACAAGAATTGCATTATGGAATGCCAATGGCTTGGCACAACACAGAAATGAAATAGAAGTGTTCTTGAATCTGCAAAAAATAGATATCGCCCTAATTACTGAAATACACTTCACAGATCGAAATTATTTTAAAATCCAAAACTACGAAACCTACTTTACGAACCACCCTGACGGAACAGCGCACGGAGGGACGGCAATAATAGTAAAAACCAAAATTAAACACTCAGAAATTGAAAAACATGAAACTGCACTCATACAAGCAACAGGAATAAAAAGACAAGATAATTACGGCTCCCTTACAATATCTGCAGCATACTGTCCACCTAAACACGCAACTAAACAAAACGATTTTGAGGAATACTTCCCGAAACTAAACAATAGATTCATCTCAGGAGGCGATTTCAACTCCAAGCACCCGGTATGGGGATCAAGATTGGCTAACCCTAAAGGAAGAGAATTACGCAAGACACTTGCAACAAAAAACTACAATTTTATTAGCACAGGGAAGCCCACTTACTGGCCTACCGACCCTAACAAGGTACCAGATCTACTCGACCTCTTTATAACAAAAGGTATCTCCCAAAACTACATCGACATAGAATCAAACTACGACCTAAACTCTGACCACTCAGCAGTCATAATAACCCTAAGTAGTACAATAATAACAAAAACAAGAAAGCCCTCTCTATATAACAAACACACGGACTGGAACAGCTTCCGAAAGCATCTAAATGAAAACGTAGAACTCCAAATTCCACTGAAGACCCCAGAAGATATTGATGCAGCGGTTGAAAAATTGACAAAATTAATCCAAAATGCCGCATGGTCATCTACATCAATCATGGAAAACAAAAACGACATCATCGCAAATTATCCAAAATATTTAAAAGAAAAAATCTCAGAAAAAAGAACCATTAGACGCATATGGCAACAAACCAGACACCCTAGCGATAAAACTAGACTAAACCATATCTCAAAGGAAATTAAAAAAATAATCAAAAAAATCAAGAACGACTCTTTCGAAGCATATCTGAACAACCTCTCTGCTCTTCCAGAAACTGACTACTCTTTGTGGAAGGCGACTAAACATTTTAAAAAACCTGTACAACATATTCCACCAATAATCAAAGAAGACAGAACCTGGGCTAGAGAGGATGATGAAAAGGCAGAAGCTTTTGCAGCACACTTCGCCAAAGTATTTGAACCGCACCCTGCAGCAACAACGCCAGATGAAGAGAGCGAAATAACAAACTATCTAACCTCTCCCCTGCAGTTATCCCTTCCAATAAGGCATGTAACACCTACAGAAATACAACATGAAGTCAAGTTCCTGAATAACAAAAAATCCCCCGGGTATGACCTAATCACTGCAAGAGTTATAAAAGAATTACCCGCAAAAACTTTAATACTATTAACGCACATCTACAATGCAATGATAAGAATCCTATATTTTCCTATCCAATGGAAACTGGCACAAATTATAGTAATTCTTAAACCAGGAAAACCAGCCCATGAAACCTCCTCCTACCGACCAATATCTCTACTTCCACTCTTCTTTAAACTCTTCGAAAAATTATTATTAAAACGACTGTCAGTAGAAATTGTAAATAGAAACTTAATCCCGGCTCACCAATTTGGATTTAGAGAAAGACACTCAACCATCCAGCAAGTCCATCGCATTGTAAATGAAATAGAAAACAGCCTTCAACATGGAAAAGTGAGCTCCGGTATATTTATCGACATAAGTCAAGCGTTCGACCGAGTATGGCATCCAGGACTACTTTATAAAATAAAACAAAAACTTCCGCATCCATACTTTATTCTAATTAAATCCTATTTGGAAGAACGTTTCTTTCAAGTAACCTACAAAGACAACACTTCCAAGCTTTACCCAATAAACGCTGGAGTACCACAGGGAAGCGTATTAGGACCAATATTGTATCAACTCTACACTGCCGACCTGCCTTGCCTAGAAGGAGTTACAACCGCCACCTACGCAGACGACACGGCGATAATAGCAACACACGAAAACCCAAATGAAACGTCAGAAATGCTACAAGAAGCGATCGGGGAAATTGAGAAATGGACTAAAACGTGGCGCATAAAAATTAACGAAAACAAGTCTACACACGTCGTATTCACAAACAGAAACGTAACATGCCCACAAATAAAAATAAATGATAAACAACTAGACACAAAAGTAGAGGTCACCTATCTAGGGATGCATCTAGAAAAAAGATTAAATTGGCAGAAACATACTAGAGCAAAAAGAAAACAACTAGACATTAAAGTTAAACAAATGTACTGGCTCTTCGGACGTAAATCGAAACTATCACTGGAAAACAAACTACTGCTATATAAAACAGCCATTATTCCGATATGGACGTACGGAATACAACTCTGGGGATGCGCGAAAAAGTCTAATATCAACACTATACAAAGATTCCAGAATAAAACACTGCGAATAATCACTGATGCGCCCTGGTACGTGAGCAACTACACTCTACACAAAGACCTCAAAATAAAATACGTACATGAACAAATCCGTACATACGCCACAAAATATGAAGACAAACTTAACCACCACTCTAACGAACTCGCAATAAATTTATTAAATAATGAAGACGACCCCAGACGTCTGAAGCGGACAAAACCCCTAGACCTTAAGTTCCTTTAATGTACTACTAAGAGGGAACATCATTGGGTGTTTACCTCAAGCATGTGAAATGTAAATGTATCAAATTTGCTGGTTGGCCTAGAACAGGCCAGTTGTAAATATATGTTATAAATAAAAAAAAAAAATCTAATAAAGTATGTAAGGAGAATTTAAAGAAGAACAAAAAAGGCAAGTTACGTCCTAAATCATCAATTTTAACGAATAGAAATATTAAATTTACTAAATTAAATCGTACATCGAAAATAATGTTTAAACAAGATAAAAACAAAACTAAATTACGTATTGATCAACAAATAAAAAATCCAAAGTCAAGAAATGACAAACAAAAAACTAATCAATTATCTAATATATCTGCTAAACGAATAAACAAATATTCTAATACCAAATTTATAAATAAAGAAGGTACCGCACGTAAAAATGACGTAAATTACAATTTGACTCTAAATAAAAATATATTATCTAATAAAGATCGTAACGAGAATTTGAATAAGGACAAAAAAGGAAAGTTATGTCCTAATTCATCAATTTTAACTAATACAAACATTATGTTCAGGAAATTAAATCATACATCGAAAATAATGTTTAATCATGATAAAAACAAAACTAAATTACGAATTGATCATCAAATAAAAAATTCAAATAATGACAATTCAAAGCCAAGAAATTACGAACAAAAAACAAATCAACTATGTACTATATCTACTAAACAAATAAATAGATATTCTAATACAAAATTTAAAAATAAAGAACTTACCGCACGTAAGAATGACGAAAATTATAATTTAACTCAGGATAAAAATAATAATTATCCATTTAATTTCACCAATTTTATAAAACAAGTAACGCAAAATGAAAATGAAAAACCTAATATTTTCAAAAATTATAAATATTTGGAGAAAAATGTAACTAATTTTTTCCTACCATTTTTAAATCTTTAGCTACGATTTCATTCATTATTAATTTAAATATATTATTAAAAATAATTTTAATTACACGAACTAATTTTAGCTGAAATTATTATTGCACAATTTAATTGAATTCATAATTTTTAACTTCCAATCCAAAATATCTTGTCCATTGCTCCTTCTCCCTTATTGCAAGATCTAAAAGACTGTAACAAGTACTTGGATCGGCACTTCATATGTGGTGTGGCCCACATAAGTAAGAAGACCGACCAAACCATTTGTGAAACTTAATTGCTACATCAACACATCACCCAAATTCTCGAGGACTGCGAGACAACCAGCATAAGACAGATCCAGGACTCATCAAAATCAAAATTGGCTAATCATTTTAGGGTTACATCGATACATTTGTTTTGACTGCTTAGGGCACTCGTAAACAAATTGTAACCCACATCATACCAACGATCGACATTACAGCAGATGACTGCTGTTCATCCAAGGTAAATTTTTATGAGACGGATTCTATTCAGCTTAGTCCTGAAAAGCTGACTAATATAGATCTGTCTGAATTAAGATTACGCCAACAAGAAACTCGATGAGTTCGACAAGATCGTCACAGAACAAATGAATCAGCCATTCTCATTCATCGTTTCTGAAACCAACAGGTATACTTTAGGGTTGTTAAACGTCGGTGCAGTGGTGTTGTGTGTAGTGCTATTTAAATTTTGTAAGTGTGTCGGATGTTCTAGTTTAATTAAGAGACTGTTAAATAAGAAGAAAAGAAGCCATAATACATCCCCCATAGACAATTCTAATACCCCTCGTGAATTAGCCACCAATAGAGTAAATAAAGACTGCTCCAAACAAAATAGTAGTAATAACGCATGCAGTTCCAAAAAGAAAAAGTACAATTCCTTTGTAAAATTTATATATATTTTATTTTTTATCTTTTTATATGTTATTTTATATTTTATAAGTGTATTTAGTTTGTACTTTTCATTCCTATTTTTAAATATTATTCTACAAATATTTCTTATGTATATGTATAATTTTAGGTTTATATGTTAATTAGCAAATTTCTGTTTTAATTTTTATAATTCTTATATTTTTGTATTAATCCACAATTTATTTGTTATCGCACTTCGTCATTGCTTCCAAGATGTTTTTATATTATCCTAGTTTTGTTATCACCACTTTTTATTGTAAATCATTTCATTTTAATTTACAATCTTAATGAGGGAGGTGTTAGATCCCATGCTGATTTAGTATACCTTATTGTTAGCATTTAGCGACAGCACCTGCTTTCCTGCAATAATTCATCTACATCCTTGACACTTAGCTGATTTACTGCAACCTATTGTTACCATTTCTAGAAAAGCATCTCGAAACCCAAAAGTTCGTTAACCTTCCCTCGGGAACTAGATGCTCTCCCACTCCTTAACCACCTTCCTACCCTATATAAGTAAGACAAAATAAAGTTAGTAAAAGGTAGTATTCTGAATTGTTGCAACCAGCAGTGCTTGTACCCAAATTGTACCAAATATACAACAAAATTTTATTTGTGTTGTTTTAATACCACCCGGTATCCAACAATTGAATCAAATCTGAACCATAAATTTTATGGAGATGTAGTGTTTACAGCCAACTATATTCAAAACCGTCTTCCATCTAAAGCATGTGAGAAAACATCGTTTGAAATATGGCACAAGAAGAAACCAAGTTTAAGTCACATTAGAATTTTCGGCTGCAATGCGTATTCACTAGTACCAAAAGAAAAACGAAGAAAATTAGCTGATAATGCAATAAAAATGAAATTTGTTGGCATATATCTCTTACTTGATATGAAAACATTTAAAATTACTGTAAGTCTAAATGAAAAATTTATAGAAAAAGAAGATATCAATGAAGAAGATAATTTAGTCTAAAATGAAGAAAATATCGTTGAGTATAAAGATGAAATAATTGTTGGTATTTTAAATAAAGAAGAATCAAGGCAAAAATAAGATATTCAACATAATAATATGTAGTTAATAGAAAAAACAGAAGACAAAATATCTAAAAATGAAATTAGCAAACAAGAAGAAAATAAACAAAAAGAAGAAGAAAATAAATTAAGAAATACAGCATGTTGCACAAAAAAATATTTCAGAACATAACGAACCAGAAACTTATGAAGATCGATTACTCTCAAGTAATAAACAAAATTGGTTAAAAACTATGCAAGAAGAAAAAGATTAATATGAAAAATGTGGAACTTGGGAATTTATACTATTACCAAGGAATAGAAGAGTTGTGGATATCAAATGAGTATACAAGTTAAGAACAGAACCATTAAGTAATAATATACCTTATAGGGCACGGCTTGTTCCAAAAACAACATTTCTGAATGGTGATTTAAAAGAAATAGACTATATTGAAAAAACGTAAAGGATTTGAAGACAAAGAAAATTCAAATTATATTTGCAAATTGAAGAAGAGTAATGGTTTAAAACATGCAAGAGCATGGAATGGAAAAATTAATGAAGTATTAATAAATGATGGTTATAAAAGAGGAGATGCAGATTGCTGTTTATACCCAAGAATTATTGGAGTAGAAAAAATATGCGTTCTTTTGTATGTATATGATATAATTATTGTAGTCAATAATCAGCAGCATATTAATGAATTTACAAAATATATAAATAAATATTTTGGAGTTAAAATGTTTGGAAATTAAAAATATTATATTTAAATCTCTTTTTCTAGATAGTCTTATTTGTGTAATAGTCCTAACTTTTATAAAATTTACATTTAGATTTAAATGCTGGCTTCTTCTAGGTTAAAGTATTTATAGATATTATTAAATTTTGTTTTATGGGCGTTTTTTATGTCTTTTTCTAAGAGACAGTTTTTAAATTTATTAGTAATTATTATTATTAAGTTTATATTAATGTACTGTTTTTCCAAATGTTTGAAAGGCCTAAATCCGCTGAAGTGGCTTTCAATTGTGAGCACCGGTTGTATTCGATTTTATTTCCTGACCATTTAACTCGTTGAACTGTTGTAAAATAATCTGGGGTACCTACTATGATTCATATTAATAGAAAATTGCCACCATTTAAGGACTCTTTACAGAATAAGGTATACAACATGAGTAGCACCTGATTCTAAGCAAACCATATGATTGGGAGTATTTTTTTTAACATATTGATTTAAAGTAGTTAACTTGACCTTTTGTCGTAGTGCATTAATCGTTGTTTGCAAGAGCTTAACTTTTTCATTCCAGTTATTTGACTTGTTTGTGCTAAGAACATTTTTACTCGTGATTGTGGAAGGTTTTCCTTTTGTTAGGTTATCCTGAACTGGTTAGTTAAATTTTCCAGAGGAGGAAACTATTGTGCCTAGGTACTGTGTCACTACCTCTACACTGATATCCGTGTATTGAAAATTGAGACTATGTTTTGGTCTTCCCCTATGAAAAGTTTTGTTTTATTTACGTTCACTTGTAATAGATTTTTCTCACTGTAAGTTTGTAAACAGTTCAATTTATTTGTACGTCTAACGGAGAATCACATAATATTACTATGTCATCAATATAAGCTAATAGCATTACATCGCTGTGACCATCTACAATAAGCCCGTTAAGATTAGAGTTGCGAAAGTAGTTTTTAATATCGTTAATAAACAAAGAAAATATAAAGTGTCGCCTCTTTGTATAAATGTTGAAGAACTCTAATAAAAATTGGCGGAGATTCCTGAGTTGTACAATTTATGCTAACATTAAGTGGTTCAGAGAGTCGAACGGCCGTCTAAAATCAACAAAGATAGCGCAGCATGCTCGTCTTTTTATTCGCAAATACAAATGTGCCATTACCGAATGAACGGAAATATTGTCCGTCCGGCCCCTGTCTTTTCTAAAATCTGCCTGGTTTACGCTCATAATATATTCTTCACACCACGAATTATGTCCATTTCAGAGTATACTCGTGAAAAGTTTACATACTGTGTTAATTAGTGCGATCTCTCTGTAGTTCGATGGACCTAATTTACTCCCCTTTCTATGTAATAGAAATAGTTGTACAGACGACCAAGATGAAGGCGTACAGCCCTTATCTAATATAAAATTTTCAATACTTAATGAATAAATACTTACATTATTAGGAATTTTCCATTCGAATGCATGCCAATAGTACGGAAAATACGGATTTATGAGTACGGTACAATGCAGTGTGATCTCGTCTCCCACACTAGCTGTATTTGGACCTCCAATTTTTAATCCATAACGATAACCCGAACCTAGAACACGTATAAATAACTATTTATTCAATTTTGACGCTGTACACTAACTTTATTGTATCCCTAACATCAAAAAAACACAATAATGTTTCTAACAATTAATTATTAGTTTAATGCCTTTTACTGATTTTATACAGGTTTGAATATTGGAAGGTCAACACCAGCTGTTTTCCGTAGAACAGAGGTATATATCATACTACGCTTTATGTATAACTAATTATTGTTAAAATATTTATTTTATTTTAATATTTTGAATACCGTCACTTGAGAATTATAATCTACCTTTATTTTTTAGAAAAAATTAGATATTTTCTGGTTATAATTTTTTTTTAATATTCTATCAGTTTTTTTCCAAATATTTTGGAACTATAATGTACCTATACCGTATAAAATGAAATGGGAATATTTTTTTTATTTAAAAAATAAGGGTACATTAACTACAACCGGTTATTAGTACCCGGGACAGTAATGTAATTTATATAGTGTAGTACATAGTAATTTAAATATTTTGTAGTATCTGTATATCCGTAAGGAATTTGATGACGTAGGTGATGGTTTCGGTGTTGTTCCCCAGTATATCTTCGAGTCTGTTTGATATGTGGTTTCGTGTTCGTTCGATAGTGTAGTTCGGGCAGTGTACAAGTATGTGTTCTACTGTCATTTGTATATCACATGTAGTGCAAGTGGGTGGATTAGACTTTTGTAATATGTATTGATGAGTCAAAAGCGTGTGTCCTATTCGTAATCTCGTTATCTTTATTTGTTCTCGTCTATTGTCTGGTGTTGCCCATTTTGTAATATCAGGTTTTATTTTTCTTAGTTTGTTGTTTGTTGTATTGGTCCACTTCTGATTCCAGTCGTCTTTAATACGTTTTCTTATTTGTTGTATGAGATCATGTACAGTGGTTTGGATGTGTGTGATTGGTTCGTTGGTTGTCTCTTTGGCGAGTCTGTCAGCTGTTTTGTTGCCTTTGATCCCTATATGGGATGGGATCCACATAAATGATGTATTTATTTTTCTGTTGTGTATTAATTCGTGGATATTATCTTGATTTTTTTGTATTACTGGTTCTGTGGAGTAAAGTTTTCGAGTTCCTTGGATCACACTTAGGGAATCAGTGCATAGTGTGTGTTTCTTATTTAAGTGTTGGTGTTGGTTTATTTCTTTGAGGGCACGTAATATTGTGTACGCTTCGGCAGTGTAACTTGATGTTGTGCTTGGGAAGTGGACTTTGATTTGTTGCTGGGCCATTATTACTGCTCCTCATGTTGCCTCATGTGTTTTACTGCCGTCGGTGTATATTTGTTCCCCGGTTTGCGTATTGCTTATTTCTTGAAAGATTTGTCGATATATTTCCGGTGTTGTTTCACGTTTGTTATATTCTGTTAAGTCTAGGATGTAATTTGGGGGTGACTTTTTCCATGGAGGTATTTGATCTGTGTAGGAGCATTCAATGATTGGTAGGTTTATATTTAGGTTTCTTAAAGAGTTGTTGATTTTTTGTTGGAGTGGTATATCTGTTTGAAGGGTTAGGCGGTTGGGGTTGGTTTTAAGGATATATTTGTATGCCGGATTATTTGGATGTTTGGCTAATTTGCTGACGTAGGAGAGTGTGAGTTGGCATCTGCGAATTTCGAAGGATATTAATGCAGACTCATTTTCTAAGCTTGTAGCCGGGCTAGTTCTAAACGCTCCAATAGACAGTCTGATAGCGGTATTCTGAATTGGTTGTAATACTCTTAGATTGCTATATTTAGCTGTCTGGTATATGATACATGCATAGTCAATTTTAGCTCTAATGATTTTTTCATATAATCGCAGTAATATGTCTCTGTGTGAGCCCCATTTGTTATGGCTAAGACATTTTATTAAGTTTAGACCTTTTTGACATTCCTTTCTCAGGTGTTCTATATGAGGTTTCCATGTTAATCTTGCGTCTAATATAATACCTAGATATTTAATGTTTGTTACGTAGTCGATTTTTTGCTATTTATTCTTATAGTAGGTTTTGTTATTGGTTTAAGTAATTTCGTAAATAGCATCATTTTGGTTTTTTCTTCAGAAAATTGAAGTCCAGTACATTTGGACCATTCTTCAAGTTTGTTTGTTGTGGCTTGTAGTTCCGTTTTTAGTGTATTTATATTTTTGTTTTTGTAATAAATTGCGCGGTCGTCTGCGAAAATTGATGCTTTTATGTGCTGGGGTATGAATTCCGTAATTTTGTTCATGGCTATCAATAATAGTGTGACACTAATTATTTCACCTTGCGGTGTTCCGTTTTGCTGTTGCTTCATTGAGAATAGGTGTCCGTTGTATCTTGCTTTAAATTTTCTGTCAGTAAGAAAATTTTGAACGTAGTGTGTGTAATATGTTTCCGTCTAGGTTGTATTCCTTCATTGATTTAAGTATGTAGTATCTCCAAACTGTATCATACGCCTTGGTGATATCAAAGAATATAGCTGCTGTGTATTGTTTTTCCTTAAATGCATATTGTATTTCTGATTGGATAGCTATAAGTTGGTCGGTTGTAGATCGCCCATAACTAAAGCCACTTTGGATGTTATTTAGGATGTTGTTGCTTTCTAGGTGCCATAGTAATCTTTTATTTATTATTTTTTGAAGTACTTTACTTAAGCAATTTGCTAGGGAGATTGGTCTGTAACTTTGGCTGTCAGTTTTATTTTTGTTAGGTTTAAGTATCGGTACGGTTTCAACTTCTCTCCACTGGGTATATTGCTAGGAGATAATTTATTGTTTCGTCTGGTAGGTTTTTTATGAATTCGTATGGTATACCGTCTGGACCAGGGCTGGTAGAGCGTTCTAGTTCTTCAATTGTTGATAATCGTTCGCGTTTTTTGATTGGATCATTTATTTGGTTATTGTCATTCGAATTTATTGGTACTTTTTCTTTCTCTATACTGTTCTTATATAAGATAAAATCGTGTGTATATTGCTCATCCCTTGAATTTTGGCAGAATTGTTCTGCCAATGTGTCGGCTATTTCTTGTGATGTTGAAATTATTTGGTCGTTTTGGATTAGGATATCTGTTTATGAGTATGTCTTTTTTCCGTTGATTTTCTTGATTTTATCCCATATTTCTTTGGTTGGCGTGTTTGTGTTTATTGATGAAGTGTAGTTCAGCCAGGATGCTTTTTTGCTCTGTAATATTGTGCGTCGGGTATATGCTTTTGCTTGTTTGAGTTTTATTAGGTTTTCTGTCGTTTTCCATTTTTTTATAATCATTTAGTGCTTTCTTGCTGTTTTTTATTACTTCTTGGCATTTTTTATTGTACCATGGTACTTGCCTTTTGTTGTTGTTTGTGTTTACTTTCTTTAATACTAAATTTGCTGCATTTGATATGACAGTGGTTAGTATTTCTACCTGTGTGTCCATATCGTCTGTTTCTGAGGTTTCTTGAATTTTTGGTAGTTTGATAGCGAAAATGTATTCCAATCAGCGTTTTTTGTGGACCAGTTTGTGATAGTTGGTTGTGTGGTGGGTTGTTCTCCTGACTGATGTCATATTTTGATAGGGAAGTGATTTCCGGCGTAAGATAAAGGTAGGACTGTCCAGGTTAGGTTTGGTGCTAGAGTGGGATTGCAAAATGAAAGGTCTATCGCAGAAAGATTTCCTGCTCTTGTACAAAGATGGGTATTTGTTCCGTCATTTAATAATATAAAATTATCATTATTGTTTATTATATTTTCTATTTCTCTGCCGCGTCTGTTTGTATCCTCGCAGCCCCATAATGTGCGTTGAATTCGCCTACAATTATGAAAGGTGTCGGTAGTTGAGCTATTAGTTGTTCGATTTCAATTTTACTAATCGTTCTATTCGGTGGTAAGTAGAGCGAGCATAGTGTTAGTGCTTCCGGTATATATGTGTTGATAGCGACTGCTTCTAAATTTGTATTTAATTTGACTTCTTGTGCAGGTTTAGAATTTTTTACTAATATTGCAACGCCTCCACTGGCGTTGTTATTATTTTGTTTATCTTTTCTAAACACTGTGTAGTTCTTAAGAGATGCTTTATGATGTGTATGTAATCGTGATTCTTGTATACAGATGAATTGTGCATTGGTGTCGGCGATGATTTTTTGTAATTCCACGATATGTGCGTGGAATCCGTTAAGGTTCCAATGAATGATGTTCATTTTTACTTTTGTTTTTGTGTGTTTGTGTCTTCTTGATGTTCTTCTTCTTCTTCTGAGAGTTGTTGTTGCATTCGTCGTTGTAGTCGTGTGAACCTATTTTTTATTATTTTTCTTTGGAGTAGTGGATACAGGTCGTTCATCATTTTAAGTAGTTCGGTTGTATTATATGTATATTTTCGTGATACTTTAAGAGGGTCTATACTGCCGTACGTGTTTTCAATAACGTCTTTAAATCTATCATATGATAGCATGTATGACTCGGGATTATCTTTTATTTCATTTTCTTTACTTTGTAGGAGTTCTTCTGTCGACATATTGTAAGTAGGGCTAACAGACCTAGGTTTTTTCAGTCTTTTGGTTTCAGCGATAGGTCTGGAGCTTCTTTGAGAGCTAGCCGCGTCATTTTCTTCTGTTAAAATTGTGTCGTCATTGTCGTTCAGTCTTTTAAGAGATTTTATGTTTTCGGTTGTAGAGTTTTGTTCTTTTGTATTATTTGCTGTTAATGTAGTCTGTATTTGAGCGCGTGGTTGGAGTTGTTGTTGTGGTTGCTGTTCATTTGTTATTGGTGTTTGTGGAACTGGTTGGAGTTGCTGTAGTTGGGATACTCTACTGTCTCTTGATGTTTGGGGAGATTGGGAAAGTGTTGTGCTTGTTTGAGACTGTTGCGATATGCTGTTTTCTTGTGTTTGATTTGACATTGTTTCGTTTTGACATTGTGCTGCAGTGTGTCCCTGTTTTTTTGCAGTTGTAGCAGGTGGGTGTGTCTCCTGTGAGGAATATTCTATATTCTGTGTTGTCGTATATTATAAGTAAGGATTGTGGTACTAATGTGTTTTCTTTAACTGCAATATAAACCTGTCGCCTGAAACTCAGTATATGTGCGTATTCGTTTTCTTGTATACCAGCCCTAAGGAAGGTGATGGGTGAAATCAATCTGAGGTTTTCTTGTTTTAGTGCTGCTTCAATAATTTGGTGGGGGATAGAAGGACATACATTGGATATGACGATTCTTTTAGTTGGTGTTATTAGACGTCTTATTTCTACAATTCTATTTTCGACCTCTATCTGCCTGTGTTCTTTAATAAGGTTTTCGACTATTTGTTTAGATGACAGGTAGATGTACATGCGATTATGCGATATACGGGAAGCAAATATTATATTTTTTGGTTCTACTATATTACCTATGGCTACAATGTATGATTTGAGTTTAATATCATTTATTGCGTTTATTATTATTGCTTGTTTTTTAGATGGAAACATTTGGTTTTTTGTATTAATTAAGTTATATTTTGTTTTGTCGGCAAAGCTGGTTCCTGGTTGAGTGGTTTGTAGGTCGTGTGATATCTTGTTCTGTAGTGTCATGATTATTTTTTCTTTTTATTTGCCTGTATTATCGACATAGTAATTTTGTTGCTTTTGGATAATAGATGTCGCTATGGAGTCTGGTGACGTGTCTGGTATTATTTAGGTGGTGGATTTTTAGGTTGGAGGGATATTATTAGGGTTGGGTTGTGGTTGTATGGATTGGATTGAGTTTATGATAGGTGGTATGATAGGTTTACAAGGTATTAAGTTGTAATTAATTAATTAAGCTTAATACCTTTGTTTTTAGTTGTCAACTGTCACTGTCACCATTTACGTTTGCACTGTTCAAGGGCGAATGTCAACTGGGGAATATTTTGTTGGATATAATATTATTATGCTCTACAATACATAAGGATATTTTTTTCAAGCAGATTAAACCAGTTCAACAAATGTAATTTGTTATTCATGGTTCCGTTGTTTAGTTTCTCTTATCTTGGTTAGGGGCAGTGTTAAACACTTCCTTGGGACTTATACAAAGTGTGGATTGTTAGTACTTGTGTTTGGTTTAACTTGTTCCAAAGTGAATATCTTGAGGTAGACGTTTTCGTAGTATTCTGTTGTTTTTTGTTTCCCCAGATCTGTTGTGACTCGATCCTGAACACTTATTTTGGTGTGATAGGAAATTTAAAATTAATTTATCAACAAAGTCTTTAAAAAGAGGACTTTATAGTTCTTTGTGGATTTGTTTATTTCGGACAAACCAGGATGATTTTATAGCGATTCATAACACTTTGTTTTGAAATTTCTGAAACTTGATGAATTGCTGATTGAAATAGGACAGGCGTATGATAGTATAGGTCTTAGAATTTATTTATAGATTAGTATTGCGCAATTTGTTTTTTGGTTTGACTTTTTGTTCATCAGTGGATAGAGCATATTCCTAATCTTCTGTTGGATTCTACTATTTTAGATTCGATATGTTTTGTCCATCGTAATCCTATATTGAGGTGTGCTCCTAGGTATTTTATGGTTGATTGTTTTGGATTCCAAGGAACTATTATGTTGTTGATTCTTATTGGGTCAGGGTCTTTGGTTCTTCTTAGTGTGAATATTTTGTTTCGTTTAGAGTTATTTTCCATTTTATCATCCAATCTGTTAGTATGTTAATTGAGGTTTGAAGATCATTTTTAGCTTTTTCTGGGTCTTGCTTTTGTGAGATTATTGCTGTCATCAGTATATATAACAATATTTTTAGTTGGTGGAGTTGATATATCTCTCAGGGCAGTTTGAACATGTATTTGTTTTTCAAATTGAATGAATAGGTCACTAGATATTGGCTAAAATATAAATTTTGCGATTTTCTTTTTTTGCTTATAACTTCGTTGTATAACATGATACGAGATTTTGGTTTACACTTTCTTATGACAGTTTTTAATGGTGAATTTGCAGAGGTACTCAAAATTATTTTATATCTAAACATTTACGAGTTACTGGTATCAACTTTTGTTTTTCATATGGAGGTCATAGTAAGCTTTGACATTTTTTAATAGAGATTTTTTTTGCTGTACAACGATATAAAACACCAATAAAATATTTTTAAAATTAATAGAAAAATTAACGAAATTTATTATTTATAATACAATTGAATCGTAAAAAGTGAATCATAGGCTGCTATGGAAGAAAATAACAATTTCAGACAATTCAAAAATAATTTACAAAAACTTTGCCATAAATATTCTATTAATTGGCTATTTCGATTCAAGCACTTCTACGCTTTTCAATCTGTTTTTTCTATAACTTACTTAACATTCTTGGATTAATCTGATTTCGAATTCTTACTGTGGCATTCCGTAGTACATTTTCATTCTAATATTCAAGAATAAAGAGTTTATTTTCTCAGTAACTCTATAAAAAAATTTAATTGTGTTAAATCCTTATCTATTGTCCTCCAAATGGAACATTTAATTACTGTACTGTGACCTGTGAATTGTGAGCTGAAGCTCCGCCCTACCGAAGCCACATATTTTGTATTTGATGAAGTAGCAATGTATCTAAAATATCATTTTGTTACATAATTAAATATCTTAGGCTATTTAAATTTTCGTTAATTATGATAGGGCCAATTAATGGAATTCTTAGTATACCATATCATACAATGCAACTAAACTTAATTCAATGGCGGGATTCTATTATTGATTATTAATTTTTTTCCAAAGCAGCCTACGATTCCTCTTTTATTTAAATTTTATTATAAATAACAAATTTCGTTAATTTTTGTATTAATTAAAAAAATTTATTATAACTGTTTTATATCATTGTAAAGCAAATAAAAATCTATTTAAAAATGTCATGGCTTACTATGACCTCCATATGAAAAGTTAGAGTTGATACCAGTAACTCGTAAATGTTTACATATAAAAAATTTTTTTGAGTACTTCTGCAAATTCACCATTAAAAATTGTCATAAGAAAGTGCTAACAAGAATCTCGTATTGTACCATATAACAAAGTTATCAGCAAGAAAAGAAAAGCGCTAAATTTACATTTTAGCCATTATCTAGTGATTTATGCATTCAATTGAAAAAACAAATACATGTTCAGATTACACTAATCAGGCAACTTTCGTCTAATTAACCAACTTCGTATCTCTTACGGTTCTCGAGATCCCAATGCATTCGTACCTTAAATAGGACACACTGTATATATATATATCTAAGATCGTTTTTATATTCTACGTGATTTTATTCTAAATAAAGTACAAAACATAATTAAAATACATCAAACATACACAAATATAAATTAGTTACCTAAATAAAGAATTAAATTGCACGTCCTTTCAATAGTAAGTGCAACACAATGTGACGTAGTTTTGACATAACATAAAACAAAACAAACAACAACCTATATAATAAACGAAGTTTACACCTCCCCCCCTGCATATGTTTGACGAGGGGAAAAAGGAAGCAGTTTACTGGAATGGAAAAAATTTGAAATCTTCTTCTTCTTTCCAATACCTACTTCATAAAACGATGGGGAAATCTGTCTGATTATTGGAAAAAGTCCAATTCGAATTGGATCTAACTTTTTACGATTCATTCTACTTCCATTTTGAATATAAACCAATTCATCAACACTGAACGTGTACTGGCGTCGATTTTTATCTATACGCTGTTTATTTATTTTAAAACTTTTCATAGAATTCAAGAAAGCTATTTTTCTGTCTTCTTCAAGAGATGTTTGGTTGTTTTCTTGTAGTGGTGATATTGTAGGTTTCTTTCCAAACAGTAAGTATGATGGAGCAAAGCGTGTGGAACTATGAATGGTATCATTATACTCGTTTACACATTCTTGTGCAAGAGTTGACCAAGCTCTATTATTATTACCATCATCATTTATTTTGCATCTTAGGCGATTTACTAATGTTTGATTTAATCGTTCATTCAACCCATTTGATTCTGGATGATCAATGCATGTAAAAACGATCTGTGTTCCAATTTTCTCTAAATAATTCTTAAAATCATTAGAATTGATACCTGTATATTGGTCAGCCAATAGAATCGAAATATCATTTTTCTTCGCAATTTGATTAATTAACTTTATAAAATTTTGAGCGTTTTGACCCTTTGTAGTAGAGATCCACGCATATCTGGTAAAATGATCTACTAAAATATGCATATATCGTTTGGGTGATTTGTTTCCCCCAAAACCTCCAACACTATCAAGTGACATTATTTGAAATGGTTTTTCGGCAGGACCAAATTGAGAAAGTAGGCCGATAGCACGACTACGACGAGCTTTATTCTGCATACAAATCTTACAATTTTTGCAGAAAGTATGTACAGCTTTGTCAAGTCCCTTGAAATAATAATATGGTCTAATTGTAGCAATCATCTGTGTTGGATCGATGTGCCCATAATGGTGATGTACAAGTTCAATTATTTCGTTTCCAAATGTTGGAGAAACAAAAATTCTTGATTTTTCTTTTAACTTCTTCAATATTATTCCTTGCTTATATTCTATCTGCTTTTCTGCTTTCATTTCAGTTAAATGTTCAGATTGGTCTTTTAATATAGCAGTTGAATCAATCAAATTTACAATCTGGATCACATCTTCATTCTCAAAATATTCGAGAACAGGATTTCTGGACAAGAGGTCAGCGAGATTATTATCTTTTCCTTTTTTATATATGATTGTGAAATTGAATTGAGATAAATATAGAATTAAATCTCCAAGGATTTCATCAGTTCTGGCTTTTGTTTTCAAATTCTCTAACGGTTTGTGATCACTGCAGACCGTGAAATGACGTCCAATTAAATAATACTGCCAAAATTTTATTGCGTCCTTGATGGCTTTACATTCTAAATGTATAATACTCAAGCGTTTTTCACTATTTGAGAGCTTTCGTGAGTAATATGCAACAGGGTGTAATATTCCATCTTCTTGTGGCTGTTTTAATGTTGCGCCAATTCCTTTGTAACTGGCATCTGTCTCTATAAAGACAGGCTTCTTAATATCATAAATGGCTAGGATCGGTTTAGAACATAAATAATCTTTGATCATATTGAATGTTTTCTCGCAATCATCAGTCCATTCAAATTTAATGTCTTTCCTTAATAATCGATGTAGGGGTTCAAGTTTTTGACTACTGTTTTCTATATACTTCAAATAAAAATTTATTGAACCCAGAATACTGCGTACATCGGACTTATCAGAAGGTCTTTGTAACTTTTTAATAGAGATTAAATTTTCTTGAGCTGGTGAAACTCTGTTCTTCGAAATTGTATGTCCCAGATATTTGACTGATTCGGCTGCGAACAAACATTTGACTAGTTTTAATTTGAAACCTTCAGCACTGGTAACTTGTAAGAATTTCTCTATATGTTGAAGATGATCTTCCCAGGTTTTGGAGAAAATCAAAATATCATCTATGTAATTAACACAAAAGTCATCTAAATTATTTCTTCTGATAATATTTGATAATATTCTCTGGAACGTTGCTGGAGCATTTTTAAGACCAAATGGAAGAACTTTGAACATGAACTTTCCATATTTTGTAATAAACGAAGTTTTTTCTCGATCTTGTAATTTCAGCGTGATACACCAAAACGCAGAATTAATATCTAATACTGTAAAATATTGACAATTTACAACTTTGTCGATAACATCTTGAATTGTTGGGAATGGAAAACATTCTGGGATTATTAATTTGTTTAATTTTCTGAAGTCGATACATAAGCGGGATTTCTTTCCATCATCTTTTTTGTAAGCTAGGGTTACAGGAGAAGCAAATGGAGAATCCGATTCTTCAATTATTCCTACTTGTAATAATGCTTTGATCTGACTTCTTATTTCTTCATCATCTGGAATTGAACATTTATATGGGCGAGAAGTGACATATTCATCTCTAAGTAGTTTTATTTCCGCTTCTTTTGATTTCACTTTGCCGATATCGAATTTATCTTTGGCAAACATGTGCCTATAAGTTTCAATCAATTGTAAAATAGATTTTTTTTTCTCATAATTTTTAATATGTTGTAGGTCAGGTTTAAATTCGTTTATATTTAAATGTTTATTGAAATTTACTTCAATATATTCATCTAAATCTTTAATGTTCTTTTGAGTCTGTTTCTGATTGTAATTAGATCGGTCTTCCTGTAAATCTATTATATTTTTGCTATTGTTACGTTGAAAAATTTTTAAATTTTCTTGTTGAATTAACTTGAATTTCTTAATAGTATCAATACGAAGTATTAGATCGTAGGAGAAATTATTATTCTTGACAACATAAGTCGTTATGTAATCAGTAATGTTTCCAATACGAAGTTTAATTACTGCCCGGGCTGAAGTGAAACTACATCCGTTGATTGTTTTTAATAAGCCCTTCTGTTCTATTATTCTCAACTTAAGCAAATTAGCAATTCGTTGGTTAATTAATGTTATATTCGAGCCACAGTCATAAAGAGCTTTTACATTTAAATTGTCGATAATAACAACATTTAATTTTATCAACGGATCTACTTTCGCCCGGCCATTTAGTTTTTTTTATCAAGATCAATATTCAATATTTCTAAGTCGGTTAGATTTGTAGAATGTTCAGTCATATTAGATTTTAGTTTTTCCGTGGTCAAATGCTTATTACGACATTCCGTTACTAAATGGTAACGATTTGGAAAACCAAGAGCCGTACAAATTGTACAGGGTTTCCGTTGAAATTCGGTTTTCTTTTGAGTTTCACTAACCTTATTTGGCTTATGATCAGACTTTTTATTCAACCTTGGACTTGATGGTCTTTCTTTCTTCTTTCTGGCAAATGCGTCTTCTAATTTTCGGAGTTCTGTATAAAGTTTATCGATTGTAGTTATCTCCTCTCTATCTAATTCTTCTTGAGCTTCAATTGGCAATCCGAAAACTATCTGGTTAATACGGGATAATGTAGTACCTTTAGGTTCTACTTCTATACATAATTTCTCTTTTACAAGCGCGTAATCAATTAAGGATCCTCCCAAATATTTGTAATTGTAAGCTTTTCTAACAATAGACCAACCTTTATCAACGAATATATTAAGAAAAGATTTCTTCCAAATTTCCCAAGAAGCGGTTAAACCAGTTTTCTTCAAATTAGTTTCATACCAGTCTTTAGCTGGGCCAATAACAAAGAAACGTAAAACTTGAATTTTCAAGCTGTCAGAATTGATCTGAAATCGATGACATTCATCTTCAAAGCTATGTAACCATTCCGTGGGATCATGTTGTTTTTTTTCGAATTTTTCTAAAATAAATTCTTTCTCGACATGGTGTAGTTTTACGTCTTGAATTGACCTCAATTTTAGCTGGTGCTCTAATCGTCTAATTCGATCTTCTAGCTCGTATTGTAAGGTAGATTGAGAATTTGACATTGGTTCATATTCTTCCAGTGGAAATTCTTTGAAACAAATATTTCCCACGTCATCGAAATATTCATTTCGAATATCGTCGTCTATCTTTATAGCTACTGTTCTGTACCCATTTATGTTTTTAATAGCAATTGTTGCATTATATACAGGTTTCTTATTTGATAAAATAGTGTGTAACTTCAAATCCTTATATTCTTCTGGAAATAAATACCAAGTCTTCTTATCAGTAGAAATGCGTTGGATAATGAAATCCTTCTCTGCTTTCTTCACAACTTGAACAAAAATTTGTGCCATCTTCTTACTAGTTGAGATTTTGTAATTTAATATCTAAGATCGTTTTTATATTCTACGTGATTTTATTCTAAATAAAGTACAAAACATAATTAAAATACATCAAACATACACAAATATAAATTAGTTACCTAAATAAAGAATTAAATTACACGTCCTTTCAATAGTAAGTGCAACACAATGTGACGTAGTTTTGACATAACATAAAACAAAACAAACAGCAACCTATATAATAAACGAAGTTTACATATATATATATATATATATATATATATATATATATATATATATATATATATATATATATATATATATGTTACCGGCCAAACCCGATTTCAGGATAAACTAGTTTTGCCTAGGCTAAACGAATTCTTCCTACATGCAATAGGATAAACTGGTATAGCCTAGGCTAAACTAGTTCGTTCTAAGCCCGATAGGATAAACTAGTTCAGCCTAGGCCAAACTAGTTTATCCTGACAGAAATACACACTCTTAGGATAAACTGGTATGGCCTAGTATAAACATTATAGAATACCTAGAAAGACAAACTAAATAGGTAAATTGAATAAAATACTATTTAATTAAAAACAATCATTTTTATTAAAACGATAATGATTCGTCGCAATAACTATTGGATGATTGGTAACACAAACAATCATATTGTAACAAATAATAAAGTGTGTTAATAGAAACAATAACTATACCTCAATAAAATAATTATTAAAATATTATTTATTTTTACATAGAGTATCATTAATTTCTTGCACTTGCATCTGTTTGTGGAACAGTTTTTGTTACAGCTACATCTCACAAAACAATACAATAAAAAAAAGAGTACTGTAAAGTCCCATTTACCGGACTTAAGTATTACGTATAGTAATTTGAAACTTAGTATTTAATAATAATAAAAGTTTGTTGAGCGTGAGTTGTAAAGACCATAGCGAATGATTACTAATTATGGTATTTCTAGAAGTGACTTCTATAATTTTTAGGTTTATTTCATGATCAAAAACGACAATAAACTGGTCTTTTCAGCACATTTTACTTATGCATTGAGAAAAACATAAGATTATTCCCGAAAATAACCTGTACAGCTTTATATTCAGTAATAATATAAGAGAGTGAGAATAAATTGAAAATAGTTTGACAGATCTTTCGAAAACTAGTTGCCAGGCAACTGCCAGAGGCTTTCGTGGCTATTGCCAAATGGGAACAAGTTTGAGAAAGATAATGGAGAATTATTTTCCAATTTATCGAACTGTTGAGTTATACTTAATTAGATAATATTTTATTCAATTTACCTATTTATTTTGTCTTTCTAGGTATTCTATAATGTTTATATTAGGCCATACCAGTTTATCCTAAGAGTGTGTATTTCTGTCAGGATAAACTAGTTTAACCTAGGCTAAACTGGTTTATCATATCGGGCTTAGAACGAACTAGTTTAGCCTAGGCTATACCAGTTTATCCTATTGTATGTAGGAAGAATTAGTTTAGCCTAGGCAAAACTAGTTTATCCTGAAATCGGGTTTGGCCGGTAACATATATATATATATATATATATATATATATATATATATATATATATATATATATATATAAAATTAAAAATACATTTTTATTTCAAAAACCAATATATTTCGAACCTCATTTCGGTCCTTCATCAGGGTTCTAAAAATATAAAAACATATGGTAAATACAAAAATGAAACACAACTTATATAAACGTTACTACTTACAGAAATGAGGTTCGAAATATATTGGTTTTTGAAATAAAAATGTCTTTTTAATTTTATTTAACCTTTTAATAGACCGAATTTCCCACGATTTTTACCTTTTATTAATTTTTTCGGTCGATATCACTGCATACCTATATATATATATATATATATATATATATATATATATATATATATATATATATATATATATATATTAGGGTGGGTCGAAAAAAATAGATTTCGTTCTCTAGGGTCTAAAATGAAAGAGTTCCATCTGAAAAGTTGTGGAGATGTGCTGAAACATTTTTCTGATGAATACCCAGGCAGCACCGAGCACCTCAAAACGCTGTTTTTTGCACTTTTTTTAGATTCTGGCCAATAACTTTTTTCAATTTCTCTTGTTTTTCGAAAAATCGCCATAACTCCCTTATTTTAAGGAATATTTAATAAATACAAAAACTTTAAGCATTTGCTTTCGGTTCTCTAAAACACTTGTATTTACAATTATTTTCTATTTCATCAAATAACAAAATGGCGACCAATCAAAAATTTCTAAACAAGATATTTTGAAAACCACCCCATCGATTTTCGAAAATAAAACATTTTTAAAATCCTTAAACTTTCTATTACAATATTTGTCTGAAACATTTTTTTTTATCTGGCCAACAAAAGTTTTTATTGAAATTGAATTGCAAGATAAATTTTAACAAACTGCAACAATCATTTAAAACAAAGTAGGCTTGCTGCCATTAAACAAGAAAAACAAGGCACAAACAAGAAAAATAAAACAATAAACAATGAATCAACAAGGGTGGGACTAAATATTATTTTCAAAGTGGCCACCATTCGCAGCAACGCAAGCCCGGCAGCGTGCTTTAATGTTGGTGGAGACCTTCGCAAGGACTGCCTGCTTCTCTTTTATATCTTCTGCTGCAGCCACGATTCTAGCCACTAGTTCTAACTCTGTGTTCACCCGTGTCTCGTAAACAGAGGTCTTCATCTTACCCCAAAATAGGAAATCTAGTGGAGTTAGGTCGGGGCTCCGGGCTGGCCACGCAACTGGACCTCTCCTCCCAATCTACTTATTCGGGTATTTTCTATTTAACAATGCGGTGACTTCTAGCGTTGTGTGAGCCGGTGCCCCATCATGCTGAAACCAAAGTCTCCGCCTTATGTTTAGTGGCAAGTCTTCAAGTAGTTCCGGCAGCACAGTATCCAAGAAAATAAAATAATTTTCCCCATTCAAACGGTTTCGGAGAACGTAGGGTTCAATAACGTACTCCCCTATAATTCCAGCCCATATATTTACCGCAAAACGTTGTTGATGTGCGCGAATAAATGGTGCGTGCGGTTTCTCGTCAGCCCACAAATGATTATTTTTAGAATTAAATACCCCGTCCCTTGTGAAGCAAGCTTCGTCGGTAAACAAAACAAATTTTTCAAAATGCCTTCTCAGATTACAACGTCGAAGGAGCCAACGACAGAACAATAGTCTTGGCTGGAAGTCGTCAGGTCCCAAAGCTTGAATTTTTTGCCTAGAGTACGGGTAAAGGCCCTGCTCATTCAGAACTTGCCAAAAACTGACATGATTCACATTTAATCTGTTCCCTATTATTCTTGTGCTCGTCGATGGCTCATCTTCAATAATGTTAAGTACAGCCTCTTCAAATCTAGAGGTTCGACGTACCCTGTTGGCGTTTCCACCAGTTGTTGGGTAGAAACAACCAGTTTCTAACAAACGCCTACAAATTTTTCTGAAGAGTTGGCTACTTGGTTGTTGACGATTCGGGTATCTTTCCCGATAAATTCTTCGAGCTTCCTGTGCATTACGCCTTGCCTCCACAAAAACCAGAAGCATGTCAAGAAGTTCAACTTTTTCATAATGATGCATGTTTACGTATAAATTATGCTAAATACAAACATACAAACGGACATACACGTGCGCTAAATTTGAAGTAACTTTTTTTGAGTACTTGTCAAATCTAATCTCTTTTTTGTTTCATTGTTTTAAGCAGCTTCTTCATTTTAAATGCTTTTTTTAGTTGATAATACTTATGTAATCAAGTAAGTGTACAAAAACTTTTTTTTTGCCAGATAGAAAAAAATGTTTCAGACAAATATTGTAATAGAAAGTTTAAGGATTTTAAAAATGTTTTATTTTCGATAATCGATGGGCTGGTTTTCAAAATATCTTGTTTAGAAATTTTTGATTGGTCTCCATGCTTAAAGTTTTTGTATTTTTTAAATATTCCTTAAAATAAGGGAGTTATGACGATTTTTCGAAAAACAAGAGAACGCCAATAACTATGAAATGGGGCTCCAAATAAAAAATTTGAGCTAAAACAAGTTGTTTGTTTTAATGAGTTCTATCTACTATTTTCGGGTGTAACGACTTAATATTAACACCCTATATATATATATATATATATATATATATATATATATATATATATATATATATATATATATATATATATATATATATATATATATCGTTGCAAAGAAAAAAAAAACTCAATTCAAAAATATGGCTTACTATGACCTCCATATGAAAAATAAAAGTTGATACCAGTAACTCGTAAATGTTCAGATATAAAACAAATTTGAGAACTTCTGCAAATTCACCATGTGGAAACCAAAAACTCGTATTATGTTATACAACGATGTTATCGGCAAAAAAAGAAAATCGCAAAATTTATATTTTAGCAATATCTAGTGACCTACCCTACTAATCAGGCAACTTTCGTCTAATTTAACCAACCGCGTATCTCTTACGGTTCTAGAGATCCTAATGCATTCGTACCTTAATATATATATATATATATATATATATATATATATATATATATATATATATATATATATATATATATATATATATATATATTGTAACGAAGTGATTCGTCACAAGCAGCAATATAACATATATATAAAACTGGACCCAATACAGAGCCTTGTGGTACACCTGCTTTGATATTTCTGGTAGTTGATAAGGTACTATTTATTTTTATTTGAAAGGTTCATAGTGAAATAAATGAGATAATGATGCAATAGATATAGTCGGGGGGCTTTAGTTCTCGAAGTTTGGTTTGTAGGCCATTGTACCAAACTTTGTCGAAGGCTTGTTGTACATCCATAAATGCTATGGCAGTAATTTCTTTATTTTCGAAGCCTTTCGTGATGATTTCCATTAGTCTCAGTAGTTGAAGGTTTGTAGAATGATTTGATCTAAATCCAAATTGAAATGGAGGACTGTTATTATATTTGTCCAAGAAAGTTATGGGTCGTGTTTTAATTACTTTCTCAACTATTTTACTGATGGATGGTAATAAGCTGATTGGTCTGTAACTAGAAACATTCATCTCAGGTTTGTTTGGTTTATGAAAAATAATTATTATGGTTTGTTTCCACTTTGATGGAAAATAGCCGACTCTCAGGCAAGTGTTTAGTATTGAGGCTAAGAAGCTAATACATGTTTTGGGTGAATTTTTAAGTACTATGTTAGTTATATGATCATTTCCGGGTGTCTTTTTGTTAATTAGTTTATTTACTAGCGGTCCGACCTGCTTCGCAGGTCTGACCCCTAGGCTCCGCGACACTAAAGAAGATAGCAGTCTCTTTGTTCCTCGCTTCCAAGTCAGTAAATTGGCGAAGAAAACACATCACTTCGTTTATCGCTTTCATGTCAGTACAATGGCGAGGAAAGCTCGTCACTTCGTTCCTCGCTTTCATGTCAGTGTCTCTTAACTTCCTATCCCCAAAACAGTTCATTTAATATCCCTAAGTTAAGTTTCTTGTAATTTCCACAAAAGCAATTGCTGATCGTAATTATTTGTGATAAAGATGGTTCATCACTACTTTTTCCAACTTTTTGAGCCTGAAATGTTACATTCAATACTTCACAAGATAGCTTTAGGGGAATTTTCAGAATAGCATTTGCCAATCGTACTGATTTATAATAAAGATGGCTCAATATTTCACTTCTAAAACATTTTACTTGGTACCCCACAGGTCGCAAATATTCATGAATTGTAAGGAAAAATAATTGCCGATCAGAATCGGTTTGCGAAAAAAATTACAACAAACACAATTATTAAATTTTCCGTGGATACTCGTATTACCAAGACCAAGTGTTTGAATTTTTACCCTTGCAATAGATTTCAAGTGACTTAAAAAATGATTATCTGGGAACTCTTAAAACATTTCATTTCATACACAAGTTAGATACCTAAAAAAAAAAAAAAATTTTAAAATTTAAATTAAACAGAAATTACATTAATATTTGATCATATAACAAATATTTTGCCAATCTGACATTTCTATTGTCTTATTGGCAATTTAAAAATACCGCCAATAATAATGTATAATAATTTGCATTCCACATTGTCGACTTTACCTAATCTAACGTCAAAGTAGAATAAAATCGTGAAATTGTAATGGAATTTTTTTCCTTTAAATTTCGCGGTTTTTAAAATTTTTATAAAATTTGATCGTGTAATACCAACCAACCAGTCTTACATTATCTTGTCAGTTACATTTCAAAGTACAATCAAAGCTAAAAAATTTAAACTTGTCTTTTCAAGATTCTCATTTGATACCAAACACTATATTTTTGTGATGTCTTTTATGTAAATAATCGACAGCCGCCATTTTTTATATTATCATTTGTCCCGTCTATTCGACATCTTTCTTTGGATACTCAAAAAGTGATTTTAAAAAAAAAATTATGAAATCAAACACAACTTAATTAATATTTGATCATGTGATAAATAATTTTGTCAATCTGATATTTCCATTGGTAATTTTAAAATATTATCAATAATAATGTACAATAATTTGCATTCTCCTTTGTCGACATATTTGACGGATTTACTTTATTATTACTAAATTTGATCGTGTAATACCAAAGTTACTTAATAGTCAAGTAAAATTAAAAAAAAGGTTGGAAACTTTTTTTTTCTCTAAATTTCATGGTTTTATTTTATTTTTATTAAATTTGATTATGTTACAAAGACTTCTCTAAATCTGACATTTCTATTATTATCTTGTCAAATTAAAAGAACCGTCAAAATAATATATAATAAATTGCACCCTACATTGTCGACAAATTTAACGCATTTACTTTATTTTTAATAAATTTGTCATGTAATAGCGACTTTTCATAGTTTAAAGTAAAAGTAGCATCAAAATGAAAATTTTTTATTTTACAACTGAAAATGTAGAAATATAAATTGATAGTCTTAAATAACTTCCAATTAATACCAAACAATTGGCGAAGCAAGCTCGTCACTACGTTCCTCGCTTCCATGTCAGTACATTGACGAAGAAAGCTCGTCACTTCGTTCCTCGCTTCCATGTCAGTGCATCGGCGAAGCAAGCTCGTCACTACGTTCCTCGCTTCCAGGTCAGTACTAGACGAATAAATCTCGTCACTTCGTTCCTCACTTTCAAGTCAGTGCATCAGCGAAGCAAGCTCGTCACTTCGTTCCTCGCTTCCATGTCAGTACATTGGCGAAGCAAGCTTGTGCCTTCGTTCCTCGCTTTTAAGTCAGTGCATCGGCGAAGCAAGCTCGTCACTATGTTCCTCGTTTCCATGTCAGTACATTGACGAAGAAAGCTCGTTACTTCGTTTCTCGCTTTCATGTTACTACTATTTGGCACTTCAGTTTAATTCTTTTCCGTGAGATATTTAATTTAATACCAAACACGTTAAGACTTAAATAATATTTATAAAAAAACAATTTACAATACAAAATACAATGAACTTATTTAAATTTCACCGCATAAAATACTTAGAAGCATCGACGTTGTCGAGCAGAGACATCTGTTTTATTTTTTGAGAAGAAAAAGAAACTATATTTGAAGTGAAAAATAAATTTTAACTTTTTTGTATTAGATAAGAAATTAACCCATTTGAATTTTACTGCCTAAAATCCTTAAATGAATCGAGGTTGACGAACAGAGACATCTGTCATACTTATTTTTAATGGAAAAAATATAGGAAAAAAATTCACATTTAAAAAATCTACAATATAGAAAACATGTTTCCTCATTTATTCTAAACACAGATAAATATACAAAACTTTTTCATTTGGTCTAGAATTAATTCAATTAATACTTACAGTTTCAAACAGATATGTCAAAAATGACAGGTTGGACACAAATTCGTGAAAAATGACAGCTACAATTTTAATTTTCTAAATTGACTTTTAATTTTTTTACATTAGAGTACACATGTTCACTCATTTATTTTAAACACAGATAAATTTACAAAACATCTTCAACTTGTCTGGAATTAATGTAATTTTTATTCAAAATTTGAAACAGATCTGTCATATATGTCAAATTGAACCAAAATTTGTGAAAAGTTACAACTATAATCAACAAAGTACACTTTCGTAGCAACCCGAGGCCCCCCTTGATGTAAAAATTTAATGTCTTCCCTATTTAATATTTCGCACATCATATGTATAAAAAATATGAATTCATAAAAAGCACGTAGTTCCTAGTGCCCTTTACATCTTAAAAAAAAGTTTCACCCGAATCCAGCGCACCGTTTAGGCTGTAGCGATGAATAATTATGGTTGTTAGATTGGCTAATCTATAGAGTGACAGTTCAGACCCACGCCGATTAGTATATAGGACTAGCAGTCCGACCTGCTTCGCAGGTCTGACCCCTAGGCTCCGCGACACTAAAGAAGATAGCAGTCTCTTTGTTCCTCGCTTCCAAGTCAGTAAATTGGCGAAGATAACACGTCACTTCGTTCCTCGCTTTCATGTCAGTACATTGGCGAGGAAAGCTCCTTACTTCGTTCCTCGCTTTCATGTCAGTGTCTCTTAACTTCCCGTCCCTAAAATAGTTCATTTAATACATCTAAGTTAAGTTTCTAAAAATTTCCACAAAAACAATTGCTGATCGTAATTATTTGTGATAAAGAAGGTTTATCACTACTTTTTGAAACGTTACATTCAATACTTCACAAGCTAGGTTTACGGGAATTTTCAGAAAAGCAATTGCCAATCGTACTGATTTATAATAAAGATGGGTCATTACTAAGTTCCTCAGTATTTCACTTCTAAACCATTTTACTAGGTACTACACAGGTCGCAAATATTCATGAATAATTGCCGATTGGAATTGGTTTGCGATAAAAATTACAACAAACACAATTAATAAATTTTCCATGGATACTCGTATTACCAAGACCAAGTGTTTTAATTTTTACCCCTGTAATCGATTCCAAGTGACTTAAAAAAATGATTATCTGCGAACTCTTAAAATATTTCATTTCATACACCACAAGTTAGATACCTAACAAAAAATTTTAAAAATTTAAATTAAACACAACTTGTCTTAATATTTGATCATATAATAAAGATTTTTACCAATCTGACATTTCTATTGTCTTCTTGGAAATTTAAAAATACAGCCAATAATAATGTATAATAATTTGTATTCCATATTGTCGACTATACCTAATCTAACTAATTTTTTTTCGATTAAATTTCGCGGTTTTTAAAATTTTTATAAAATTTGTTTGTGTAATACCAACCTTACCCAGTCTTACGTTATCTTGTCAGTTACACTTCAAAGTACAATCGAAGCGAAAAAATTTAAACTTGTCTATTCAAGATTCTCATTTGATACCAAACACTATATTTTTCTGATGTCTTTTAAGAAAACAATTGACAGCCGCCATTTTCTACATTATAATTTGTCCCGTCTATTCGACATCTTTCTTTGGATATCCAAAAAGTGATTTAAAATAAAAATTAAATCACAACTTAATTAATATTTAATCATGTGATAAAGACTTTTGTCAATCTGATATATCTATTGGTAATTTTAAAATTATATCAATAATAATGTACAATAATTTGCATTTTCCTTTGTCGACAAATTTGGCGGATTTACTTTATTATTACTAAATTTGATCGTGTAATACCAACTTTACTTAATCTAAAGTCAAGTAAAATAAAAAAAATATGGTTGGAAACTTTTTTTCCTCTAAATTTCAAAGTTTTGTTTTATTTTTATTAAATTTGATTATGTAACAAAGACTTCTCTCAATCTGACATTTTTATTATTATCTTGTCAATTTAAAAGAACCGCCAATAATAATATATAATAAATTGCCCCCTACATTGTCGACAAATTTAACGCTTGTACTACCGACTTTTCCTAGTTTAGAGTAAAAGTAGCATCAAAATAAAAATTTTTATTTTACAACTGAAAATGTAGAAAAATAAATTGATAGTCTTAAATAACTTCCAATTAATACCAAACAATTGGCGAAGCAAGCTCGTCACTACGTTCCTCGCTTCCATGTCAGTACTAGACGAAGAAAGCTCGTCACTTCGTTCCTCGCTTTCAAGTCAGTGCATCAGCGAAGCAAGCTTGTGCCTTCGTTCCTCGTTTCCATGTCAGTACATTGACGAAAAAAGCTCGTTACTTCGTTTCTCGCTTTTATGTCACTACTATTTGGCAATTCAGTTTAATTCTCTTCCGTGAGTTATTAAATTTAATACCAAACACGTTAAGACTTAAATAATATTTATAAAAAACAATTTACAATCGCCCAAAACAACTTTTTGACACTCGAGTTCAGATCTCCTCCGCGAGTTCTTTTATTTGATATTAAGCACGGTAAGAATTAAATAACATTTATACAAAACAATTTACGATCATCCAAAACAACTTTTTGACGCTTGAGTTCAAATCTACTCTGCGAGACCTTTAATTTGATACCAAACACGGTAGGTTTTAAATAATATTTATAAAAAACAATTGACAATCGTCCAAAATTACTTTTTGATACTTGATTTCAAATCTCTTCTGCGAGACCTTTAATTCAATACCAAACACGGTAGGAATTAAATAACATTTATAAAAAACAATAGACAATCGTCCACTTTATGACACTTTATTTTAAATCTCTAACGTGAAACTTTTAATTTAGTACCAAACACGGCAGGATTAGAAATAAAAACTGATGATAAAGAAAAATAATTCTGAAATTGATTATAAATATTTAAAACGAAATTTTTATATTAGATAAGTAATGAACTTATTTAAATTTTACCGCCTAAAATACTTAGAAGCATCGAGGTTGTCGAGAAGAGACATCTGTTGTATTTTTTGAGAACGAAAAGAAACCATATATGAAGTGGAAAATAATTTTCAACTTTTTTGTATTGGATAAGAAATTATCTCATTTGAATTTTACCGCCTAAAATCCTTAAATGAATCGAGGTTGAGGAACAGAGACATCTGTCATATTTATTTTGAATGGAAAAAAATATAAGAAAAAAATTCACATTTAAAAAATCTACAATATAAAAAACATGTTTCCTCATTTATTCTAAACACAGATAAATTTACAAAACATTTTCATTTGGTCTAGAATTAATTCAATTTATACTTACAGTTTCAAACAGATATGTCAAAAATGACAGGATGAACACAAATTCGTGAAAAGTGACAGCAACATTTTTAATTTTTTATATTGACTTTTAATATATTTACATTATAGTACACACGTAGAATCATTTATTTTAAACACAGATAAATTTACAAAACATCTTCAACTTGTATAGAATTAATGTAATTTTTATTCAAAATTTGAAACAGATCTGTCATATATGTCAAATTGAACAAAAATTTGTGAAAAGTTACAACTATAATCAACAAACTACACTTTCGTAGCAACCCGAGGCCCCCCTTGATGTAAAAATTTAATGTTTTTCCTATTTAATATTTCGCAGATCATGTATATGAAAAATATGAATTCATAAAAAGCACGTAGACCCTAGTGCCCTTTACATCTCAAAAAAAGTTTCACCAGAATCCAGTGCACCGTTTAGGCTGTAGCGATGAATAATTATGGTTGTTAGACCGGTCGATGAATAAAGTGACAGTTCAGACCCACGCCGATTAGTATATAGGACTAGCGGTCCGACCTGCTTCGCAGGTCTGCCCCCTAGGCTTCGCGTCGATTACAATTAAAAAAGTAGAAAAATAAATTGAGTAGTCTTAAATAACTTCCACAATTGGCGTAGAAAGCTTGTCACTACGTTCCTCGCTTCCATGTCGGTACATTGACGAAGAAAGCTCGTCACTTCGTTCCTCGCTTTCAAGTCAGTGTATCGGCGAAGCAAGCTCGTCACTACGTTCTTCGCTTCCATGTCGGTACATTGACGAAGAAAGCTCGTCACTTCGTTCCTCGCTTTCAAGTCAGTGCATCGGCGAAGCAAGCTCGTCACTTCGTTCTTCGCTTTCAAGTCAGTGCATGGGCGAATCAAGCTCGTCACTTCGTTTCTCGCGTCCATGTTACTACTATTTGACACTTTAGTTTGAATCTCCTCTGTGATATATTTAATTCAATACCAAACACGTTAGGATTTAAATAACATTTATAAAAAACAATTGACAATCGTCCAAAACAACTTTTTGACACTTGAGTTAAAATCTCCTCCGCCAGGCCTTTAATTTGATACCAAACACGGTAGGATTTAAGTAATATTTATAAAAAACAATTGACAATCGTTCAAAATAACTTTTTGGCACTTGAGTTCAAATCTCCTCCGCGAGACCTTTAATTTGAGACCAAACACGGTAGGATTTAAATAATTTTTATAAAAAAAATTGGCAATCGTCACTTTATTTTAAATCTCTAACGTGAAACTTTTAATTTAGTACCAAACACGGCAGGAATAGAAATATAAAGCAACTGATGATAAAAAAAAAATACATTTTGAAATTGATTATAAATATTTAAAACGATCTTTTTATATTAGATAAGTAATTACCTTATTTAAATTTTACCGCCTAAAATACTTAGAAGCATCAAGGTTGTCGAACAGAGAACTTCCAAAAATGCCAAATTGAACACAAATTATTGAAAAGATATAACTATAATCAACAAAATTTTCGCAGTAATAGCAACGGTGAATCAACAAACGCAACACAGTCGCACACTTGCTCTAAAAAATTTAGCCTTATTTCTTTAATATCTCGCACATCATGTGTAGGAAAAATCTGAAACATACAAAAGGCACTGCTCCAGAAAAATCTTTAAATCCCTAAAGAAGTTTCACAACAATCGAACTCGCCGTTTAAGCTGTAGCGAATAATAACTGGTTGCTAGATTGGTTAAACATAGAGAAATACTCAGCCTGATTAGTATATTGGATGTGTTTTTTAAGTTCTTGTGGGGTTATAATTGACTCAATTTTTTTGAGATCTATATCAATATTGGATATTTGTGTTGTATCTCCATCCTCATGTAAACTGAATACATTCTCGAAGTGGTCATCAAAATCATTACATTTTTCTTCATCGCTACAATATGTGTTTGTGTCTTGTTTTTTTGGCGGAATGATGGTTGTTGTTTTGAGTTTTCTTCTTGTGACTTTCCACATTTGAATGTCTCCTAGGTTAATTTCACTTAAGCAGTGTTGATATTGTTTGATGCTGTGTTCTGCTCCTCTAACTTTCTATGTACTGTATGTGTTAGTCTATTGAGTTGCGTTTTTATTGTTTTATTTGCTAGCCATAGTCTTGTAAGTTTATGTTTCTCTTTGATAAGCTCTTGAATATCATTTTTTATTGAGGGTTTAATAAAGCGTCTGTTGCTTCTTTTGATACACTTTTTTGCTGCTGCTATTATTGTGTTTGTATATTTGTCTATGGCTTCGTCTATGCTTTGTGGGGTGTTTTGAAGACAGGGTGCTTCGATAGTACTATTTATTTCTTGTTGGAATTTATTCCAGTCCATTTTTTCAGCAAAGACATGCTGGTTGGTCAGATTTAAATGTGGTTGGTTTGAGAATTGTATCAGTGTTGGGACATGATCAGAGTCTAGTTCCATTTTTACGAATTGTTTGACTATTGAGCAGAAGTTTTAGTTAGAATAATATCTAGAATGGCAGGTGTGTGATCTGAGCGGTATGGGTAATGTGTTGGTTCATTGGGGGCAAGTTCATTTGTGTATTCTTCTAAACGAGTGCCATTTGGATTAGTTTTTATGCAACCCAATTTTTTGTTTTTACAATTAAGATCACCAAGCAGTATAGCAGGATTTGATTGTTTAAATAAATTAGTGAAATCTTCTTTATAGATTCTTCTACTGGGTTTATGATATTGTTACGATAGACCCCGTACATACGATGGGGGTTGCCATTTTGTAGGGGCATGTCAATAAATGACATGGAAACTAAAATAAATAAATAAGAACAGTTGTTAATATGTAAATAAAAAAAGGATTGATTGAGAGTGTAAAAAGATATATTAAATGTATATATTCGTTATTTAATAAAATACCTTCATATCAGTTGTGTGTTTCAATATAAGGAACGTAGAATCGTAACAATTGGTGTCAGAAGTGGGATTCTTGGAAAGAAACAGTGACATACTTTATGGCTGATAGTGAAGGTGTTGTGACACGCAGAAAACTAAAAGAAATGGATATGGATAAGAAGTTTGAAGAAATGCAACTAATGATACAGCAACTGATGTTACAAGTGACAGAAAATTCCAAAGATGTCGTAGAGAAGATTGAGAAACAAACAGAAGGAATATCAAGAAATATAGATGAGAAGCTGGACAAGAAAGTCGAAGAAATTACAAAAAAAATTGAAGAAAAATTTGTGCTTTATGCTGAAGAAAATTCCAAAGTAGTGGATGAACAATTACATAAAATGAATGAAAATTTTTTAGAACAATCAGAGAAAATATGTGAAATACAATCTGAATTAAATAGATTGAAAACAACAGGAATTCCAACATCACAAGTTACATGTAAAAAACTGAAACCCCCAACATATGATGGACAGATTACTTGGGAGACTTATAAAATTCAATTTGAAATGACTGCGAATTTAAATGGATGGACCGATACAGAACGTGCTACAGGACTTGCGCTTGCGTTGAGAGGTCAAGCACTAGAAATTCTGCAAACAATTCCTTTAGCAGATAAAGAGAATTATCAAACATTGGTAAATGCGTTAGAAATAAGATATGGCAATCAACACATGAAACAAGTACATCATAGTCAATTAAAATCACGTGTACAGAAATTAAATGAAAATCTACAAGAGTACGAGGCTGATATTGAACGACTTGTTAGACTTGCATATGGCGATATTCCTTCTGAGCTATTTCAGCAATTAGCAATTCAAGCATTCATCGATGGTATTAGAGATCAAGAAATGCAGCAGACGGTGCGAATGGGTCGCCATGTCAAATGTAGTGATGCTTTGATCCATGCATTAGAATTTGAAGCCGCTAGACAGGCGGCAAGAGGCTATCCAAGGGTAAGAGAAGTTAAATATAAAGAATCAGAACTCAGCGAAGTTCTAGATGGAATTAAAACATTAGTTAAATTTTTCGAGGAAAACAAGGTGTCCCCAAGAAGTAAAAAACTCGTCTGCTGGAATTGTCAAGAGGAAGGGCATGTACGCTCAAATTGCAGGCACAAACGATTCCGAAGGGATGAGAACCAAGAACATAACCAGGGAAACCAATAAAGGTCAGCACTATGGGGCGCGTGTTGGCTGACTACAAAAATGGCCCTAAAACTTTCTCAATTTCACGTTTATGTCACGAAACAAATAATTTGATGGTGGATGGATTTATTAATAAACAACCATGTCAAATGACAATAGATACTGGGGCAAATGTTTCCATCATCAAGATAAATTGGTTGAAAGACGTTTCTATTGATCCTACTGGTGACGGTTATCAAATTCAAACTGCAACAGGAGAATGTGCTCCTGTTATGGATCTATTCTCGTGAATTTGAAAATTGGTAGAAAGGAATTTATACATCGAGTATTAGTTGCGGAAATTTTAGATGATTTTATACTTGGCATTGATTTTATGAAACATCATGGTGTAATACTTGACCTGAAAGAAAAATGTTTAAAATTCGGCAATGAAGAGATAAGTCTTCATTTACCAGATATATTACCAGCGACAAGAGTACTCAGAATAAATAGTAATATTGAAATTCCACCTTTCACTGAGAAAATTGTGATGGCTGAGATGGAAAATCCACCAACGAGTTATCAAGATGGAATCGTTGAACTCGCAAATAACAATAAATTATTGAAGAAGGGCTTGTTACTAGCTAAAACATTAATCAGAATAAATCAACTTGTGCCAGTCCGAATAGGGAACACAAACAAATTTCCCGTTTCTCTAAAAAAAGGTACAGAGGTTGCTAGCTGTGAACCTATAGTTTGGGTGGCAAGTCTCGAAAATAATCAACAGGTTGAGGAACCAATTGAAGCTCTACCTCAGGAATTGGAGAAACTCATTCTAATGGGATCTAAATATCTAACTCAAACCGAATCAATTAAGGTGCGAGAGTTAATCAAAACGAATAGATCGATATTTGCTTTGACTGATACTGACTACTTTGGCACAAATATAACTCAACACAGGATCAACACACAAGACTCAGCACCCATTAAGCAGCCGCCAAGAAGATTACCTTTAGCGAAACGAGAGGAAACTGAAAAATTACCAAAAATATGCTGGATCAGGGAATTATAGAACCATCTTTAAGTCCTTGGGCCTCTCCAGTAGTTCTTGTTGCAAAGAAAGATGGAACAACGCGCTTCTGCATAGATTATCGAAAACTAAATAATGTTACAAAGAAAGACAGCTATCCATTACCTAGGATTGACGATACATTAGATATGTTAACTGATGCTAAATGGTTTTCCACGCTCGACTTGAAAAGTGGTTACTGGCAAGTAAACATGCATCCTGACGATAAAGAGAAAACGGCTTTTACAACAGGTTCTGGACTTTGGCAATTTAATGTGATGCCTTTTGGATTGTGTAATGCACCAGCTACTTTTGAAAGACTAATGGAACTCGTTCTCAGAGGGTTGTCATTTCAAACATGTCTAATTTATTTGGATGACATTATTGTGGTAGGGAGAACATTTGAAGAACATCTGCGAAATTTGTCCGATGTCTTTCACCGTTTGAACACTGCCAATTTAAAGTTGAGTCCCAAGAAGTGTATTATATTCCAGAAAAAGGTTAAATATCTGGGTCATGTGGTATCGGATACTGGAATTTCTACCGACCCTGATAAAATTGAGGCCGTGAAAAATTGGCCAATACCAAAAAAAAAGCACGATGTTCGAAGTTTTATTGGACTTTGTACATATTACAGAAAATTTGTTAAGAATTTTGCTGATGTAGCGAAACCTCTCTATAAGCTAACAGAAGATAATACTAAATTTGAGTGGAACCACCAATGTCAACAATCTTTCAATAAGTTAAAAGAACTGCTTATAAGTACACCAATCCTCTCCTACCCAAGAACTACAGGAAAATACATTTTGGACACAGATGCTAGTAATTCAGGGATAGGAGGAATTCTTTCTCAAATTCAGGACGGTGAAGAACGTGTAATTGCATACTTCAGTAAAGTTCTGTCAAAGCCTGAGAAAAATTATTGTGTTACTAGAAGAGAACTTCTTGCAATTGTAAAGTCCGAACAGTATTTTCATAAATATCTATATGGAAAAGAGTTCTGTTTGCGAACGGATCATGCAGCTCTTCAGTGGCTTTTAAAGTTTAAGAATCCTGAAGGACAAGTGGCAAGATGGATAGAGCGACTCCAAGAATATGACTTTCAAACGGAACATCGACAAGGAAAATTACATGGAAATGCAGATGCTTTGTCCAGAAGACCATGCAATGGAAATTGTCGGCACTGTTTTCGAGCAGAGATGAAAGATAATCAGATTCCAGTGAAACGCACGACAGTGGGGATCCTGAACGAATTAGGAAAAAACAACAGGAGGATGGTGATATAGGACATATACTGGCCTGGAAGGAAAAAGGAATTCGACCGACGTGGGCAGAAATATCAGATAAAAATCCGATATTGAAAAGTTACTGGGCCCAGTGGGATTCATTAAGAATAAATGAAGGATTACTGCTACGAGAATGGGAAAATACAGCTGGTACAGCTGGTGTTGCCGAAAACTCGTGTTGCAGAAGTATTGCGAGAAGTACATGATGGTACATCTGGAGGTCATTTAGGTATCAATAAAACTTTAGCAAAAATACGGGAGAGGTTTTATTGGTTAAAATGTCGCCAAGATGTAGAAAATTGGTGCAAGAGATGTACCAAATGTGTGTCAGTCAAAGGGCCACAACGAAGAACGAGAGGGACAATGCAACAGTATAATGTTGGTAGTCCATTTGAAAGGATTGCAGTAGACGTAGTAGGCCCGTTTCCAGAAACTGAGAATGGAAACAAATTTATCTTAGTCGCCATGGATTATTTCAGTAAATGGCCAGAAGCCTACGCGATTCCAAATCAAGAAGCAGAAACTATAGCTAATGTTCTTTTAATGGGTCTCATTTGTCGGTTTGGAGTGCCTTTGGAAATTCATTCGGATCAAGGTAGAAATTTTGAAAGTAAATTATTTCAAGCTTTATGTAAATTACTTGGCATGCGAAAGACCCGTACCACACCATTACACCCACAATCTGACGGAATGGTCGAAAGATTTAATCGAACCCTCGAAAACATCTAGCCAAAGTAGTTTCTGCACATCAGCATGATTGGGACAAACATCTGCCAATATTCTTGATGGCCTACCGCTCCGCGATTCATAACACAACTGGACATACCCCATCACGAATAATTTTCGGAAGAGATATTGAATTTGGATGTTGTAGAAGACAAGAAACTACAGTGGAATACATACAAGATTTACAAAATAAATTGGGCGATATCCATGACTTGGTACGACAAAATTTAAAACTTGCGAGCGACAGAATGAAAACACGGTATGACATCCGAGCTGATAAGTCAGGCTATAATGGGGATGATTTAGTTTGGCTTTATAATCCATACAGACGGCGAGGGTTGTCTCCGAAACTTCAATCACTGTGGGAAGGGCCGTATCGTGTGATCAAACGTATAAACGATGTTGTATACCGCATACGAAAATCACATCGCGGAAAAATGAAAGTGGTACACATTGACCGTCTTACACCGTTCCATGGCCATAATGAAGATTCTGTTCGGGACGAACAGAGTTGAAGGGGGAGCAGTGTTACGATAGACCCCGTACAGAGATACGATGGGGGTTGCCATTTTGTAGGGGCATGTCAATAAATGACATGGAAACTAAAATAAATAAATAAGAACAGTTGTTAATATGTAAATAAAAAAAAGGATTGATTGAGAGTGTCAAAATATATATTAAATGTATATATTCGTTATTTAATAAAATACCTTCATATCAGTTGTGTGTTTCAATATAAGGAACGTAGAATCGTAACAATATGCTGATATGATTGTTATGTTTTGATTGTTTTGCAATTTAAGATTTATGGCTGTGGCTTCAATTGTTTGTAGTATTGGGAGTACAATTTCATGGTGTGTTAGTTGTTTCTTAATAATAATTGCGCTACCTCCTGAGGCCCAGATTGTGTCTCTATCATTTCTGAATATTTTAAATGATTCGCATGGTATTAAATGGGTTTCAGTTATGCAACGTTGTATCTTTGTATGAAGTCTATAATTGTTCGCCTTTTTGTTTTTAAACCGTCTGCATTCCAGTTCATGATAGTTAGATCTTTTATATTATTTGTGTTTGCCATTACGATTGTTGGGAAAAAATATTGGCTATGTATTGTTTAATTTTTGATATATTGGGAGTGATTATCTGTGGGAACGAGGGATTTGTGTTTGTGTTTTCTTCTTGTTGGGAGTGGTGTGTGTTGTTCTGGAGGACAGAAGAATATGTGTGCTGGGGAGTATTTTGTTCGGGATAATATTTTGTGAAGGGGATTTTATTTGTAAGAATTGTATTTGGGTTGTGTTGTTGTGTGGTTTGACGGTGGTGTTTATCGTTGATTTTTTTCTTTTATAGTTTTGTAGTAACTGCAGCCTCTATAGTTTGCTGGATGCGCTTGTCCACAGTATATACACGTGCAATTTTCTTCTTTGGTTTTTCTGCATTTTGAGTAGAGTAATTTTTGGTATGACCAAATTGTTGCCAGTAAGGATATTTTTATTTCATATTGTTTTATTTTATTTAAAGATCCTAGACCTGTTTCTTACAAACATAAAACCACAAATAAGAAAGATAAATAACAAAATAATAATTATTAATGCCACTTACTTAATAATTGACGCGATGTATGTTAATTTGACTTACTTCACAAAATAAATATTACATTTGTACTTTTTTTATCAATAAATATTATTAGAAGATTAAACTTACTTTTGTTCTTCTCAAAGTGTCATTAGATGTATTGTTATGTATTTTATAAATTCATAATCGTATATGAAATATGTAAATAATCATAAAATTTATAATTACCTTTCTCATTATTTTCTTTATATATATATTAGGAAAATTGCAATGACTAAGGGTACAATCAGTTATACCTTACAAATACATTATACATGTAGAAAAGAGCCGTAACACATGCTTATGTAATTCCTCTTTAAAAAAAAATTAAAACATTTATAACTCAAAATTAGTAAAAGTACCTACAAATAGAACATTATAATTCTCAGGTGACGACATATCAATATGGAAGAATGCAACAATATTAAATATTATATGTACGTACAAAAATGGTCTAATGAACATATGTATTCCAAGTGAATGCTTTGGAGACTATAGAGAAAACAATCTCTTTGCGTGTCATCTATCTACATCAACATTCAAACAAATAGCTTTCACGACGACAAGGCATCATTTTCAGGACTTAAATAAATATTTAACCTCAGTCAGTGAGATAGATAGTGTCTTACCTCACTGACCTCGGCAATAGATAACATCCATACACACACTTGAACATAAAAGTAATGAATATAGAAGAAACATTGAACAATGCAAACTGGCAAAAAGTTCTAAACTTCGTATTTCTAAGTAATTTAATGACTCAGTAGTAAATATACTAAAAATAAACAACTGCCAAATGAATAAAAAAGTTATGAGCCACTCACATTGTTTGTTTCAATGGTTGTAAGTTGTATTTACAATTTCGCAAAAAAATTACTTACCGAATATCCGGTAGTTTTGCTTCATATATACTTTAATTACTTTGTTGCTCCTTGTAAAAACACATTCACATTTGTAAATGTAATCTAAGAAGGGGGCAGTTGGTAGTTGAAATCCGCTGTAAGGGTGAAAGCTCACCTATAATGGAACACAAATTTATTTGGAAATATATAGCACAGGTTATCAAAATACAACACTAAGTTACAATTAATAGTATGTTCAGTGTTGCCAGGTTAAAAATATGAAAGATTCTAAAATTTTCAAAAATTTTTCAGATTTTCGAAAATCTACTTAAAAGTTCTTAGATTATTAAACTATCGCACTCGAGTGTGGCAATATTAGTAATTGTTACACAAATTTACTTAAATTTGGGAATACTTGATTTTCATCACATAATTTTAACTGTATTATGTTATTCCAAAATTCTATAGTTACAATCAAAATTTAAATCCTCCATATTATATTGTCCAAAATTTGTGGATAGTAAGATGCACAAGGAGCATTTGATGTAATTGTCTTTATATTTTCTGGATTTAACAAAGATAAATGTGTTAACGCCTGAACCAATTTATCCTTAAAAGGGAATCTTTTATAAAATTGATGCGAAAATTCAATATAGAAATCTAGACATTTTTTCTTAAAATTTTCAATCTCATCCTGTCTCATATTCAGTGCTGGATTAACCAATAGGCAATACTTGCAAATGGCTAGGGGCCCCCGACAAACAGGGGCCCCCGACAAGCAGGGGCCCCCGACAAACAGGGCCCCCGCCAAACAGGGGCACAAGTTACTGCCTGACTGTTATGTGAACAGTGCGCATGGTAAGGACTACTAGTGGTGGGTACTATCGAATAATTAGTAACTGAATTGTTCGGACTATCGAATGCTTTATTCGAATAAATTTATGCCCGGCTAGTGTTAATTCGGCACTCCTCATATTTACGTTTTGTAGTACTAGTGCGATTACTTTTCCTCCAAAATACATATCTTCTAGCTTTAAAAAAATTATGTGGATTTCTATACTGAATTCGGATCATACCTGTATTTTTAATATAATTAGGTTTCAAATAACATTCTAACAGTTTTATATGCTGTCGCCATTCTCGAATACAAAACATGAATTTTTGATGATTCGGATTGAAATTCAACATTTAATTTAGTTAAAATTGGTAGAATATAATTAAAAAATTCAAATATTACAAATTAATAGGATTATTTAATAAATTGAAAATTACTTCAACTTTCTTGTCTTACTCTTATAAATATTGGGATTGAAAAAATAAATTTAAGGCGATATGTTGCTCCAAAATTCTTGGTACTACCTCTTTTAGAGACAGCCATCTGGTTGGCCAGGTTGTAATATTGTATGAGGTTTAATGTTGACAAATTTTAGTAATTCTGCATACTCTTTCAAACGCTTAGATGACTGTAAATACGCGCACACATCTCTCACCATGGGCTCTATTTCATTTGGCGATTTACAGCATGCGTAAGAAGCTACCAGTGCCAAGGACTGACAAATGCACTTCATAATAAATAAATGTTCACAGTCTCGCTTTAATAAACTTTGTAGAGGAAGATTAGCACCCATCATCGTATTCGCTCCGTCAGCAGCAAACCCAATCATATTTTGAACATATGGAATATGAATTTCTTTGAAGAAATTGACTAGAGAAGTATACAAGCCCACAGCAGTGCCGTCATGTACGTCTATCAAATTTAATAATTGTTCAGATTCCAAGCATGTATCATCATTTTTGTTCATTCTGTAGACAACTGTCATAGTTTTATTCATTGAAATATCAGCAGATTCATCGAATATAATTAAAAACCTTTTAATTTCCATATCTTCAATGATGACTTCCAGACCATATGCACCAATACAGTTCTCTACTAATTTTGTACACTTACTTCTTTCACAAGATAATTTTTTTTTATCATTTTGTATACAATTAGTATTAGATGATCTGCTGCGTTGAAAGCTATATTATGCTCTACTATAAACGAAGCAATGCATAATTCAGCATTTTTTGTACTGTTTCAGTTTTTGCAACAACAGGCATATTTGCTACAGATACGTGGTTTTTAATAAATTTACACTTTCTGACATGTTATGTTTCATGACAGAGGTTATAGCGGTCCCGTACACATAAAGTAATTAATGTCCTGATTACTGGGTGCAATCCAGTTTCTGGATGTTTTTCCCTCCGTCCTATACTTTTGCATGTACGTCCTTTTCAATTTATGATTTGTTTTAGTTTCACCTTCGTTGTCAGTTGTGTAACTATCATCCGTATCAGACATAATTATTTCAGAAAATTTTGTAAATAAGTAAATTATGGAATATATTTATGTTTTTTACAACTCACATCGCAGAAACTACGAATCCAAATAATGCGGTCTGTCACCTGTCACTTCAAACGACTCAAATCAGTAAAAATACCAACGGACACTAATGGCTATTACCAAAACGAAATCACGAAAAATTACCACTTCAAACAAAATTACAAAAAGACAACATTTGCAAGTGAAAAACGATAATTAGCAAAATGTTACAGTATAATAAATCCTTTTCCAAAAAATTAACAGAAATCCTTGTGCCCTTAAAAAACACAAAAGTTTTAAAATCTAAGGAAATTTCCTTGCACTTGGCAACACTGAGTATATTGTAACCGACACCAAAATTTAAATCAAGTTGTATAAAGTGAGTCAAGATTTACGCAGAAAATAGTTCTAAACAAAAAAAAAAACACTTGCACGGGGAATAAAAAATATATTTCTGCGTAAATTTTGGCGTAGGTACTTTTACAATTTGATATTAATTTTGGTGTTGATATTGACAGTTTTTTTATTCATTGAAGTGAATCAATGTATTTTAAGGAAGGAATACATTTTGAGGAGAAATATAAGGTTATGTAGGCGACATGTTAGTATTGTTTTTGGGGAAAGAAGCAATGTTCTGCGTAAATCTTTGTGCTCTTCTAAACTGCAATATTGATTTCTTCCAATTAACTACAGTAAATAAAAACACCATTGACATTTTAGTTTTTGTCACTTGGGTTTAAATCTCCTCTGCAACACCATTAAGTTGATACCAAACTTGAAAATTTTAAATTATACAACATATTTATAAAAATAAAATTGACGATCGGCCAAAATAATTTTTTGACACTTGATTTCAAGTCCTGTGCGCGACTTTTATTTTGATGTTAAACAAGCTAGGATTAAAATTGCCATATTAAAAAACAATTCACGATCATTCAAAACTAATTCTTGACAGTTAAGCTTTAATTTTCAACGTAAGACCCTTTAATTTGGTATCAAAGACAGAAGGATTTTAGTTACATGTATGAAAAAATCAATTTATATACTACGTATAAGAAAATGGAAAAATACTATTTTAGAAATTTTGTAAAACGTAATTGATTATTAATATTTAAAACGATAATTATTTTAAACTTTTTTATAATCATTTATTTTGAGTTTTACAGCCCAAAATGCTTAAAAGCCACGAGGTTGATAAACGACATATATTATTTTATAGAAGGAAATTGACCATCTATGAAGTGAAAGGTAAATCTGAGAAGAATATGAAAAATTTTACGTTTAAAAAAACAATCACGAATAAACATATAATCAGAGTCGTAGAGTTGTAGGGGGCATGGGGGCACGTGCCCCCAAAGAATAATTCTGCAAGCGGCAAAAATATAACATTGCCCCCAGCAACGAAAAAAAAATTAATTTGTTGCATAAAAAAATATTTGTGATTATTTTAGTATCTCACTTTGCTTTGAGTATATGATTTAATTCAGTATTACTAATAGGAAAACAATAACAGAAATTAGAATGATATAATACAGAAAATTTTTAGAGCATGTAGTCTCTTACAGGCAGATTCATCAAAAGAATTAGCGCTAATCCTATTTTTATTATTAGTCGTAACTTCAGTTACTATCCTCAAAACATATTTATGTTAACTAAGGTTGTAGTTACGATAGGTTAACATAAAATTTGACACATTTTGTTAATTTAATTAATTTAGAAATAAAGTTACAGAGGTTGAAAAAATTGGAATTAGCGTTAATTCTTTTCATGAATCTGCCAGTTAGAGTTCAAAAATCATCATATTTGTCTAAAAATCATACAAATATGAAATCTCTTTTGGATGTCACAAATCATAATTTTCATACTGGAGTCACTCCATGAATTTTCATCGATATGAACAGCTTCAAGCAATGGTTAATATCAGGGGCGTAGGAACCGGGGGGTCAGAGGGGGCGGTTGCCCCTTCGTAAATTTGACTCAGGGGGCAAAGACTATGTTTTGACTCGCCATCCATTTGTACATTTAGTAGGATATTTGTCTATAATCTTCATCAAAGAGACCAGTCTTAAAACATTGTGAACTATATGGCAAACGCAGAAAAAAAATTATCTGCCATACTTGTATATTTTTTGTTACAAGCTATCGTAAGTGGAATAAGCAATATTTTATATAAGAAATAGATCATGATTGAAAACAAATTTTTAATGGCAAAATATGGTACGACAATATTTATACAATTAATAATTTTTTTAAATAATAGTCTAGATTAGAATTTGGTAGGCATTTGAAAAACTTCGAACAGTTAATGAAATCATTGAATTGTTCAAAATCACAAGAGTTTTAACATATTCCGTTCAAGCCTGGTTTATGAGAATGCCTAGAATTTAGAAAATTAATTAATAAAATACATCTAAAATATATTTTTAACTAACTTCTCAATGTCTTAAGTTATCTTAATAATTGATCATAATTTTTACTTTCTATTTGTGACATTCATAATTCATTGAAAATATTGAAACGATAAATTTAAAATTAAATTGAAATAACTGTCGTCATTTTTGGACATCGCAGCTTGTAAAATTGTGTTTAGGCGATTTTAGACTTTGAAAACGGAAAATTATTATTTTTAAAGCTGCATTACCTCAAAATAATCCTATTTTTGTGCAGATTCTCGCTGTGGTCATTAAATATAAATCTATAAATAGAGAATAGATTATCTTTGAAAATATAATTCCAAAAAAAAATTTGCCCCCACATAAAAAATTTTGTTCCTACGCCTCTGTTTAATACCTTCTGACATTTTTTAATTCATATATATATATATATATATATATATATATATATATATATATATATATATATGCTTATTACGGTCAATTAAATTTTATAACAAATGTAAAATATTTCTAAATTTTCAAATTAAACATAGTTTCGTTTCGTTTCGTGGTTGTTAATTAAATATCAATTTACATTTGTTATACAATATAATTGACTTATTAAGTATTATTTTTACACCTGGTGCACTCTTCGTGATTGTTGACGTATTGTTGAAGAACAGCTTCAATCCCGATATCAGATGCCGTGTTGTGATTTGTATAATTTTATTTATTGCATTTTTTATGTAACTAAATATTGATTAGTATTTGAATTATTTAAAAAAATTTTTTCTGTTTTTCTTATGGAATTTTAAGATTTGTGTCATATACAAGCTCTGCAGAACTACAATTGATACCATTTTTAATAGAAGTTCTAATTCTAAAAAGTACTATTGGCAGAAGTCACTGACAGAAAAAAGATCTCGATAAAATCAGAAGTGTTCATATTACTTACCTCGCTCCGACGTGCCCCAGTGTAATTATCAGGATGCACTGTCAGTCCTATAATTTCTTGGTTATCGTAACTGCGACAATCAAGTGTAATAATGATATTAGGAGACGTGGGTCTACATGGAATAAGTCCAAGCCAGTTCATATCAACAAAATAACTGCCTTTGGACGTAATCACAGATAAATAATTTTCATCTAAAAAAGAAATAATAAATAATATTTGGTATGTTGTCACACTAATTTGAATTAAACTTTGTGAAGTTGGAAAACATAAAGTAATAGAAGCGCAACAAACTACCAGGGCGGGATAAACACATTGAATTTTCAAAACAAAAAATGTATAGAAAATCAGTAGAATATGAGAAACAAATTAAGCCCAAATCAGAACGAAACATAAATATATATTCATAATTGAAGGAGGAATAAGGGAAACCAACTCCACAAGTAGTCCTTTTTTAACGTTTTATTAGACTGAATTTAAAACAACACCGTCATCAGGACCAGTAACTAATTACAAAAGAACAACAAATAATTTTATAATTATTTGACGATGTACAATATAAATAACATAAAAATAAATGCAGTGGGATTGGAACTGATGATTTCACGATCCACAGCCCGACCCGTTACCACGGAGCTATTTACTCCACTGCTGACAATTGCCAATTTAAATTTATTCTTTTGGTTCCCCTTCCCATAACATCTTTAGGGGCTATGATTTGACGGCTGGTAACCACTCTTCAAACTCAAAAATATATGCTGATGATGATAATTAAAATAAATACTTATAAAAACAAAAGTATAGACTGGGGATTACAAGAAATCACAACTTCATTAAGTACTTGTAGCATCTCAAACAGATCAACAAAAGACACCAATTTAATCTTTAATCAGAAGGTTACAAGTCGACTGTAAACAACAACAGCTGAAGAAAAATGATCTAAATCGTCATTGCTAATATTCAATTAATTTTTTAAGAATGGGGATAGATCAACATCTAATTGTTCGTTTAAAGAGATGGGGTTACTAGTATTAGACAGTATATAATTTTAAAATTGTGTAGAAAATCCTAAATTCTACCTTTATTGTGTATATGAAAAATTGTGAAACCATCACGTAAATCGTGTCCAGTTTCAATAACATGTTAAGAAAATCTAGGTGTGTGTTATTATATTTAATGCCTCCTTTAATCTAATATTGAAAGACCTTTCTATTTAACCCACATACGCTGCTCCACCAGAACATGTGATTTTATAAACTCTAGATTTATCTAAACGGTCGCTGGTATCAATTTTCTTACACAGTGTTTTCTTAATGCTTGTAGCAGGTATAAAAATAGATTTCAAAATTATTATCAAATTGTCTAAATATGTTTTCAATTTTATAATTAATTTTACCCATGAAAGGTAAGCTGAAAATTTTAAATAGAATTTATTTAGATTTAAAAATTCTATACGATAATTTAATATAATTCACAATGATTTTGAATTGGATAATTTTTTAAACATTTGTTAAGAGATGATAGAAATGTTAGTAACAGAAAACGTTTCTATTTACAAAAGACATTAAAATCTTTAATTCCCGCTAAATCTAGAAATTTCACTAATTTTAATTCTAATGAACCTCATAGTTTTAACCCTAGAATTTTAATTTATCAAACATAGCTTTTTTTTCATCTAAAAAATAAAACTAACTTATTTATGTTCTAAAATTTAACTACAATTACAACGTTAGTTTCGAGCAAAAAATATTAATTTTTTGTGAAATTAGATAACTTGTCAAAAACTATGGAAAATCGTAATCTAACTGATAATATTACTATTGCCACTTGAAATTATTTTTAAAACGAGGATAAAGACAATTGAATTCACAAAATTAAACCTGCAAAAACATTACTAAGAACATCAAGGTTAAAATTGAATTTTATAAAGGCAACTGTTTAACTATATTGGACAAAACCGCATATTGATAAAGGGATGAATTTTCTTCAGAACAGTGTTATCGAAGAAATTAAAAACAATCCGACACAATTGTTCAATATGAAAATAAAAACTATGCTACACAATAATAGAGAACTGATTAATATATTTCAAGGTACAACTGCGAGTAACGAATCCACAAACACCCTCACTTATTTTCTGCTCAAAATACACAAAGAAGATATGCCACTCTGACCAGTTGTTAATTTTGTGAACTGTCCTCTTATTTCTTAGCCAAATGAATCAACAAAATGCTTACCACTATTTTTGCACTCAAATCTCAATACTGTGTTAAAAGACGCAACAATGCCTGGTTTACACGAGTATAGTAATCTGGAGAGTGGAGTATCAAGTAGAGCTACTCTACCAGCCGGTCTTGTAAAAATGTAAAAAATTAAGCGAGGCGAGTGGTAGAGCGACCAGCATAGTAGCTCGCCCATTTTTTGTCTTCCCCAGTATCTTATGATGAACTCGGCTGCTTACTTGTCCGGTATAAAAAACATACGCTGTCAAAGAGGGCGAGTCGAGTGCTGGGCCGAGTTGCTGGGCACAGTTCTCTGGGTCGAGCTACTCGACTAATGTAAAATAGGTGAACACTGTGCCCGTGTAAACCAAGCAAGTAGAAAAGTTGCAAGATATTTCGACTTCACCTGATTTTATTCTAGTCTCTTTTAACGTCATATCAATAGTTGATCTTTACAAATTTTATAAGAAATGCTCTTCGAATCCAGCTGGTCAGATTAAATTTGTAGTAAATTTTTTGATTTATTTATTTTATTTTATGCTTATAGACGGACACTATTACAGAGTTAAATTCTTTTCACGATGCACTATAGCGTGTTCGAATTTGCCTGGCGATTGACATGACTTGCTAATGGGATAAGCCAGCCCTAGCCAGCGGGGTGCAAATTTGTCTGATGTTCAGGGGTGAATTATTATAATTTTTTGTTTCGATGCATCAAATCGCCGAAATTTATAAATAAGATAATTTTATACATATATACCTTCAGAAAACGACATTTAAAATTCATTAGTTCAGCAGCACTGTAACAGTGAACACAATGTCGCAAGTTGAATACGAAGATTTTGAAGAAATTACCACGGTCGCGAAGCCAACACAAAAATATTTATCAAACGACGCAAAAGAAATAGTTCTGAATGTGTTTAACTTTTTAAAAAGTGATAATTACGAAAATGCGCCAATATCAAAAACTGCTGACATGACTCAAGTGCCATATACTACATTAAGAAGAATAATAAAAGAAGGTGTACCGGTTAAAAAACAAAGCAGTGATGCTGGAAAATCGAGAATTTTGAATGATTTTCAAAAAGATGTTATTCGTCGGAAAATATATTCGCTTTACAATGAAAATATATATCCTTCACTAAGATTATTGCATCAAAAATTAAAAGATGAATGTGATATTACTTGTGCAGTTAATAGTCTTTGCAGTGTTCTCCTAAGCATGAAATTCAAGTTTTGCTGGAAAGTAGGAGATATTGTCAATGGTGGCATCAATACTTGACAGATTAAAAAAAGTTTCGTGAGGAGAAACGCTCAATTATATACCTAGATGAAACATGGTATGATACACACGACACTAAATCTAAAAGTTGGACTGATGGTAGTGAGAATTGTGTTGCAAATATTACAGTTTCACGGGGTAAACGGATAATTATTCTTCACGCGGGGAGTGAGCAAGGATGGGTGAATGGTGCTGAATTATTGTCGGGTCAGAACATGGGAAACGCTTGTCTGGATTACCATGATAATATCACGTCTAATATTTTAAGGAGAGGTTTGGCGGTCAATTATTACCAAATATTCCAGCAAATAGTGTAATAGTTATGAATAACGCTAGTTACCATTCCAGGCAATTAATTAAAATACCCACTAAATCTAGTAATAAAACAGAAATTAAAGAATATTTGATATATTTTTTGAAGAATCGTACAGTAAAGTGAATTATTGGAAGTAGCACAAACAAAACTTGTTAAAAGATTTACGTGTGCGATACAATGGCACAAAAATTTGGTCATACTGTATTAAGACTGCCTCGGTATTACTGTATATTAAATCCTATAGAACTAATTTGGGGACAATTAAAAAAAGTATTAGACGAAAAAATGTTACACCAACCGTGTGCGCTAACGTTGTGGAATTAATTAAAAGTGAAATAAATAATATTAGTGACTTAAATTGGGCTAGTAGTGTTCGGCATGTGATAGACATAGAAAACAGTTACTTAAATTTCAATAATATTATTGATGAATTTATTATAAATGTTGGACAGTCAAGTGACGACACTGATGATGATATTATTATCGATTAATCACCTAAGTAAAACAACATAGACTTTATCAATATATGTTTATATTTACTGAACGACAATGACAATACTGTATTCATATTTAATTTTATTAAAATTTTTGATATTGTGATATTACTTGTGTCTGTTTGTGTAAAACTCATTTGATAATATTATCCAGTACAACCCTGTAAAGTAGACCCTCATAAATTTCTTTAATCCTCTTATGGAATACTTGCTGAGAAATACTAACTCCTCCATGTAACTTATATATATATATATATATATATATATATATATATATATATATATATATATATATATAATAAAGAAAAAATTCCTAAAAGTAAAGGTAGTTATCGCCGGAGATAGAGATGACATAAATTACATGACACGTAAACTAAAAGAAGAGTACGAAAGCTGGGGATTGGAAATAAACATAGAAAAAACTAGGTATTTAACCATTGGAACTGAAGGCAAAGATCTTGAATTAGAGCAAAATGTGGTAATAAAAAAATGTTCCCGCATTAAATATCTTGGCGTTGTGATCACCGATAAGGGAAATAATGAAGAAGAAATAAAAAAAAGAATAGTTCAAGGGAAAAAGGCAATTCAAAAGTTAAATTCCATATTGTGGAGCAAGGACATCACAAAAGAAACAAAAAAGCGTATGCAAAAAAGTATAGTAGAAGGAATAGCATTATACGGTTCGGAAATATGGGAGTTAACAGAAAAGAATAAAAGGAAATTAGAAGCTCTGAGAAGAAGCTGCAGAATATCGCGCTTAGAAAAGTCCCGAATATTAAAATTAAAGAAATGATGAATACAGAAGATGAAAACATCATCCACAAAATAGAGACTAGAATACTGAAATGGTTCTGTCATGTAAAAAGGATGGACGATTCAAGATGGCCCTACAAAATGGAAACATGTGTACCGACTGAAAGAAGAAAAAGGGGAAGACCTAGAAAAACATGGAGATGTGGAGTTAACGAAGCCATGGAAAGGAGAGGCTTAGATGGAGAAGAGGTCCACAATAGAGAAAGATGGCGCGAAGGATGCGAGAAACGGCTGTAAGCTGTAATCAACTCGCTATATACATACATACATACATACATACATACATATATATATATATATATATATATATATATATATATATATATATATATATATATATATATATATATATATAAAGGTTCAAAGCTGGTATTCTGATCTGGATAAGAGTTATAATTTTTTAACCATAGATACTTAGCAAACTTGCGCTGTAGCTTTTCTAATTTCGCTATATGAATTTCAAAAGATGGAAACCATATAATTATACAGTAATCCATTTTAGATTGGATAAAAGCATAGTATAGCGTTTTTAAGACGAAGAAATTTAAAAAGTACCTACTGTTTCTGATAATGAATTCGAGCATTTTGTTTGCCGATTTTATTAGTTCATCTAAATGGGACGTGAAAGCTAAAAATGGGTCAAAATAAACATCTAAATCTTTAATAGTGTAGAACGAGATAATATATCTGAACATATTATATAATTGTAGCAAATTGGAATCTTTTGTCGTGTAGATGTCATAACTTGGCATTTACTGATATTGAGGGTAAGTTTATTTTTGCCACACCACTCAGAAATATTATCGATATTATTCTGTAGATTGTTACAATCTCTCACACTCTTTATCTCTGTAAAGATTTTAACATCATCAGGGAAAAGTAATATGTTGCAGGTTATATTATCAACAATATCGTTAATGACTAATAGAAATAAAAGTGGGCCTAGATTTGAACCTGTGGCACACCTGATTTGACTGTATAGTAAGCAGAACGGTGGCCATTATATGTTACATATAATTGTCGGTTAAATAAATAAGAGGGGAAAAACTTTATTTAGTTATCACGGAAGCCAAAGTAATAAAGTTTACTCAATATAATCGAGTGGTCTAGCTTTGGAAAAGTCAGTATATATGACGTCGACTTGGCCCTTCTTATCCAAAATTTCTGAGACGAATTGGGTAAAAATGCATAGATTGGTGGTAGTAGATCTATTGGGCATAAAAGCAAGTTGGTGAGATGTCAAATACTGTTTTACACCGAAAAGATTTTTTTATAAATAATAATTTCGAACAATTTAGCAAAATTACATAAAATTGAAATTGGTCTATAATTTTCGATATTAAAAGGATCACCAGATTTTAATACTGGGACAACCTTTGTATACTTTCAGGTATCAGGAAATTAACTAGTAGAAACTGAAAGATTAAATATGAACACTAACGGAACAGTGAAAGCTACAACACAATCTTTTAATAAATAACTAGGTATTTGATCATTTCTAGCAGTTTAGGAGTTTGTGACGGGCGTCTTGCAAATCATTTTCAGTAACAGCAAGATACAAATTGTGAGACATACTTAGGCTATTTAACGATGCAAACAGATGTGGTAAAGAAGTAGATGAATCCATATAAACACTTTTAAAATAAGTGCGGAAAAAATATAATATTGAGTGCGGTGTATCAGCAAATAAATTGTTAAATTTCATATTACCTGGAATTCTCGAATAACCTCTTTTATTCTGTACAAATGTACATTTAGGATTTTTTAAAGAGAATTTTCGATTTCAGAGATATAATTGGTATACAATTGCCTAATTGTGTTTTTTACAGACAACTAATTTGTTTATATTTTTCTAGAAAATAAATTGAATTTGTTTTCTTATATTTTTTATAATATTTAGATTTAATATTAATATTTTTAATTACATCATCTGAGAACCATGGTAGATATCTTTTCTTTTTACAATTATATAGTGGAACATACAGATCGAGAACGGAATACAATAACTTGTAAAATTTGTTACATGCATCATTAACATTAATACATTCAGTAACAGCTGTCCAGTCACAATTCAACAGTGCTTCGTATAGTAAACGGAAATTAGCTTTTCTAAAATTATAATTTTTTATCAAATTGTTTGAGCTGAAGTTCTTACGAATATTACATTTAATAGTTACATCAATGGATAATGGTGGGTGGTGCACGTCCACCTTGACTATAGGTATGTCTATTTGAGAAACTGTAACTCGTAGATTTGTGAAGACGAGATCTAATAATTTATTGTTACAATTTAATATGGTATTACATAACTGTAAGTCATTGAACGCCTCAAAGTTAATTAAATGATCACGTAAGATGTCATTATATTGATGTGAGATATAATTTGGAATGTTAAAGTCACCCATTATTAACACATTTTGTTCATTAACACAAAATTGTTCAAGATACGTTGTAAGATTCTCTAAATCTGGGAGGCTTGGTGTCTCAGGTATGTAACAAATAAATACTACAAGTGAGATATTCACAAATTGACATCTGCAAGCTATCATATCAAATGTAATTAGCATATTTTGTAGTACAGATAAATCAATTTGCTCAATTTCAAAAAAACTTTTGAACGCTAACAGCACGCCGCCACCGCGAGAGACATTCATTGAGTGAAATCCCTATCTTTCCGGAGCACAGTGTAGGAGTTAAGGGGAAAAAGTTCTGAATTCTCTACATCAGGATGCAACCACGTTTCGGTTAAACCAACAATATCAAATTCAACTTCAGAGATATTAGCAAAAAAGTCAGAAATTTTATTTTTGATACTACGCACGTTTTGATAATAAAACCTAGTAGGATACTTTACTTCTGGTTTGAGTGTTGTCTAAAAAATCACTTCCTTGAGAGGTACGTTTACGGGGAACCAGAATTATTTCACCAGTATACCAGCAGGCCATAAATTTGGAGTAAGGAAAGATGCGAATTCTTCATGCGGAACCCGTAGTTTGAAGGAAGCGTAATCGCCATCGGGATCAATTTTTTCGCACTCGTATTTTTCAGATTTGCCCTGGGAGTGAAGATAATCCACTACGTCCTTGGATGTCGCATCCTTGCTGGCAACACGGCTTATGTGAATGTAAGCGTATCTCGGTGCACCCGTCAATCTACATTCGGTACTGCTCTGTGCGTTCCCAAAGGTACGTTGATTCGCGCGCGAAACACCGGACTTTTGAACATTACCAGCTGATTTTGATGTTCCAGCTTGTTCAGTTAAGTTGCCTGAGCTCATTGAAGAGGTCAATGAACTTTTGACTGTGGATGGTATATGTTGCTTGTTTTTACCTCCCGCCTACCTCTAGGTAAGGGAGGTATTGTTTTTGGTCAGAAAATTGGGTAGTGAGTTTTCAATGAATAAGCACGTTTTAGGGTCCCTACAATACGATTTTACTATTTTCGCGATGATGTCTGTATGTATGTATGTATGTATGTATGTATGTATGTATGTATGTATGTGTGTGTGTGTGTGTGTGTGTAGTCTGTGGCAATTTTTTCGTCTCGCATAACTCAAATACTATAATACCAAAAAATACAATTTTTTGAATTATTGCTTCTTATATTTAAATGAAGAGCTGATTAGATTTTGGATAAAATTGGTCGACCGGAAGTAGCAGTTTACTTGAAGCCCTTAACAGTTTTTCGTGAAAAACACGGTTAAATTTCCTTTTTCAACAATTTATGTTATTTTGAAAGTTGAAGAATATTTAATTCTATATTTGTTTTGATTACACTAATTTTAATAATTTTCATTAGATTTAGAGATAATAAAATAAAAAGAAATTAGATTTCACAAATCTTGCATTCCTAGTACACCATGGAAAATTTTCAATTTTTTTACGAAATGTGACACATGTCATTGTGATTGTGAAGCTGTTTTCTTAGTGAAATATATGTCAAAAAAATTAAATAAATATACGAAAGAAAATTAAAATTCTCAAATATAAATAGAAAATAAACAAATAAGAAGGTATGTTTCCGTATCATCAAATACTATTTTGTACCGTTTAAGAGTAGTATTGGGCGGGAGGTTATGTGCTGGCCACATCAGATTTTTTAAGGCCATATTTTTACTTACAGTACTGACTTTATTATCCGATATATTAGATATATCTTTAATCACTTCATTATACTTCGGTTTAGAAGTATTTGCTTCCACAATAGATTTATAAATTGATAGTTCACTTTTAAGTGTCTTTATTTCGGTTTTAAGATCCTCAATAATTCAATCAAATTGATTTTTAAAATCACTGAGAACACCCTCGATGGCACTTTTGACTTTGGCTGATATATCTTCAGTGGAATCAGTATCACTAGTTTTTTTTAGGCATTTTAACGCAGAGCACAATAAACCCGTCTTCACAGAACGACAGACAGACAAAATGTTTAAAAAAAGACGCAGTTATTGACATAAACAAACCAGAATATAGACAATGCTTTGAACTTTGCAAAAATTTACTGACGAACGAACCATTACTCCAGTACCCTGATTTCGATAAAGAATTTAACTTGACATGTGACGCAAGTAACGTAGCGATAGGTGCCGTCTTATCACAAGGCAGCCTTGGCAATGACCTGCCTGTAGCATACGCGAGCAGAACACTCAACGAGACTTAGACAAATTATTCAACAATAGAAAAAGAACTTTTAGCCCTCGCTTTGGCTACTCAATACTTCAGACCATACATTTTCGGACGAAAATTCAAAATATACACGGGCCATAGACCATTACAGTGGCTAACGTCACTAAAACAAATAAAACCAAAAATTAATTCGTTGGCGCCTTAAACTCGAAGAGTACGACTACAAAATAGTCTATAAGAAAGGCAAACTAAACACCAATGCCGATGCACTTAGTCTTATTCCACAAAAAGGCGAAAACAAAATCCCAAATGCACCCAAATTTTTAGATAACGATACACCCTTAGCCATATATGAAGATTACTTAAATAATAAAAATCAAAATTTTAACAGTAGTAAAATAATAGAAGTAACAGGCGATTTATTTAATGCACCACTCGACTCCAGCTTAGCTCACTGCGTTAGCAGAGACTTAGAAATGTCGCGCGGTATCGCGAGACAGTTCCGCGAAAAATTCAACAACCTTGATAAATTAAAAATGCAAGACCCGCAACTTCATAACATAGTTTTCTTGAAACAAAAGAATAGGTATCTGATTTACCTTGTATCAAAAGAGCAACATTACGACACACCTACAAAACAGGACATATTTTATACGATACTTAATTTGAGAAAATTTTGTATAAATTATAATATTAAAAATCTAAGTATTCCTAAAATTGCATGTGGATTAGACAGTCAAAATTGGATCGAAATTAAATTTATGTTAGAATATATTTGTAATGAAACAGATATTTTAATAACAGTTTTTATAAAACCTGATGAAATTGAATTAAATGTAAAAAAAATTATAATTTAAAAGGTTTTCAAAATTATATGGACGACTTTTATAAAGACTTAGGAAGCGAAACACAACCAAAAAATATTCAAGATGACACTTAATCCCTAGTGGTTGAGGTAGGTGATGAACTCCCCGACAATCTTGACGACGATGCATCAAGCGATAGCGACGTCACAGTACATTCAAGTAAAGAAAGCCCAGTTATTGGCATCCCAATCATTGAATGCCCCGTTAATAATGGAAAGAATCAGATAATTGTTTCTGAAATAGAATATAGCCCTAAACCCGTAAAAATACTTAAACTATTTAATAATACAAAACAACGATTTTTGGTTGACTTTTCAAAAAATAAATATGAACAAGAAATGATAGCTTTCATCAAAGAATATAGTTCCAAAAATTAAATATTATATTTATTTTGAACATGAATTTTACGAAAAATTCAGCTTAGCATTTCAAAAATATTTTAAGGACTCTGAAATAAAATTAATTAAATGTACAAAATACTTGACAGACGTAACAGAAGAAGACGAAATTATTCGAATTATTACTAATTATCATGAGAGTAAAACTAATCATCGCGGCATTGACGATACAGAAATACGAATTAAACAAAACTATTATTATATGTGACATTTACCAAATTACAAAATATGATAGAAAACCTTTGAAATTGAAATTAAATATTACCCCAACAGCAACAAAATCATTCCAAATTTTACACGTCGATAGTATAACCTTAGAACATGCAAATTTTTTAACAATCATTGATTCATTTTCAAAATATGCTCAGGCATATAAACTAAATTTAGGACAAGGAATTGAAGTCGCTAATAATTTAATTAAGTTTTTCTCCCATCATGGTATCCCCGAACAAATTATTTCTGACAACGGACTCGAATTTAAAAATTCGGTTGTGAAAGAACTGTTATAGAACTTCACAAAATCCATGTACATTTCATCAGCTCTCAACACCCTGAGTCCAACGGCATAATAGATAGAGTCCATTCCACCCTCATAGAGCATATACGGTTATTCAATAATCAAAAAGAATATAAAAATGAACATGTAGAAGTAAAAAATTAACTATGCATTATTAGCTTACAATAATACAACTCATTCAACGACAAAATTGAAGCCATCAGAAATTACATCTGGCCATTTGGACACGAAATCTCCATTTAATATCGATTTGGAAACACAACTCTTTAACAATTAGATTGAGACCCATAAAAATAAAACCAAATTTCCACCTACCTAGTATTCCTAACAAATTATTTGTCAAAAAATCGGCAGAAATAACAAAAAACAAAAAATAAATATAAAGAAGAGAAATTGACACAAATTAACAAAAAACTTAAAATAGGGAAAATAAAACCCATGGCAATACCGCAGAAAAAAATTCACCTCTCAAATATTAAACGCCCCAAGAAAAATACTTATAACTTTACATCACTTCCAGGTTGCTCGCATGGGGACAAGCAACAAGCAACAATAATAACAGACATGACAGAAAACCTTGGCAACCTTCCCATCAATCTCGGTCCTGCTAAATTAGAAAAAACTACCCACACCTTCATACATTATTATGATCTCAGCCCTCTCCTCGATCAATATGAAAATCTTAACACGCAATATAAAAATTTGAGATCTACTATCTCCAATAACACTCAATACCTTTACGAACTAGATAATTATAATAAAATCTTAGAATTTATTCGAACTAACATTAATACAAAAATTAATAATATTGGGTTACACTACATAGAACACAGAGTAAAACGAGGACTTATAGACGGATTAGGGACAATATTTAAAGCTATTACCGGCAATTTAGATGCAAATGATGGCAAGAGATATGATAAACTTTTAGCACATATACAAATGAATGAGCATAATCTTGAAAATCAACTTAAGCAACAATACTTATAGATCACGAAATTATTAAAAATTTTAATAATACAGTATCACATATCCAACATAATGAAGAAATATTAAAAACAAAAATATTACAACTGTTCGACATCATAAATAACAATCATATTCAAGATATCCTTTTCGCAAAAAATATTTACGATCAATTGATTATTTTATACAATTCCATATTAAATGTATTACAAGATGTTGAAAACTCAGCCACCTTCTGTAAACTGAGAACACTACACCCAATCATAATTCACCCAGCAGAATTATTAGCTGAATTAAAAAGAATCTTCCATCATTACCATGCACAATTACCTTTCAAACCTAGACCAGAACTATATTAGACTTTGAATCACTTTTAAAGGCTAATTGCAAAATTAAGCCTACTCGAATAATATATTTTATTTCAATTCCAATTAATTTTAAAAAGAATTTTGAACTTTATTATTTCGATCCCATAACTACAAAATACGATTCGCAGTTTGTAACAATTATACCAAATGCTAAATATTTCCTTAAATCCCAAGATGAAATAATCCCTCTGAGCGACATGTGTTTGCAATCAAAAATATTTCAATGTCCAAACAAATACTATGTCCACTTCGCGTCAACATGCGAAGAAAAATTACTATTAAAACATAGTGTACATCACTGCCATTACACAAAAATCAACTTATTCAAGAATCACGTGGAAGTTATCCCAGAAATTAACAAATATTTAGTAGTCTTCCCCAAAGAGGAACAAATAACCTTGAAATGTTTAGAAGAAATAAACGTTAAACGTTTAATTGGTATCCATTTGATAGATAATGAAGATAACTGTGAAATAACATTCCGATATCAGAAATTAATTTTTTTAAATAAAGAAGTTGGAAAACTACTACTCTTACCTAAATTAAACTTCCTTTATAATAAAAGGCTTAATTCCGGATCTATAGATTCATCTGCTTATGAACCATTTGTACGCAGATCTAGAGCCTATACGGTTTGACGGATTCGAGTGAAACCTTCAAAAGCACTTAAAAATCCTTTGGGAGCACGTGCTTTTCATGAATTTACATTTTTATTGCACATGATGTGCGAGATATTAAATAAATAAGGCGGGAATTTTTAAATCTAGTATGGGTGTGAAGCTTTTGTTGAATCAAACCCGTAGTTACCACTGTGAAATTTTTGTTGATTTCAATTGAATTGACAGTTCACTTTGAACAACTTGTCATTTTTGACAGTTTAGATTGAAGTTTTTATTATACATTACTTTAATTGTAGACAAGGTAGATAAATTTGGTAAATTTATTTGTGTTTAGAATAACTGAGCAAACATGTTCAGTATTTTGCAAATTTTTTAAATGTGAGTTTTTTTATTTACGTATTTATTACATTTCACATTCTACAGCAAATATGATTTCTTTTTCCATCTCAAAAAAATAAATATAACAGATGCCCTTGTTCGACAACTTCGTTGCATATAAGCATTTTAGGCAGTAAAATTTAAATAATTTAATTACTTATCTAATATTAAATGGTTAAAAATTATTTTGAAAATAGTTTTGAATATTTTTAATCAATTTCGGAATTTTGTTTTTCATCTAAAATTGTCAAAAAGTAATTTTGAACGATCGTCAATTGTTTTTTATAAATGTTAGGTATTTAAACTCTATCGTGTTTGGTATCAAATTATAGGTTTCACGGAGTAGATTTCAACTCAAGTGTCAGAAATTTATTTTGGACGATCTTCTTTGTTTTTCATAAATACTATTTAAATCCTACCCTGTTTGGTATCAAATTAAAGGTCTCATGGATGAGATTTACACTCTAAGGGCAAAAAGTACTAACATGGAAGCGAGGAACGAAGTGACGAGCTTGCTTCGCCGATGTACTGACATGGATGCGAGGAAGTAAGTGACGAGCATTCTTCGCCAATGTACTAACATGGAAGTGTGGAACGAAGAGACTAACTCAAGTTATTTTTCTGTATTTTTAGTTGTAATCTTCTTAAGTGTCGCGGAGTCTAGGGGTTAGACATGCGAAGCATGTCGAACCGCTAGTTAAGATCTAAAACCACAAATTTACAAATTTCTCCGTAAATATGAATCCTTTAAAATTGAATGATATATCCTTTAACCCAATCATTCCCTTGCAAGAAGAATCAAACAACATACACATCCCCAGCATATGGACGATGATACTCTACCTGTCTGCACTGCTAATCGCCAACTGGTTCCTAGTAAAATACATCAGATCCAAATCAGCTAAAGGATAATCGAAGACAAGCCCACTTCGCTACACCAAGGACGAAGAAGATGTACAAATACATCTACCAGGAGGGGCTCTTTTCTGAGGATGGAGGAGTTACATGGCCGACACACCAGAAGAAGTGCTGAATAGACTATTTTATGGAACGTGACTTTATATTAGTGGAATATTATAAATAGTAGTGTATGTTGAATTTGTAGTCAGTTAGATTTACATGATGTCTGTAATCACTCCTTGTAATAAAGAAATAATTCATTTTTAAAAACCGGTTTCGTTGGACTAAAAAGTTAAGTTATATATATATATATATATATATATATATATATATATATATATATATATATATATATATATATATATATATGCAAACCGCTCTTCCAACGACAAAATCATAAACAAGAAGGGTAGAGATTTAATTAATATAATTGAAGAAAAGAGTCTATTCGTTTTAAATGAAAGATCCAACAGCGATACACCAGCAAAATTTACAAAAAAAGTACAATAGATTTGGTATGGACTGATTTATTAGCTATACAATTAATAGTAGATTTTCTTGTCATAGAAGAGATAGTAATTTCAGATCATATGATATGTTCTTTGCATATTAAAAATTTATAAATAAATAAATAAATATATCATCACGCCTTTTACCCATTGTGGGTGTGGCACTCTGCTTACGCAGATCTCGGTAAGTGATATATTTTTGTTTATGAAGTGCGGTTACCAGCCGTCAAATCATAACCCCCAAAGATGTTAGTGGAGGGGGAACCACAGGGGTAAATTTAAATTGGCAACTGTCAGCTGTGGGATTCGAACTGAGGATCTCACGATCCACAGTCCGACGCGTTACCACGGAGCTATTTACCCCATTAAAAATTTATTCTGTATTGAAAACCAGCAACAGAATAAAACAAACATAACTATCTGTAAAACAATTTGGGATATACATAAATCAGAAATCTACACAGAAACACTAGAGAAGCAATACATAGAAACCTCACTAGACGGAAATAACACTATCGAAGAAAATTACTTTTATTTAAAAATAAAATAGAAGATACGTGCAATAAACTAGAATTACGAAGAACCATACAGCTTAGAAATAATATTAAAAGAAATTCATGGTACAACGAACTACGTCAAAACAAAAATGTAGAAGATTATTACAGAACTGTAAAAAGAACAAGTTCAACGCGGAATCCCTTCTTCATTATCAAGAGGCAAAGAAGGAACACAAACATATCATAAATGAACAAAAAATAAATACAAATCAGAAGTAAAATACAAACTTGAATTAGTAAAGGACCAAACGGATTTCTGGAAAACCATAAAAGCTTTAAATACAAAAAATATTCCACAGAGCCCTATAAAATTGGAAGAATGGACTCAATATTTTAAGGATTGGTATGGCACGAAAATTATAATTGAAGAAAAAAATTTTGGTACCTGTCACCCTTACCTGGATTTAGCAATCACAATGCAAGAACTAAATTTTGCGCTGCAACATTTAAAATCAAGAAAAAGCCCAGGAATTGATGGAATCATAAATGAACAATTGAAAAATTTACCAAATAACTGGAAAATCTTTTTAAACCGCTTATTAAACCAATTTCTGGAGAATGAAGATCTTCCAAAAAATCTAAAAACGGTTAAACTTTATTTGCTACATAAAAAAGGAGACCTGTTGAATAAAGATAACTATCGTGGTATTGCTCTCAGGAATACAATTACCAAACTTTTCACTTTTATTTTAAATAATAGAGTGCAGACTTGGGCAGAAAGCTACAATATTCTACCAGAATCTCAAGCTGGCTTTCGAAAGAAAAGATCATGTGCAGACAACTTGTTTGTACTTAATACTATAGTAGAGACATCCTTTTTGACAAACAATAAAAATTTATATACGATCTTTGTGGACTTTCGTAAAGCCTTCGATACAGTTATTCATGACATATTATGGTACAAACTTAACACCTTAGGAGTTAGTGGAAAAATAATTAGGCTTATGAAAAACATATACGATGTTGCATTTCTCCAAATAAACATAAACAATGAAGCTTCGGAAAAAATCCAAATTACGAAAGGTGTATTGCAGGGAGAATGCACTAGTCGGCTTTTCTTTGCACTCTTCATTTCTGACATTGAGAATTTTTTTAAAGAAAGAAACTTACAAGGCTACTTTATCACTCCATCGGTAAATATTTTAATGCTTCAATATGCAGACGACATCGTACTATTTGCTAACTCTCCTATAGACGTACAACGAAAACTCTCTGCTTTAGGCGATTACTGCAATAATTTGAAACTAGAAATCAATGCGGATAAAACAAAAATTCTTCATTTCCATAAAGGAAGACCGCCTAAAAGGAATTTGAAATATGTTTACCAAGAAAAAGGAATTCACTTTGCAAATTCTTATACATATCTAGGCATAAAATATAAAGCATCCGGCTCTTTTAATGAAAATACCATGGATGTGGTCAGTAAAGCAAATAGGGCAACAGGGGTCATAAAGCATACATTAATCAAAGCACAAACTTACTCTTGGACCACAGTCTTGAAATTATATTCTTCAGTTGTCATACCTATAATGTTATATGGTGCAGAGATTTGGGGCTGTTTTCAAAACGAGGAGATTGAAAAAGGTCAAAGTCAATTTTTCAAAACTATGTTCTCCTGGCAAAAGACTACTCCAAATTATTTACTGAGGCGAGAAACGAGGCAACCTAATCTTCAAGTTCTAATTTTCAAGAAAATACTTTGCTGGTGGTATAAAGTATTGTTGATGTCCGAGAATAGATACGTTAGAATATGTTACAACAAACTTTTCCAAATAAATCAAAGCTCTAATATTTCAAATGAAATTCAAACCAAATTTAACTGGGTAAGAAACTTAGAGCGGATGCTAAAAATATTAAATTTCCAATGGGTGTGAGAAAATCAGAATTTCATCCAGCTTTCAGAAGAAATTGACAATATATTAACAGCTTTAAATGAACTTTTATGCAATATTCACAGAGAACGTATAAAAATTTCTTCTCGCAATTCTCACTCCAAACTGTATAACACTAACTTCCATTACTTGTCACTTGACATCCCGTTTAATATCCTGAAAATATCCTGTCAACTCCGTACTGCCAACCTTGAATTACTTTACATATATCAACATGGAACCTGTCATAAATTTGATCGCAATGAAATCTGCAATATTTGTAACCTTTTTGAGCCGAATGACATATTTCATTTCCTTTTCCGTTGTCCCATACTCACATCTCTTAGAACAAACTTCATAAACAAGTACATCAGCCCAGCAGACCCAAAATTGGAGCAACTCCTGGGGGACCTCACCAAGGAGAAGATGTTTGATATTGCCAACTATATTAGAAACGCCCCCAAAATTCGAGCATTTGCACTTAATCTATGAAACGTATATTCCTGTACATGTTTATTTAATACAATATTAAGTATTCACATGTTAAATTTAAACTTTTAAACATTATTTATCAATTATTAATTATTCTGTGCAATGTTACTTATTATTATTATTATTATTATTATTATATATATATATATATATATATATATATATATATATATATATATACCGGGTGGTCCATCGGTCTGTATTTTTTATTTTATGCGATTATTATAAATATTACTGAAATTTTCTTCAGACAAAGTTTATTTTACATTCAAATGCCCATGTATCTGCAGTATACGTTTTTCTACCGGGTGTTCCATTTTCACGCAATCGTATGCAATTTAGTATTTTTAAATGGAACACCCCATATATTTTTGCCTCAAGATCAAGATGCCAACCTTCCAGGGGAAGCTTCTCTCTAAGGAGGGAGGAGTTATATCGTCGTCACATGGCACTTCCCGCTGAGTTAGCGGATCTCACGGTGTAATAAGACACCCTTAGTAATAAGAATGTTGTAGTGATAGAGTTATGTTTTGTTTTTAGTAAGTTTAGTCTTAATCTGTAGTCTGAACGTGTAACATCTGAATTAGAAGGTTTTAGTCAAATAAAATCTTTTTAAAAACACATCGACGATTTGTAACAAATTAATTGGCGCAGTCGGTAGGATTGCAGATTCGATATTAGCGAATATAATATCGGTTCGTAAAACGATTTAATCGCAATCGAACAAAAGTTACCATCGCGTGTGTTAATAAGTCGTGACTTGGTGCAGCATCAGCTGAGCGCATATCAGCAAGCTCGAGAGCATATCGAGCACTAGCAGCCCAAAAATCACGCAACCCGAGGAACCAGCACCGCCAACCGTTGAGCGCACATCAACGAGTTCGAGCACAGCAACTCCAGGAATCGACATCGCACTGTGAGTACACTTCATGTCATTCAGAGGTTCCCAATCTAGCGATTCAAATAGTTCAGGTGCAGATTCTGACTCACAATTTGAAGAAACAATTTCAAAATTAATAGAACAAATTACACTCAATTCAAGTAATATTGAAAACCCTATTATCAATTTAAATTCAACTACAATGGCTGTACCAGTGTTGAAAAAAGAGTATCATGACATGGTACCAGAATTCCATGGTGAGAGAGAACTTCTCTCAAGATTCATTGAAATAAGTGAAAAATTAGTAGTTAAATTTTATAATAGAATAGATGTAAATGATTTTCAAAATGAATTTTTAATGTCTAGCATTCTCGCCAAAATTAAAGGAGAAGCCGCTATTAATATTGCGTCCTGCACATTAAAAACCTGGGACGATTTAAAAAACGCGTTATTAAATTCATATCAAGATAAACGCGATATGTACACACTTAACATAGAATTGACAGAGCTTAGACAAAATTATAATGAAACAGTTTTCGAATTTTACCATAGAATACAACATATACTAAATTTGTTAATATCTTATATTAAAACACACAAAGAACAAGGAGAGAGCGAAACATTGTGTTCATATTTCTGTGAATATGCTCTTAGGATTTTATTACGTGGTTTAAAAGAGCCAATAGGACAACTCATGCGCGCAAAGAACCCCCATTCATTGAATGAAGCTTTAAATATGTTAGCAAACGATTTCCAATTCGAAACATATAAAAATGTTAAATCTAGCCAAAATAATTTAAAAATTGTTCCCAAAACAACAAATGCCACAAACATAAGTGCAAATAAACCAGTAAACCCGCCTAGAATAATTCATAACCCACAGTTCGTACAAAATAGATATCCTTTTAAAAATTATCAACAACAACCACAACCTTCCTTTGGAAATAGATCCATAACTACGAACACTCGTCCAGGACCGTCTCAAAACTTTTCAAGACAACCAAATCAAAATTTTATAGCTGAGGAACTATTTAATATTGAAGATATTCCTCAAAATGAATCACTCGAAAATTTTAACATACAAAACAATTATAACGACAATTCAGAACCGATTGTTGAGTATCCAACAGAAAATAACGATTTATACTTTTCCCAACATCAAGACGAAAACCATTTTTTATGCGAAACAGCCTCGGAAGTAAATCTTACCCCTCCATATATTTAATGAATTTTACAAACACTAAAAGCGATCTTCCCTATATTATTTTCCCTGAAAACAATTTAAAAGTATTAATAGACACGGGAAGTACTAAATCATTTGTTAAGCCTATAATAGCAAATAAATATTTTCAAAATTCCATCTTTAAAAATTCTTTTCAAATAACAACTGCACACGGCAGCTCATTTCAAAATTTTAGTACACTCATACCAGTGTCATCAATTTTTAAACTATCAAATAAATTACAAAATTTGAAATATCATATTTTTGACTTCCATCAAAATTTTGACATTTTAATTGGAATGGATAATTTAAAAAATCTAAACGCTATCATAGATTTATGTAAAGATGAAATAATAACACCCGAAGCAAAAACCCCCATTAAATACTATTCAGTTGAAAAACAAAGTTCTCTTAATAATTCCACAAGTTCGAAAATTTTCATCGAACCAAATTCAGAAAAAATTATAAAAGTTAAAGTAAACCTAGAATCTGGACCTGTACTCATTCCTGAGATTCGTACCGAACACCTTATCATCCCGGAATGTCTTACATCAGCAAATAATTATTACGCTCTGTGTACAGTAGTAAATAATTGTGAACAAAAAATGACTTTAAACTTAAATGGACCATTACCTGTAGAATCCTTAAATAATTATGAATTTAATAATATTCCAAAAAATAATTCAATTAACACTCAAAATATTCAAATAGAAAATTTTAAAAATGAAACTTTTCAAAATTTTGAATTAAATGTAAATGAAGTCTGCTGCAGACACTCGTAGCGAGCGGACGTACCGAGCGCGTAAAGTGACTAAACAGATTAGATAATAAACAGACAATTCATAATTAATAAATTGTATTATCCAACCCTAGAAATTTACAAATAACACCTTGCGTAACAACTCAGTGATACAAAACAGTGTCAAATCATGCCAGAAAACAGTGATGGGCAAGTTCTCAACATAGAAAGTTTACTAGAAAATCTTCAAAGTGAATTAGCAAAAATGAAAAAAGAAAACGAAGAACTCAAGCAAATCATTGCAGAGATGCAGTCAAAAAAAAGAGTAAACCCGGTTAATCAAAATAAAGAAGTAGTGAATATAGCCAGTGAAACAGCATGGATATTACCAAAAAACAAAAAGAGAAGAATAGAAAACCAACTAGAAGAAAGAGAAAATAATTCAACACCGAAAGAAAAACAAACTACGACTAAGAAACAAAATCCACCGCCGATAGTAGTAAGTAACCTTCTAGATTACTCAGTTGTAAACCAACATTTACAAAAAACGATTTGCAACTATAAAACCAATATTCTGAACAACAGCCAGCTGAAAGTAAATGTAGAAACAGATAAAGAATACAGAGAGCTAACTAAATTACTAAACAATTCTAAAATAGAATGGCATACCTACGAGGATAAGCAAACTAGACCCATTAGGGTAATGGTTAGAAACTTGCACCCAACGTGCAATACGGAAGAAATAAAAGAAGAGCTACAGAAAATGAATCTAAAAATCATAGATGTAACAAACAAAATTAAGAAAACTAAAGTAAATGGAGTAGATGTAATCACTCCACTTCCGCTATTTATGCTTACATTCCAAAACACAGAAGATATTAAAAAAATACATGAGATACAATATTTGTGTCACATGAAAGTCAAAATAGAAGCATTAAAAGGAAATAATCTGATACCGCAATGCAAACGATGCCAACGTTACGGACACACCCAGAGATATTTTCAACGCCAACCTGCTTGCGTTAAATGTGCAGGTAACCACCTCACAGCTGAATGCAGCACACCCAAGACCACAAAACCTAAATGCTTCAACTGCGCCGAAGAGCATCCTGCCAACTACCGAGGATGTATGGTAGCCAAAGAACTTCAAAAGAGACGAGACAACATAACCAAAACTAATAAAACAAATAACCAACCAAGAACATTCCAATCCAGGAAAGTCAGCGAAGAAATATCATACCTACAGGCAACGCAAGATGAACAAAATCCGCCAAAGCAAAACAACGACCAGCAGCTAATAATGCAAATGATGCAACAAATAATGAACACATTAAATAAACTAACCGAAAGAATAGATAAACTAGAAGCCAGTAGCACTGGCACCTTCTCCAAAAAGAAAATTAATGGATAGGACAGAGTTACGTATTGCAACATGGAATGCCAATGGTATTCTAAATAAAAAACAAGAACTAGAAGTATTCCTGAACACACAAAACATCGACTTATGTCTGATATCAGAAACTCATATGACAAATGAATCTTACCTTCGAGTACGAGGATACAAAATCTACCACACAATTCATCCAGAAAACCAAGCAAAAGGTGGAAGTGCCATAATAATAAAAGAAACTTTAAGTCATCACGAAGGAAACCATCTACAAAGAGAAGAAATACAGCTAACTGTAATCGTAGTAAATTCAACTAAACAAAAACTAACCATCGGAGCACTCTATTGTCCACCAAGGCACAACCTTAAAAAAGAAAATTATAATAATTTCCTCTTACACTTGAATGATAGATTCATAGTGGGAGGAGACTTCAACTCCAAACACGTGGACTGGGGATCTAGGTTGACAACAACTAAAGGAAGAGAACTCAGAGAAGCAATCCGAGAAAGAGGATGCAACTACCACTCAACCGGAAAACCGACATACTGGCCTACGGACCCAAACAAGACACCAGACTTGCTAGACTTCTTCATAGCAAGAAAAGTCTCTGCAAATTTCATTGACATGGAGGAAAACTTTGACTTAGACTCAGATCACTCAGCAGTAATACTTACTCTGAGTGAAAGGATTATTAAGAAAAAAGCCAGACCAACTCTAACAAATGTAACAACAGACTGGGCGAGCTTTAAAATGGAGGTAGAAAATAATGTCAAGTTAAATACCCAAATTAAAACGAAGCAACAACTTGAAATAGAAACTGAAAAATTTATCTGCATACTACAAAACGCGGCATGGAACAATACAAAAGATATTACCCATAGAACAACAGGTAATAACTATCCAATAGAAATAAAAGAGTTAGTTAAAGAAAAAAGAAAAGCTCGAAGAAGATGGCAGCAAACAAGGAATCCTGCTGACAAAACTATCTTAAACAACAAAACTCAACAACTCAAAAGAGAAATAAGAAGGCTAAAAGAAGAATCGATCCAGGACTATCTGCAAAATCTAACAGCAGATGCAAAAACTGAATACTCGCTGTGGAAAGCAACGAAAAAGATAAAAAAACCAATCACACATATTCCTCCCATAAGAAGAGAGGATGGAAGCTGGGCTAGAAGCAACAAGCAAAAAGCAGATACCTTCGCTAAACATCTGAAAGAAACATTTCAGCCTAATGAGATAGAATCTGAAATAATAATAGAAGAATTCATAAACCAAGAAAAAGAAGAAATTCCGTTTGTCACCCCCAAAGAAGTTGCTAATGAAATAAAAACCAATCTGAAATCAAAAAAATCTCCTGGTTTTGATCTGATTACAGGAGAAATAATGAAACAGCTATCAAGGAAAGGAATAGTCATGCTAACATATCTTATAAATGGAGCATTCAGATTAAAGCATGTCCCAAGCGCCTGGAAGGTAGCTGAAGTCATAATGTTGCCAAAGCCAGGTAAACCACCTAATGACGTCAAATCATATAGACCTATATCTCTGCTACCTATAATATCAAAACTATTTGAGAAATTTCTCCTCAAGAGACTGAAACCAATAATAGAAAGAAAAGGACTAATTCCCAACTACCAATTCGGTTTCAGGAGAAAGCACTCAACTATCGACCAAGTCCACCGCATCACTGATATTATAGAAAAAGCACTAGAAGACAGAAAAATATGCTCGGCCATTTTTCTAGACGTGGCACAAGCATTTGACAAGGTCTGGCATGAAGGCTTAATTTACAAATTAAATAAACTACTGCCGAAACAGTACACAGACCTACTAAAATCGTATATCTCAGATAGACTGTTTCGTATAAAACAAGAAGACGAATATTCTGATTTAAAAGACATAACAGCTGGCGTACCGCAAGGCAGCGTCCTTGGGCCTATCTTATATTTACTATATACATGTGACATACCACGGCTAGAAGAAGTAACAATAGCTACTTTTGCTGATGACACCGCATTGCTAGCCGTAAGTTCAGATATTCAAGAAAGCACCAATAAACTCCAACAAGCAAGCAACAGTATCTGCAGATGGATGAAGAACTGGAAAATCAAGATAAATGAACTAAAATCAACACATATTAACTTCACAAACAAAAACATAGATCCCTTGCCAATAAGATTAAATGAAAACACTATCCCGCATGTAAACAATACAAAATATCTTGGCATGACCATGGAGGTGAAACTAAAATGGAAAGAACACATAAAAAATAAGAGAACCGAACTAGACATCAGATACAGAAAGCTGTACTGGCTCTTGGGAAGGAAGTCTCAACTGCCACTACGCAATAAAATTTTAATATACAACCAGATTCTGAAACCAGTCTGGGTCTATGGTATACAGCTGTGGAGTTGTGCCAGAGATATTGAAATCAAGCGAATTCAGACTTTCCAAAACAAAGTGCTGCGGAACATGGTCAATGGCCCGTGGTACGTGCGTAATAGCGACTTACACCGAGATCTTGGAATTCCACATGTAGCAAGCGAAATAAAAAGATTCGCAAACAAGCATGAATCTCGACTGCACCAACACACGAACGTGGAAGTAATCCAAATCCTCAACAATGAAAACCCAACAAGGAGGCTCAAGAGGAAGAAGCCATACGAGTTGGTGATGTGACAGATTGGACTATTGGACACCATTGAGTGAACACTAGATCTAAGTACTTAGAATAAGATTAATTAGAAAAAAATTAATGGTTGGTCTGAAAAGACCAGTTTTAATATAACATAACGTTGTAATATTGTAACGTTTATGAAATAATAAAAAAAATGTAAATGAAACTAATAATACCGATGGTGACGCATTCTTTAAATACATGGAAGATTTTAACGAACAATTCCTAAATGATAACAAACCCACTGACAACGAGTCACTCGTCGTGGAGTTAGGTGACAAAATTGATAACACTGACGCACCACAACAAGACGATAACGATAGCGATATAACCGTGCATTCAAATTAAGAAAACCCAATAGTCGGAATTCCAATTATAGAATGTCCCGTGAATTTCGGTAAAAATCAAATTATTTTATCATCCGTTAAACATAGTTCATGTAGCCCAAAAATTATAAAATTATTCGATAATAAACAGAGAATACTCGTACAATTCTCTGAATCAAATTTAGAATCAGAAATAATAAAATTTATTAAAGAATTTATAGGCCCAAAAGTTAAATATAATTTATACTTTGAAAATGATTTTTACGAAAAATTTAGTACAGTCCTTCAGACTTATTTTAAAAACTCTAGCTTGAATTTGATCAAATGCACAGAAAAATTAGTAGACATATTTGACGAAGATGAGATTATTCAGACAATTAAAAACTATCATGAAAGCAAAACCAACCACAGAGGACTAGATGAAACATTAGCACAAATTAAACGAAAATATTATTGGCCAAGACAACGTAAGTCAATAAATAACTGCGAGATATGCCAATTAACAAAGTATGACCGACAACCACTTAAATTAAAATTTAATCATACGCCCACTGCAACAAAACCATTTGAAATACTACATGTCGATAGTATCACATTAGAGCATGCTAAATTTTTTACCATCGTTGACTCATTTCGAAATATGCTCAAGCATACAAAATAAACTCTTCTCAAGGTATTGAAATAGTAAACAATTTAATTAAATTCTTCACACATCATGGTATTCCCGAAAAAATTATCTCAGATAACGGTCTCGAATTCAAAAACTCTCTTGTCAAAGAATTACTTGAATTACATAAAATTAAAATTCATTTTATAAGTTCGCAACATCCAGAATCTAATGGAATCATCGAAAGGTTTCATTCTACGCTAATTGAACACATTAGGCTATTAAATAATCAAAAAGAGTACAATAATGAAGCAATAGAGACAAAAGTTAATTATGCGTTATTAGCGTATCATAATAGTATTCACTCAGTGACTAAACTAAAACCGTTTGAAATAATTTCTGGCCATTTAGATACAAAATGTCCATTTAATATAGAAATAGAAAATCAGCTTGTAAACAATTATATTGCTAATCATAAAAATAAAGTTAAATTATTGTATCAAAAGGTAAACGAAAAATTATTAGAAAACAAAGAGAAAGCCATAAATAAACAAAACGAGAACCGCGAATAATTGCCTGACATCCCAAAACGCGTCTTTGTAAAAAATAGGCAGAAACAACAAAAAACGCGAGTTAAATATAAAGCAGAAAAAATTACTAAATTGCATTCAAAATTAAAGACAGCACAAATCGAACCCAGACATGGCAATACTACTGCCAATATCCACCTTTCTAATATTAAAAGACCCAGAAAGAATACTTATGAATTTCAAAATATTGCAGGTTGTTCTGGATCTGCAAAGGATCAGAAATAAGAAACATTACAGAAAACAAAGAAATATTGCCCATTATCTTAGGAGCGGCAAAACTTGAACGAACAAAACCCACATTTATTCACTATTACGATTTGGACTCTGTAGTCAACGAGTACGAAACCCTAAACAACCAGTATAAACGCCTTAAATCAGGAATAATTAATAATGATTATACAAAATTTGTAAAAGAATTTGAGAATAATGATAAAATTTTAGAATATGTTCGCACAAATATACAAGAAAAATTAGATCACATAAAGTTATATTCAAAAATAAAAACGAAGCGAGGTTTAATTGATGGTTTGGGATCAATATTTAAACAAATTAACGGAAACTTGGATGCCGAAGATGGAAAAAGATATAATGAAATCCTAAGACATTTGGAACAGAACCAGTATAACATACAAATTCAGTTAAAATTATCATATTCTGTCAGCCACCGAATAATCATAAATTTTATTAATACCGTTTAGAACATTTCAATAAACAAATAAATCAAAATTTGGGCATAAACGTAATTTTTATTATAAATGACTTATATACACAGATAACTATCCTTTCGGAAGTTGTTTTGAATATTTTGCAAGACATAGAAACTTCTATTATATTTTGTAAAATGGGAATCATGCATCCTTCTATTATGAAACTAAACCAGTTCTTACAAGAACTATATGGAATATCAGTACCTATCGATTTTGAAAAGAATTGTGAGGTTTACCGATTACAATCGATCCCAACTAAATATGAGTCAGAATATGTAACCATTATACCTGATGTTCAGTACCTTTTAAAAATCTGAAGATATTGAAATTATACCTCTGAGTGGCAAGTGTACCAAAAGTGCCAACTACCAATGCCCAAATGAATATCATCCCGATCACAACCCATCATGTGAAGTGCGCCGACAGTGTTAGTATAAAAAATTTGTTAGGCGTTTATCCAATAAAAGAAAATAATTGTGTTATTCAATTTCAACAAAAGACATTGACTTATCTTGATAAAACAGAAGGGACACCATTCATATTACCGAAAATAACTTCTAAACTTTTAGACCATAAAGTTTCAAATGTAACAATAGATTTACGAAACTTAAAATTTCAAGATATCCCTTTGAACCCATTAATTATTACAAAACCTGATAAGGAACTAGTGTTTGGACTATTATTTTATATTGTGGATTCACCATTGTAATTATCTATTTTTTATTATATTTTATAAAATTAAAATGGTTAAACCAAAGATATTTTACCCAAGGACAAGGACCTCAAGATCAAGATGCCAACCTTCCAGGGGAAGCTTCTCTCTAAGGAGGGAGGAGTTATATCGTCGTCACACGGCACTTCCCGCTGAGTTAGCGGATCTCACGATGTCATAGGACACCCTTAGTAATAAGAATGTTGTAGTGATAGAGTTATGTTTTGTTAGTTAGTAAGTTTAGTCTTAATCTGTAGTCTGAACGTGTAACATCTGAATTAGAAGGTTTTAGTCAAATAAAATCTTTTTAAAAACACATCGACGATTTGTAACAAATTAATATATATATATATATATATATATATATATATATATATATATATATATATAATGTTTCGTTTCGCGACTGCAATTAATTATAAAATCTTTCACCAAAAATTAAAAATGCAGTACAACATGATGCCCTTAAACTAACTTACAGAAATTGTACAACAATTGGTGGAATTTTTACTAGACTTATACGAGGGCAGTTTGATAAGTCAGTGACTTTTCGAATTTCCCGTGTAGTAACTTTAATGGTAACACTGCTCCCGTCAACTAACATCTAGTAATAGACTAACGTCAAAATTTGAGTAAGCTGCGTCGTTGCGTTTTTGTTTGTCAGCCATTAAAAGCAGTCTACCTCGTGAATTTTAACGAAAATGGAAGAAAGTAAATTTCGTGTGCTGATTAATCATTAATTTTTGCGTAAAAAAATCATCACCGAAACCAAGGAAAAGCTCAATAAATATTATGGGGACTCTGCACCATCAATTTCAATGGTTAAGAAGTGATTTACTAAGTTCCGTTGTGGTCGTACCAGTACAAATGACGCCGAACGTTTAGGTCGCCCAAAAGAGGTCGTCATGTCAGATATTGTCGATAAAATTCATGAAATGAAATTGAACGATAGGATTATGAAACTGCGTGAGGTGGCTGAGGCTGTGGGCATTTCAACTGAGCGGGTACATCAAATTTTACATGAATATTTGGACATGAAGAAGCTATCGGCGCGATGGCTGCCGCAATTGCTCACATTCGAGCACAAGCGCAACCAACTTCACCATGGCAAAAATTTATAAATTAGGCTATAAACTGCTACTTCATCTAGAATATTCTCCAGATTTAGCCCTCTGTGAGTATTTTCTTTTAATAAACTTGAAGAAATGGCTGGGTGAAAGGAGATTTGGGTCTAATGAAGAGGTCATCACTGAAACAAACGCCTATTTTGAGGGTCTTGAGAAAACCTTTTATTTGGAAGGAATTAAAAAATTGGAAAAACGGTAGACTAAATGTATTGAGCTAAAATGGGACTATGTAGAGAAATAAAACGCTTTTTCGCTGAAATTTTTTTTTTTTTATTCGAAAAGTCACGGACTTATCAAACTGCCCTCGTATCTCATAAAAGTGATGCCCGGCTTAAACCTAACTCTAGTGCTTTGGCTGAAAATTTTAATAATAAAAACCATAGAATAAATTATACGGATGTCAAAATATTAGATATTGAACGAAATTTGTCAAAAAGGTCATTTCTTGAGATGGTTCATATTTACAACATTAGCAATACGATGAATAAAAGGACTGATTTAGATGGTCTGAGCAATATATACTGTTATTTATTAAAAATGTCTATTATTAAAAACTGTAATGCTCAAAATAATTCATGAGTTCCAAGGTGACTTTGATAAGTGACGTTTGGCACAGAAGTTAATCAAGGTATTTTGATAGAAATCACTATTAATAATTTTACCTTTAATCATCCAGTAAACCTAATCCTGTAACCCTTCATATGTGTATGGGGAAAACCTATCCCGTTTCATGCCCCAGCAAGGCTCCTACCCTAAATCCACATAACCTAATTTTTATCACCAACTCTGGTTTCAAAATAGAAAATATACATTGTTTAAACAAATCCCACAAACGCCATCTACCAGCGAATAGCGTTAACGCTATCACAGACACCCACCTATTTCGGTGAGGTGAGCGGTGGGCAAACGCGAAAAATGAAATAACCGCTCGGCCAACAGTAGAACAAAATACAAATAAAATTACTTCTGACTACAGGGGTAATTAAACAATAAAAATGGAATCAAAGCTACCAGCACCACAAACAAACAACACAGATAAAGTAACTTATGCAAACCTACTCAAAAATAAGAACCAAAATTACCCCAAAAAAGATCAGGCAATTGTAATGAACGCAGTCAATGAATTACAGATCGTAGATTATATTGTAGCTATAGGAAAACTAGTTGGCGGGAAAAACATACACTCAGCATCCAAAATCTCAAATAACCGAATCTGTATATTTCTTACCAGCAAAGACATAGTAGACATTATTATGACAAACCACCCTACAATTGAAATTCAACAAAACACCATAATAATACGTAGACTAATAACGCCAGCGCACAGAATTGTGATATCAAACGTATGTCCATCTGTGCCGAACCACGTAATAGAAAATACACTAGCAAACTTAAAAATAAAAACCGTATCACCAATAAATACGTTAAGAATAGGAATACAAGACGAGGATTTTAGTCACATACTAAGCTTTAGACGACAGGTTTTCATCTCACCAGACAGCCCACCCTTACCTGACAGCGTAATGATCACCCATGAGGACACATCCTACCGAATTTATTTCAGCGGCGATATTATAAAATGTTTCAAATGCAATGAACAAGGACATCCGGCATCAAAATGCCCAACGACCGAAGAAATAGGCACGTCGACAACCCCAGTAAACAAACCGGAAAATATCGCCACTGGAAGTAAACGGACAACTTCAGACAGACAGGACGAAAACAATACAATAGAAGACAACACAAATAATCCAGGATGCTCATCAACGAACAACAGACAACCAAAAAGAACTGACTCAGTAGAAAACATATCCCAAACGAAGAAAAAAGCAAAGAAACTACCACGACATGAAAGCCCCAGTCAGATTCCACCATTGGAGGAAGTATTGGCACCCCTAGAAACAGAAATAGAAGAAAACCCAGATAAATACGAACTGACATACAACCAACTAAAATCATTCCTAGAAAATGTGCAAGGAACCAATGACCAACTGTCCGTAGCAAGAGAATACACAAACAATGTAAATAGCCTAATGAAGATGTTAAGTAACATATATCCACTTTTGACAAACAGAGCAATAAAGAATAGAATAACAAGACTACAAACTAAAATAAAGGTACAAATATTAGACGAAAACCATGAACAAAACAAAAACAATTTAGATTAAATTAAAATCACCTACATTATTAACCAGCCTTAAAACAATATCATACATTTATAATTAAATAAATAAATAACAATAAACATAATAACAAAGATAAAAACATGATAATACAATGGAATTGTAATGGTTACTACAACCACTTACCAGAACTCCAAATAGTAACATCGCAAATGAACCCGGATTTAATATGTCTACAAGAAATCCATCTTAAACATAAACAAAAAATTAACTTAAGAGGATACGATAGCTTTTGTAAAAACCGAATTGACAGACAACATGCCAGCGGAGGAGTCGCAATCCTTATCAAGAATACACACCACGCAGAAGACATAAACATCAATTCCGACCTAGAAGTAAAAGCCATACGTATATACTATCCAGAAACAATTACTATATGCAACATATACATACCACCAAATATCACCATAAGTAAAGATAAAATAGAAAACATAATAAAACAACTGCCTGTACCATATATAATCACAGGAGACTTTAATGCCCATAACTACGCATGGGGCTCACAAAAGATCGATGCAAAGGGCAAAATTATAGAAACCGCACTAGAAAACGAAATAATGCTCAACGATGGAACACCAACGCACTTCTGTAGCGGAACAGGCACATTCTCAAGTATAGATTTAACCTTCTGCCACCCCAAAATTGCTCCTAACCTATCCTGGAATGTCCTACCCACTTTACATGGAAGCGACCATTTTCCAATCCAAATCCAACATGCAAAACTGACGCCCACACAACCTACACCAACAAACAATAAATGGAAAATAGAAACAGCTGATTGGGAATTATATAAAACATACACCAAAGACGGATACGATAACATAAACAACACCAGTAATACGAACAACCTAGTCGATAATTTTACCAGGAAAATCATAACGGCAGCCGAAATATCAATTGGATACAAGAAACAGGCAAAGAGAAAAACGACTACACCCTGGTGGAACGACGAATGTAAAACAGCCATAAAGGAACAAAAACGAGCATTATTTACGTACAAAAATAATAAAACAAATGAAAATCTTATCAATTTCAAGCGCTGCAGAGCTATAGCAAGAAAGAAAATCAAAACAAGTAAGAAACAGGCATGGCAAACATACGTAAAATCCATAAACGAAAATACACCAATCAACGAAGTATGGAACAAAATAAAAAATATTAGAGGCACCAAATATTTAAGTCAAACATCTACCATTATAAAAGGACAAGAAATCATAAATAACCCTGTACATATAGCCAACGAGATAGCGCAAACGTTTGAAAGAAATTCCTCAAACGAAAATTATTCCACGACATTTAAGCAAAACAAGAAAGAAATGGAGAAGCAAACACTAATCATACAAGATAATAATGAAACTATAAATGAAATATTTAATGAAAATGAACTCTCCTCAGCGATCAATGAATTAAAAACTAACTCAAGCCCGGGGCCCGACAACATAACTGCGGTACTAATAAAAGAACTACCTCCAGAAGCGAAGGCACATCTTCTCAACATATACAACCACATATGGACAAGCAAAACATTTCCAGACCAATGGAGGACAGTGAACATCATCCCAATTTTAAAACAAGGTAAAAACAAAACAGACGCCACAAGCTACAGACCTATTGCACTGTCAAACATATTATCCAAAATCTTTGAAAAAATGGTGAACAGACGTTTAATGTGGCATCTAGAAAACGAAAAGTTAATAATTGAAGAACAAAGTGGATTTAGACACAAACGCTCGGTACAAGACCAACTAATATCACTCACATGCGAAGTCGAAACAGCAAAACACTATAAACAACACCTAATAGCTATACTTTTCGACTTGGAAAAAGCGTTTGACACTACATGGCGTTACCACATAATAAAAACACTACAAGAATATGGACTAAATGGAAACGTACTCCACTACGTACAAAACTTTCTAACAAAGAGAAAATTTCGGGTCAAAACGAATGGAGTGCTATCTGAAGAAAAAAATCAACAAAATGGAATACCACAGGGATCCATAATTAGCCCCACGCTATTCTTAATAGCAATTAACAATATAAAAAAATACATAACCGAAAACGTAAAATTCTCCCTATTTGCTGACGATCTAATAATATACAGTAGAGGCAAAAATATAAAAACAATAGAAAATCAACTCAGCGCAACACTCCGGAATCTAGAAGAATGGGCAAATAATACCGGATTCACATTTAATACAACAAAAACTAAAACAATTCATTTCTGTACTATGACCCGACCATACCCAAAACCATATCTTACGCTCAACAATGAGCGAATTCCTAATGTAGACCATGTAAAATTCCTAGGAATATATTTCGACAAGAAACTAACATGGAAAAAACATTTAACAGAACTAAAAACAGACTGCCAACGTAGAATAAATCTGCTGAAAACTCTATGCCACCAAGAATGGGGAGCAGACAAATCAACACTGCTAAAGATATACAGAAACTTAATAAGACCAAAACTAGACTATGGATGTTTTTTATATGCGAATAGCAAAAAATATCTGCTGAAACAAATAGATGCAATTCACCATACAGCGCTACGACTAGCTATTGGAGCCTACAGGACAAGTCCTGTTAGCAGTATCATATGCGAAGCCAACGAACAACCACTAGAATACCGCAGGCAACAACTAACCGCAAGATACATAATAAAACTAGCTAACAGTCCGACTAACCCCACATTCGCTACAATTTACACCAAAACCAGAGAAACAACAACCTTAAAAAACATTATCCCCTTCCATAAGTACATTCAAACTGTATTTAATAACCAAACGAATCTCCTCCCGAAAATAGAACCCACACCTAAACCCAACAGTCCACCTTGGAAAATAAAGCTCCCAAACATTAACCTCGAACTCACCAAGTACAAGAAAAGCGAAACCAACACTCAAATCATAAAAAATAACTTTGAAGAACTACGAAACTTGAAATACGAAAACCACTATTTCATTTACACGGATGGATCAAAAATAAAAAACAAAGTTGGATCTGCATATGTAACAAAATACAACAAGGAAAGCTTTCACCTACCGAACATCGCAAGTATATATACTGCAGAAATATTTAGCATAATGAAAGCAATAGAACACATAACGAATACGAAAGAATACCTAAACTATGTAATTTGTACAGACTCACTCAGTGCACTACAATCTTTTAAACTCACTTTTAGACCATCTCCCACGATCCAAAATATCCTTGAATCCATCAGCAACTTAAAAGATCTAAACATAAACATTACCTTCCTATGGGTTCCATCACACACGGGTATCCTGGGCAACGACGTGGCCGACAAAGAAGCTAGATCTGCCTTAGAAAAGGAACAGAACATCACCTTCATCACCACCGACGACCTCATTAAACACCATAAAGGTACCCTAATATCCAAATGGAATGAAGAATGGAAAAATATTACTAACAATAAACTACGACTAATAAAAGAAACCACCCAACCATGGCCATCCCCTGAAAAGAGAAGACAACAAGTCATCATCACACGCCTGAGAATTGGACACACGCCACTCACACACGGATACATCCTTCAGAGGACAGACCCACCTAAATGTGAAAAGTGTAACACGAACATTACAGTACAACACCTTTTAATAGACTGTGAAATGTACAACACACAAAGACAACAACATAATATACCCAACACACTCCAAGAAGCTCTCGGTAACAACACACAACACACAAATAACATACTAAACTACCTAAACCAAATAAACCATACAAACAAAATATAATCTAACAAAACACAAACCTAGAAATAAATCATGAAGTAATGAAATAGCAAAATTTATGTAACTATGTAACATACAACACTGTACCGGAGCCCAAATAACCAATGAGGTTGAAAGGCTCCTAAAATTATATCAATAAAAAAAAAAAAAATAATAATAATTCATAATTATTTTAATTATTATTTTCTTTTTTACGGTTTTCTTCTTTTTGTTATAAATTCATATTACTAAAAAATTTTCTAGTTGCTCTAGCATTTATATTTTAGATATTTAAATCAAGTTTTCCAAAAAATATTATTTATATTATTTGTCAATTTTTAATTTATTTTGACATTTTATTAAAATACTTATTTTAATTATTTTGAGTACATTTTATGTTTAATTTAGTGTTCAATTATTTATATTATTATTGACCATTGGAAAAATTTCTATAGATAGTCTCAACTAAATGTAAGTTTACTTCACAAATTTTGTAAAAAAAAATTATATTTTTATAATTTAAAATAAGTTTTTATTTAGCCCACAATTAACTGCCTTCCCACGACACTCTAATTTATATATATATATATATATATATATATATATATATATATATATATATATATATATATATATATATATATATATATATATATATATATATATATATATATGTATAACTTAAAGTTTTATTTATAGTCGCTGTGTTTTTAAAAACTTTTATTTTGTTACTAACAAAAGTACAATTTAAATTCAGATGTTTTCCGTTCAACTAAGACTGAATACAATATAACATAAAAAATTCTAAGACAACTACAATCTTATCTAATTATTCTAAAAGGGGTGTCATGTTGCACCGTGGGGCAGTGCTGACGTTGCGGTTCCCATCTTCTGGAGCGATGTAACTCCTCCCTCCTTAGAACAAAGCTCCCCCGGGAAGTTGAGATTCTTCTGGTTCGGCTTGGTGGTTCTGTTGATTTCGTTTAACCAATTTTGCAGTTAAACGTTTACATGAAACATAAATAATTGTTATAACTATTCCAAAGTATAATAATAATGTCCAAATGTTAAGTGAATAATATCTCGTTAAGTTATGTTTAATTATTGTAGGAGTGTGGATTGGAATATCTTCAAGTTTAATTTTCTTTAATTTAATGGTTATGTTTGATATTTTATTTTCACTAAGTTTGAAATTTAGTTATGGTAATATTAAAGGTGTTCCAGATGTCTTCTCCAAATAATTTAATGTTTTTTGTTTAAATATAATCGCACACTTATTTCCCTTTATTAAGTATACACCCACTAATGTTTTAATGTTTGTGTTATCCGGGCACTGGACCGTGATTCTTTCTTCTTCTGGAAATATTCCCAAGTATTGGTTAATTTCGGGAATAATTTCGATGTGGTTTTTATTGGTTTCTAATTTTGTGAAATGGCATTGGCTTGAGTTTCCTTTGAGCAGGATGTCTTCTTCACAGGACGGGTTGAAATGAGCGTGAAACTCATTTGGGCACTGGTATACTCTGCTTTTAGTACGCATGCTACTTAGAGGCTTTATTTCATTATCTTTCGATTTTAAAAAGTAATTAACGTCAGGTATTACAGTAACGAATTCTGACTCGTACCTAGTAGGTAATGGATGCAAATAATATAAATCAAAATCCTTTTCGAAATTTATTGGAATTGAAATAAAATAAATTATTTGTGCGTTTTCAATTTTACAATTTATTTTTAACAATGACTCATAATCCAACATATTTTCTAACTTTGGTTCAAAAGGTAATTGTCCTTGATAATAATGCGATATTCTATATAATTCTGATAACAGCTGTTCGGGATTTATGATAGAGGGGTGCAATGTCCTCATCTTACAAAATGTTATTGAGTTTTCAATATCTTGAACAATATTCAAGATTGTACTATAAAGTGTTGGTAATTGATTATACAGGTCTTTTACGAAAAGAATTTGATTCAGATTAAGATTAAGGTTTAATAATTTATTCAAATGTTCAATTTTTTCTTTTAAAATAGATTCGTTATGCCGAATGTTTTGAATTGTTGTGTTAAAATTTCTTATTAATTTATTATTAACAGAATATGCCAGTTTTAATTGATTTTCAAGGTGATATTGGTTTTCTTCTAAATGTTTCAAAATTTGATTATATCTTTTGCCATCTTCTGCGTCCAAATTTCCTGTTATTTGTTTAAATATGGTCCCCAGGCCATCTATAAGGCCACGTTTACTTCTTGATTTTGAATAAAGTGTCATTCGATTTAGTTTTTCAACGATATTTCCACGAATATATTCCAAAATTTTATTATTATTTTCAAACTCAGTTAGTTGAGTGGTTTTATTAGCCACGTTTAGTTTTAGAAGATTATATTGTTTATTTAAGTTGTTGAATTCATTTAAGAGTCGGTTTAGGTCGTAATAGTGTACAAATGTGTGTTGAAGTTTTTCTAATTTTGCGGGTCCCAAGTTTATTGGCAGAGCCTCTGTTCTCCGTTATGTTTATTATTTCGGATCCATAGCAGAACCCGAACAACCTGGAAGATTTTTAAATTTATTAGTAAATTTTTTAGGTTTTTTAATATTTGAGAGGTGAATATTTTCAGCTGTGTTACCGTGTCTTACATTTATTTTTGCGGTTTTTAATTTCGGGTTTACGCTTTTAACTATTTCTGCTTTATATTTATTACGCGTCTTTTGTTGTTTTTGACGATTTTTTACATATACTCGTTCTGGGATTTCTGGTAATTCATCGCGGTCTTCGTTACGTTTATTTATAATTTTTTCTTTATAATGTTTTCATATAATTTTTTATACAATAATTTCATTTTATCTTTATGATGAGATATATAATTATTTACTAATTGTTTATCAATTTCAATATTAAATGGGGAATTTATGTCTAGGTGACCAAGTGTTATTTCAAATGGTTTCAATTTAGTAACGGAATGTATTGTATTATTGTAGGCTAAAAGCGCATAATTTACTTTTGTCTCTATAGCTTCTTTTTTGTATTCGTCTTGATTGTTAAACAATCTTATATGTTCTATTAAAGTTGAATGGAATCTCTCAATGATGCCGTTAGATTCAGGATGTTGTGAACTAACGAAATGAATTTTTACTTTATGTAATTCTAATAATTCTCTAACTAGAGAGTTTTTAAATTCCAAGCCGTTATCTGAAATGATTGTGTCTGGTATACCGTGGTGAGTAAAGAATTTTATTAAATTATTTACAATTTCTATCCCTTGTGCTGAATTTAATCTGTATGCTTGAGCATACTTAGAGAATGAATCTACTACTGTAAGAAATTTTACTTTTTCTAATGTAATACTATCTACATGAATAATTTCAAAGGGTTTCGTAGGTGTGGGAGTAATGTTAAATTTCAATTTTAACGGTTTTCTATCATATTTAGTTAACTGACAGATTTCACAGTTATTTATATAAGATTGGATGAGTGTTCTCTGTTTTGGCCAGTAATATTGTTGTTTGATTCGAGCTAATGTCTCATCAAGTCCGCGGTGGTTGGTTTTTCCTTCGTGATAGTTCTGAATTAGTTGAATCACTTCATCTTCGTCGTATACGTCTGTTAACATTCTTGTACATTTTACAAATTTTATACTAGAATTTTTGAAATATGTTTGAAGTACTCTACTGAATTTTTCATACAATTCATTTTTAAAATATAAATAATATTTAACTTTAGGTACAATAAATTCTTTAATAAATTTAATCATTTCTGACTCAGGGTTTGTTTTAGAAAATTGTACAAGAATCTTTGTTTATTCTCATGAATTTTTAAAATTTTAGGATCACTGGGGCTATGTTCAACTTCTGATATTATAATTAGATTTTTTCCATAATTTACTGCACTTTCAATTATTGGTATACCAATAATTGGGTTTTCTAAATTTGAATGTATAGTATTGTCACTATCATCATCGTCGTCTTGAACTTCAGTTTTCTTGTCTACTTCTACTATTAGGGACTCGTTGTCGTTCGGTATATTATTTTTATCTTTTGCAAGTTGCTGATTAAAGTCATCCATATATTTAAAGAATGCGTCACAATCATTAGTTTCATTAGCATTAAGTTCATAATCTGGTATTTTATTGTCAATTGGTTTTTTATAAACAGTGATCATTATATCAGTATTTTAAAAAATAAATTCTAACATTGATTTTACATTTGACCATTGTAATAAATCTTTACCACATCCTAATTTTGGGATACTTAAATTTTTTATTTATATTTTTGACAAAATATTTTTAAATTTAAAAGTGTATAGAACATATCCTGATTTGATGGCTTATTATAATGATTAATTTTTGATATTAAATAAATTATAAATCTGGTTTTACTTTTTAAGTAAACTAAATTATATAATTCAGGATTTTGAGCTTTTAATTTATATAAATTTTGAAATTTTTCTCTAAATTGTTTAGCGATACCACGAAACATTTCCAAATCTTTACTAACACAATGAGCAAGACTCTCATCGTGAGGTGCGTTAAAAAGATCACCTTCTACTTCAAAGATTTTATAATCACTAGGTAAATTTTGTTTACTTTCTAAGTACATTTGGTACTGAGAAAGAGGTGATTCTGTTTCTAAATTTTCAGGGGAATTTTGAATAAGTGTTTCGTTATTTTGTGGTATACGGCTCAAAGCGTCGGCATTTGTATTTAATTTACCTTTTTTATATACGATTTCATAATCGAATTCCTCTAATTTTAAACGCCATCTAATTAATTTTTGACTACACTGTTTCAATGAAAAAAGCCTTTGTAGAGGTTTGTGGTCCGTAAAAATTTTAAATTTCCGTCCAAAAATATAGGGCCGGAAGTATTGTGTCGCCCAAACAATAGATAAAAGCTCTTTCTCTATTGTTGAGTAGTTCATTTCAGTTGTATTTAAAGTTCTACTTGCATATGCAATGGGAAGGTCATTACCTAGGCTGCCTTGCGATAACACGGCGCCAATCGCAACATTGCTTGCGTCGCAGGTTAAGTTGAATTACTTCGTGAAATCAGGGTATTGTAAGATTGGTTCATTTATTAAAAGATTTTTACAAGTTTCAAAACATTTAATATAATCGGGATCGTCAATGTTTATAGTAGCGTCCTTTTTTAAGCATTTAGTGAGAGGTTTAGTGATTCGAGCAAAGTCTTTTATGAATTTTCTATAATAACCGAGGAGTCCTAAAAAGCCTTTTATTTGTTTCGGGGTTTTCGAAATCGGATAATTTTGAATAGCTACAATTTTATCAGGGTTTGGCTTTACGCCATTGGGGGTAACAATATGACCTAAATAAGCCACTTCTTTTTGTAAAAATTCTGATTTATCTAATTGTATTTTAAAATTTGATTTTCTCAATCGGTCAAAAACTAATTTTAAATTATTAATATGTTCCTGAAGGCTAGTGCTAAAAATAATAATATCATCTAGGTAAACCAAGCATTTGTTATTTGTTAAACCTCTTAGAATATTATCCATTACGCGCTGGAAAGTAGCGGGGGCATTTTTTAAGCCAAAGGGCATACGTAGAAATTCGTAGTGCCCATCTTCTGTATTGAATGCTGTTTTTTCTATATCTATTTCATTCATTTCGATCTGGTGGAAGCTAGATGCTAAGTCCAGGGTGGTGAAATACTGACATCGTCCTAATTTATCTTATAAATCGGTGACGACCATGGTGAACATGGTTTTTCTTATGATATTTTGATCAAGCATGTTTTGTATTTGAGATCGTACTTCCTCTTTATGAATTTCCGGATATCTATATGATTTGGTGTAAATAGGAATTTCGTCTTTTGTTTTAATAGAGTGTTTAATTTGATTCGTAAAACTCAACTGGTTATTTTCTAAATGAAAAATATCCGAATACTCGTGAATTAATTTAGTTATTATTAATTTTTCTTCTTCATTCATATGATCAATACGAATTTTTGATATATCAAATTTTAAATTTTCTGTTTGTATAAAATTTAAATTCGGACTAGAGTACGTCTCGTAATTATCAATACTTTCAACGTTAATTGGTTTCAATAAATTTAATTTGATTTGATCATTTGATAAATTTATTACTGTGCAAAAAGCATGATAATTTTGAGCTTTGGATACACTTTCGGGAATTAAAATATTATTAGTTTTTATTTCGGGGATTAATATTGTGCCGTCTTTCTTGTCTACTTGAACTCTGATTACCTTCTCAGTTCTCGGAACTAAGATAACGTGTCTACTTTCATGTGAGATGTTGTTAACGTATTTTTAATAATTTCAAATTATCTAGTCCCAATAAGATATCAAATTGATCGTGAAAATCGAAGAGGTGATATTTTAATTTTAGGTTCTTTTTATTTAAATTAAATATTTTTGAAACTGGAATAAAAGTACTATAATTTTCTGTGGATGTACCGTGAGCTGTCGAAATTTTGAAAGAATCATTAATTATCGAGTTTTTATAATATTTATATGCAACATTTGGTTTGATAAAGGATTTAGTACTTCCTGTATCTATGAGAACTTTTAAATTATTCTCGGGAAAAATAATGTACGGTAATTTACTTTGATTATTAGTTAAATTCATCAGTTCGATTCGTTGAACTGGTGCTGTTCTATTTACGAGGCTACTGCTCTTAAAAAATGGTTTTGTTCAAAATTTTTAAAATCGTAACTTGGATTTTCATCTGAGTGTTCTATTATGGTGTTATCGTTTTCGGGAATGCAATGTAATTCGCATTCAGCGTTGATTTCATTTTCATCTATATTATACATTTCTTCGTGTACAGTGTTTTGCGCGGGTCTAGCATATTGCTGAGACGGTCCTGGTCGTGGTTGGAAAGTGTTTCTTGTTGAAATACTCATGGGTGTTGGTTTATAATTATTCGTAACTCTTGTTTGTTGTGTAAATTGTCTTGGTTTTTGAAATGTATTTTGAGCGAATGGTTTTGGTGTTTGATATGTGTAATTATTTGTTTTTTGGGGTTGAGAGTAATGAGTTATTTTAGGTGGTAGTTTATTTTGTTGGAATCGCGAATTATTTATAGGTTGTTTAAAATGATTTTGAATCGGTTTAATATTTTTAGGTGACTCGAATTGAAAGTCGTTTGTAAGCATATTTAATGCGGAACTTAAGTTTTGAGGATTTTTGGCACGCATAAGCTGACCAATGGGTTCTTTTAACCCTTTGAGTAAAATTCTCAAAGCATATTCTCTAAAATATTCAGTTAAAACTGGTTTCTCATTATTATTTTTATGAGTAGCAATGTAAGATGTTATCATGTTTAATACTTTTGTAATTTTATTATAAAAATCAAAAACGGTTTCGTTATGATTCTGTTTGAGTTCTGTTAACTCGATATTTAATGTGAATATATCACGTTTATCTGCATATGTGCTAATTAATGCATTTTTAAATCATCCCATGTTCTAATGTCACAGGACGCAATGTTAACGGCGGCTTCGCCTTTAATTTTTGAATAAATAGTACACATTAAATATTCATTTTGGAAATCATTTGGGTTGGCTAAATTGTAAAATGTATTAACTAATTTTTGGCAGACTTCTATAAATCTAGGTAATAATTCTCTTTCACCATGAAAGTCAGGAACCATGTCCAAATATTCTTTACGTAGTGGTACTACTGCCATTGTGTTTGTTAGGAGAGTTGCTGGTTTCAGAATTATTCTTTGATCAATGTGTAAATTTTGTATACGATCTTCTAGATCGGAGTCAGAATCGGACTGAGTGGAATTTTCTGTGTCTGAATTTAAATTAAAAAGTGTTGAGCCTCTAAGCGACATGTACTTACAGCAAGAGAATCCAGTACATTGGTCCTTGGCTGTGTTGTACTCTTCCTGGGGTTGTCCTGGTGTCCTGGGCTCGGTCGCGCTGATGTCCTCGCAGCTCGTACGGGTCAGGTAGGCAGGCACCGGCTGATGTTCGCTCAGCTGGCAGGTCAGGATGCAGTTGATATACGTTCAACTTTGTCACAGGCTTCAACTTTTCACTCGCGACTTTTGTCGATTGCCAAATAAATCGTTAGACGAAACAAAATTATATCCGTTAATTTTGTTTTGGCAATCCTACCGACTGCGCCACTTAAAGTTTTATTTATAGTCGCTGTGTTTTTAAAAACTTTTATTTTGTTACTAACAAAAGTACAATTTAAATTCAGATGTTTTCCGTTTAACAGTTCAACTAAGACTGAATACAATATAACATAAAAAATTCTAAGACAACTACAATCTTATCTAATTATTCTAAAAGGGGTGTCATGTTGCACCGTGGGGCAGTGCTGACGTTGCGGTTCCCATCTTCTGGAGCGATGTAACTTATCGAATTTTATATAAAATTTATATGCCCGTATAGGTGAATAAAATACAATTCAAAATATATATGGTGTTCCATTTAAAAAAAGACAAACAATTCTCATTTAGCCGTTACGTTACACCCTGTATATGTGAAAATAATTTTACGTTATGCTCCTTTAGTTGTCGAATAAATTTTGTTAATAAATATATGCCGTATTTCTAACGACAAGGGAGATATCGAAGACGGGCATTTCGATGACTCATCCTTTATATATATATATATATATATATATATATATATATATATATATATATATATATATATATATATATATATATATATATATATATATATATGGGGTTATTTGAGCGATTTCTATGAGGTCTTTTAGTAGGCTATAGGATAGTACATAATTTTTTGGATATGTATCTATTAGCTCTTTTATTGGTTTTAGTAGTTCATCTGTGGAGTAGGAACCAGTGGGGTTTTGAGTTCGTTTTTGTTTCTTCTTTTGTTTTAGGTTTATGCGTGTGTCTTCTGATATATCGAACAGTGTATCATCTATAGTGCTTGTTTGGGATAGTGTTTCGTCGTTACATTGGCTGCTTTTGGTGTTTTCGTTTTCTATGTCGCTTACATCTGCTGCTCGTTTTTGCCAAGGTTGTGTTTTAGGATGTGCAAAGATGGATGTTTGTGATTGTGGATTGTGGTATATATATATATATATATATATATATATATATATATATATATATATATATATATATATATATATATATTGATAAAGGGTACGTTGTCGCCTCCAAAGTAGATACTGAAGAAACGTTGTCACCTCCTCCGACTTCGGAGGCGACAACGTTTTTCCATATTCTCGTCGGTTTTGGCCTTAGTACGCCATCTAAAGCCCTAAAATAAAAAATAGGTCGGAGGCGACAACGTAGCTTCCATACTCACAAAAAAATTTTTTAGTTCCGGTATATACCGCTGGCGCTAGTGTTGCACAAAATATATAAGGAGGGCACGTTGTCGCCTCCGATTATATAAATCTCATTTTTGTATTACATATGCTACTTTGCCGCCTCCGCTAAATGGCAACGCCGTAGAAGAGGTGATAAGGGTGTTTTCATATGATTTCATTTCATATTTGCAGCTCGCGAAAAAAAAATTCGTGCATTGATAGTGTAATCTGGTTATGATGTCATCAAGGACTAAGTTGCTAAGTATTACCAAAAAGCCTTTCAGTATTACGCCAACAAATTGGACATGTGTATATAAATACTACACTATTTAAAATATTTCATAATAACGTCATACGGTGTCTGAATGTTTTCATAATTCCCATTCGTTTTTAAATTAAAAGGCATTTAAATATTTATTAATTGATAATTTGTAAGGCTTTAATTTAAAACTGGTCGCTCGGTCCGTGCGCACCATAATTTGGGAACGCTTTAGGCAATCATGATAAAATTTTGTACGCAGCTTCTGAAAAAAATTCGTAGATCTAGGTTTGTGAATGGGCCAAATTGGCCCAAGATATAGATAAGGCCCTTTGTCATTACTTAGTCATTTATTAACCGATCGAAACCTTTTTTAAAAAGTACTTATTGTGACTTATTTCATGTAAAAACATGCTCGAATACCAAATTTGACAACTATATTTTAATTACAAAAAGTTTTTTGGTTGTTTTTAAAATTAAAAAATTTGATAATCCAGCACATAACTTCCCGCCCAATACTACTCTTAAACGATATACAAAATACTACTTGATGATACTGAAATATACCTTCTTATTTATTTATTTTCTATTTATTTTTGAGAAATTTAATTTAATTTTATTTTTTGACTAAGAAAACAGCTTTACAATCAAAATGACATATGTCACATTTCCTAAAAAAATTTAAAATTTTTAAATGTTTCCATGGTGTACGAGTACAAGAAATGCAAGATTTGTGAAATGTAATTGCTTTATATTTTATTATTTCTAAATCTAATGAAAATTATTAAAATTAGTGTAATCAAAAAACATGTAAAATTAAATATTCTTCAACATTCAAAATAACATAACTTGTCGAAAAAGGTTAATTTAACCGTGTTTTTCACGAAAAACTGTTAAGGGCTTCAAGTTAACTGCTACTTTCGGTTTAACAATTTTATCCACTTCTAATCAGCTCTTCACTTAAATATAAGAATAACACACACATACACAGTAAAACCCTAAAACGTGCTTATTCATTGAAAACTCACTATCTAATTTTTTGACCCAAAAACAATACCTCCCAGTTAATTATAATTATAAACCGATTGTGACCAGCTTCGCAGCATGTTTATTCAATGTGAAACCATGGCCGTATAACAATTTCAATAGCAATATCTTCATTAGAAAGTGTTCTTTTAGCATTTTTCAAAAAGCTGCAATTTCTTGAAAACCCCTTCCTTAGACTATTGCCACAAACTTGTATGGGCAGATTCTAATTTAATTATGGATTACCATTCAAATGATATATTAAAGGAAATGAAAGAAAAAAATTTAGAAGTACGAAAACATGACACAAATTATTTCGGTAAGGTAATTGAAAACAATAATATTGACATAAAACAAAAGTATGAAGAAGAAAAAAAAAGCGATGATGATCCAAGTAACTTAGTTAAGGTAACTGATATATAATTTACATCTATTCAAAAAAATTACGCAATTTTCAGAAATGGGTCGAATTTAGTGACTTCACACTTTTTCAAATTCCAAAGATCCCAATGATAATGACGAGTCAAACTCAGATGAAAAAGAATATGAGGAGCTTTTGCTTTTGTAAGATCATGTTATTCAAACACCTAAGATATGTAATATAAGTGAAGCATCTAATTCATTCTGCATAGAAGTCCGTAATGCTAAAATTGGATCAAATCCTTCTAAGCGGACAAAAGAAATTAATGTACGTTAATCATGTAATTTGTTCAAAAATTTGGTACACTGCCAGCTATATAAAGGAGCTATGTCTTATAATTTAAGTAATTTACTTAGCTAGGTTTATTTTTACATACTTACTTTCTACTTTTGCTACAAAAACACTGATTCTGTCAGCGACACTCACATGGGGAGGGATCGCATAAATAATTTGATTTTCTATGAATTTAAATTTGTTTAGTTACGCATTAAAAATTTTAGTGGCTACTTTTTTATGGCCAGCAGTATGCATAACAGAATTAAGTGTGAATTAAAATGCAGAAAATTCAGGCCCGTCCATTACTAATATACAGCCTTTTCAGTCTAATCAACTTCCAATTACAAAAAGCAGTATGGACTTTTTTTTACGAACAATAGCCTTATTTCGTGATTACTTACGGGCATATCATTGTTAGTCCAGTCAATAGAGGCGAAAAAGACATTTCCTTGCAAAAGGTCGGTGAAAGTTTATACTTGGCAATTTTGTTTATTTTGGGGCCCTAATGAAATCCTGAAATTTGTAAACCCAAAAGGTTGCCGCTGGCGCCGCCATCTTGGATAATGTCGGCCAAAATTGGTTTTTTCAAAAATATTTCGTTTCCGCTGCATTTTACTGTCAAAATTGTTATATACAAAGTTGTAGAGAATAAAATTCCCTATAACTTCTGAATAAAACAATTTTTTCTCAGGTCAACGGTCTACAAGTAATGGCAGAAGAATAGTCCAAGAAATCTACGATTTTACACAAAGAAATTGCAATAAAAGTTTTTTTTACGGAATCCTGTTCAGAAAAATGCGCTGAACAACTTAGCAAAAGTTTTTGGATATCGGACCATGGGAAACTCCCGCAAATTGCTAAAAATGGCGGAATTTTTATGCCTTGCAGGTTTTTGACCATTTACTCGATAACAAGTATACAAAATTAAAACTCAATATTTTTTACACAAAAAAAGATTCTTACATTTTTTACCTAGGACGAACTGTTAAAGAGATAAGTTAAAAAATATTTAACCAAAATAACAATGTATGAAAGAAATTTAAATTACTCAAAAATATACAATATTACGAATTTAATACCTGGTCTAACAGGTTTCACTATTTATAACAGATTTCATTTATCGTGGCATCAAAAGAAGTAAATTATGTACGTGTTTTTATATTTAAAATCCAGAACGCATATAAAGAAGTGTCTATGTGACCTCCGATAATGTGGCAACATTGTCGGAGGCAACAACGACTACAAGGTGTACGCATATATACAGTTTTCGGAGGTTACAGCGTACTTTCTGTGCTCCCCATATATGACCCCATAAAAACTTAAAAATCTTTACCCCACTCAAGGAATTCGGATTGATTATCATTTCAACACCCCATATATACATTTTTTGTCGATGTAGCTCAATGGGAAGACCCGGAGGCCAGGTCGCCTTTTCCATACACCGGAGGCGACAAGATACCGTGCATCAATATATATATATATATATATATATATATATATATATATATATATATATATATATATATATATATACAGGGTGAGTCATCGAAATGCCCGTCTTCGATATCTCCCTTGTCGTTAGAAATACGGCATATATTTATTAACAAAATTTATTCGACTACTAAAGGAGCATAACGTAAAATTATTTTCACATATACAGGGTGTAACGTAACGGCTAGACGAGAAATGTTTGTCTTTTTTTAAATGGAACACCCTATATATTTTTATATATTTTGAATTGTATTTTATTCGCCTATACGGACATATGAATTTTGTTTTAGTATTCCGCGGCGTTGTCAAGTTTTTCCGTTTTTTCTCTAAAATAGGCCGAATACACGCATTGATTTGTGAAGGCGTACTGAAGTTATTTTAATAGTAAAATTTAAGAATTTTGTTTTCTGCGCAACTGTAACTATACTCTATGTTTTGAGATACTTTCTTTTAAATGTAATTATACAGGGTGTTCAATAAAGCGAATCAAACTTACTCCACTTCAAATGATTATAACTCGCAATTTTCAAATGGAACACGCTATATTTTATTATTCTGTTGTGTGCCATTTTGTATTACCTTCAATTATTATTAAAGGTATCCTATGCCTAAAACCAATAATTTCGGAGATTTTTACCATTTTTCACTAAATAATTTATTTAATTAAAAATTAAATCTAGGATACCATGGATATGGTTTTTTTAAATTTATTGTTTTGTTTTAATTTACAAAATATTTTCAATATAACCGCAACTCTTACGGAAACATATTTGCAGACGGTTTATAAATAAGTAATTTACTCTTCGCTTGCGTCGACAATTCCAAATCAGTTACGAATTTGCATCATACTTATTGTTAATTTTTACAAACTGATCCTCTAAACGATTTAGAAAATTTACCTCTCAATATTATCCGGAGATTGTGTTTCCAACACGATGGTGCACCAGCTCACAACATTCTTCAGGTTAGGCATTATTTAAATGAAAAATTTCTTAAAAGATGGATTGGACAAGGTGGTCCAAGTAATTGGCCCGCAAGATTTTCGGATCTTACAAACTTACATTATTTCTTGTTTATCGGTTTATCAGACAGCGCCAACTACACGAGAAGATATGATGGAGCGAATTCGTAACTCTTTTGAAACTGTCAACACAAATATACTGCGAAGAGTAAATTACTCATTTAAAAACTGTCTGCAAATATGTTTGCATAAGAATGGCAATTATATTGGAAATAATTTTCATGGTATACTAGATTTAATTTTTAATTCAATAAATTAATTTAGTGAAAAATGGCAAAAAACTCCGAAATTATTGGTTTTAGACATAGGATACCCTTAACAACAAATGAAGGTAATACAAAATGGCATACAACAGGATAATAAAATATAGGGTGTTCCATTTGAAAATGGCGAGTTATAATCATTTGAAGTGGAGTAAGTTTGATTCGCTTTATTGAACACACTGTATAATTACATTTAAAAAGAAAGTATGTCAAAACATAGAGTATAGTTACAGTTGCGCAGAAAAAAAATTCTTAAATTTTACTATTAAAATAACTTCAGTACGCCTTCACAAAGCAATGCGTGTATTCGGCCTTTTTTAGAGAAAAAACGGAAAAACTTGACAACGCCGCGGAAAACTAAAACAAAATTCATATGTCCGTATAGGTGAATAAAATACAATTCAAAATATATAAAAATATATAGGGTGTTCCATTTAAAAAAAGACAAACAATTCTCGTCTAGCCGTTACGTTACACCCTGTATATGTGAAAATAATTTTACGTTATGCTCCTTTAGTAGTCGAATAAATTTTGTTAATAAATATATGCCGTATTTCTAACGACAAGGGAGATATCGAAGACGGGCATTTCGATGACTCACCCTGTATATATATATACAGGGTGTTAATACTAAGTCGTTACACCCGAAAATGGTAGATAGAACTCATTAAAACAAACAACTTTTTTTAGCTCAACTTTTTTATTTGGAGCCCCATTTCATAGTTATTGGCGTTCTCTTGTTTTTCTAAAAATCGTCATAACTCCCTTATTTTAAGGAATATTTAAAAAATACAAAAACTTTAAGCATTTGCTTTTGGTTCTCTAAAACATTTGTATTTACAATTATTTTCTATTTCATCAAATAACAAAATGGCGACCAATCAAAAATTTCTAAACAAGATATTTTGAAAACCACCGCATCGATTTTCGAAAATAAAACATTTTTAAAATCCTTAAACTTTCTATTACAATATTTGTCTGAAACATTTTTTTCTATCTGGCAAAAAAAAAGTTTTTGTTCACTTACTTGGCTTACATAAGTATTAACAAACTAAAAAAAACATTTAAAACGAAGAAGCTGCTTAAAACAATGAAACAAAAAAGAGATTAGATTTGACAAGTACTCAAAAACAAGTTACTTCAAATTTAGCGGACGTGTATCCGTTTGTATGTTTGTATTTTGCATAATTTATACGTAAACATGCATCATTATGAAAAAGTTGAACTTCTTGACATGCTTTTGGTTTTTGGGGAGGCAAGGCGTAATGCACAGGAAGCTCGAAGAATTTATCGGGAAAGATACCCGAATCGTCAACATCCAAGTAGCCAACTCTTCAGAAAAATTTGTAGGCGTTTGTTAGAATCTGGTTGTTTCTACCCAACAACTGGTGGAAACGCCAACAGGGTACGTCGAACCCCTAGATTTGAAGAGGCTGTACTTCACATTATTGCAGATGAGCCATCGACGAGCACAAGAATAATAGGGAACAGATTAAATGTGAATCATATCAGTGTTTGGCAAGTTCAGAATGAGCAGGGTCTTTACCCGTACTCTAGGCAAAAAGTTCAAGCTTTGGGACCTGACGACTTCCAGCCAAGACTATTGTTCTGTCGTTGGCTCCTTCGACGTTGTAATCTGAGAAGGCATTTTGAAAAATTTGTTTTGTTTACCGACGAAGCTTGCTTCACAAGGGACGGGGTATTTAATTCTAAAAATAATCATTTGTGGGCTGACGAGAATCCCCACGCACCATTTATTCGCGCACATCAACAACGTTTTGCGGTAAATACATGGGCTGGAATTATAGGGGAGTACGTTATTGGACCCTACGTTCTCCCAAACCGTTTGAATGGGGAAAATTATTTTATTTTCTTGGATACTGTGCTGCCGGAACAAGTAGACTTGCCACTAAATATAAGGCGGAGACTTTGGTTTCAGCATGATGGGGCATCGGCTCACACAACGCGAGAAGTCACCGCATTGTTAAATAGAAAATACCCGAATAAGTGGATTGGGAGGTGATCCAGTTGCGTGGCCAGCCTGGAGCTCCGACCTAACTCCACTAGATTTCTTTTTTTGGGGTCAAATGAAGACCTCTGTTTACGAGACACCGGTGAACACAGAGTTAGAACTAGTGGCTAGAATCGTGGCTGCAGCAGAAGATATAAAAGAGAAGCAGGCAGTTCTTGCGAAGGTCTCCACCAACATCAAAGCACGCTGCCGGGCTTGCGTTGCTGCTAATGGTGGCCACTTTGAAAATAATATTTAGTCCCACCCTTGTTGATTCATTGTTTATTGTTTTATTTTTTTGTTTGTTTCTTGTTTTTCTTGTTTAATGGCAGCAAGCCTACTTTGTTTTAAATGATTGTTGCAGTTTGTTAAAATTTATCTCGCAATTCAATTTCAATAAAAACTTTTGTTGGCCAGATAGAAAAAAATGTTTCAGACAAATATTGTAATAGAAAGTTTAAGGATTTTAAAAATGTTTTATTTTCGAAAATCGATGGGGTGGTTTTCAAAATATCTTGTTTAGAAATTTTTGATTGGTCGCCATTTTGTTATTTGATGAAATAGAAAATAATTGTAAATACAAGTGTTTTAGAGAACCGGAATCAAATGCTTAAAGTTTTTGTATTTTTTAAATATTCCTTAAAATAAGGGAGTTATGACGATTTTTCGAAAAACAAGAGAACGCCAATAACTATGAAATGGGGCTCCTAATAAAAAATTTGAGCTAAAAAAAGGTGTTTGTTTTAATGAGTTCTATCTACCATTTTCGGGTGTAACGACTTAGTATTAACACCCTGTATATATATATATATATTTAGGTAGAATTTTGATTTTCTAGAAAATTTTGAAATTAAAAACTGTCTAGTACTAGTAACACCATCTCTTAAACGAACAATTAGATATTGATTTATCCCAAATCATAAATTATTTTATTGAACATTACCAACGTCGATATTGATAACTCTTCTTCAGCTGTTTACAGTCGACTTGTAACCTTCTGATTGTGACTAAATAATTGGTGTTTTTTGTTGTTCTGTTTGAGATGCTACGAGTTCTTAATCAAGTTCTGATTTCTTGCAATACGTAACACAGTTGGACAAAAAACAATTTTTTTTCTTTGGCCCTAGATTTTCGAGTGAATTTAGATGCACTAATGTTATAAAGTACTCGGCGCATAGTTATTTTGATGGATTGCCTCTAGTTCTCATGATTAATCAAGCTATCAAAAATATTACAATTTTTAGTATCTATTTTGGTTAACTTGTTTTATCTTAAGAATATCCTGACTCAAATTGAAAACGCTTTGTATCAGTTGTCAAAAACATTCTGGGGAACCACAAAGCTGCAGAATTTTCCGAAATAGTCTCTAAAATGCTTAAGGAATTTTTGTTTAATACAAATAATTCTATTCAAATTATCCATAATAACGCTGATGTCGTTTCAAAATAGAGGTTTTTGAATGTATTCATTATTTTTATTTCTTTTATTCTCAATATAAAAGATGCCTTTATCTCTAAAACTAGAGTCAATTCGGCAAATCTGATATATTTTTCGTATTCAGGAGACCCAAAATCAGCTCCTAAATTCCATGCCACAGAATCACTGTTCTCCTGTGTAATAAATATTTTGGTTTTTGCAAGTATATATATTATCTAAAGCCTTTCTACCATTTCTGGTGTAGGATATGCAAGCCTGCAGTAAATTTTTGCAAGTATTTATTTTAATGTTATTTATTTTGTATTTCGTCAAATAATTGTTGTAATATTTGTTGTTCTTTTATAAGTAGGTACTGGTCCCGATGATGGTGTTCAAAACACCGGAATCGGTTGACTTTATTTTCAAAAAATTTAGTCAATTAAAACGTGAAGAAAAGGACTACTTTAGCAGTTGTTTTCCTTTATTCTTCTTTCAATTATTAATATTTCTTTAGGTTTCGTTTTGATTTAAGCTTAATGTGATTTTCATGGGCTACGGAAATATAATTTTAAAAAATGTTAATTAACTTTAAATTCAATATCTAGCAATATTTTTATTTTGTAAAGATATAAAATGATTGCATTGAATACATAATGTCAGATGTCATTGTGGAAAATTATGATCGCCTGATTGAAATGAAATGAAAAACGAGTATTTTGCAATAGATTTGTTTTTTTCATAGTTTTGCACAAATGTTTTTTTAGTACATTTTATGGGCTCTCAATTGGCTACACCACTTATCTATATATATTATTTTAATAAATCCTTACGGGTTTGTGGAGGGGTTGAAAATATAACATGGAAATTTGAATAGCATTGTTTATTAATTACATTTGAAACACGTAATATTATTACCAACATCTTTCATTTGAAATGTTTTTCGAAAAAAATTGAACTATTATTTCCGGTTTCCGTTACTTTCGTCCGTGAGTTATTGAATATATGGACACACATCCATCCACCCATCCGTAATCCGACAACATTGTGTATGGAATAGAGAGCATATGAATGGCGTACATACCGCGGACGTAGACGTATATTCTCGTGGATCTCCTGGCAGTGTGGTGGTCAGCCGCTCGTGCGTAGCAGTAGTAGAAGCCAATGTTGCGACGCGACACGTTGTACACAGTCAAAATCGACTCGTACTTCAATGAGACCTCTGTCTCATTCACTGTCGAGTTGATATGTATTCCCGCAGAGTTGTAATACTGTAAATGTGAAATAATTTTAGGTATACAAGAAGTATTGAATAAATTTGAGAATCGATACAATCGTTAGGATCTCACAAGCACAGCTAGCACTATAAGAACTAGAACAATGCTTAATTAATTAATAATAGATATTTATATACCAAGTGAATAAATCATATGTTTATTCACGAAAAGAAAGTTTATCTCTCGAGCCTGCTGAGTGCGGGGCGAGTGAGATAAATTCTTTGAGTGAATTAACATATTTAATTCACGTGGTATATACACTATTTTATTCAATATTGACGAAATAATAAAAATTATCAAGTATTACGAAATTCACTTTCGACAAATTAAGAAGACTAATCAGTAGTCTATGCATGACAATCGACAACATGGAAATGTCAGATGTGAAGTTTTCGTTCTTGAAACCGTTTTAAATGTCTATTAAAAAGAACACATGCAGTTTAGTGAGTGGAGAAATATGAAGAAAGCAAGGAAAATTTTGACGGATTTAAAAAAAAATTCACTAGTGAATAAACAGTTATTTATAGTTGTTCTTATGCAGATAATAATGGCAGTTTAAAACGCCAAAATTGAATAATATAATATATACTTCTTGAAGTGAAATACAATTATTTAATATAATATGAATTCTTTCTTCGGAAAGCTTCAATATTATGTAAAACTTGAAGATATTTTAATTATAATTAAAAAAATATGGTGTGGGCACCACACTACTTTCTTATACAAATAAAACTAACTGAACACGTATGACTTGCTTCTTGCGTATGACTTTATTTTGACAATTATTTGATAGATGTTAAACCTGTTTAACTTTTTGTTCTCATTGTAATTATGAATTTATTTTAAAATAGAAATTAATTAATATTTAGTCTAAAAACTAAAGAACGGATTTAAAGAAAATATGTTAATGCATAAAATTTAAGGCGTGAAAAATAAATTTAAAAATCTGTACGAATCAGATAAAAAAAATTAATTTTTACATAATAATAATACAGAAAGGAAAATAATGTCTCAAATTGTTTGACCTATAATTTAATACCATGTAGCAAGCATTACGCATTTATTATCGCTACCTACCCAAAACTATTATAATTGAAACTAGAAAAAATTAAAATAAACTATACAATGTATTTAAACTTTTATTTAAAAATAAATCGGTTTTATTAATACTGGAATATAATACTGGTTTTACAACCGCTGAATTTTGACAAGTGTTTATAATACCCATGTCCTTACATGAAGTAATACATTTCATTTGATTTTTACGGCATCTGAAGTATTTATATGGACAATTTATATAAAAAAAATATGATTTAAGAATGGCTGAAATGTAACTTATTTACATCCGTACGACAATAAAACTGTTAATTGGGTTGGAAACGGTGGAAGAGTTGTTAAGAGTGGGGACACATAAATTACCATCTTTGTCGATTACCAAGCCATATTGTTTAATATCGGGTAATTTTAATATTAATTGTAAAGATTTTTCCAAATTTTTGTTTGAAAAAACGCACGTAAAAAACTGACTCGTATCCTCGAACTGGGTTCTCCAAGAGATTTTCAGGAAAACAGCGCACTCGCGACTTTGAAATCTCGCTTGGAAATAAAATTAATAGCGAATAAAACTTTTCCCTAAAATAGTGAAAACTAGGCTTTCAAAATTACCGAAAAAAAATCAAAAACTCAATTTACCGGTCACATCCGCGTTCGCCAATAAACTCGTCTTTCGCTTTTTTAAGTAAGTAAGTAAGACAAGGAACGATAAGTAGAAAAGGGAGACGGAATAGCGCCAATGTTAGAGAAAAATTTGAATTGAAGAATAAATGCGCCAAAACAACAGAGATGCTAAAAGAAAACAGAAGATTCCAGCGCGGAGAGAGCGAGAGAGACAGAAGCAATAAGATACCAACAACTACCTGTAATACCGACTGAATTTTACACTAGCAAAAGTTACTAGATCTTATAATTTATAAACATATGAGTCATGTTACTAATTTCAAATAAAAAAAAAAATATATATATAAAATTGTTCATTGATTTATTATAGAATATTATTGTGAATAAGTACTAGTAAAATACGGGGAGGTAAGTAAAAGAAATTATGGTTGACCAAAATGAATAACTGTTGATATTTCAGGTATTGAGGGAACAGACAAATGAAAACCTAGAGAAAACATAGAAGTAGAAGGAAGAAAAATATAAACGTTACACTTGTCAAAAAAAAAAGAAGAGAATACGCGAAATGGTTGACTTTAAAAATTTGTGAATAATTCATAAGGTATCAAAAAATAAATAGAGATACGAAACCAGCTCTAGCGATGGCAAAGAATGAAGCATAGAATCTAAAATTCAAGGAAATAAACAATTAAAAAGGAAATATACGACAATGAGAAGTATGGGACACCGTTAAATGTATGAGGAAAAATTGTCATGAAAAAAGAAGGATCCCTCTGCCTTGTATGAAAGAACGGGAAAATTATTAGAAAATGTTGTTGACGGAAGATACAGACATATTTCAAACACACGAACATACAACACTGGCCTGAATGAAACAGTTGTGGATATAAATGTAAACGAATTACAGTATGCTATACGTAATATGAAAAATGTAAGATGATCAGGCCCAGGTGGGATATCAATTGAATTAATAAAATATGGACAAATCCAACTATTGGAATCTTTAGTTTTAATTTTCAATCAGTGTCTTAGAGGAGATGCAGCGCCACAAGATAGTTCGACATATAAAAAAGGCAGCAGAACCGAATACAAGAACTACCGTGCAATTGATAGACTACGCGGCTTGGTGATTACAAATGGTATAGAAAATGTAATGCCTGAACTGGAAGAACAAAATGGTTTTCGCGCAGGTAGATCATGCATTCACAATACCTTCTGCATCAAGCAATTAGTAGAAAAAAGGACAGCTTGCAATAGATCGCTACATCTAGTTTTTATTGATCTGCAGAACGCATATGACAGTGTGCCATTAGTTAGGTTATACCAATCTTCAAAACCTATATTCCGATTCAATAAGCCAAATAAAAATGGGTAGTAAAATTTTAAAAGGTTTTAAGGTAACAAAGGGTTTACGACAAGGATGCAGTACACCACAAACATTATTTAAAATATATATTAATGAAGTATTGAAAACCTGTAGAAATAATATGGGATTGCGAATTGGAGACGACATTACACTTTGCTGATGACCAAATAATAGCAACAGATGAAGAAAAATCGAGTTGCATGATGCTAAGAGAAATATAGTAAATGGGGATTTACAGTGGACATGAAGAAGAAAGAATATTTAGGTATGGAGATGAAAGAAATTACTTAGACATTGATACTTGTACTGCAAAGTAATGTGTAAAATACAAATTGATTCCAACCGGTGATTGTTTACTGGCTCGTGCATATTTCATAGCGTCCTGGTAGTTTTTCAAACAACCAGTTGAAAATAGGATTATCAATTATACCTGAAGATATCCTGCAATAAAACAAGATTAGTCGAACCAATTCACTAATATTCCACCTTACCTTACCCTCTCCTAATATTAATTTTCCACCTACAAAATAAAATAACCCCAAAACTCATACTGACTCAAAACCATAGCCAGTTAGTAGCGCTACCTGTTAACGAATAGTCAAACCCAAGGTTAAAATCTACAATAACAAAAACAGCGCCATCTATTGGTGTTAACCTGCACTGATAGTGCAGACACACACCAATGATGAAAATACTTGTTCACAACCTGAACAATGATGAACCCTGAAGACTTCCCACCTATTACCCAAACAGAAATTAAACAACCAAAAAACCGTGATGTAAATTCCACGACAAACAACACCCAAACTTATGCATCAAAAACCTCATAGAAATATCCTAAAAAAGACCAAGCAATAGTTAAGAGGAATCCCCACTGGACTACCTTTATTTTGCGGGACGGGTCGGATGCAAGGGGGATGACGTTATAGGCGTGGACGATTTAAGTCTGGCTGTACCACGTGATATTCATGGTACACTCCACAACAGAGTGAGGTTAGATACTTAACTTACTGCTCCAACAATAAACAGGCCACGCGGTATTGAATTTTGGTAGAAACTGAGTAACTGAGAATTTTTCAATGTCATTTATTTTCATTCAACGGCGGACGGTGGGAAATAGTACTATCACATGGAAAGTAAAATAGAAATAAAAATTTACATTTTATTATTATTCATTTAAGAACTACAAGAAATATTTTGATTATATATTAACAAAACAAAACTAAATCTATTCAATCTTTAAACGTATTAATAAAAATGGTAATTAGATTATATTAAATGAGAAAATTAATTATTGTATTAGGATGAATTTTTCAAAAGCTTATAAAATTTTTATTTCCATTGCAAAGTGTCCAAAATATGAAGATGTTATCTAAATTATGTAAAAATTTATATCTTTTTTTTAAGTCGCTGATTATAAATTTTAATCAAAATTTTCAAAAACAAAATGGCGGACAAACAGTTTAAAAACTGTTATATTTTTATTAAATATCGTATATAGGGTATTTTGAGATCGCTGATTAAAAATCGCAACTGAAATTTTAAAAACAAAATGATGGATCAAATGTAATCTAAGTATTAGGAAAACCGATATAATTATATATTTATAGTTAAAAATTATTAATTAATTGTTAAATATTAATTATATTTATAGAAATCCAGAACATATATTTATTTATTTCTAGTAAACTTATGTTAATTGAAAATTAAGACGGATTCGGATTTGTATATTATGTATTATGACAACTATAAGATTATTAAAACATTTACAAAAAATTAGTACGCTGTTGTTGCTTCTACATTCATTAAGAAATGATTAAAGAATACGGGTAAATTTTTTTGACAGTGGAATCTCGTGGGAGATAAAAAGTATTCACTTTTACTGGGAGAACCCATTTCATCAAATTTATATTACTTCATACACAACAAATTGTGCGCGATCTTATTGCCTGCTCGGGATAGGCCTTCGCCAAGCGTGGACAACAATGTGTCGAGAGCCATGTGCACAGATTTGGCGGTTCTAACCGATTGTTGCGAATATCGCAGGTACCATCCTGTATAAGGAGCTAAGCTAACGTAAATTACTTAAAATAGGATTTAATTAAATTAGAATTAAATATTACAATTTCTTATACATAGCTTATAAATTAATGGTACAAATTTGTACCTGCTACATTTTATTTGAAAATAGAAAGTTTATCTAAAAATCGAAAATAATATTTATATTCCCTGCTTCCCAATTTTTATCTTACATACTCCTAATCAATAAGTTATGTTGTATAAATAATATCATTATCCCTAATAATAATCGAGTTAAAGAAAAAATGCGGTAATGCGGACCTATGATCAATTCCAACTTCTATATATTCCAAAAATTACCAGAGATAAAAACATTGAATTGAATTTCTTACTAATTCGCTTTTATACTTATGTTTCTGTTAAAACGAAACTGCTCAACAATACGGAATGCCGTCTTCATCAAAACTACTAACGCGTAATATTACCTATACAAATTTTTCCCTAAGTGTACTTCTGTAGATAGAGGCGGAGTTTAAATGTAATGTTGATATTCGCCGCTTGGCGTCAGCACCAACATGCACATATTTTTGTTTCAAAATAAGAAAACTTCGCTTTCGTTTTGCACAAAAATCTAATACAAAAAAGAGTTTTTTAGAATTGATTTTTATATTTAGAAATTGTAAAAGGTTGTACTTTACTTTCCTTAGTTTTAAAATTTTGATATAAATCCACATAAAATAACTATGTGCTCTCAAAGATAGGCAACTTTAACATACTATAAAAAGTAATTAAAAGTTTTTTTTTGAAATTTCAAAACTAGGCGTAGAAGCAGCAATGTCTCTATTGTTCGATAATACAAAAATCGTTTCAATAGAGTCAATGAAAAAAAGTAAATCGAGAAATACGACACCATGGTTTTCATGCTACTGGGGATTCCTCTTAAGCACATTGTAGAAGGAACGGAACTATGTGAATACATAAAAGCAATAGGAAATATTATAGGACCAAGCAAAATAATATTTGCCTCAAGGATTTCAAACAACCGAATGTCCATATACCTCAGCACGAAAGAAACTGTAGACATCTTAATTAAAAACCACTCAAAAATTCTCCAATAATATATATATATATATATATATATATATATATATATATATATATATATATATATATATATATATATATATATTTAGGTAGAATTTTGATTTTCTAGAAAGTTTTTTGGATATGTATCAATTAGCTCTTTTATTGGTTTTAGTAGTTCATCTGTGGAGTAGGAACCAGTGGGGTTTTGAGTTCGTTTTTGTTTCTTCTTTTGTTTTTGGTTTATGCGTGTGTCTTCTGATATATCGAACAGTGTATCATCTATAGTGCTTGTTTGGGATAGTGTTTCGTCGTTACATTGGCTGCTTTTGGTGTTTTCGTTTTCTATGTCGCTTACATCTGCTGCTCGTTTTTGGCTAGGTTGTGTTTTAGGATGTGCAAAGATGGGTGTTTGTGATTGTGGAACGGTTTGTGATGTACTGGAAGGTGTTTTTGTATAAGGTTGTTGACATTTGCTTGCAAGATGGCCTTTTTGTTTACAATTTGCACATATAGGTTCATCTGTCGTAAGACATATTCGATAGGAAGTTAAGTGTTAAATAGAGTGGTATAGGGTTTTGTTCGTCTGGTTTTATGTAGACCTGTCTGCGGAAGCTGAGTATATGTGCGTATTCATTTTCGTGGATTATGCCTTGTCGTAAAAATGTTATTGAGGATACTGGGTTTATATTATTGTTTTTTATTATTTCTAATATATATATACATATATATATATATATATATATATATATATATATATATATATATACCACAATCCACAATCACAAACACCCATCTTTGCACATCCTAAAACACAACCTTGGCAAAAACGAGCAGCAGATGTAAGCGACATAGAAAACGAAAACACCAAAAGCAGCCAATGTAACGACGAAACACTATCCCAAACAAGCACTATAGATGATATATCAGAAGACACACGCATAAACCAAAAACAAAAGAAGAAACAAAAACGAACTCAAAACCCCACTGGTTCCTACTCCACAGATGAACTACTAAAACCAATAAAAGAGCTAATAGATACATATCCAAAAAATTATGTACTATCCTATAGCCTACTAAAAGACCTCATAGAAAACGCCCAACACTCAAATAACCCCATAGACCTAATAAAGGAATATACTACAAACACAAAGCAACTAACCGAAATGTTAACATCACTAAAGCCCCACCTCAAATACAGATCTATGAAATACAGATTTACAAAATTAATAAACACTCTCACACTAACTAACCAATAATCATAGCACACATAATTTCCTGGAACTGTAATGATCTTCGGAGCCATTACGCCGAGATCCAGCTTATAATTGCAGAACATCTACCAGACATCATATGCATCCAGGAAACAAAACTCAAGCAAGACATGAATACAAACATAAAAGGTTACGAAACATTTAAAAAGATAGAAGTAATACAACACATGCAATTGGAGGTGTAGCGATTTTTGCAAAAAACTCAATCCCGACACAAGAAATACATTTACAAACTAATCTAGAAGCTATAGCAGTACATATCACATCAACCAAACCCTCCTGACAAAAATCCCAGTTCAAACGATATACAAGCCCTAATACAACAAATCCCAAATCCACATAAAATACTTGGCGACTTTAATGCGCATAATGTAATATGGGGATCTACCACCACTAACAGAACAGGCAAAATGATCGAAGACGTCTTTGAAAACCACATATTACTCAATAACGACTCACCAACGCACTTTTGCGCTAGAACAGGCTCTTTTTCTACAATAGACCTTGCCTTTTGTCAACCAGCAATTGCAACTAAACTATAATTTGACGTCCTCATAAACTCCCATGGTAGTGACCACTATCCGTTAAATATAACATCAACATCTAGTATCCCGAATCCCCAAATCATCAACCCAAAATGAAGTATCGAAAAAGCAAACTGGGAACTTTTCAAAGACAAACTTAAAACAATAAACCCAATAAATACACAAGACACTAATGAACTTATACAACATCTAGTTAATAACATTCATCAAGCTGCAGAAGAAGCAGTGGGCTACAAAAAACATTGTAGAAAGAAAACAGTACCCTGGTGGAATAAAGAATGTGAAGTCGCCATAAGAGAAAACAAAAAAGCATTTTATAAATATAGGAAAAACAAGACTACGGAAAACTTTATAGAATACAAAAAAAAAAAACAAAAGCGAAAGCCGCCTAATAATACAAACAAGTAAGAAAGCAGCTTGGAGAAAATATACAACAACCCTTACACCTGAAACTCCAATTACAGAAGTTTGGAATAAAATAAGGGAAATAAAAAACCAAAACTATGTGCACCCCACAACCGCAATAACGATGAATAATAACATAATAACGGATCCCCAAAAAATAGCAAACACGATCGCAAATATCTTTGAAACAAATTCCAGCAACAACAATTATAATGACGTATTCCTACAATATAAGAATGAACAAGAAGATAAAGCAATAAATATAAACAAAGATGACGACAGCCAACTAAATAATCCTATCACTATGTGGGAATTACAGCCATTGGTGGTCAAGAGGCTAAGAGCGCTCAGGTTTACAGTCTGTAATCTGACGGTCGGGGTTCGCATCCCGCACGATACATCTCGAATTATAAAAAATAATTATAATTCGTAGCTCTGACAAGTGACCACAGATGGGTCTGAGTGATTCGGAGGTCACTATAAGCCGGCGGTCCCTTGCAGTTGTCTGTTGACTGACCATCAGCAACATCGTTAATGCAAGTAAAACATTCGGTCATTGAAACCGGTGGAATTCCGACCCTATGCTCCCATGAGGAGTTACAGGAACACATTATTATATTATTATTATGTGGGAATTAACCGCAACTATGAACGAATCTAAATTAAACAGCTCCACTGGACCTGACAACATCCCGTTTGAATTTCTTAAACATCTACCAAATGAAGCTCTTGAATATCTCCTATACACCTATAATGAAATATGGCTCACAAACTCTTTTCCTACACAATGCAGAAAAAGTACAATCATCCCAATTATAAAACCTAACAAAAACAAAACTAATCCTCAAAAGTATCGTCCAATCACACTGACGAACACGATGTGCAAGATCCTCGAAAAAATTCTAAACAAAAGACTGATGTGGTACCTCGAAAGCAAACAAATTCTAAGCAATGAAAAATGTGGTTTCCGAAAAGGAAAGTTTACCATTGACCAATTACTAGCAATCACAATGGATATACAAAATGCTTTTAATAACAAACAAAATGTCATAGCAATTTTCTTTGATTTAGAAAAAGCTTACGACACAACGTGGCGATATAATATACTGAAAACACTGAAGGAACATAACATAGAAGGACATATGCTTCACTTTATTAATAACTTTTTGTCAGATCGAAAATTTAAAGTAAAATTTAATGGCCACTACTCTGAAGAAAAAATATTAGAGAACGGTATCCGTCAAGGGTCGGTAATTTAATGTAACCCTTTTCCTGCTGGCCATAAACAAGGTCATAAGACAGATACCAGAACCCGTAAAACCTCTACTATTCGCAGACGACCTGTGTATCTATTGCAAAGGAGTAAACTTAGCCACAGTACGTGAACACCTAAATACTGCGCTGAATAACATTGAAAGGTGGACATACAACCCAGGCTTCAAAATCTCAATATCCAAAACTAAAGCGATGCATTTCACAAACAAGCTACGCCCTCGCGCACCACCGACACTAATCTATAAAGGAATAAATATAACCTACACAGAAACCTTCAAATTCTTAGGGCTAATACTGGACAAGAAACTCACATGGAAGCCACAATTAAAACAATTAAAACTAGAAACGCACAAAAGACTTAATGTATACTGCTAAATACATATAAAGCATTAATCCTCTCTAAACTCGATTACTGTAGTATAATATACTCTCAATCCAAACCAAACTACCTAAAACTAATCGAACCAAACCATAACAAAGCATTAAGAATAATCACAGGAGCGCTACGAACCAGCCCAATCTAATCTATCCTTATAGAATCAGGCCAGTACCCTCTCACCTTTAGAAGAAAATGCCTGATACTCTCCTACCTCACTAACCTGGCAAGTAATCCTAACTATCCAAACTATCGAAAAATTTTCCAACCTACCTAAAACTCCCTAGAAATCAAGCAAAACACCCCCTTCCTAAAATATTTAAAAACCACAATAGACAAGCTAATCTAAAAATCCCACAAATGGGAAACAATTACAACAATACAACCCCCCCCCCCCCCCCATGGATCATACAAAAACCGCACTGTATTCTCGATCTGACATCCGAGTATCGCAAAGAAGAAATCCACCCAGAATACTTCAAAAGACTTTTCCACCAAATTCAAGCTGAATACTGTTGGAATAAATCAAACATTTATGTTTTATAACGATTTATTCAATCAACTATATATTTACCAGAAAAATGTGACAAGTACATCATTTATTTTTTTTATATTCATATTTTATTATAACATATTAATATTGATTTACTTCAACACTCTCCCGCAATGTTAATAGTTTAATAATGTTTAACTTAGATTATGTTTCATCTCTATCATTCCAATCTTGGTCTTCATTTTCTTCATTTTTTCTGAAGATAGGCCCTTCGTAAAAATGTCAGCTGCTTGATCATATGTCGGTATATACTTCACTTTCATTTTATTTTCGTTTACCAATAGACGAACATAATGTCAATATGTTTAGAAAGCTCGTGAAAACTTGGATTCCGTATGAATTTTATGGCGCTCTGGTTGTCAATATTTAAGTTAGGAATTGAAGCTTCTTCCACGGCATTAATCTCTGTTAACAATCTATAAAGCCATACCAGAGATTTAGCTGTTTCACTTGTAGCGACATATTCTGCTTCCATTGAGGATAAAGCTACACATCTCTGTAATTGACTTTTCCATATTACTGGACCTCCGTAAGAAATTACCAAAACTCTACTGGTAGACCGTCTAGTAGATTTGTCCCCTGCATGATCAGCATCACTGTAAGCCTCAATTTTAGAGTTTCTTGTTTTCTTGAATTGAATACCGTCATTTATTGTTGCCTTCAAGTATGGAAGTATTCGTTTAACTAATTTAAAATGTGCCTGAGTTGGTGCATCTTGCTTTCTTGAAGCGACATTCACAGCATGCATTAAATCTGGTCGGGTTCCTGTTGTTAAATACATTAAACTACCGATAATCTCACGGTAACCATCCACGTTATCAACTAAAGGTGATTCTCCAGGTGACCATCCCGGTTCAGTGGGCAGTGATATTGGTTTTGAATCAGACACACCAAACCACTCTGATATTTTCTTCGCATACTTTGTTCGGTTGTTTTGAATACTATCTCAAAGCCTAGGTAATTGTCGACATTATTTACTTTAATTTCTAAACGGAAAGCAAATTTTTCAAAAAATATGTCAATTTCTTCATTTTAACCCATAACTAAACCATCATCTACATGAAAAAATAGAATTAATTTTCCATTGTAGAACATACAAGGATCAGCGTTGCTCTCCCGTAAATTACAATCCTTGAGAAATTCAACTAAACAAATATACCAGCATTTTGACGCTTGTTTTAACCCATACAAACTTTTCAACAATTGCGGACTCTTTTGTACCATCATTATAACTTTGGGGCTGTTTCATATAAATTTCTTCTTCAATAGTGCCATTAAGAAAGGCAGTTTTTACATCAAACTGTTTCATATTCCACTTCCGTTGAAGAACAACACCAAAAAGAGCTCTCAATGTTTCAAAACGCGCAATTGGGCTAAATGTGTCATTATAGTCTATTCCGGGACGTTGACTGAATCCTCTTGCAAATATTCGAGCCTTGTATCGGATTATCTCGTTGTTGGAGTTCGTCTTTATAGCAAAAACCCATCGATTTTCTACAACTCTTTTGCCAGGTGGTAAGTCGATTAATGTCCAAGTTTTATTTTTCTGTAAAGAATTCATGTCATCATCCATCGCAGCTCTCCAATTTTCTGCTTCTTCAGAATTTATAGCTTCATTGTAATTACTTGGTACTTCTTTTATCATCATCAATCTTGGCGGTTGTCGTCTATTTCTTAAATTATATGGTCTTACTTCAGCAGTAATGTCTTCTTCGTGTATTTCGTCTTCATTGGTTTCGTCAGGCCTTTCTTCTTCAATGTTTACAATCTCTTCATCATGTTTATCATTTTCAGTAGTTTCGTCATTATTTACATTCTCTTCGAACTGTTTTTCATCTTCATTCTCATCTAGTTCATCAATAAATTTTGCAGTATCTATCTTCACCGGGTTTTGTAAAATTTCTTCCTTAAATTTTACATCTCTGCACACATAAACAGTTTTCATTTCGGGAAAATATATTCGATAACCACAATCTGCATAACCAACAACGAATCCTCTAGTAGATTTACCATCAAATTTCTTACGTTTTTGTGTAGGTATCCATGAAAAACATTTCGTTCCAAAAATCTTCAAATTATCGAATCGACTATTCTTCTATAAAAATAACTCAATTGGAGTTTTATTATTAATTTTTGTTGGTGCAGTTCTATTTAATATGTAAGTTGCTGCAAGAATGGCCTCACCCCATAAGAATTTTGGAAGATGTGATGCTGATTGAAGCCAAGAACTCGCCATTTCACATTCTATTTTTTTTCTCCGCAACGTTCTGTTGTGGAGTGTATTGTGCTGTCATCGAGTGTTTTAATCTGATCTTTTCTGCATATTTTCGCACATCTTCATTGTCAAATTCTTTTCCTCCATCGGTGCGAAATTCTTTCATGGTTATTTGAGTTTGTGTTTTTATCATTTGAGTAAAAATCTGTAATTTCATCTTTCCTCCGTAAAAGGTAAGTCGTTCTAAAACTAGAAAAATCATCTTTAAAAATTAGAAAGTATCTATACCCGTTCAGATCATTTTGCTCCATTGGACCACAAACGTCGGCAAATATTAATTGTCCCGCTTCAGTGGATTTTTCGATTCTTTCGCCAAAAGTCATTCTTTGATGTTTGCCAAGGATACATCCTTCACAGAATTCTCTGTCAATTTTCACCTCGACTCCTCTATTTTTCAAAAATTTGTAGGCATAGCGCTTACTTTGATGGCCAAGTTTCTCATGCCATTGTTGAAGAGTATCGTCATTTTTGATAATAACACATGACTTTTCATGTCAAACCACTTTCACTGCTAATCTATAAAGTTCATTCTCAGCAGTCGATGTAGCAATTGCAATTTGACTCCCATTTTTGTGAAATATCCAATATTTTCCTTTATTCTGTATATATTGGTCAATTCCCTTTTGACCAGCTCGTTTAACGGAAAATAAATTGCAAATACCGTCTGGACAGAGCCAAATATCTTCGAAATATCTGTTAATCCATTCTGTTCCATCAAAAGTTTTAACATTTATACGACCTGTACCTAGTGCTTCAATTTGTACTCCTTCACGTGCACTATCCATCTTCTTCGGAATTGTAAAAGGTGTATAAGTAACATGCCAGTCTCTTCTATTTGTAACATGATGCGTTGCACCGCTGTCAACATACCATTCGTCGCAATTTAATTTCAATACGTCAATTACATTCTCTTGTTCGTCAATCATTTTTGTGTTTGGTATTTCCGCTGAAAACATTGCAAAATCTTTATTTTTCATAATAACTTTACAATCTTTTGATCGATGACCCTTCTTTTTGCATCTAAAACAAATTAAGCCAGTTTTACAATCCTTCGAAACATGTCCCAACTTTCCGCAAGAGAAACATCCTTCCTTATGTACTGTTTTTGACATATTGTTCTTTTGGTGATAATACATCTGCTTCTCATTCTTCATTGAAGGATTTATCTTCAATTTTGACATCATTGCAGTAGCAAAATTAGTTTCCTCTCTTCCTGAAATTCGGCATTAGTAATTTAAACATCTCTTTTAATTTGGCCCAAGTTTTCTCTTCTTGAGGTAAGTCATGCCATGTGACATAAATGAAGTCAAATTTTTTTGGTAGTGTTTGCAATAATCGAGCGCATAAGTCCCCTTCTTCAATAGGTTTGTTAAATAGGGCCATTTTTTTTGAATGTCATCAAATTAAGCTAAATGACCTTGTACACCACCGGATCATTCCCACATGATATGAAATTTATGTCGTAATAAATCTATATTCTCTTCAGATTGAGAATCGTAAATTTGATGTAATTTCTTCCATACATCATTTGAAGTTTGACATCCAGCAACACGAAGTAAAGGCTTCGTATCAAGTGACAAAATAAGACGTTTCTTTGCTTTATCATTCAATTTTGTCCATCTATTAAATTCATCTGTAATATTCTGCTCAGGCTTGATAAATAATTCATCAACGATTTCAAAAACTCCGTCACATTCTAATAAAGTTTTCATTATAATTCGCCACGTCGACCAGTTCTCTTCTCCTGTTAACTTCTCAATTTGCACCTTTTCGTCGTTCATTGTTTTATAATTCGTCTCAAATAGTCGATAATAGCTTTAAAATATTCTTCTCAATATGACATCTATTCGTCAAAAAATTCGCCGAAGTAAACTATATAATCAACTATGCTTCAACAGGCGAAGAACTGTGAATTACCAACTACGCTCTGCTACCACGTTGGAATAAATCAAATATTTATGTTTTATAACGATTTATTCAATCAACTATATATTTATCAGAAAACTGTGACAAGTACATCACTTATTTTTTTTTATATTCATAGGCAACTTGGTTTTCTATCTAATATGAACATTATTATAACATATTAATATTGATTTACTTCAACAAATACGAAAACCACGAATTCATATACACTGATGGAACCAAGCAGTAAAACCAAACAGGCGCAGCTGTAGTGATGTGCGACAATACATTCTACTACCATCTTCCCCCGACCTATAGCATATACTCTGCAGAAAGCGAAGCTATACGAAATAGCCTATAGATTATCAAACAGTAAAACCATACTGACAAAAATTACGCCATCTGTTCAGATTCACATGCAGTACTATTGAGTATAAATACTATTTACCCAAAAACTTCCTCAATACAAAAAATACAAAACCTCCTACACCAATTGGAGGGAAAGAATATCGGGATTGTTTTCGTATGGGTACCTTCTCATATAGAAATTAGAGCTAATGAAGAAGCCGATTCCGCCGCCAAAACCGCACTTCAAAACCCGCAAATCGACACCAAAATACCACCATATGACTTCAAAACTGAAATAAGGAACAAAATCAAAGAAGACTGGGCCCAAGAATAAACTGCAACCACAAACAACAAACTTAGAGAAATTAAACATGATATAAAGCCATGGACACAGCACTGCTCGAGAAAACAGCAAATAATATTAACAAGAATCCAAATTGGCCATATTCGGCTGACCCATAATCATATATTCAACAAAACAGACTCTAACCCAATGCAACCTATGTAACACAAAACTCACAATCAAACACATCATCTCAGATTGCCCACTCTACAACCAAAGCAGACAACAGTTCAACATCCCACAACAAATCGACGAAGCTCTCAAAAACGATCCAAAAACAGAAGAAAACCTCCTACTATTCTTAAAAAATTCTAATATGTACCATAAAATATAATGTAATACTTTATTCAAAACCTGTTAAAGAATAGTGTACCAGGATATTAATGACCAATGATGTCGAAATATCCTTAAATTCGCAATAAAAAAAAAAACAAATATATTGGGATCTGACATGGGGGCGCGGCCTATCCAATATGGCGTCTATTAGGGTGAAGATTTGAATGTGACATTAGTACTGTTCGCATATAAAATATATAAAAAATTAGTCTCACGATTAATAATATTTGCGAATGCGCTACAACAGATCCAGCAAACTAAATTTTAAAGAAGCTGAACGCATTTTGTATACTTGTTAATTGATTAAATGCGGGAAAAAAGTAAATGAAAGTGACAGTGGCTGTGGATGTAGTTGCTTTCTATGTGTCAACGTCGAATTTACGAAATGATCCCTATCAAATTAATAGGAAAATTGCAGGAAATGATCAAGTGATGAGTGTTGTTTGTTTTTGCATGGCTGGTTTTGAGTAAAAATGCAAAAACTGCATTGCTACGTTGTTGTACTGTTATAGGTTAGTTGTATATTTCTTGATCTAAATCAACTACATAAACAAATAACTAAAAATGAACAAATATAAGGAACATTAACTTTGAATACAGACTTAATTTAATTTATGAATTTCGTTAAATACAAAGTGAAAAGATTTCGGAGCAAATTCGTATTATAACCTAAAATTTTACTTACTTAGATGTACATAATCGTCTGGTACAAAATATACAGAGCATATTATTTATTGTAAACGCATTCATGTTGTTTACTTTTGTTATGTTTTCCAAGGTTTTTTCGCACTCCAAATTGGTTTACTTTATAAATAAAACGTTTGTCCAGCTTCGGAAAATAATGGAATGTAATGTCCAGATTTTTACGGGAGTTATTATTACACCCTTTTACTGCACAATACATTTTATTTTTCGTTTTTTCGCGGTGTTTAACTACAATTTTGGTCATTTTTTTATCTCAAAAATCGTTATTCCCATTTGACGTAATGTATTTCTAACGGAATCTTCGCCCTACTTTATGTTCGAAAATAATCCGCTAGATGGCATATCGCTACATGTCAGATCCCAATAGCCATTATAACAAACGCAGGTACAAGTGACTCAGACATAAACAACAGAATATGGCAACGATGAAGTGCAATACGCCAACTAATTTCCTTTTTATGGAACGACCAAATTACTAAATCAACTAAAAAAATCTATTTACAAGACAGTTATTGAAAGCATAGCAATAAACCACTCAGAGGTCTGGGAGATAATAAAAACAAATGAATGAATGCTGTTGGCATTAGAGATGGATTTTTGGAGAAGAAGCTACGAAGTATCAAGACTTCAAAGAATACGGAACGAAGAGATACGAAAGTGATGGAAGTAGACAGCACCATATTAGATACCATTGACACAAAACGTCGTATATGATTCGGACACCTACAAAGGATTGATGAAGAAAGATGGCCTAGACGAGTATGGGAATGTGTTCCGCCCAAAAGAAAAAAACGAGGTCGTCCAAGAAGAATTTGGAATGAAGAGGTAAAATTTGCAATGCAAGAGACAAATCTGCAAGAAATAGATTGGGAAGACCAAAATAGATTGGGAAGACCAAAATAGATGGCCACTGGGAAGCGAGAAACAGCGCAAACCGTAATGCAACTCTCAATATACACATGCCACTTCTGGTGTTCCGCAAGGTTCTAATCTGAGTCCTCTGTTATTTAACTTATTCATTAACATGGTAGATTAAATACTACTGTATGCAAATGTCATAAAAGTTTGCAAAATTATTAATTCCATTAACGATTGTTTTCTTTTGTAAAAAGACAATTATAACATCAACTTGGTGTCATGCGTCAAAACTATTTTTTAATTTCAGGAAATGTAGTTCAATGAGTTACTTTGTGAAAAAAATATTTTTACACTTATACATACAAGATGAATAATCCCTTACTTCAACGTGTATCTCAGTTTAATGATCTGGGAATAATATTTGATGCTAAATTAACATTTAACATACACATTGATACCACTGTTAAAGCCTCTTGTTCCATTGTCCATCTTTTCATACATTTTCAAATCTTTTAGTAAGGTCTGAACAGGAATATTGTCTACAGGTTTGGAATCCTACCTATTTCAAATATATTTCAATAATTGAGTCAGTTCAACACAGCTTTTTGAGAGATAATTGGGTCGATTCTGTTCAGAGTCCTGTAAATTTGTAAAATCGTAAATTTGTTGCTTGCGATTGGTTTGTAAGTACCAGTTTACAAATTTACAAATATGGCAATTCTGTTCGTATATCTGTAACGAACTGATTTACAGATACTGAATGTTCAAGGTTTCTCGTAAAAGCATTTTAGAGCTAACTTCACACAGTATATTAAAACGTCAAAATAAATCAGAATAATTTTTCTTTGTTCGTATTTTATAACTTTTCAAATAAATATCGGGTAAGCATTATAAATACACTTATTTTAACTTATGTTGTAATTAAATATTATGTTAATTATGATAATTTTGAAAACATAACCAATTTCAAATATCAAAGTTTTAATTATAAATAATACGCATGATATGACGACTAGCAACAACCGCATATCTTGGTTGATATTATGACCAAAATACCACACTTATGGTATATATGGTGGTATCTTTATTTTAATTTTATTTAGATCTCAGGAAAAAAGGTAAAGGGAAAGAGAAAACATACAAGAAACACAACAACAGACCAATATGAAATGTTCATAAACATTCTTGAAAATGAAATACACACACACACAAACACAAACACACGCACGCACGCACGCACACACACACACCTACACACGCACACACGCACATACACACACACACACACACACACACACACACACACACACACACACACACACAAGTATGGCGGACGATGTTCATGTGATCATCGAAAGTGCTCTTCAAAAATTAGTAGATATTACAAAAAAAAGCGGAAATTTAAGAAACGATTATAAACAGGATATTATTAAATCAGTAGCTAATCTATTAAAAGTATTTAATCAATTGCAAAATGAATTAAAGGAAAAAAATATTGACATTGACAGGTTACAAAATGATTTGATTGATAGATCTGTATATGTCATTCCATCCATTAATGAAAAAACTAGCACCATCCCGACCGCTCGATACAGTGAAGTAGTTAAAAGTAATTTAAGTAAAGAAGAAAGTAGTAAAAAATTCAAGTTAATTGTCAATTCAAAGAAAAATGAATCAGCTGATGCTGTCAAAAATGTTTATAGCAAAAAATTAATCCTATTGATTTACAAATCGGAATTAAATCAGTTAAAACATTTAAAAACGGCAAGGTTTTGGTTGAATCATCTAGTGCGAAAGAAATAGAAATATTAACAATTAAAATTAATGAATCTTGCACTGATTTGGAAGCTTCAGCGGTATAATATAGAAATCCATAACTAATTATTTACAATTTTCCCGAAGAAACTAATATTGAAAATGCAGAAAATACCATTGTAACAAAAAATATAGAATTAAATTTGAAGCAAGATGACATTATACCAAAATTTATCTTCAAAAATAAAAAGAAAATTACAAACTTAGTCATAGAAGTTAAAGCTGATATTCGACAGAAACTAAAAGGAAATAAATTAAAAATAGGCTGGAATATTTGTAATATTGAAGACTATATAAATGTAAATAGATGCTTTAATTGCAGTAAATTTAATCATAAAGCAAATGATTGTAAAGGAAAACAAACTTGTCCAATTTGCTCCGGTGAACATAAACTGAAGGAATGCAAAGCGAGTAGAGACAATTATAAGTGTATTAATTGTACAAATTGGAATAAGTATACAAAAGATGAAAAGATTAACGTCAAACACTCTGCACTTGATAAAAACTGTCCCTGTTATTTCAACACTTTAAAAAAGTATATTAAAAATATTAACTTATTGTAGTTATTGAGCAATATAATCAAGGAACGGTAGGTACATGTTAACAATGTAATTCAAAACATATTTGAAGAAGAAGAGGTCAGGAACAATTTAATTCTAAAAATCATTCAAATTAATTTACAACATTCCAGAGTAGCTACACAAAATTTATTGTAAGTTACGGAGCAAAATAATATATATTTAGCCTTTGTACAAGAACCTTAGGAGACTGAAAATTTTATAAAAGAAATTCCAAATAATATAAATATATTTGCTCAGGGCAATGGTCATAAAAGAGCTGCTATCTTAGTTCGAAATAAGTTACTTAATATTATATTACTGAATCAACTCTCAAATGAATACATGTTTGTTCTAGATAATACTTATAATGATTTTCAATTTTACGCTGTCTCTGCTTATTTTGATATAAGACAAGATATACAAATTACCTTAATTAATTTGGAGGAAGTTATAAAATTTGTTAAAAATAAAGCTTTCCTAGCGGCATTAGACAGTAATTCTAGATCAACAATATGGCACGACATGGTGACTAACAAAAGGGGGCGAATTTTGGAAGAGTTTACAATGACACAAGAACTATACATAATTAATGAAGAAAGTGAGCAGTTCACCTTTGACAATGGAAGAGGTAAAAGCAATATTGACTTAACTGTAACCAGTCACCATCTGACAAATAAAGTTCTTAACTGGAAAATTGAATTGGAAGAAAGCTGTTCAGACCATTGATTTTTGTACATACGATATTAAATTATAGAAACAAAATAGAACATTTTTATTACACAATAGGTTCAAGTACATTGTTAATCCGGAAAATTGGGACACATTTGATAAATATATAAAAGAGGAATTCCAGCAAATAATAAATATTGAAAGCCAAGATGTTACAATAAAAAAATTAGATGAAATCCTGGTTAGTAAATGTAAAAAAGCCCTAAAAAGCCCTAAAGACAGCTTGCTCAAAATCATTCAAGACTTCAAGAGCTAAAAAATTTGATAATAAAGGGAAAACAGTTCCTTGGTGGACGAATGAACTTGCATTCAAGCGTAAAAATGTTAATGCTTTAAGAAGACGATATTAAAGACCCAAAATTATTTAGTTCTGAGGGAGGAAAGGAAGAGACAGTACATGGAACATAAATTAAACTACACGTTACAAATTAAGGAAGCAAAGTACAAATCGTGGAAAGAATATTACAATATTTGTAGTAAAAACAACCCATGGAATTCGGTATATTAATTAGCTGCCGGCAAAACCAAGCGTATAACATTACTCACTACTATTAAAAAAGAAAATGTAGAATTTACGACAAATACTGAAAGTACACTTTATCATATGATGGAAGAATTTATTTTAGAAGACAATGATTCTGATGATAATGAGTACCACAAACAGGTTCGAGAAGATATTCAAAATCCAATTGATTCGGAAGACGATGAAAAATTTAATGTAGAAGAAATTGAACAAGTACTTAAAAATATGAACCCAAAGAAAGCTCCTGGAATGGATGGAATATCAAGTGAGATACTTTTGAGGATTTTAAAAATATTCCCACTATGTTTCACAGAAATTTATAATCAATTTTTGTTACGGGCTTACTTTTCAAAAGAGTGGAAATCATCTACAATAATACCAATAGTAAAACCAGGGAAGGAAAATTCACAAGATGTAGGTAAATTTCGTCCATTAAGCTTAATAAATGTGGGTGGAAGAGTTTTAGAAAAATTTATGATAAATAGAATAATGAAATTTATGTACGTAAATAACTTGATGAACAAAAACCAGTTTGGTTTTATTCCAAATTCAAGAACAACGGAAGCCATAATGGAAGTCAAAAAATTTGTTAAAAAATTTTTTCTGGAAAATAAAGTTGTGGTATTTGTCAGTTTAGACGTTAAAGGCGCATTAAATGCGGCCTGGTGGCTTGTAATTATTAAAGCAATGAAGGATTTTAAGTGTCCAAGAAAATTATTTAATCTAGCAAAAAATTATTTTCATGAAAGATTTGCTGTGCTAGAAGTTAACGGGATTAAAGTAACAAAAGCTGTTAATAGAGGATGTCCCCAATGTTCATGCTGTGGACCGGGTTTCTGGAATTTACAATATAATTCTTTATTAAATTTACCATATTCAAGAAATACGAAAGTCATAACATTCGCAGACGATTTATTAATATTAACGGAGGGAAGAAGTGTTCTTGAAGCAGAAAATATAATGAATTTGAAAACAAGTAAAATTATGAAATGGGCTACAGATAATAAAATGCAATTCAACGAAAGCAAATTACAAACTATGTTAATAACTAAAAGAAGATCTTTAATATCAACAAATAAATATAACACACACACACAAACACACACACACACACGCGCACACGCACACGCGCGCGCACACACACACACACAAACATTATCAGACTCATTATAAATAGCAATGAGCGGCTAAAATCTATTTAATGGATATTTCTGTCAATACAATGGAGAATGACGTTACGATGTCAAGAAATCAAAAATTAGTTTTTCTTGGTAAGAAGATATTTGAACTTATGAAGTTTGTACAGCCGAGGCATAATGTACATGGTGAAATCAAGCGTTTGGTGAGCTCCATTCGCACATGTGATGATCAATTCGTTGATATGGAAGAGCCGATGTTCAACGAAAATCATGAAACTGCAGTTGCTGATACGCAGACCTCGCCTTATTTGAGCGCAATTCAAGATAAACATGTAAAAAGTATGAAATCAAATGTGTCTCCAGAAAAGGGTGACGAGAATTTAAATAATTTTGACTGGAAGAAGAATACATCTTTAAATGAGGGACTTTCAGCAACGAATTTAGCGGTAGTTACACCGAACAAAAGCGATGCCTCATTGATGGATTGGCAAATTGTTAAGAAGCGACAGTCAAGACCTATGAAACAGAGATCGTTACGTCCCGATGTCGTCATTGTGAAGACAAAGGAAGGTGGTCCTTCATACGCAGAAATATTGCGCCAAATGAAGAGTGATCCATCCCTGAAGAATGTAGGTGAAAATGTGAATAAGGTGAGAAGGAATGCGGCTGGAAATCTACTTCTGGAACTGCAGAAAACAGCAGTAGCTTCACAGGGGTCAGCCACCATTGCAGTAAGGCTGGCTGAGTCAGCTAAGGTAGAGACCAAGAGAGATGAGACCACATTAGAATTACGTGATCTCGATGAGATGACAACAAGACAAGAAGTTTGTGATGCGTTGGGAAAGGAGTTGGATGATATCATTGCTGTTACGGCCATTATGTCCATGCGGAAAGCGTACAGCAGTACTCAAACTGCTGTTGTACGGTTACATACCGATCTAGCCAGAAAGGCATTAGAGAAAGGCCGGGTTCGCATTGGCTGGGTGATCTGCCGCATCAGGGAGAAGATCGACGTGAAGAAATGCTTCAGATGTTGGGCATTTGGACATTTGGCGCGCGACTGCAAGGGGATCGATAGGTCCTAATGCTGTCTACGTTGCAGTGAAGATGGTCACATGCGTGAATCCTGCACGAGTACGGGGCCTTACTGCATCCTTTGCGAAAAAAGAAATCACCCGACAGGGAGTTATAGTTGCCCAGCATATCAGGCAGCTGTGAAGACTCTGTCGGAAAGAAAATGAGAATCATCCAACTCAATCTTAACCATTGTGAAGTAGCGCAAGATCTTTTGATGCAAATCGTGCGAGATCTAGACGTAGACATTGCTATCTTATCGGAGCAATTTAGAAACATTGAGAATTCGCGGGCTTGGATTTCCGACACTTCTAATCGAGCAGCAATTTGGGTATGCGGTAAAAACTTCTTACAAGAAATGCCGCAAACACCGAGATTTGGTTTTGCCTGGGCCAAAGTGGAAGGCATCTACTTCTACAGTGTTTATGCTTCACCAAATACTTCACAGCGAGAATATAAAGATCTACTGAATGATCTAGAAGAGGATGCGAGAAATCGACGTCCGCTCATCATTGCAGGAGACTTCAATGCGTGGGCCACGGAATGGGGTAGCAGAGTAACAAATAGGAGTGGAGAGGCGCTACTTGACTTCACCGCTTCCCTGGATATAGCCCTTCTTAACAAAGGAACAACTCCAACGTTCATCCGAAATAACACTACCTCCATCATTGATGTGACTTTTGCCAGTGAGAACTTATCTTCACGAGTTACATCATGGCGAGTAAGTGATTATTACACCCACAGTGATCACCAGGCCATCTTTTTTAAAATTGATGCCCACGGTGGACGAAAATCAAAACAGATGTTAATGTCAGCCAAATGGAATTCAAAATCCTTCGATCGAGAATCATTTAACATTATGATGGAAGAGAACATTAAATTAACGGGTTCTCCTGAAAATATGTCTTCGCAGCTCATGTTGCTGATTTCTAATGCCTGCGACGCAGCGATGAAGAAGGGTTCCACAAGAAATCATCGTGCACCTGTCTACTGGTGGAATGAAGAGATTGCTGAACTTCTGAGACAATGTCATTGCACCCGGCGTCAGGCACACCGCCCGAGGTCGTGCTGACCATGACACCCTGATACTACGACACCACGAGGCACGGAGGGCTCTGAAACAAGCTATTAAAGATAGCAAGTGCCGCATCTGGATTGAGCTCTGCGACTTGGTTGATGGTGACCCCTGGGGTAGACCATATAGAACGGTGATGGACAGGTTAAAAGCACGCACTTTAGATCAGCCATCCTGCCCAGTTCTACTTAGAAGGATAGTAACCACCTTGTTCCCCGAACAACCGGAAATTACCCATCCCGTAAACGTACAAGCCACTCGTCGCTTTGAAGCATCGCCAATTTCAGAAGAAGAACTTTTGAAGGCTTGCAATAAGATCGGAGATACCAAGGCTCCAGGTCCGGACTGTATTCCGAACGTCGCTCTTAAGGCAGCCATCAGAGCACGACCAGAAATTTTTCTGGAGATGTACAACGCGTGCTTTTACGAAGGAGTTTTTTCATGCCGATGGAAACAGCAAAAGTTAGTTCTTCTTCCGAAAGGTAATAAACCACCAGAAGATCCTTCATCTTATCGTCCAATTTGCCTGTTGGATACAGCTGGTAAAGTCCTCGAGAGAATTATTTATAATCGGCTGGAAGAATTCAGCGAAGGTGCTCGTGGTTTATCAGAAAACCAGTTTGGATTTCGAAAGCAGATATCAACGGTAGATGTCATTAACGTTGTCACATCTATTGCACGAAAGGCCATTGAAGGGAGACGTTGGAAGAGAGGTGCTAAAAAGTGCTGCGCAATAGTTACACTAGGTGTAAAAAACGCCTTTAACACAGCAAATTGGAATTGTATTCTGGAGGCGCTGAGTTTGATGGAGGTCCCTGAATACATTTTGCGAATGATTTTGAGCTATTTTAAAAACAGAACGCTACTATATAACTCAGATATAGGGCCTAAGACCTACAAAGTTACAGGAGGCGTTCCACAAGGTTCAGTACTCGGCCCTCTGCTATGGAACATAATGTACGACGCAGTTTTGAGGTTACCCATGCCTATAGGGACAAAGATGATTGGATTTGCAGATGATGTTGCAGTGGTTGTTGTCTCAAAGTACTTAGAAGAAGTAACCCAGATGACAAATGAGGCTATCGCCACAATACGCCGTTGGCTCTTTGCAAATGGTCTACAGTTGGCAGATCATAAAACTGAAGCAGTTCTGCTAACCAGCAGAAAGACACTAGAGACAATCACGATCACCGTTGGAGGCAGCAACATACCGTCACAGCGGTCACTCCGATATCTGGGGGTGCAGATAAATGCCAGGCTACGTTTTGATGAACATCTGCGTATCGTGAACACGAGAGCAGCAGGAATAGCTAACGCTCTGGTGAGGATTATGCCTAACATTGGAGGGTCTAGGCAGAGTCGCCGAAAGCTGCTTTTCAACGTTGTCAGCTCCACGTTGTTATACGCAGCCCCGATCTGGTCATCAGCAGCAGCTGTAGCTTCGTACACATCACAGATGACCTCCGTGTATCGCAGGTGTGCCCTGCGAGTGGCACGAGCATATCGCACGGTCTCGTACGATGCCGTCTGTGTCATCGCCAACATGCCACCAATCCACCTGATGGTAGAGGAAAGGGTCGAAATATATAAACGTAGACGCAAAGATGGGCTTAAAAATCGACGCATCATTGGCCAGGAGGCGAGGACAGAGTTGTCAGTACGATGGCAGCGGCTCTGGGATGCATCAAGCAAGGGACGGTGGACCCATCGTCTTATACCGGATATCGCCGCATGGAATGGAAGAAAACACGGTGAGGTAGAATACTATCTTGTACAGCTACTGACGGGCCATGGCTGCTTCAGGGCGTATCTGCACCGCTTTCATTTGGATGACGACGCGTCGTGTCCGAGCTGCTGGCCGGTTCCTGAGGATGCAGAGCATGTGCTCTGTCATTTCCCGCGAGATCTTGCGAGGTAAACTGCAACTGCCGCTGACTCCAGAGAACATCGTTGGAGAAATGCTTGCATCTCAAATCATATGGAATTCAGTATCAGAATTTGCGGCCATAGTTATGAAGGAGCTTAGACGTGCGGATAAAACGAGAAGTGGCCAACCTGTAGCTTAGAAGAAGAGGTTAAACCACCAGACAGCAGGGCGCATATTGCCAGTTCACCCTCTGCGAAGTAATGCCTGACGGCGGTCCCGTGGAGCGGTGGGTTGCAACGGGAGGTGGTTTTAGTGGGTAAAAATCCCACACACCGTGGAGTGCGGGCTTCACGGCGTATTTGAAGATTTCCACCTACCCTCGTAAAACACACACACACACACACACACACACACACACACACACACACACACACACACACCCACACCCACACACACAAGATGGCGGACGATGTATATGTCGTGTTTGAAAATGCTCTCAAAAATCTTGCGAGTGTAACAAAAAAATCGAAAATTTAAGAAACGATTACAAGCAAGAAATTCTAAAATCTGTTTCTAAATTAAGAAAAGTGTATAATGCATTACATAAGGACATTGAAGATAAAAATTCTGAAATTGACAGTTTAAGAAAATTGATTGACAGTTTAAATCGAGATGTTGTGACGCACCTGGGTGAACGTCGCGAGATCCTCGCCAATGGGTGAGGTTGCCGGCTTCTCAGTGGAGAAGGGTGGGGGTTAGTTGAGGGCGCCACGCAATTTGAACAGTGCGCTCACCCAAACTATATTGCGATAGTGGCAGGAAATCGTGATGAACCAAAAGGAAAAGAGAAATAGAGAGAGAGAGAGAATAAACTAGCTTCGAAATAAACAAATACGTAACTTGAACAAAATGATATATTAATAATCCGAAAATTTATAACAAAATGTATACCGAATAGTTAAGTTTCTAAGCGAGGGCAGCACAACCAAAATAAATGATGAATTAAACAAATGCTCCTAAGAGCTGTCTGGCACACACACACACATACACAAGGGAAGTCACGCAGTAATCCCAGAGCTATGGCTAAATATTCACCAATAATAAATTAAATCAAGACGCAACAATACACGACGGACGTTGGTACCAGCGTATTAGTGTAGGCGCGTTTATTTTAAATGAAATAATTCGAGCCCTAAAATTACGGCTATGCCTAAACCACACTGTAGCCTATGTGAATGCCACACGTAGCTCAGAACGTAAAATATAAACTAAAACTCTATATAGGTACTTGACCTGCTTTTACAATAAACTAACGCTATTCTTAAATCGATGTTCAGATTATATAACAATTAATCCAAAGGATTAAATATAACAGTCACTAAATAACTGTTTCAATCTTAAATAAAATAAATACAACAAATAGTTTCGCTTATCTGGAACGGGCGAAGTTGTGATTTCTCGTCGTCAGCTAGTCTTGTGGAGGGATGGGGCACGTCAGACGAAGAAAGAAGAAAAGGGTCGCTTCCTGAATTGACGCTGCTCCAATCTTTTCGATGTTGGGATCGCGTTACCGATCGCTCCAAAATTTAGCAACCAATTCAAATGTTCCACTCCACAAAACCCAATACTCAAACTTCAGAATACCAAGCACCAAATCCAAAATCCAAATTAGAAAATATTAAATAGAAAATAGAAACTTGAAGATAGAAAATAGAAATTAAAATAGAAGCCTGAAAAGAAAAGAATTATTACTATTACGAATTCGGCAAAAGAACAACAAAACCTGTACCTATGATGATGAGCGGCTTAAAGTATCAGCTGCAGTTTTGTGAATTCTAAATCCGGTCAAACCGTGGAATTTATAATTCCTGCGAAATGCTCCCAAAATAGTCCCCGAAGGTAGTATCAACGTAACCAAAATCTATCCAATAACGTTAACAACTTAATAATGGAAACACTTCTCACAAAATTGATAAAGCTTTTTTTTAAATGTCAACAATTTGTTTATATTCTTTTTCAAGAATTGTTTTTCATCACCATGGTTCGTAATAATTTTTGTAATCGAAATACGTAAATAAAAATAAGAGTTGCAGTAGGAAGAAACAAAATACGTCAAATGAGATGACAGGTGACAGTTAATTAAAATGTATCGTTACAATGTCAACGCGAATAAGGAACAAGTAGTTTCATTTACTAATGAAAGAAGAAGCTTTCAAGCAAAACCCACGTTTGCTCAGGTGGTGAACAAAAAAATAGAAACGCAAAACTATAAGAAACACAAAATAATTATATCATCAAAACAAAATTAGACAGCAGATGAAATTAGACAAGAAATTAAAAATAATATTAATCCAACGGAATTAAAAGTTGGTGTACAATCAATCAAGTCTTTGCAAAGCGGGAAAGTTTTACTAGAATCTACTAGTGAAGAAGAATTATCTATAATTAGAAATAAAATTAATGAAATTTGCAGCGAAAAACTGGAAGTTGCTTCTGTAAAAATGAATGAACCTAAACTTATTATCTACAATATTCCCGAAGAAATTGATTTACGTAATGCGGAAAATACAATAATTGCACAAAATTCTGAATTACAACTTACACAGGGTGATTTGGTACCAAAAGTAATTTTCAAGAACAAGAAAAAAATAAAAAATTTTGTCATTGAAGTAAATCCAGAAATACGTCGCAAAATTAAAGGAGTCAAATTAAAAATAGGCTGGCATATATGTTCGAATGATGACTATATTGCATTGAACAGATGTTTCAATTGCAGCAAATTTAATCATAAAGCTGATAAGTGCAAAGGGGAACTTACATGTCCTCATTGTACAAAACACCACAAATTAGGTGTGTTCGTCACCTGACAAGATATGTTCGCGGCCAAAATTAATAAAATAAGGCGTGAAACCAGTTACATCATGATGAAGTGTTCGTATTGCGCAACTTACCGACGACAAGTATTTTCCCCAGGTACGATGATTGTCTCGCACGTACGAAGACAGCATAGTTTTTATCACACGATTGACGCGCTCTGTAGGGTTATTTTGCGGGTGATAAAATGCGTTGTACATAATATTTACAGCATAATTGCGACACATCTTACGAAACTCGTTACTTTTGAACTGTACTCCATTGTCGCAGATCAAGTATTGTGGCACGCCAAACAATAGGAATACGTCGTTCTCGATATGTCTCGTAACCATTTGAGCGGAAGCGATACGTAAGGGAAAAGTAAGCACAAATTTGCTGTAATAATCAGAGACTACCAGAATAAATCTATAACCTTTCGTTGTAGGCGGGAGCGGACCAATCAAATCCGTACTCAAAAGCAGAAATGGTTTGAATATACGTGGACGAGTTCCCATAAAGCCTGGCGCACGTTTTTGAGGAACTTTGTACTCAATACACACGACACAGCGTTTGACGTAAGCAGCAACATCTGCTCGCATTTTAGGCCAGTAATATTTACTACAAAGCTTTTTGTAGGTCTTAGCAACGCCTGGGTGACCGGAGGTAGGAGAATCGTGAAATTGCGTCAAAATAGCGACACGCTTCTCTTTTGGAATGACTTGTTTCCATTGCTCGTTGTCGTCAACTAATTCTGGAACAGAAGCTTCAACATATTTGTACATCTTTCCGTTCTCGATTCGCCATTTCGAATATTTTTTTGGCTGTTTGGTGATTTTCTTCATCATCGACAAATACCATTTATCCGTGATGGACTCAACACCAATAGTATCAACAGCTACCATGGCTCGAGAAAGACAGTCTGGTACAACATGCTCTTTTCCTTTTCTATGTAGAATGTCGTAATTATATTGTTGTAGCTTTACTGCCCAACGACACAAACGTCCTTTGGGATCTTTCATTTTATGCAGCCATACAAGAGAATGGTGATCTGTAATCACCGTGAAGTGAGTACCCTCCAAATAAGCTCGCAACTTATCCAAAGTCCAAACGACAGCTAAACATTCTCTCTCTGTGGTGGTGTAGTTTCGTTCCTGTTTCGTGAGAGATCTGCTAAGGAAACTGATAACCTGTTCTCCGTCATCGAATTGTTGTGTCAATACAGCTCCTAGTCCATACGCACTTGCGTCAGTCTGAACGACGAATGGTTTAGAGAAATCGGGACACGTTAATACAGGGGCGCTAACAAGACACTTCTTCAAATATTGAAATGCCTGCTGGCATTCTTCAGTCCAGTCCCACTTCCGGTTTTTCTTCGTGAGTCCGGTCAGCGGCACACAAATGCTAGCGAAATCCTTTACAAATCGGCGGTACCATGAGCACATGCCGAGAAATCTTCGAAGATCGGATACGTTGGCTGGGGTCGGAATGTCAAGAATAGACTGTACCTTTTCAGGATCAACGCGAAGCCCATGTTTATCGACGACGTAACCGAGATAACGTAAGTCTGAACGGCAAAATTTACATTTTTCACGATTAAGAGTTAAATTGGCTTGTAACAGTCTATCAAATATCTTCGTCAAAATTTCTAGATGCTGATCAAGGGTTTCCGATATGAGTATGATGTCATCGAGGTAGGCGAAGACAAAAGGTTCAAGATCGGCGCCTAGAACTTGATCAATTAAGCGTTGCCAAGTTGCTGGGGCGTTAGTTAGACCGAACGGCATACGTTTGAATTGAAACAAACCGCGGCCTGGTATAGTAAAGGCTGTATATTCACGACTATTGGGGTGTACTTTTACTTGCCAATACGCGCTTTTAATATCCAACGAAGATAAATATTTCGCGCCACGTAAACGATCTAATATGGTCGATATATACGGAATGGGATAAGCGTTTTTCTTCGTAACTTTATTTAGACGTCTGTAATCTACGCAAAATCGATAGGTTCCGTCTTTTTTGGGTACCATGAGAATAGGAGAAGACCAAGGGCTGTTTGAAGGTTCAATTATATCTTCACGGAGCATTTTATCCAGCTCAAGATCAATGTGTTTCTGTATGGCAGGCGACACTGGATAATAACGTTGCTTAAGGGGCTCGGAATCGGTAATAATCTTATGATAAACTAAATCAGTACATCCTAGTGAAGCTCCCATCTTTTCCCATTGCTCCGCTAAAAATTGGTTTAGGCGCAACTTTTCACTAGCGGACAAACTACTATTAATACCAACGTCTTCAACAGTAGTAGCGTTAACAGAAAACTTCCACACGTCTCGCTTCATATCAGGTACTATTTCCATAGAAAGCCAGAAATCCATTCCTAAAATAATATGTTCAGCGATATCGGGAACTACAAGGAAAGAAATTAATTTTGTACGATCCAATAATCGAACAGGAACCGTGACTGAACCTAAACTGGATGAGGTTTGACCATTTGCGACAGTACACAAAGGAGCGTCAGTCTTGTCAAGAGTAATATTTAGTCCTTGAAGTAATGTCCAACCAGGTCCACCTATGACCGAACGCGAAGCTCCAGAATCTAACAAACCAGTGAGCTTTGTGCCAAAAATAGAGATTTCTAAGAAAGGTCGTTGATCATCGTTAAGATGAGACAGTATATAGTTTAAAATTGCAACGTTACTTTCTAGTTTCGTATTCCTCGCATGGGCCGAGTTTTTAAAGGAATCAGAGTACGTGACGCGGCCTTTTAACGACTCTGCTGACCGTTTCCCGAACACTTGGGGCAACTTCGAATGGTAACGTTGGCGGTTCCACAACGGAAACAATGCTTTCGTAATGGACGTGAACATTGCGCAGATCTGTGACCAGATTTATTGCAATTCCAGCAAAGCGGCTCCGTACGTCTATTTGAACTCGAGGCTGACGTATCTGACGTTCTAGAATCCACAGCTGTAATGCGAGTATTCGTTCGGGGTCGCTGGTAAGCAAGATCAGCTTCCATGGATTGACTAACAGGCGGGGGTGATTTGAAGTGTTGTGCTCGCAAATGAATCTCCTCCATCTGTCTACACAATTTATCCAACATATCTACAGAATCTATTATTTGTAGCCCGAGACTAATTTGTAAATATGGCAACAAATTTCGTCTAATATACACGATACGTTCATTTTCTTTCGGTACCTTGCTCAATCTTTTAAATAATCCCTCCATGTTTGCTATAAATGCCGATACTTTTTCTTCATTTCCCTGTGTCCTGTTCCTTATTTCGTCCCACAAATTGTACTCGTAGTCACAAGGCAAGAACGTATCTCTCAACGCTTGAACGAGTTCATCCCAGCTCTGAATACTGTCACTTTTAGCTCTGTACCATGTGAGCGCTTTACCTGTGAAGAATTCAACTGCCGAATTGAACAACTGTTCTTTATTAACACCACGAGCTACGCGCAGTTCTTCAACTGTGATGAGAAAATTTGAAAGATTTGACTCTCCATCATAAAAAGTTTTCCATTTATGGATTGGGTAATATGTAGCATCTGTATTCCTTGAAGACGTTTGCAGAGTCAAAACTGAAGATAATTTTTCAAGTACGTAATTCAGACTTGTGTTTTCGGACTGAGAAAGAGGCAACTGATTTGGCATTGGTTTGTCTGTTTCAGTAACATCTTCTAACAAACTAGAATGATACTCGACTTCCAGTTCTTCGTCAGGTTCTTCAATGGATTGTTCATGTTCTGCTAGAAGAATCGCAGATGCTTGTGCGGAAAATTTTAATTTGGACTCCAATAAATATTTCTCACATCGTTTAACGAGTTCATCTTTGGTCTTTTGCTGGTCGGGCTCCTGTACACGTTGTAGTCGTTTAAGAACATGCGTTAATCGGGTCGTTAAGCGTGCGTAATCGTTCTGATAATTACTATTATTAAAGTTATCGATAAGTTTTTTAAGTTCGTCCAATTTTATAAAATAAATAAATAAATATATCATCACGCCTTTTACCCATTACGGGTGTGGCACTCTGCTTACGCAGATCTCGGTAAGTGATATATTTTTTCGTATGAAGTGCGGTTACCAGTCGTCAAATCATAGCCCCCAAGGATGTTAGTGGAGGAGGAACCACAGGGGTAAATTTAAATTTGTAACTGTCGGCAGTGGGATTCGAACTGAGGATCTCACGATCCACAGTCCGACACGTTACCTCGGAGCTATTTACCCCATTGTGGGGTCCAATTTTTTGGTACATATTTTAATTTCCGATGCCGGATCTAATGGTAACTCAGTGAATTCGGGAACAGTACCGCCATTATACTCAGCGTGAAGATATTCACGAAGTTTAACGCGTTTATCGGCAACGGTTACATCGCTGGGAAGGTTACGTAGAAGCAATTCGTATGATAGTTCATCAGATAAGAGACGATAAGGATCCATTTTAATTGCCATTAGTAACTCGGTTACAAGAGGAGTGAAGTATACGAGCAAAGAAAACAAAACACTAGCAATAATTTAACAGAATAAGTAAACAGGATATAACAAACTAGTTATAACAAGGAGGTTTAATAAAGAGGCCAGTTATTACAAGATGGTTTTAGTAAAGATGCCCCACGTTGTTGGGCGCCAAAAATTGTGACGCACCTGGGTGAACGTCGCGAGATCCTCGCCAATGGGTGAGGTTGCCGGCTTCTCAGTGGAGAAGGGTGGGGGTTAGTTGAGGGCGCCACGCAATTTGAACAGTGCGCTCACCCAAACTATATTGCGATAGTGGCAGGAAATCGTGATGAACCAAAAGGAAAAGAGAAATAGAGAGAGAGAGAGAGAATAAACTAGCTTCGAAATAAACAAATACGTAACTTGAACAAAATGATATATTAATAATCCGAAAATTTATAACAAAATGTATACCGAATAGTTAAGTTTCTAAGCGAGGGCAAGCACAACCAAAATAAATGATGAATTAAACAAATGCTCCTAAGAGCTGTCTGGCACACACACACACATACACAAGGGAAGTCACGCAGTAATCCCAGAGCTATGGCTAAATATTCACCAATAATAAATTAAATCAAGACGCAACAATACACGACGGACGTTGGTACCAGCGTATTAGTGTAGGCGCGTTTATTTTAAATGAAATAATTCGAGCCCTAAAATTACGGCTATGCCTAAACCACACTGTAGCCTATGTGAATGCCACACGTAGCTCAGAACGTAAAATATAAACTAAAACTCTATATAGGTACTTGACCTGCTTTTACAATAAACTAACGCTATTCTTAAATCGATGTTCAGATTATATAACAATTAATCCAAAGGATTAAATATAACAGTCACTAAATAACTGTTTCAATCTTAAATAAAATAAATACAACAAATAGTTTCGCTTATCTGGAACGGGCGAAGTTGTGATTTCTCGTCGTCAGCTAGTCTTGTGGAGGGATGGGGCACGTCAGACGAAGAAAGAAGAAAAGGGTCGCTTCCTGAATTGACGCTGCTCCAATCTTTTCGATGTTGGGATCGCGTTACCGATCGCTCCAAAATTTAGCAACCAATTCAAATGTTCCACTCCACAAAACCCAATACTCAAACTTCAGAATACCAAGCACCAAATCCAAAATCCAAATTAGAAAATATTAAATAGAAAATAGAAACTTGAAGATAGAAAATAGAAATTAAAATAGAAGCCTGAAAAGAAAAGAATTATTACTATTACGAATTCGGCAAAAGAACAACAAAACCTGTACCTATGATGATGAGCGGCTTAAAGTATCAGCTGCAGTTTTGTGAATTCTAAATCCGGTCAAACCGTGGAATTTATAATTCCTGCGAAATGCTCCCAAAATAGTCCCCGAAGGTAGTATCAACGTAACCAAAATCTATCCAATAACGTTAACAACTTAATAATGGAAACACTTCTCACAAAATTGATAAAGCTTTTTTTTAAATGTCAACAATTTGTTTATATTCTTTTTCAAGAATTGTTTTTCATCACCATGGTTCGTAATAATTTTTGTAATCGAAATACGTAAATAAAAATAAGAGTTGCAGTAGGAAGAAACAAAATACGTCAAATGAGATGACAGGTGACAGTTAATTAAAATGTATCGTTACAATGTCAACGCGAATAAGGAACAAGTAGTTTCATTTACTAATGAAAGAAGAAGCTTTCAAGCAAAACCCACGTTTGCTCAGGTGGTGAACAAAAAAATAGAAACGCAAAACTATAAGAAACACAAAATAATTATATCATCAAAACAAAATTAGACAGCAGATGAAATTAGACAAGAAATTAAAAATAATATTAATCCAACGGAATTAAAAGTTGGTGTACAATCAATCAAGTCTTTGCAAAGCGGGAAAGTTTTACTAGAATCTACTAGTGAAGAAGAATTATCTATAATTAGAAATAAAATTAATGAAATTTGCAGCGAAAAACTGGAAGTTGCTTCTGTAAAAATGAATGAACCTAAACTTATTATCTACAATATTCCCGAAGAAATTGATTTACGTAATGCGGAAAATACAATAATTGCACAAAATTCTGAATTACAACTTACACAGGGTGATTTGGTACCAAAAGTAATTTTCAAGAACAAGAAAAAAATAAAAAATTTTGTCATTGAAGTAAATCCAGAAATACGTCGCAAAATTAAAGGAGTCAAATTAAAAATAGGCTGGCATATATGTTCGAATGATGACTATATTGCATTGAACAGATGTTTCAATTGCAGCAAATTTAATCATAAAGCTGATAAGTGCAAAGGGGAACTTACATGTCCTCATTGTACAAAACACCACAAATTAGGCGATTGTAAAGCAAAAAGAGAAGAATTTAGGTGCATAAACTGTATAAATTGGAACAAGTATAGTAAAATTGAAAAAGTTAATGAAAACCATTCTGCTCTAGACAAGATGTGCCCATGTTACCAAAACGCTTTTAAAAAAGTAATACAAAATACTAATTATTAAAATGGCTCAGCAAAATTATTTAATAAGTAATGTAAGCAGAGAAACCAATCAAGAAACTTTAAAAATTTTGCAATTAAACGTGCAACATTCAAGGGCAGCTACACAAAATTTATTACAAATAATGGACCAGAAAAACATTGATCTAGCATTCATTCAAGAACCACATGTGGTGGATGGTAAATTAAGAGGATTGCCAAATCATCTGCGAGTATATGTTCAAGGTGAAGGTCAGAAGAGAGCAGCTATAATTGCCAGAAATAATTTTATAAATATCATCAAATTAACTCAAGTTTCAAGTGAAGACATGATTGCTGTAGAGGTTAATTATAACAACACGAAATTTTATGCTCTCTCGGCATACTTTGATATAACCAAAGATATACAAACAAATTTGATACAATTGACAAAAGTTAAAGAAATTGCAAAAAATTCATCATTTATGTTTGCAATTGATTCCAATTCCAGATCAGTGATGTGGCATGATGTTCAAACAAACCTTCGAGGCAGAATTATGGAAGATTTTATAACAACAGAAGAAATATATTTAATAAATGGAGAAAATGAATTATTTACATTTGATAATGGCAGGGGAAAGAGCAACATCGACTTGACATTATGCAGTCATCAATTAGTAAATACTGTACAAAATTGGACAATTGAGGAAGAAGAAAGTTGTTCTGACCACAGAATATTAACATACGATTTAAAATTAATTAATAAGAACTATGCAAATATAACTTACCAAAGATCTAAATTTATAACTAAATCAGATAAATGGGATATATTTGATAAAAATTTAACTAATGAATTCTTAAAACTAATTTACGGAGAGAATGAAAATATTACTGTAGATAAAATAGACGAAGATTGAAGAACGAGAATACAAGTAGAAACAAAATTATTTTGTTTATTGAAAATTTTAATAAAGCGTTAAATACAGCCTGTGTAAGAACATTTCGGCTATCAAAAGCACAGAAATATGAAAAGAAAGGGAGAACTGTGCCATGGTGGTCTGAAGATTTAACTTTAATGCGGAAAAATGTTAACGCTCTTCGTCGAAGATTTCAAAGAACCAGACATAACGAAACAATAAGGGAAGAAAGAAAGAAACAATATTTAGAGGTTAAAACAAAATATTCTGACAAAATTAGAAAAGAGAAAACTGAGTCTTGGCAAAATTACTGTAATATTTCAACAAAAAACAATCCCTGGGGTACAGTCTATAAAATGGCTGCTGGTAAAGCAAAACGAAATTTTATATTGTCAACAATAAGAGACAAGACAGGTAATTTTACAACTGATACAAAAACTACCCTACAACGCTTATTGGACGAATTCATTCCGGAGGATAACTTTGAAAATGATAACGAACACCACATTCAAATAAGAACGGAAATGCAAAATCCGGTAAACACAGAAGAAGATGAACTTTTCAAGCATGAAGAAATTGAAGAAATTTTGGTAAATATGAACCCAAAAAAAGCCCCTGGGCTAGATGGTATTTCTAGTGATATTTTATTAAGAACTTTCAGAATATTCCCTTTATTTATTACAGAACTATATAATCAATGTTTAATAAGAGCACATTTTCCAACAGACTGGAAGATTTCCACTATAGTTCCAATAATTAAACCAGGAAAAGAAAACTCTGAAAATGCATCTAAATTTAGACCAATAAGTCTAATTAATGTGGGAGGGAAGGTACTTGAAAAATGATTGATAAACAGGATAATGGGTCATGTGAACAGGAATAATCTAATGAATGAGAATCAGTTTGGCTTTATTAAAAACAAAGGAACGACAGAAGCAATTTTGAAATTAAAAGATTTTGTAGAAGATAGTCTAAAAGAGAAAAAGGTGATAATATTTACTAGCCTGGACGTGAAAGGAGCTATCAATTCGGCGTGGTGGCCAGCCATACTAAAAGCTATGAAAGATGTCAGTTGTCCTAAAAATTTGCACAATTTGACTAAAAATTATTTTAGTGGAAGAGAAGCTATCTTAGAAGCTAATGGAGTTAAAGTACAGCGATCTGTAAATAGAGGATGCCCACAAGGTTCCTGTTGCGGTCCGGGGTTCTGGAACTTACAGTACAATTCTCTGCTTAATTTAGAATATTCAAAACATACAATGACTATTGCGTTCGCTGATGATTTACTATTATTAACCAAAGGTAAAAATATATTAGAAGCAGAAAATTTTGCAAATATCGATTTGGTGAAAGTAATGCATTGGGCCAAAAATAATAAGATACAATTTAATGAAGAAAAATCGCAAGTAATGTTGGTAACACGAAAAAGATCTTGAACGAGGAAATAAATATCTTTCTAAATTGCCAAATTTTGAAGCAAGTGACTGTATTAAAATATTTAGGAGTACAAATTGACAATAAATTTCATTTCGATAAACATATAAACTACATTTCGGAAAAGTGCAGTTTACTAATACATATTTTATCAAAGTCCGCAAGAATAATCTGGGGAATAAGACAGGAGGCATTAAATACTATTTATAAAGGCGCGATACTGCCGATATTAACCTATGGCGTACCTGCATGGAAGAATGCTTTAGAAAGGAAAAATTGTCAAATGAAATTGAAAAGGGTGCAAAGGCTTATAAATATTAAAATATTAAAAGGATACAGAACTACTTCTTACGAGGCATCGTGCATTCTGACAGGAAATACTCCAATTATTTTAAAACTATATGAAATTTCAAGAATATACGAAAAACTTAAATTGAACAGTGACATAATATATAACACAGAAGAAAGCATACTAAGAAAAAAAGTAATGACAAAGGAGGAGCAGAAGGTTAGTCAAGAACAATGGCAAATTGAATGGACTAAAACAAATAAAGGAAATATGACAAAAATATTTTTTCCAAATATTGAAACTAGATTAAAAACTAAATTACCATATTCTCATAAATTAACTGCAATTCTGAGTGGTCATGGTAAACTTAAAAGTTATTGTTATAAATACAAAATTAGTGATACAGCTGGATGCGAATGTGGTGCCGAAGATCAATCAGTCGATCATCTTATATACGATTGTTTAATGTTAGAAATTGAACGCGAGAAACTTATTGAACAATTACGACAATGTAATAAAAATTGGCCAGTTACGCAAACGGATCTAGTAGACAGTAAACATGTATTATATTTTGTTGATTTTGTTAATTCAATTGACTTTGACAAACTTGTTGTAGTAGAATAGCATGTAATATTGTAATGGGGCATGCTGAATAAAAAAGATTTATTAAAAAAAAAACCCACACCCACACCCACACACACCCACCCACACACACACACACACACACACACAAACCCACACACACACACACGCACGCACGCACACACACACACACACACACACACACACACACACACACACACACACACACACAGACAGACAGAGTCTTAGAGCGGGACTCACCTGGTTGTTGAAGTCGTCGTGGAAAATCCAGTCCATGGGCTCCACACCGCGACAGCCCAGCGTCAGGTCCGTGTGCGCGTCCACCGTTACGTCGCTGCGCTGCGGGTACATGCGCGGTTCATCAGGCAACTGGAAGGCCGGCGATTCTATAACAAACGGCGAGACCCCGGGCTAGATTACTATTGGGTTGAGTAAATCATCGAACTTTCTTACAATAGTATATAAATAACTTGGAGAAACTTTCAGAACTCATAACATCGAAAACATACAATACGACATACAAAGTACGTCGAAACATAAGAATTTTGTTAAAAAAAGACTACAAAAAACGCAAAGTCAATGGTCCGATTGCATCAATAAGTGCTTTAATTTTTATTAACCAGTAGAGACTTAAAATTAAACGAAACGTTAAACTAATAATTTTTCGATGCGCTGCCAAGTGTAGACGTGTGTTAGATGTTACTGCGTATAATTTTTAATTTTGTAGATTATAATTTAGTAATATATAGGCATTTCAAAACTGACTCGTGGTCAAAGTGCTGTAAGATACAGTTATATTCTTACTGTCATTTATTGACAAATTACTCAATAAATTATATGAAGAGCTGAGTTGATTTCGAATGAAATAGAAAAATCGGAAATGGAAGTTCGTTGGACACACAAAACCAATAATTCCATTTTTTTCCAAAATAGAATCAGCTGTGAAAAGTTTTAAACGTAAGATGTTAGCAAAAATTTTTGTAATATAAGATGTTATTTGCACTTTTCTTGTTTATGCTTCTAATTTTGAGAAAAACTAAATTACATTTTTAATAATCTTCAATAATCTTAGTTACAATGGAAACAAAAACTAAAATATTTTTAACATCTATGTGTCAAACGTGTCAAATAATTGTGAAGTTGCAAAAATATGTGTCGTTTGAAATATTATAAAAGCAATATTTGTATTATCTGTTAGAAAGTTTTAAAGACTATGTATTAATTAATACCTATTTTATAATGACTTTATATTTACGAGAAGAAAAAATTAAACAGGTTTATCATCTATAATAATTATAAAAATAATGTCACACACAAGGAACAAGTCATACGTGTTCAGTTGGTTTTATATTTATAAGAAAGTAATGTGATGCCCATACCAGATTTTTTTTTAATATTTTGTACGATTTGCAAGTTAATATTGCAATCACTCATCAAATTAAAACGAAAAATCAATAGCACAACCATTTTTATGCCATTTACACATATATTGGCTTAAAATAACATATTTTAATGTGGAACATTTATAATTTGAATGCGCGCGTTTATAATTGGAAAGGATATAATTAAAAATTATAACTTCTATCGTCTTTGACATTTGCGTGTTAACTCTGTCAGTCAAGACTTGTCTAACTCAAAATATCGTCATTTTCACGCGATTTCTATCCGAAATTTAGTGCACAGTTAGAAGAATGTTCGATGATTCTGTGCGTAAGTAAGGACTTTACACTCACCTAGACAAAATTAGTTTACTTGCCACGCATCTTACGCCTTTTGGCACTAAATGCCAGTGACAAACTTCAAACGTTGTTATCTGCGAATATTTGAACTGCACACTGTTCGGATAGTAATTATCTTATTATTTGATAATCAGAGTAGTATACTTGAAACTTTTATTTGTGAATAAGAATTGCGCGTGTATAATAAATAATAAAATGTAAATGAAATACCGTGTAAGATAAGGTAAAAGGCGACTGGTTTCATATTCGTACGAAATTGCTACAGAGTACAATAATTACTTTACAAATATAGCTCAAAAGTTAAATCTCACTAACCCAGTATCTTATGAAGAACTTAAACAAAATATTCACTCAATATTTCTTTATCCTTGTGTTGGAAACAACTTGATCATAATATTTATAAAAGACACTTGAATACTTAATGTTAATCATACATAAATAAAATAAATACATGTGTCAAAATATTTGTAAAGATATATACAGTTATTTAAATAATAAACATAGTTTAGTTATATACTGAGTATCATTTCGACCACCTAACCATCAGTATATAACAAATTGGCGACGAGAATTGTGAACCTGTTTAATAAAATTGTTTCATATTGTAATGGAACAAATTTTGGAAAAAGTGTTGCTGCAAATGCAGGAAAACCAAAAACAATAACAACAATTATTTGCAGAATTGATATCAAGTATGACCAAGGGGAAAGCTGAAGAAAAATTAAAAATTATTTCTTCCGATAATCATGCAGAACTTGTTATCGAATCATTATCAAACAGTATGCAGCAATTTGTCTACGATCCAGATAATGGGTTAACATTCGACAAATGGTATGAACGATATAAGATGTTATTAGTTCAGAAACAAATAAATTGGATGATTCTGCTAAAGTTCGTTTGTTGTTACGTAAGTTAGACCTAAAATCACACACCAAATATGTCAATTATATTTTACCAAAGACACGAAAAGAAAATAATTTGGAAACAACGGTAAAATGCCTCAAACAAATATTATGTCCACAAACTACCATTTTAATAAAAGATTTAACTGCTGGCAACTCATAAAGAAAGAATATGATGATTATGTTACTTACGCGGGCATTGTTAATCGTGCATGTGAAGAATTTAAATTTGGAAAATTATCAATAGAACATTTCAAATGTCTAATCTTTATTTGCGGTTTAAAATCACCGAAAGATTTTGAAGCACGCACAGGATTATTGCAAATATTGGATAAAAGTAATGACAGTAATGAAGTAACTTTAAATACACTTATTAGTGAATGCCAGCGTTTAATTTCTGTGAAAACAGTTATAGCATTAGTTGAAAATTCAACTAAACCCAATATTAATAAGGTACAATATCAGAAAAAGCATTCTGATGAAAATAAAAAAGAGCAAAAACCTAAATATCCATGTTGGAATTGTGGTCAATTGCATTTTGCAAAGTACTGTAATTTTCGTAATAATAAATGCAAAGACTGTAGTCAATTTGGACATAAAGAAGGATATTGTAGTAGTGCATCCAAATCAAAAGCAAGCAATAAATATAAAAATAATAATCAGATAAAGAAATATGATAATTAGGCTACATCTCAAGTTGTAATTTCAGTAAATATAGTTAATTATGTTGATGATCGAAAATTCTTAAATGTAGAAATCAACAATCACCCAATAAAACTGCAACTAGATACAGCAAGCGACATATCTATCATCACCGAAGAAATGTGGGAACAAATTGGTAAACCAGTTAAAACACCTACATCTTTTGCAGCTAGTAGTGTACAGGTCATCGATTGGAAAAAACTGATGAATTCAGCTGTAATATTACATTAAATGGAATTACAAAACGAAAGAAATGTTTTGTAACAAAAATTCCGAACTTAAATATATTTGGAATAAAATGGATTAAATAATTTGATTTGTGGTCAATTCCATTGAATTCAGTCTGCAATTCAGTGAAGTCATCATTACAGATTACGAATGACTACACACCCAACAAACACGAAATAATGCTTGGACGAAAAGTTCGTACAACTTTAGATTTATTGCGTCCAACTAAATCGAGGAAACAAATTGTAAGTGAAAAACAAAATATACAATTTAATAAGAAACATGGAGCAGTTGAAAAATCATTTAAAAGAGGTAATAAAGTATTTGCAAAAATTTATCTGAATAATTGCTGGAAATGGTCAGCTGGTACAATTATAGAAAGAGTAGGAAACACAATTTTTCTAGATTCAGCAACCAAAAATCATCTCATTCGTTCCCATGCAAATCAACTGATAAAAAGATATTAGAGTTCAAATGATAATACCGATTTACAATTAAATTTAGATTTGTTATTGGAGGAATTTAATATTACATCAAATGATCAAACAGCAGAAGAAAATGATATTGACGAAACTGCTTTAGACAATTCCATTGATGAAAATAGTTTACACGATCAGGATATTCAACAAAAAGCACCAAACAACGTAGTAGAAGAACGTCCTAGAAGAACCATAAATCTTCCCACACGTTTTCGCGATGACTACGTTATTTATTAAAAGGGGAGATGTTGGAAACAACTTGATCATAATATTTATAAAAAACACTTGAATACATAATGTCAATCATACATAAATAAAATAAATCCCTGTGTCAAAATATTTGTAAAGATATATACAGTTATTTAAATAATAAACATAATTTAGTTATATACTGAGTATCATTTCGACCACCTAACCATCATTATGTAACACCTTGTAACGAAGAAGAGATTTACAACCACATATTAAAATTTAAAAAAATTCTATGTCTTGTGGATGGGACAATATTCCAAATAAATTTATCAAATTAAGTGCACCTGTTATAACCAGACCATTATGTTATATTATAAATCTTACTTTTGAATGCGGAATTTTTCCTACTTATTTAAAAAGGGCTATCATCAAATCCATATTTAAGAAAGGCGACTCTAGCTTATTGCAGAATTATAGGCCAATCTCTTTACTTAGTGGCTTTTCTAATATATTTGAAAGAGCTATATTCAATCGGATTACTTGTTTCATAGAAAAATGTAATATAATTTGTGATGAACAACATAGATTTGTCAAAAATAAGTCAATAAATTTATCACTTTTCAAAGCTATTTTTTACATTCTTGAAGCATGGAATAATAAAGAACACATAATTGCTCTGTTTTTGGATCTCAGCAAAGCATTTGACTGCGTTCAAAGAAACTTATTATTGCATAAACTTCACAGCATTGGTATTAGAGGCTCAGCACTTAATTTGATTGACTCCTATTTGTCAGATAGAAAACAAAAAATAAAAATTGAAACCACAGAGAAAAATTATGTTTATTCAGACTAGAAAACTTGTGAGATGGGTGTACCACAAGGTTCCATATTGGGCCCCCTTCTTTTCATTATTTTTATCAACCATCTGCCTAATTATGTAGATAAAAGATTATTATTGTTCGCAGACGACACAGCATTGCTTTGTAAATCTTTCAGTGAAAACGAACTTAAAAACATTACAGAAAAATCATTAATATCTATCAATGCATGATTTCATAAAAATGGTATGAAACTGAATATCGATAAAACACAGGCAATTAAATTTGGTAACTATATAGCCCCACATTAAATTTAACTATCTTAGAAGACATACGGGACCTAGAAATACTTAATGAAGTTACCTTTCTGGATTTACAAATTGAAAATTATTTAAAATGGGGTAAGCATATAAATTTCATTATAAATAAATTAAACAGATATGTTTACATGATCAAATATCTAAAAACGCTAGTAAGCAAATCTATACTATTAATAATAATAATAATAATATATAATCACGCCTTTTACCCATTATGTGTGTGGCACTCTGCTTACGCAGATCTCGGTAAATGATATATTTTTCGTATGAAGTGCGGTTACCAGCCGTCAGTCCAATTTTACTTTTGGTATTATATTTTGAGATGCTTCAACCGATATTATCAAAGTGTTTAAGCTACAGAAGAAAATCATAAGGATAATATGTGGTCTTCGATCCAGAGATCATTGCAAGTACTGGTTCATAAATTTAAATATCTTAACCATTCCTTCATTATATATTTATGAATGTTCATGCTTTATGAAGAAATATCAATACATGTTTGAAGATATGACTAGAACTCATATTTACAATACTAGGAATAATTATGATCTTATAACAACACAAAGTAAATAAAGTATCATCCATGATGGGGTATTGAATAGTATGATTAACATACCAGAACACATGAAAATATTACCTTTTTTAAAATTTAAGATTAAATTGAAAATCTATCTTGTTAGTAAAGCCTATTATGAAATGCAGAAATTTTTTGAAGACTAACGCACATTTATCAAATACTTATTAATATATTGGATTTTTGAAATTAATATTTGTGACTTTTCATGTACATTGTACATTTGTGAATCAAAATATATAATTATTTCATTTTTTCTCTTTTAAAGGTAATTAAACGTTTGTACAACGACCTTAAGGTAAATATATACAATGCGTAATGAAGCAATGAAGACATTTCAGGTTTTGGTGTTGTTGGCCCTTTGAACGGTATGATGATGATTTTACTTTTAAAAAAATGGTAAGTATCTTGTTTTATAATTTATTGAGTACAGTTCGGATAATTCTGCATGTGTCTAATATAAAGCTCTTGTGCATGTCTCTAAAGCTGGTTTTAGGCATTGTTATTTGTTCCAGCATTTTGTGGAGCTCCTTGGGTATCTCTCCCATTGTGCCGATAATTACTGGGATAATTTGAACTGTTTCAGCGTACCAGAGGTCTTTAATTTCCCGAGACAGTTCAAGGTATTTTCGTGTTTTCTCTGTTGTTGTGTCTTATATATTGGTGACATGTGGGATAGCTACATCAATTATTTGCACTGTTCGTGTTTCCTTGTTATGGTATACAATGTCTGGCTTGTTATGTTTCACATAGCGATCCGTCAATATAACTCGATCCCAGTATAATGTACCTTTGTCATTGTCTAGAACGCTCTCCGGGTCATATTTGCAACATGGTATTTTTGTTCTGCTTGGATCTATCGCAACCACAATATAGTGGTGAATCATCTTTGCTACGTTGTTATGGCGCGTGGTGTATTCTTTTGGTGCTAATGTGCTGCAGCCGCTTGTGAAGTGTTCGATGGTCTCATGGGTTTTGAAACACATCCTGCATACGTCAGTTACACTATGATCTTCGATGATGTGCCTTTGGTAGTTTCGTGTAGCTATTACCCTGTCTTGAATTGAAAACATGAATCCTTCTGTTTCAGCAAAGATATTGGTGTGTGTGAGCCATGCGTGAGTACCTTGAAAGTCTATGTGATCATGTCTTATGTTTTATATGTATTTACCGTGTAGTTCTCTGCTCATCCATTTTTGTATGTGTTGTTCAGTGCTGGTTTGTTGTGCAAGTGGTTCATAAGTTGGATCTTTAAGCTTTAGTGGAGTGTAGTTGTTATCACTCTTTACCAATTGTGTATAGTAGATGTTGGTTTCGCTTTTATTTTTAAAATATGTACGCAGGTTGTGTATTTGTTGGTGGTGGGTACAGGAAAAGCTTATTATTCCTCTTCCTCCTTGTTTCCTGGGTAGATGAAATCGCTCAATGGAACTATGTGGGTGGTGGTCTCTGTGTTTGGTGCAGAGTACTCTAATGTCTCTGTCTAATGCATCCAGCTCAGTTTTGGTCCACCTGATAATGCCGAAGCTGTATGTGATGACGGGTGCTGCATACGTGTTTATTGCCATACTTAAATTGTTCCCTGATAATTGTGCATTTAAGATACTTTTCACCCTTTTGAGCATTTTCTATCTTAATTGTTCCTTCATGTGGGCGTGCTTAGTTGTTATGTCTTGTTGTAGACCCAGGTATTTATATTCATCCTCCTGCTTCAAACTCTCTATTCTTTCTTCAGGTTTAAATTTCAACACATAGTCCTGAGTTTCTTGCCACTTGCCTCGTTTCATTCCATTTATTTTGCATTTACTAACACCAAATTCCATCTGTATATCCTTGCTGAAGTCCTCTGTAGTTCGAATAAGCTTTCTAAGGTTTCGTTCAAAGTTTGCTAGGAGCTTGATGTCGTCCATGTAAATAAGATGAGAGATATTCTGTTCGCACTGTTCCAGATGGTAGCCACATTTAGTTTGATGCAATGAGTTCGATAATGGGTTCAGCGCTATACAGAACCATAAGGCACTGAGTGAATCTACCTCTGCGTATGTTAATTGGTCCTATTTCTTTTTTAGTTCCGTTAGGTTCGTTTATAACCAGAGTTGTTTCCCATTTCTTCATCATAGTCTCCAGTATTTGTATCACATGTGGATGTATTTTGTAGGTGTGCAGTATATCAATCAGCCAGGTGTGTGGGATGCTGTCAAATGCCTTTTGGTAGTCTATATAGGCTATAAAAAGATCTTTATTTTTCTTTTTAGCTTCCTCTGTTATAATTGTGTCAATTATCAGCTGCTCTTTGCATCCTCGGCTTTGTTTACGGCACCCTTTCTGTTCATCGGCCAATACGTGGTTTTTTTCAAGGTGGCTGTATATCTTGGAGGTGAGAACAGACGTTAACAGTTTGTAGATTGTTGGTAGGCAGGTGATAGGCCTGTATTTTTCTGGATCCGAAGAGGTTGGTTGCGTTTTTGGCAGGAGGTATGTGATTCCTTGCGTTAGGAATTTTGGTACGATGTTCGGGTTTTCAATAACATTAGTAAAGGCATTTGCAAGATGTTGATGCGTCGATGTGAATTTTTTATCCAGAAATTGTGTATTCGATCTGGACCAGGCGATTTCCAATTCGAAAGTTTCTTGGTTGCTTCTTGTATGTCTGCAATTTCGATGTGTTGGAAATTCATTACTTCTACTTTCTCCATTCGTTGTTTTTTCTTAATGTGCCACTTATTTGTTCTCTTGTGTGTCACTGGTTTAGCCCATATATTTTCCCAGAATTCCTGTACTTTTCGTTCTTCCAGTTTTTCATTCTGTTTCATGTTTTCCTCTGTACTCTCTCGGCTCCTGTAAAATCTCTTCTGATCAGTGTTAAAGTGGTGGTTCTGTGATCTCCGAAGGTTACTTTCTTTGTAGCGCCGTAACCTGTGTGCTTTTACTCCAAGTAATTGCATTAGATGATCAAGGATCTCAATGTTGTTTCTATTTCTCTCACTGTTGTACTTCTCGAGTATGTGTTTTCCTTTGTTTGTACTTTTTTACTTTTATTACCTCTAATTATTTTTGTGAGTATACCTATTTGAGCTCGCAATTCAGCTATTTTGTTTTGAATTCTTCTCTCCCAGGGTGGTGTGGGTTTCTTTGTTTTGCGATCAGCGTCTATTTTATATACTTTTTGTTCATGTGCGCTTAGGGCGGTTATAGCTCCTACATATATTAAGTCAGATATGTCCTGTATGGTACTATTTATGTCGAGCCTGGATTCTATTTCTGCGTTGCATGCATGTATAATGTTTGTTGTGTTTTTGTTCTGTTTCAGCCTAGGTAGTGATGGCCTGTGAGTGGGGTCCATTCCATTGTACAGCATGTAGTTTGTAGCGAACGTGTCTTGTATTACTTTATCTGTGTCAGATAATGGTGTTCTGTTTCTATGTGCTATAGGGCTGTTATCTGGTGTTTGCCTTCGGTGATGTGGTTGTACTAATCCTAGCTCGATTGATACCTCTTCTCTGATGTTATTAATGGTTTTAGGGTCTAACCGATTCTTTGTGAAGAGCTGACGCCTCTGGTCCAATATATTCTGGATGGTCTTCTTGCGTAATTCTGGATATTGAGTCGTCATCATTTCATACAATTTGGCCGAGTATGGTGTGTTTTCTGTCTCCATTTTCGTTATAATTAAATAGGATCGATAAAGGTAAGTATTCATTTCAATTGTCCATTTTAGCCTCTTCCTATTGTTGTCTTCGGATATGGTCTCATCAGTCTGATGGGAAACATTATCGGAAGATGGGACCTGAGTATTTATGTTGGTTTGGTCCTCTTCAGTGTGCATATTGGGTCTTGTGGTGCCAGCCAGCTGGGTGGCGCCACTTGCTTCGCCTTCCCCAGTTCCACGCTGCCTGGCATCAGGACGGTTCCGAACAGGACCAGCCTGGTGCCCTGTCCCGCCCGAGTAACGCTTGTGTCGTGTATTGACCATAGTTACATATCACCCTGTAAAGGGGTTTTGCATTTTATACCTCCTGCCAGGTTTGTACTCAGCCGCCTCCACTGGAGGAACAGACGTTGTTTGGCGCCGCATAATGTGTGACAGACGCACCGTGTGGGTGGACGCCGAACCTTCTGGTTGCAGCCGCGTCCTTTGCTACTTTTTTTTATATATTATTATTTATATTATTATTATTATTATAGGAATCAAACAATTTCTTGCAAACTACGTGTGCGATTACACTTTTGAAATTATAGAAATGAATATTGATTTTCTGTTAATATTTGTCATACTTAAGTTCTTAATTATTATTAAAAGTTTATATAAAATATCATGAGAATGTATCAGCGACACATAGGGTAACAGTTCCAAAGAATTGCCCATGTATCAAACCACAAGAGATTTTCTAAATTAAACTTTTTACATTTTTATTGACGTCAGTCACAATAGTGGCAACTATTTCTGATAAATGTTCTGAACCACAGCGGATTATCTGTTGCTTAATATTAAATAAATATCCTGCTTTTCATTACATTCAGAGTTTCTTCTGCTAGTGTATTATAAACAAATAGGTAACAGTAAAAAGAATGTTACGTTGACGTTATTATACACTATACAACGTGTTTCAGTTTCGAGGCTCGCGATTGGGATCTCGAGAACTGTAAGAGCAACGACTTCGGTTAAATCATACAAACGTTGGTACACTAGCAGACCAATTAATTAATGTTTTTGTTTACATGAAAGAATACAAAGGTCACTAGATATGAGTAACATCACCTATTTCCGTAGATATTTTTATTTTTAATTAATTTCTATATACTGCCGAATTAGATCCATATAAAGTTCTAAATTTGTAGTAAGTTTGTATTTGCCTATTTCTTGTACTATAACTAGGTATTTTAAAGCTAATTGACTGCAAAATAGCAGGTGAATCTACTTTACCATTAATTAATTTGTACATAATCTTAATTTGAATTTCTCTACGATCTTCTAATGTTTTTAAAATCAACTTTTTCAACCTGTCATTATAGCAATACAAGTTTTTATTGATTTTTAATTTATATAAAATGTAATTAACAATTTTTTTTGTACTTCCTCTATGCGTTCAATGTAAGTATTATAATAGGGGTTTCCATATTATACCGCAATATTCCAAATCGCTTCGTACAACCGAGTTGTATAATAAAATAATACAATTCATATTAGTGAAATCCTGAGATTGACGAATAACAAATCCACACATTTGACGTGCTTTCCGTATAGTTATTTCAATATGAGGTTTAAATGTTAGTTAAGGATCTATTGTTACTCCTAGATCTTTGATTTTATTTACATTTTCATGTATGTAACTATCAATAATGTAATCAAAATCTACCACAGATTTACTTCTACTAAATCGTATTACTTAACATTTAGATAAGTTTAAAAACATTCCATTATTTCTACACCAATTGGAAAATTGATTAAGAGCAGCTTGAATATGAATACATTCTGATAATAATTCAATTTTCAGAAATATTTTGATATCATCAACAAAGAGTAATATGTGTACGTTATTAATTTCTTTGACTACATCATTTATAAAGAGATTAAACAGTACAGCGCCCAATATTGACCCTTCCCCAATTCCTGACGTAACCTTAATTTGTTTTGAAACAACATTTAACTTTTACAAATTGTGAAATTAAATATTAAATTGTAAAATTAATAATAATTTATGATTAACTTTATCAAAAGCTTTCCGAAAATCGGTGTAAATAGCATCGACTTGTAATTTATCTTCAAATGCGTCATTGATATAATTAGTAAAAGCTATTAAGTTAGTATTGCAGGATCTAACTGTGTTGATTCTCAGATATAATATTTTTTGTTAAAATATTCAGAACATTTACAGCCAGTGCTAAAATCTTAGAAAAAGCACACTGAATAGATATTGGTCTATTTTTTGATATATGATTTTTTCCATATATCAGGAAATTTACCGACATTTAATGACAAGTTAAATAAAATGCATAAAGGTTGGGCTATAGTTTAATAAAATATGTTGGAATATTATCTGGCCCAGCGCCTTTAATCTCATTAAGATCTAGTAGACTGTTAAAAACAGTGTCAATATCAATTTTAATTTTATTAAGCACCACATTGGTGTAACCATTTTGAAAATTGAATTTAGATTTCAATTGATAACTACGTGATACATAAACTGATTGGAAAAAATCTGTGAACATATTCATAATTGTTTGACTATAGCTTGAGGTATCATTATTGTAGGACATATTACTCGGTATATTAAGATTGCAATTATTTTTTCTTCAATATATTTGCAGAATGACTTAAGATTATAATTTAAGTTACTTTGAATATTGTTCAGAAACAAATTGTAATCATTTTTAATTTTAATTTTCGATTCAGTTCTTAATTGTATACCGTGTGTCCCACGTAAATGTTGGCATAGGCAGTTAACATGTAAAATCAGTTTTTTGTAAATTAAAAGTGTCCGGCAAAAAATTATTCATCCAAATTTTATATCACAATACTGCCAATATCCCTACATCTTATTTAATACAGATTACTTTATTTTGATACTGTAATTTAATGAAATTAATAATAATAATTCATACTATCCCTTCAAATATAAAAAAGCGGTCATCACAAATTTAACAGATAGAGCCATTCTACTTTCAGATAAGAAATTTCACAAAGAAAACATCGATCTCATTAAAACAACTTTAATCAACAACAATTATCCTCCCTACATTTTAAATAATACAATAGATTCCAGATTAATTAAACTAGATAACCTAAACAATTCTGTGTTGGCAAACAACAGAGAACAAACTAAATATATTGCATTACCATATTATAAACATTTAGATCGTAACCTACAACAACTAGCTTCTGAATTTAATTTAACTATTGCTTATAAAACGAGCTCGGATACCAGTTCGTTGTTCTCATCCTTGAAATCTAAAGTTGATGCTAAAAAACAAAGCAATCTCATTTACAATATAAATTGCAGCGACTGCAACTCCACTTATGTCGGAGAAACCAAACAATACCTAGAATCGAGAATTAAACAACACCAGTACCATCTCAAAAATAACAACAACAATCATAGTGCTATTGTTGACCACGCTCTTCTACATAATCATAATTTAGATCACCAAAATGTCAAAATTCTTCACAAAGAACCCAATCGAATGAGGAGGCTTTTCCTAGAAAGTTGCTACATTAACATACACTCTAATTGCGTTAACACTCAAACAGACTTTCATACTTGTGTTGATCAATACAGAAATATTTTTCATTACTTCAAATAATTTTTGACATGTTTTTGTTGTTTACATTTATAAGTTTGGTTAGGTTCAATTTAGTGACATTTAATTTTAAAAATTCAGTTAGATTTCTGCATTATTCTTCTTATTCTTGTAATTCGAATCTCACACACTAGAGGGCTGGTTTTCAAAATTTTTAATCTTCAGCCATCATTAATTTAAGCGTTCACGATTCTTGGAAGTGTACACTTCCAATATAAAAATTTTTATTACAAAATGTAATTTATTAGTGACAAAACCTTTTTTATAAATTTAACTTAACGTAACTTTTAATTATGTAACTGACGTTCAACAAATATATTTTGTAATGTAAATTTAGGTAAGCAAAACTCTATTGTAAAGTTTTTATATTATTCTAACAAAAAAAAATAATATAACTAGTGATTTATTTACTATTTTCCTTAACATTTTTCGGCTTAATAAACTTTTCCAAACTTAATTATTTTGAGTACATTTTATGTTTAATTTAGTGTTTAATTATTATTATTGACCATTGGAGATATTTCTATAGATAGTCTCAACTAAATTGCCCTGATGAAGGATAAAAAATATATCTGAAAGCTTGGCAAATTTAAAAGAAGTTTTTATTTAGCCCACAATTGACTGCCTTCCCACGACACTCTAATTTATATATATATATATATATATATATATATATATATATATATATATATATATATTAAAATTACCATATTTTATGAAAAAAATCGAACGTAAGTCTTTTCTAGTAACCACAAATTTGAAAATATTGTCGCATTTATTAACTTATATTACCAAATGAAAATTATTATTTGTATTATTTTTGTAATTAGGTATAATGTATTATCTCTATATTTTAATTTTTAAAGTCACAAATCATATAGTTTTGTCCTATTGATTTACTTGCATTACGCATATACAACATATTATATAGTTAGCAGATATTCTACACCTCATTACCTAAACTAAGTAAGTATCTACAGGATGATTCATAACGTAAGGAAAGTATTTAATGCATCAGAAGCAATTTGAAATACTCGAGATAATTTTAATGTATCGACTTTTTATGTTATTATCGAAAATTGAAATTAAAAAAAAAAGCAGCTGCAGTGTGTGGTGACGAACAAGTTCTCTTTTTGAATGAGACATGAATTATCGACAGATAAATGTAAAAGTGAAACCTGCTGTTCAGCCATACCCACTAAAACCTAACCACCAGTATGACAGGGGTTTTAACCAACCTGAAGTACTACCTTTCGGCATTTCTTTCCAGGTTGCCCCTCTTTCTTCGCTCTTATGTTAGAGCTGCCATTTGTCTTCTTTCCTCTTCGAGTCTCTTCTCTCTCTCCTCCTTCTTGCGCATTATTGCGTTGGCGAAAGATTTGATCGAGGTCCACTCGTCTTCGCCCTCCAGCATTGTTTGTACAATGTTTTCTGGGCTGATATTCTTGTTGAGCTCCTCCTCAACCACTGTCCTTTCAGGTGTCCATTCGGGGCAGTGGAAGAAGGTGTGCTCAGCTGTGTTCTCCCCTAGTTGACAGAAGGGGCAGGAGGCTGAGTCCCTTCTTCCTATCCTTTTGAGATAGGCTTCGAAAGAGCCGTGTCCAGTTAGGAGCTGGGTGAGATGGAAATCCAACTCTCCATGCTTCCTGTCTATCCATATCTGTATCTGTGGGATGAGTCTCCTCGTCCACTCACCCGCAGTTTCGTTTTCCCATTTTCCTTGCCACTTAAGCCTCGTCTCTTGCTTTAATTCTCGACCCTCCTCTTTGTTCTTCCTGTAAGTTTGCTCCCTTTCTTTGACGAGTAGCTCTATAGGAGTTTGTCCCGCCAGCACCTGGGCTGCTGCTGTCGAGACCGTCCTATATGCGCTACATATCCTTATTGCCATCTGTCTTTGGATCAGCTCATATAGTTTCCTATATTTCGCAAGATCCATGGCCTTGTGCCAGATTGGGGCTGCGTACAGTAGTATTGAGTTTACTACTGCGCCCAGAACCCTTCTCTTTGTTGCGGCTGGGCCGCCTATGTTTGGCAATAGTCTGGAGAGATTTCGTGTGACCTCGCCTGCCTTCTTGGCTGTACATATGACATGTTCCTGCATTCGCAGGTCTTTGGCAAAATGCATCCCTAGGTACTTGATACTCCGGGAGGTTTTCACCACTTGGTCTTGGACTGTTATATCCATTTCCAGTAGCGTCCTTCTCCCCGCGAGTATTACGGCTTCGGTCTTTTCTGGAGCCACAGTTAATTTTCTCCTTCGGAGCCAGCTAATGGTGCTCTCGATAGCTGTCTTTAGTTTAAGCTCGAGCTCAAGCTCTGTCCACGCCGTCACTACTATCACTATGTCGTCCGCAAAGCCTATTGTTGTTGCCCCCTGTGGTAGGTCGATGGAAAGGACCCCATCATACATGATGTTCCATAGTAGGGGGCCAAGTTTAGAGCCCTGCGGCACTCCACAAGTCATAGGTAGTTTCGTCTTATCCCCGATTGAGATATATCTTTGATGAGGTAGGCACTGATGTTCTTGCCTATCATCGCTCTAACAATCTCTTCCCAGTCTGCACTGTTAAAGACGTTCCTAATATCAAGAGTCACAAGGACGCAGAAACCTCTAGTGTTTCTCAATCGTGTACCCTTAAATTCTACCTATACTGACTGATTCGTTACAATCTGCATTTCCAAACGTGGAAATTGCGCTACGAATTTTTCTAACGTTAATGTTAACCAACTGCTCCACAGAGCCATCTTTTTCGCAACTTAAATATCTAAAAATCCCTTAAGGACCTCAGTGAATCAAAGACGATTAAACTCATTAGCAATCTAATGGGAATATTAGTTTCGATAAAGTAGTAGAAGACTTTCGCCTTCTTTCCACCCCACTTTTTTTTTCTTTTAGAAAAAGGGGCTCTCGAAAATGAAATTGCTTAGGGCCCCAGAAGGGGTTGATCCAGTCCTGCCCCATAGTCACACTTTCAATCATTTCCGTACGCTGTGAATCATGCTGTTATATCCTATATATATATATATATATATATATATATATATATATATATATATATATATATATATATATATATATATATATATAATAAAACGCACTTTTGTAGGGCTAACTGCACGGAACTTCCCTACCCATCCTAAAACCATTACAAAATGGTATGAAGTTGCTGATGGCAAGCCTGGATTCACTACGAAATCATTTGAGATGGCATTTAGAAAACATTTGAATACGACAGCCAACAGTACAAAGGCTACGTAGTTTTGAGGTTAGGTTTTTTCCATTGGTTGCCATAAACGACAGGTGGAAAGTTGTTGAATTTTGATGTTGTTTTTGTTTGCCAAATTATTTAAATATTTATATTTAAGTAGTAAAAAATCTAGTATGTGATCTAAAAAATAAAATGTAACTAATGAATAAAAAAATGTATGTTAGTAAAATATTATTGAAAAATAAATATAGATTTTGATATTGGATTTAAAGCTATTGTTAATTAATTCTAACTTCCTGTTCACTGCATATTTCAGTTGTTGATATATGGAGAAAATATGGATGCTAAAATAGACTTCAAAAAGTTAAACGGGAATAACTATAAGATTTGAGCTTTTCGCATTCAAATTTTATTGGAAGTCATAAATGTTTGGTCTGCTATTGAACCTAAGTTTCCTGATACTGATACGAAAAACCCGGAGCAAATTTTTAAAGTTAGAAAAGCTATGATCATTCATTGCAATTCCATAGATGATAGCCAGATAACGTATATTCGCGATGTTAAATTCATATAATTCATTTAAAACGAGAATTGTATGCATCCCGCTTAAAATTTGATGAATCTATGATGGAATATTTTGAAAGAATAACAAAAATATCACTGAAACTCGACGCTGCCGGGTACGGATTGTCTGATGCAGAATTCGCACACATGTTACTAACGGGTCTTCCAGATGATTTCGATACTTTAGTTGTGGGAAGCTTCCGGTTCTATCTCCGTTTCAAAAATCAAAACATTTTTAATTAACGAAGAATCAAGAACAGTGACATATTATCCAATAGGCTGACTCGGCTAAAGCCTAGAACGCATTATAATACAGAGGCGCCCGAAGCAGGAATTATGTTCTCGTTTTGGAAAGATATTTTAATTCAGTTTCATAGAACATGCCAATCGTTACAAAAGCAAAGTATGGATGTATTGACAACTATTCAGTTATTTGAGTTTTAGTTAACTTTATGACAGAAATGAGAGTAAATTATGATAAATATTATGAAGATGGCAAAATTCTAACAAAAAGAAGCGAGTACAATCAGGCCCGTAGAAAATGGGAGTGGGGGGGGGGGGGGGGGTTATTGTAAATTTCCTTTATCATGAAACACGTATTATTACGAATGTGTAGAATAAACAAAATTTATAATTTAGTATTTTATGTACCAATAACACAGTACAACAAATTGTTATTCTTTGTGACTCGAATCTCTCTTGTACTCGTGTGGCAAATAAACTGATAAAGTTTCCGCGTCACAATACCTGTGCTTATGAAAAAGGCCACTTCTATTCTGGAATATTATTCTACAATACATTACCCAACAGCTTAAAACAAATGGATGTGAAACGGTCTCAGATTTTGTATTGACTAATATTTACTTACATTAAGTTTAGATAAAATTTTGTATATTTCAATAATAAGAATTTGGTAATATAAAAGTTTATTATTATTGATATTGGGTTTAAATCATTTTATATTTATATGTAGCAATTTTGATTCTTTTTTTTTTGTATTCCATTCCATACGTTGTATTGTACAACTTTTTTTTTGAAAATAAATGATTATTATTATTATTAATTAGGACAAAAAACGGAAAAAAGCCTAAAATCGTGAAAATCCAATTGTGGCCGTAAAAACAAATCAAGGACAATATGTCTTTGGCAAGAGATAGACGAATCTCAAAAAAAGTATAAATTTATTGTATTGTGTTATTGGTACATTAAATACTAAATTAGAAATTTTGTTTGTTCTACACTTTCGTTATAATCTGTGTTTTATTTTCTAAGAGCCCCGTCTCTAAAAAAAAAAGTTTTGGGTGCAGGTTTCATAAAGGAAAATTATAATTTTCTTTCTTCTCACCTTCTATGTGTGGACATTAATCACACAGATACGCGTACATTACGTTCCAAAAAGAAAATCAAATGGTTGTACAACGCTTGCAATAACACAACCTCAGACTCAATTAAATCACTACCAGTTTTTGAAGAACTATAGCAAATAATACTAACTCTACAGAAAGATATTACTGAGATAAATGATCGTAAAGTGCGTGAAAGTAACATTTTAATCTTTGGTGCAGTAGAAGAATATGAATCTTCACATGACCATTCGACGGTAAACACCATTCTTTTTAAAGTAATCCCTAACGTGTGGAAATAAAAGAAGGCCAATAAAAGTCGTTTTCAAAAATATTAATTCTGTGAAAACTGTATTTAAAAATACAATGAATCCGGCTAATGAAACGCATCAAATACATCCAACTAAAATTTTTAAGTTTTTAGTTTGGTTTTAAGAAAGTCAAGTTGGAGCAGAATATATTTTTATTTTGATCTTATCTCTAATAAGAATTGATATATGAAGCTCTCATTCTACTGAAAGGAGTGCTGAGTGCATTCTATGCGAGGTCTAGGTTTACGTTAGCGCAACGGAGATTTATCGTCAACGACAAACTAAATTTGAACAGATGTAAACAGCCGATAAACACAATGAAATATATGAGTCAAAATTCGTGAAGCGGATCAAACAAAACTATGTAAAGTTGCGTTTTTATTGAAGATATTTTGTGTTTTAGAAGGCTTATACAATACTTACTCAACGCGCAAACGGATTTCGTGAAAAAAAAACATTTTTCGCTGACTTATTAAAAATTTATTTTGTTTTTTGGAGAGGGTGGGCCGAGGGGCCTCCACTGCACCGGGCCCTCATATTTGTAAATCCGGCCCTGATCTCGGGTGTTCATTTTAAGTGGTACACTGTTACTATTTCTCAAGAATTATAAGAGCTACGAGGTCGGTTAAATTAGTAAACAATTTCTATACTATATGACAATGAAAATGAGCGTAACAAAAATTTTTTTAGACCAGTGGTTCTCAAAATGGGGGGTGCAACTTTCTTATTAAATGGCAACCTATTTTTTTATTTGCTTGTTCGATTCAGTATTTTTTTCTGAATTCAACAATATTCATATGTAATGACCAAATAATACTAAAATTTGAGAAAAATCCAAATTAGGAATGTATCATTTTTATTTAAATATGCCTACACAAAGTTTGCCATGGAAGAAACCAAATAAATCAAATGCAGAAATAATTGCAAAAACTGTAATTATAAGAATAATTATTCATTTTGTTGTTACAGTACAGAAATATAGAAGTACACTTCAAAAAACTAATATTAACAATTGTTTGATTTATTTGTTTTCTTCCATGGTAAATTTGTATAGGCATATTTAAATAAAAATGATTCATTTTCAAATTGGATTTTTCTCAAATATTTTGTATTATTTGGTCATTACATGTGAATATCATTGAATTCAGAAAAAAGTACTGAATCGAATAAGCAAATAAAAAGAATAGGTTTCCATTTAAGATATGAAAGTTGCACCCCGGATTTTGAGAAAAACTGGCTTAAAAAAATTCCTGTTCCGCTCATTTTAATTGTCTTATAATATAGAAATTGTTTGCTAATTTAACCGACATCGCAGCTCTTATAGTTCTCGAAATAGCAATATTGCACCACTTAAAATGAACACCTGTATATACAGTGTGTCCCATTTAAGGTACGAATGCATTGGGATCTCGAGAACCGTAAGAGATACGAGGTTAATTAAATAAGACGAAAGTTGCCTCTTTAGCAGAGCAGTTTGAACAAGTATTTGTTTTTCGAATTGAATACATAGGTCACTAGATATTGGCTAAAATGTAAATTTTGCGATTTTTTTTTGCTGATAACTTTGTTGTATAACATAATACGAGTTTTTGGTTTGCGCTTTCTTATGGCACTTTTTAATGGTGAATTTGCAGAAGTACTCAACAATTTTTTATATCTAAACATTTACGAGTTACTGGTATCAGCTTTTGTTTTTCATATGAAGGTCATAGTAATCTATGACATTTTTGAATAGAGATTTTTCTTTGCTTTACAACGATATAAAACACTAATAAAATAATTTTATAGTTAATAAAAAAAATAACTAAATTTGTTATTTATAATAAAATTAGAATTGAAAAAAGTGAATCATAGGCTGCTTTGGAAGAAAATAACAATTTCAGACAAATCAAAAATAATTTACAAAAACTTTTCCATAAATATTCAATTAATTGGCTATTTCGATTCAAGCACTTCTGCGCCTTTCATTCTGTTTTTTTCTATAACTTCTTGGATTCATCTGATTTCGAATTCTTACTGTGGAATTTCATAGTACATTTTCATTCTAATATTCCAGAATAAAGAGTTTTCTCAGTAACTATAAAAAAATCTAATTGTGTTAAATCCCTATCTATTGTCCTCCAAATCGGACATTTAATTACTGTACTATGACCTGTGAATTGTGAGCTGAAGCTCCGCTCTACCGAAACCACATATTTTGTATTTGATGAAGTGGCAATGTATCTAAAATATCTGCAATATCATTTTGTTACATATTGTGAGGAAGTGCATTCGCCACATCCACACGACATCTACGTCACAAAACCGTTTAATTCCGTTTTTAACATCCTTAAACCTGCCCTATATAAATCCGCGATTTCGCGACATATTCATTCGATTCCGTTCTTTGATTCGATCCAGTGTATTCAGTATATTCCGATTCGACTCAGCCAGTTCAGATTTACCGCTCCGTTTTGAATTCACCGCAAGCAAGTCGACCGATCTCCGTATCTGCCGCTCAGTCGAACAGCCGCGCAGCGATCGCCGAGGTAAGAAATCAGTTTCTTATTTCGTCCCATGCGGGTTTGTGCCGTGAACTCCTTCCGAGATCTCGCGCTCCGTTTGCTTCGTGCACGTTGTCCGTCCTCGTGTACCTGGTGTACCTAGACCTTACTAGCGTCCCGACGCTCTATTTCGGAGTATTCCATAGAGTGAAAGGTCGTTACGTTTGCATGGGGTCCACCAGCACTCCGGCGTGACACTACGTCGCGTTTCCAGCGTCGCGACGCCCGGCGTCATTTTCCGACAAATCCCAAATCCCGTTTCCACGATATCATACCAGCTTCGCTGTACACATTGCCGTCTCGGCCGGGTCTGCATATCAGCAACAACATCAATAAAGCATCAGACTTTAATTTTCAGCAACATTCTGTGTTTTATTTTTCTTTACCCTACAACCTCCGACACAGCTGTCCGACCGATTGGAGCCCGAGCAACCTGCGCCAGCGTTTTGCTGCCGAGCCCGCCATAGCTCGTCACAATATTTAAATATCTAGGACTATTTAAATTTTCGTTAATTATGATTGGGCCAATTAGTGGAATTCTTAGTATACCACACCAAACAATGAAACTAAATTTAACTCGATTTCGAGATTCTATTATTAATTATTAAATTTTTTAACTCGTAAATGTTTAGATATTAATAAAAATTGAGTACTTCTGCAAATTCACCATTAAAAAGTGTCATATGAAAGTGCAAACCAGAATCTCGTAACATGTCTTATAACACAGTTATCAGCAAAAAAAGAAAATCGCTAAATTAACATTTTAGCCAATATCTAGAGCCTATGCATTCAATTGAAAAAACAAATACATGTTCAGCCTACCCTACCAATCAGGCAAATTTCGTTTAATTTAACCAACTTCGTATCTCTTACGGTTCTCGAGATCCCAATGCATTCGTACCTTTAATGGGACACACTGTATTGTCATTTTTGTTTTAATCTGCTAACAACCTCTACTTTTTGAAATAAAAAAAAAACAATGTTAATGTCAACATTGATACGTGTCGCAGGTGAAACCAAATTTTTTGTGGTTCGTGTTCCTGCATTATTTGATAAGAGATCTTTGGCGGGAGAAAATTAGATATATTATTACCAAAACATCATGTTGTTTTAAATATGCTATATTGTTAAGAATTTTATATATAGAGGTGATGGGGGCAGTGCAAAAAAAATTGAATCTTCTATTTTTATTTTAATTACTAATATATGTTGAAATTAAACAATAACCATTTAATAGTAGAATATCTTGTCCAAGATTTGTCGTAAAGAGAGATAAATAAAAATAGATTATAAAGAAGAAAACAAATTGAAACATGAACACTAAAAGTGTTACAAATTGTCCCACAGCAGGGACAGTTTTTAATTGACACGGGGCATTTAGGAACACATATAAATCAATCTTGAACATTTGTAAACATAAGCAAGAAAACAATATTTTACTAAAAAAATCTATCAGCAACTTAGTAAGGCCTGAAATTTAAGAGAAAACTGAAAACTTGAGTTGTCGGGGATGTTGTTCCACACCAATGGGAAACAGTAATTATAAAAGTATGTCATCAGTTCTTACAGTTGCACTGTGAACTTGGGATATGGATTGAAGAGAGGAACAATCTGTGCGGCCACGAACATTAACAAAAAATCTCGTTTTTCAAACATTGGTTGGTTTTCTTTTTTAAAAAATCAGAGGTTAACATATTAAAACAAAAATGACAAAATATAATTTATCTTTACCTTGTTGTAATACGTAAATAGTGATAGTAAGAGAAAAATGTTTCAAACGACAATTCTAGATATTAATATTTTAAATATTATTATAATAACAAAAATTGTCCATTTAATAATAATTTACTGAGATATTTCAGAATAACTTGACAGTAAAGTAAACTTCCTCTTCCGGTTATTGGATTATCACCAAAAACTAATCAGATCTACCCACATGGATACAGTTGATATCCTTATACAAAATATGAAATTTTTTAGTATAGTAGCTTCTGAGAAACCGTAATTCCAGATATCTACACAGACCGACGGGCAGACAGATACACACTCAAACATCATCGCGAAACTATTAAAATCGTATTCTTTTTAGCTTTATTCCTATCTCCTATACAGGATGTGCAGTGAGGTAAAAAACTAAAATATTTAGCTTGGTGAAGCAGCAATCCGAAATAGTATCATATTGCTAATATAAATTAAAATATTGTTACTGTAAATATCTATTTTCAGTAATAAACAACGCAATTTTTTTTCGTGTATTTGTCTCGAATCGCTTCAATTTGAATAAAGTATAATTGTTAGCACACAGCTGTCACGGACGCATGTCGGTTTGTGCACCTGGAAAATAACATTACTGAGCGGCTGCAGAAATCGGTTGATCTAACATTCCCGATTCAGTGTGTTATCACGGAAATAACAACTTGTTTATTAGACTATTTGATAATAAAAGGAAACAAACAAACTCCATAACACACATCCGTTTTAGAATCTTATTTCAGACCGCAAAATTTATTTGTGTTTATTGAGGTTTTAAATTGCCTGAACGTATTTTCCTATATCGCATAAAATTACAGTAATTTTTTTAATTTTTATTACAAAAAACTAATAATGAAGTTTCAAGATTGTGACACTGTACTGCTAACAATAATTACATAACTTCAATAGAATCCCCAAAAACATTCGCGTTAAGTTGAATTTGTATCAATGTTTTTAACAAAAATTTACGCTATACCTAAATGCAATATAAATAATATAGTTTATGTCTCCGTTCTGATACACTAAGTTTTCCTAGCTCAAAATGGCCACGAAATATAATGTTCCGACCTTGGAAAGCATAGACTTATCATGCTCATTGGTTGGCATCGTAATTGTGTAGGTATGTAGGGGTAAAACATTTGATAGTGTTTGTGAGCTGATTAGATTTTGGGTAGAGTCCATTAACCGGAAGTAGTAGTTTACTTGAAGGCATAACATATCTAAGTAAAACTTAGGATATAAATTTTGTTATATATTTTGTACCGTTTCGTATTCATAAAAGTGTAAGTGTTCGCATCATTGAAACAAACAAATTATACTACTGCTAAATGTTCCATCATTATGGTTAAATCACAGTTCAAATGAAATTTCTGGTTAATACACTCAGTGAATTCTATCAGAATCACAAATAAATGTTTCACTTTAGTGCATGTCATTTGCACAACACGAAAAGTATCATCTTAATGAGGACCGATATACGGTCCCAATAAGGGGCTTTCACGTCTACTTACACCAGTTTGTACACGATGCAATTACTTTTGTAGTATGTTCTAAACAATTTGATGAAACAGAAATACGTATTTTGCATATCAGCCTTTCGTTAGTGTGCTGGCAAAAAGTCACGCGGTTAGTTATGTGAGGTATGTTATACCCCAAACTAAAGTTCTCTAAACCTATCAAAAATTTTCATATTTTGTAAATACAATGAATAAACAAATTCCTAAATTTTATTGTTAGTCAAATATATTAAACAAATGGTACTTAGTATTATTTATTTTAAAAATAGCAGTACTCATAGTTACTTCAATTTTGATTTAAGTATTTAATAATTGTAGAAATAACTATCTCTTTGGAAATCATTTAAATATATTCAACATCCGTAAATAATTATTAATATTTCTAGGTCAGAAATTATATTTTTTTACATAAAAAGCACTCGCAATACTGTTTCTGGACGTGAGGTGCACAAGTTTTTTGTGTCAATCTCGAAATAAAGTTGATTAATTTATTCAAACATTATATAATATGAAATTGTTTATTATGTTGGTAACATCAGATATTTATTTATTGCTTTTATTACCAATTGTTCAATTAATTAGTGTTTATATCTCCTATTGTCCTATTTTGAATAAAATGTAATTTATGTAAACATGAGTATGTAGGATATAGCCTGTATCAACCTTAAGTGAACCGACCTGACTTTACTAATGTGGTAACCAGCCCCAACACAGCGGGGTATTGACATTCCAGTCGATCAAGGCAGAATTAGTAATAATTTAACATACAATTTCCGTCATTCGGCCCTATTCTATAACGAACGAAACTTTTGGAAATCAGCCAATGGTTTATTTATCAGGGTTTATTTAACCTGTTAAATAAAATTAACCTCTACTAGTTTCGAAGCCACACGCGTCTTCGTCAGGAGGTGAATTTTAATAAATGTTACAAAACATTTTAAAAACAACAAATATAAAAATAAATAAAAAACACACGCAAAGATAAATCTCCTGGTCAATAATTAAAAAAAAACATTAATAAATAAGAAAAACATAGTCAGATAAATAAAATAAATATTTCATTGTTATTGTAGCTACTTGCTAATGGTGACACAATCGCAACAAAATATCATGTTTAATGGAGAATATTTCAATAACTGTCAAAATCTTTTAATTTTTGTCAGAATAAGTTGTTACGGCAGAAACTTTTTAGAAAATAGACCCGGTTAGAGGGGATCGGCTTGTTAGAGTTGATTGGTTTTAAGCCTGTTTTACATTATACTTTTTTCCCCTATTTTCATACTTTTTTTGTCTATACTTTTTTTGTCTAATTCCATCCGAGTTTCGTCTATTTTCATACTTTTTTTGTGTTGTAATCGGATTACTTCGTTTTATGCCGAAATAATACGATATCAGTTCATGTTGCCAACTAAAGATAAATTTAAGTCAATCAACGGTTCAAAAGCAAGTGACAGTTCTTGACATGTTATTGTAAAGAACACTCAAAATTATGGTATTTGTCTCAATTTCAAAGAATAATTATCGTACAATCGGCAACACTGACATGTATTTGAAATAAAATAATTTAAAAATCTACTTAGTTGATACAAAATAGGTTGCAGTTCGTAGCATCATTTTTTTGTGCCATATTTATATTTTTGTTTAAAGTAATTGTATACAAAACAATAAACACGAACGACGAACGAGCTGACAAAACTAACTTCAACCAAACACAAATAAATGAATGTTGGTATATCATGTAACGCATGCGCACAATGTATCTAGTATGAAAATCGAATAGAAAAATGGAGCCGAACTCATATTTCTATACTAGAAACGTCTATTTCCATCCGAGAAATCTGCTGATTTACATTATACTTTTTTCGTCTAAATTTGGCTAGATGCTTCTAGCATGAAACTCGGATACAAATCTAGACAAAAAAAGTATGGAAATAGACGAAAAAAGTATAATGTAAAACAGGCTTTAGAGTAAGAACAAATAAAATAAAATTTTCTTATTTGTATCGAAACAAATTTCTACGAATTGATTGAATTGAAATATCAAATTCTATTAGACTATACGAAGACTGTGGAGTGTGGAGTGAAGATTTGAACGTCGGAGATAATGTATAGCTTTACCAAATAAAGAACAAAACCACAAAAAAACGAGTGCATATGTCAGATGATGCAATTCACATAGTTATGAACGTATTTAATACTTTCAGCACTAGCCAAAACTTCAACTTTGACAAAAGACCTCGTACTGCTGAGTAAATAGTGGTACAGTTCAGTGCTTAAATAATTTTCAAACTGATGGGGATCGTCAAAAAATTTACACATATAAAGGAAAGATTTTACCATCGATAAGAACTCAAAAACAATGGCCAATGGCGACTGTAATATTAAATATTCCGTGGTAACCATACATAATGTATTAAAGAGAATTGGTTTTCGTTTTCTGTATCACGCGGCTAGAGAATATTTATCCTGTACGCAGCAAATGAGAAAAGATGGGTAACAGATGGACCGAAATATATATGTTACCGGCCAAACCCGATTTCAGGATAAACTAGTTTTGCCTAGGCTAAACTAATTCTTCCTACATGCAATAGGATAAACTGGTATAGCCTAGGCTAAACTAGTTCGTCCTAAGCACGATAGGATAAACCAGTTTAGCCTAGGCCAAACAAGTTTATCCTGACAGAAATACACACTCTTAGGATAAACTGGTATGGCCTAGTATAAACATTATAGAATACCTAGAAAGACAAAATAAATAGGAAAATTGAATAAAATATTATCTAATTAAATATAACTCAACAGTTCGATAAATTGGAAAATAATTCTCCATTATATTTCTCAAACTTGTTCCCATTTGGCCTCTGGCAGTTGCCTGGCAACAAGTTTTCGAAAGATCTCTCAAACTATTTTCAATTTATTCTCACTCTCTTGTTATATTATTACTGAATATAAAGCTCTACATGTTATTTTCGGGAATAATCTTTTGTTTTTCTCAATACATAAGTAAAATGTGCTGAAAAGGATATATTATTGTCGTTTTTGATCATGAAATAAACCTAAAAATTATAGAAGTCACTTCTAGAAATACCATAATTAGTAATCATTCGCTATGGTCTTTACAACTCACACTCAACAAACTTTTATTATTATTAAATACTAAGTTTCAAATTACTATACGTAATACTTAAGTCCGGTAAATGGGACGTTACAGTACTCTTTTTTTTTATTGTATTGTTTTGTGAGATGTAGCTGTAACAAAAACTGTTCCACAAACAGATGCAAGTGCAAGAAAGAAATGATACTCTGCAATTCTAAGTGCCACCAAAACACACCATGTAAAAATAAATAATAATTTTAATAATTATTTTATTGAGGTATAGTTATTGTTTCTATTAAAACACTTTATTATTTGTTACAATATGATTGTTTGTTACAATATGATTGTTTGTGTTACCAATCATCCAATAGTTATTGCGACGAATCATTATCGTTTTAATAAAAATGATTGTTTTTAATTAAATAGTATTTTATTCAATTTACCTATTTATTTTGTGTTTCTAGGTATTCTGTAATGTTTATACTAGGCCATACCAGTTTATCCTAAGAGTGTGTATTTCTGTCAGGATAAACTAGTTTTGGCCTAGGCTAAACTGGTTTATCCTATCGTGCTTAGGACGAACTAGTTTAGCCTAGGCTATACCAGTTTATCCTATTGCATGTAGGAAGAATTAGTTTAGCCTAGGCAAAACTAGTTTATCCTGAAATCGCATTTGGCCGGTAACATATATAAAAGATTTCAATATTGACTATCATGAAAATATGACTGCAAACATGTTTGAAACTTGGTACAAATATCTAAATTTTCTTGGCATATTATTGGAAATAGTACGAAAATTATTTGTATTTTAAAGATCCTACATGAAACGACAACCTATAGAAGTGGTTCGTAGTACACAAAAACTAAATATTTATGATAATATAGCAAAAAATATGGTCATTCATTGCTGTAGAATTTTAAAAATATTTTTAGTACAATAAATAAAATAAATATGCATCATATCATTTCTGAATAATAAAATTGACCAATAATGAATTTGTAATAAATTATAAGTAATGCATATTAATAAATTTGATTTTAATTATTTTTGTTAATTTATCTACATACCTAATTCTATAATAAAATTAATTAAATTGCAACAATAAAAATAGCTGGTAAACTGCCATGCAGATTGGCAAATCCAGCAATGGGTAATTAAGGTATATTATATTATTATAAGTACATACCTCGAATAATCAGCACCAGAAACACAGTATAAAATATCAGCAACATTCTTGTGCGCGAACTTCTGTCTATGAAATCACTGAACATACTAGTGGCAGTTGCGTTCAAGCCTAGTTTATATCATAAATACGTGTTGATAAGAAAATACAATATTTCCTTATACATGCACAGAACAATAAAGCGTCCGGTGTTCCGTGCTTGTAAATAAAATTCAATTCATCCCTGAGCAGTTTAACCCATGGCAATATGCTAAATTAGATTTCCATAATTTATACATATACAGGTTGTCCCATTTTTATTTTAATAGACGAATTTCTCGAGAAATACACATTTTAAGGAAAGGTTTTTCATATGAAACTTGTCGAGTACAAAGGGCGATACAAATTGAAAATTTCAGTTTTCTCATAAGTGGCGCAGTAATCGGTAAAATTCAGAGAAATTAATTTTCTTAAATGGAAACCCTCATTTTTATTGCATTTATAATTCTGTGCTAACAGTACTTAACTTTTTTTCTGATTCGTGGTAGATGTCTATGTTGCTAGGAACCAGCATGAATATCCACAGAAGGATTGCACAGTGGGTAACGCTAATGCCGACGGCCAGTACACTATTTCGCACTCAAAGGAGTACAGAATTAAAAGCACGTATTTCCAAAAAAAAAAGTTGTTGCAAAGAAAAGTTTATTTCATCGAAGTTTCGATGAAATGATATTTACCCATTTCGCTGATTGCAGCGCTACCTTCGATGTTAATTAAAAAAATTTCGGACAAAAGTTAGTTGTTATCACAGAAACATATTATTCTATAAAAAGTGGGAGTTTTTATTAAAAAACTACGTCTGACTTATATTCGTTGAGTACAGCGCCATTTATCACCAATCAGAAAAAAGTTAGGAATCATAATATGTAATTAAAAATGTGTGTTCCATTTAAGAAAATTAATTTCCCTCAAGTTTACCGATTGCTGCGCCACAATTCATGGCCCATTTTGTTCCCGGCAAGTTTCATAAGAGACACTTTTTCCTAGAATGAGTATTTCTCGAGATATCCAGGTGTTAAGATTGAAATGGGACACCTGTTTGTATTTTCACAATTACCAACCGTCAAAGCTGAGTTACCGCGCAGAGCAATGTATGTAGCACACATTATACCAAGCGACCCGAATTAGCTCATTAGCTAACAAAAAAAAAATCTTGTACCATATGATCTCTCGCCGAAATAACTTAAAATAACTATAATTTTTAAACAGTTCAATATAGACAAGAAAGTTTCGCATAAAGTGTAGAGCATATTATTTAATATCTCTTCAAGCTTTAAAATTTCTCATAAATCAACGTTTTACTAAGATATACAAGAAAAACCGAATGGGTTTAAAAATAAACTAGCACGAAGATCTAATCACCATGTAACCTGAATTTTAAAATGAGACCGTCGTTAGATTTTGAGTTATCATAAACGAAAAAAATCGTCACACACAACATATGGACATGCACACACGTCATCGGTAATATAATAAAAACGTATTCCAGAGACCCTATCACGTGCTTACCTGGCAAAAATTTGCTATCTAAATTTTTGCTTCGTCACAATACCTCCCTTAGTTATGATAGGTAATGAATAGTTAGTAGTTAGGGTATTAATAAATATGATCATTAATCGACGGTGTTGGTGAAGGAATAATTTAATAAACAAATTATAATATATTTTTCCTGTGTAATACTGACAAGTTTCGTATCAATTGTAATACGTACTCTGTCACACCCAGTACTTTTCTAATATTTTAGTTTTTCAGAAGATTATAAATTAACAGAAGTTTATGACGCTGTATCCATGGGTCGTGTGGCTTCGGTGACAAAAGTTGAATTAAATAAATTGTGATGCATTTCATCATCGCATCATACTGTCAAACTAACATGACAAATTCACGTCATTAATTACGTACGTGGATGGGCGGAGTGGAAAAATATGTGGCGCACCAAACTATTTTGATTTTGTTTTTAGAAATTTGCAAATTATTTCGAATATTTTATTCAGCGATGAGGTTGTTTTTTTTGTTAAATGGCTACGTCAACAAACAAAACTGCCGCCTTTGGGACGAAGAAAATCAACAAGCCTTTATTAAGACGGCGTTGCATAAACAATAAGTCATTGTTTAATATGCTTTACGAGGCTGTTGGAATCATTGTTTCATATTTCTTCAAAAACGATACTGGACAAATCGTTACAGTGAATGGAGACCACTATAGAGTCGTAAAAACTGACTTTTTCGTTCCCCAATTAACTAGCGTTAATGTGGAAAGGCGTTGGTTTCAACAAAATGGCACAACATGTCACGCAGCGTGCGGCTATATCGATTTATTGAGGGAAATATTAGATGAGTGCTTAATATTGCGCAATGAACCTGTGGATTGGTCTCCAAGATATTGTGATTTAAAACCTTTGGATCAATTTCTATGGGGATATTTGAAGTCGCTAGACCACGTCAATAAACAAGAGACGATTGACGACATGAAATTCAGCATTCGCCGTGTTATTGCCCATATAGAGCCCCAGCTGCCGAAAAAAGTTATCAAAAATTACACTTGTAGATTGCGCCATATTCTTTCCATATTCAAACACAAATGGCATAGAAAATATATTTCAAAAAAATATTATTGCTACGATTTGTATGTTTTATTTCATTTTAAAGTTCTATATCTCTAAAACAACACGTCATAAATATGAATTTTCCTTTAAAAACAAACTTGTTTTTCACCGGAATATGTAATCATGGTGATATGGGAAGTTCAATTAGATTGTACAAGGATATTTGTTCTACCGAATGTTTGAACAGTTTAATCTTGAGGGAATATTATCAGCAATTTTTATTAAATTTCACTCACATTTCTCTATATTATACTCATAAAGCGAAGTGTACTATTCTAATATATATCGTGCAGTAATTATTCTTATTCACAATCACTATAATAAAATGTTAATTCCTAACCTGTCCAAGGCTGGAAACGTGTCGTTTATAACTGCAATGAGAATCTCACGGGAGGGAAATATTTTAAAATCCCATGGGGGCGAAACATTGATACAACACAGTCATAAATCTCTGAAAATAAGGTGATCAATTATGTCAAACATAATGATAAAATCTTATGCTTACGATAAAACAATATCAACATTGAACAGAAGCATTTTTATAATAAAGTAACATAAAATCTTAAGGAAATGCAGTTTTATTGAGATCTATATTTGAATTTCGCGAACTGTTGACGCTTATGTCAAATTATAGAAATAAATTTAAACATTTGTTTTCATGGCCTACGTAGCTTGTTGGAAAACGGCGATATACGAGTAGGATGAGAAGTTAATTTGGGTAATTACGGATGATTGTGAATACAAATCATGAAATGCATCTATCTTAAAAAAGCTGACACAGTTACAAACTTTTCACAAGGTAAGATAAGCCATGTGGAATGTACTGATAAGCCAGTCTTCACATGTCAGACTAGCTTGTAACGTTGTTTCCGCTTCAAATAAACTTTCTAATAATAAATTTAAAAAGTTTAATTATATAATTGGCACAGTTGGTACTAAGGTACATACATAAGGTCTTATTGATAAAGCCTTATGTGTGTTTTGTGTCGCACACTTTGTATTTGTTTCGAATAGACAATTTACGTATAGTAATACGACAATTAGGTAAGTAACTTTGTGTTTTTCACTGCTACAAAATATTCTGGGCTATCCCACTAAGACTGCGCCAATACAAAAATATAATTGACGTAAGATAAATTATCTCTGCTAAATACTGATACAATTAGATCATATTGAAAATCAACAACTTTAGATTAGCATTCAAGTTTCCATCAAATATTAATAGAAGAAAAAGGTAAACCAAAAATAGCTTTCTTTACTGCCTCAGGACATTACGAATTCCTCCGTAAGCCCTTTAGATTAATTAATGCCCCCGCGACTTTCCAATGAATGATGGACGAAATGTTATCAGAATATATTAATATAATGTGTTTAGTTTACATGAATGATATAATAATATATGGGAACACGTTAAAATAATATTTACCAAATGTAGAAAAAATATTTTCAAAGTTACAGGATGCAAACCTTAAAATTCAAACCGATAAATCAGATTTTTTAAGAACTGAAACAGAAAACTTAGGTTTCATAATATCAAAAGAAGACAATTGAGAAAATAACGATGCACTATACTCGCTAAACCTTTTACGAAGTGCCTGTAAAACGGAAATCAAATAAATATAACTAATAAAGAATATCAAGATTCATTTAAAACTGCAAAATAATTATTAAGTAACTCACCAATATTAGTATTTCCTAATTTTTCAAAAAAAATAATGTTCACTACAGACGCTTCCGACTTTGCTATGGGATCCGTGCTCTCGCAAGTCAAACCAATCGCTTACGCATCAAAAACATTTAAAACCGCAGAACAAAATTACAGTACTATAGGAAAAGAATTAAATTCAATCATTTGGTCAATTGATAATTTTAAACCATACTTATTTGGCAGCAAGGTTACTATTCGTACTGTTCATAAACCCCTCACATTGTTATTTACCATGAAAAACGCGAATCAAAAAGTAATGCGCTGGAAGGTAGAATTAGGCGAATATAATTTTGATATTGAATAATTAGCAGGAAAACAAATAAAATAGCAGATTTCTTATCAAGACAAAGGGATGAATTTAAAATAGAGAAAAGAATAGGAGATGTAACGAATACAGATATTTTTGATCACTGAATGAAAAAAGATTAAAAATTTGCAAAAGGCCTTGTTAGAGAAATCAATTCGAAATTTGACAGTAAAAGTTATTGTGAAAAAAATTTACCTAACTAAAAAAATATTATAATTCAAAACATGATAATTTTCCATTTAAATACAAAAGAAAATTATTTAGAAAACGAAAATAGAAAATATTTTAAGAAAACTCTTGCGGAATTGCGAGATTATTTAATTAAAAAAGATATAAATGAATAACCCTACACCTAACGGTAAAGGGGTATTTGACTATATATATATATATATATATATATATATATATATATATATATATATATAGGAAATTTTTTAGCAGGTATAGCAGTCGTTTGGGCAAAAAATTAAAACGCTCTTTTTAAATAGTCAAGCTTTCGGAAATATTTATTCCTTCTTCAGGACACTATAATACAATAAATACAAAATAGAAATTAAAAGACACACAAAGATAACAATAAGACTTACATTTAGTTGAGATTAAATATAAAATAACATCAATGTAATATGGATACTTAATAGGTGGACTTAACAGCAGAATAATAAAAATATATAACTGTCTTGAAATAATAGTATAACATGAAATATAAATATGAAATAAAATATTGACACTTCAAAAATATTTTTAAAAATCAACTACGTACATAAAAAAATAAACTAAATGTCAAAAAATAATCTGTCAAAGTGATGTATGAAGTATAAATATTATGAAATGAGTAATAACGGATAAAAAAGAAAAGCAGTTTCAAAATGTTTAAGTATGTGATCTGGATTTAGTTAGTAAATATGAATAAATAGAACTCAAACTATCGACATCTGTTTTCTTATTCATCGTGTTAGACTCATTATTAATATGGAAAATCTCTAAAAACAATCTTTTATGTAGGTTCTTTTCAGTTTCTAGAACTGTAACTTCTTCATAGTTAATACCATGCAAATTCTTAAACTGATGTTCTGTCAGGGCACAAGCATTCGGTCTTAGTTTAAAGTCACTTTTATGTGAAATTATCCTGCTTTTTAGATGTCGGTTAGTTTGGCCTATGTAAACAAAGTTACAATCTTTACATGGAATCCCATACACAACATTGGATTTAAGTAAAACGGGCGTCCTATCTTTTAAATTAGTGAATAACGATCTTGTTGTAAAATAATTCCTGTTAGCTATTTTCACGCTTTCGTCTTTCAAAGCACTAGCTAAAGATGGTGTTAAACCAGAAATATATGGTAGGGAGCAATATTTAATCCTTTCGGAAGAATCAATCTCAGGAATATTACCATCTATGTTGATAGCACGTGAATTAGTATTAAACAAGAGACTGTTAATCAACTTTTTTGGGTACGCATTACTTAGAAGAACTTCTCTGAGTTTGCACAAGTTTTTATGATGCAGTGTTGGATGAGAAATTGCCAATATTCTCCGTTTAAGTCCCAAAATTGTATTAATCTTCATTTTCTTAGGTTGATCAGAGAGAAAATGAATATAACGTCCGGAAGAAATAGGTTTAACATACCAATCAAGTACTATGACACCGTTATTATCACGTTTTACTAACGTGTCAAGAAAGGGAATGCTCATATCTTTTTCAATTTCTATTGTAAATTGGATGTTCGAATTAAAATTGTTAAAAACCTCCAAAATTTCGTCAACATTCTCTTGTGGTACAGCACATATTATATCATCAACAAATTTTTTAATAAAAGGAAGTTGGAAATTTAATTTGGGAATGCAATTATCCAGTAAAAAATCCATTATGTATTGAGCAAGAATAGGGCTGAGGACGCTACCCATTGGACTGCCCAAAATTTGTTGGTAGTAAATATTCTGAAAAGCGCAGTAACTGGTTTCAAAAACAAATTTTATCAATTTTATAAAATCATCTTGATTTAGCGAAGTGTACATTTCGATCAAATTCCATTTACTTGAGATAGTTTCAATAACTAAATCAACGGGAATGTTACTAAAAAGTGAAACAACATCTAGACTTAAAAGTACAAAATTTGTAGGAATCACCATGTTCTTCATGCACTCCGCAAATTGGAAAGAATCCTTGATAAAATAGTCGTTATCCCTGTTATACGCCGAAGTAAGAATATCAGTTAAAAATTGAGAAATTTTACTGTTAGGTGCATCAATAGATGATATAATAGGTCGTAAAGTAAGCGTAGGTTTATGTATTTTGGGTAATCCATAAAACTTTGGCGCTACAGAATTATAAATGGTTAACGTTTTGGCCAGATCTTCACTGATTTTGTGGTATTTTTTAAGTTCACTCACAATTTTATTGGCTTTTTGTTGTATCGTGCTAGTTGGATCACGTTTAAGTTTTTTATAAGAATGGACGTCAGATAGTAATTCCCAAATTAAATTTCCAACTTCCTTTTATTAAAAAATTTGTTGATGATATAATATGTGCTGTACCACAAGAGAATGTTGACGAAATTTTGGAGGTTTTTAACAATTTTAATTCGAACATCCAATTTACAATAGAAATTGAAAAAGATATGAGCATTCCCTTTCTTGACACGTTAGTAAAACGTGATAATAACGGTGTCATAGTACTTGATTGGTATGTTAAACCTATTTCTTCCGGACGTTATATTCATTTTCTCTCTGATCAACCTAAGAAAATGAAGATTAATACAATTTTGGGACTTAAACGGAGAATATTGGCAATTTCTCATCCAACACTGCATCATAAAAACTTGTGCAAACTCAGAGAAGTTCTTCTAAGTAATGCGTACCCAAAAAAGTTGATTAACAGTCTCTTGTTTAATACTAATTCACGTGCTATCAACATAGATGGTAATATTCCTGAGATTGATTCTTCCGAAAGGATTAAATATTGCTCCCTACCATATATTTCTGGTTTAACACCATCTTTAGCTAGTGCTTTGAAAGACGAAAGCGTGAAAATAGCTAACAGGAATTATTTTACAACAAGATCGTTATTCACTAATTTAAAAGATAGGACGCCCGTTTTACTTAAATCCAATGTTGTGTATAGGATTCCATGTAAAGATTGTAACTTTGTTTACATAAGCCAAACTAACCGACATCTAAAAAGCAGGATAATTTCACATAAAAGTGACTTTAAACTAAGACCGAATGCTTGTGCCCTGACAGAACATCAGTTTAAGAATTTGCATGGTATTAACTATGAAGAAGTTACAGTTCTAGAAACTGAAAAGAACCTACATAAAAGATTGTTTTTAGAGATTTTCCATATTAATAATGAGTCTAACACGATGAATAAGAAAACAGATGTCGATAGTTTGAGTTCTATTTATTCATATTTACTAACTAAATCCAGATCACATACTTAAACATTTTGAAACTGCTTTTCTTTTTTATCCGTTATTACTCATTTCATAATATTTATACTTCATACATCACTTTGACAGATTATTTTTTGACATTTAGTTTATTTTTTTATGTACGTAGTTGATTTTTAAAAATATTTTTGAAGTGTCAATATTTTATTTCATATTTATATTTCATGTTATACTATTATTTCAAGACAGTTATATATTTTTATTATTCTGCTGTTAAGTCCACCTATTAAGTATTCATATTACATTGATGTTATTTTATATTTAATCTCAACTAAATGCAAGTCTTATTGTTATCTTTGTGTGTCTTTTAATTTCTATTTTGTATTTATTGTATTATAGTGTCCTGAAGAAGGAATAAATATTTCCGAAAGCTTGACTATTTAAAAAGAGCGTTTTAATTTTTTGCCCAAACGACTGCTATACCTGCTAAAAAATTTCCTACAACATAACAGTCGCGAAACTTGTATTCATTTTATATATATATATATATATATATATATATATATATATATATATATATATATATATATATATATATATATATATATGAAATTAATATCCCTTATTTATCATGTGGATAAGAGAGATTAAATATATCGGTTTTAATAAAAATCCTGGAACATATCTTTAATAATATCCAAATACAAATAATTTTTTATGAATATCTAGAAAATTTTAGTTTAGAAACAGATGAATTGGATTAAATTGTAAATGAAATATTAAAAACAATTTACGGTAATGGGAATTACGAACAATAAAGTATTATCGCAATTAGCTCAGACTCAGGAAATTCGATTCATAGTTCTAATGAGAATCCATGAATGGATAAAGATTTGTTGACAATAGATTGAATATCGAAAAAATTTAATTTTACTCCATTTCTCAAGCAACCCATTCGAAATAAAAGTAAAAAAGTTATTTAATCATCAGATGCCGCAAAAAATGTAATTGCAAAGCTGCAAAAAAACAATGCCAAACAAAACGATGCGCCTGCTTCAAAGCAGGTATTTTATGCAATTCACAATGCCATTTATCGGCACCTTGTTCTAACAAATAAGTGAAATTTGTTAATAAAATTGTTCACAATATTATGAATGATTCTTCCAAGTGCCTAAACCGCGCCCGGTAAATAGAGAAATGCGCGATTTTTCGTCTAATGACGTTCGTAATTCGGAAGTGGATGTGATTATGTTATCTAACCACAATAAAAACCCGGGCTACACGAACCTCTTATCCATCGCAGTTATTTCGTATCTTAGTCCAGATTCAAAGTGCCAACAGTAAACTTACAGTGCTGGATTTATCTACAAGAACATGAATCTCCTTTTCCATATATTACTCGTATTTACTCGTAATTTTCTTTAAAGGTACGTTAATGATTATTTTATTATTTCTTTGTGATTATTATTATTATTACAATTAAATATTTATTTTGTGTTAATGAATATATCGTATCTTTTCAATTATACCATGTTCGAACATAAATAATATTTCTTTTTATGAAGATGGAAACAGGACAAATTACTTCCGGTCATATGTTGCTTAATGAGTGGAATTTAAGTGAACAACACGAACGATATTGCTCTTTAGTAGGATTCGAACCCACGACCTGTGGCGTGCTTGACTAGTGACAGCCACTGCGCCACTGAGATCAGCTATGAATAATTCTATTCTGTTGGTTATTATTACTATTAGATTTATTTGTAGATGTACGAGTACTTGAACATGAAATTTTCCGGTTTTATTTTTACGCTTTGTAAAAGGTTTTGTTTATGCTACAACTAACATTTTTGTTACTGAAATTTGTATATTGAAATGGATAATTGGAAGCACAGCGTAAGCTGAAATTTGTGAAAAAATAAAACCATTTATTATTATTATCGTATATCTCATAATAAAATTATTGCAATTGTTTATGTTAGAATCCATGAAGGTATGGAACCCTCTTTTTCGTTTCTCACGGTCGCGTCATATTTACATAGTTTGTAGAATTCACGGTATTTGGCGAAGATTACTATTATTTGTAAAAATGATCTAATTTGGAATTTAATTAAATACACTACTGGATAACATCTTTTTTACGATTGCCGGTAAATTTATATTATATATATATATATATATATATATATATATATATATATATATACGGGGTGAGTCACCCTTCTCGATAGAAAACTGCATAAATTTGTTAAAAATTATTTTTCGACTACTCAAGAAGCATAACGTGAAATCATTCTCACATATACAGGTTGTTACGTAACGACTTGGCGTGAATTGTTAGTCTTTTTTTTAATGGAACACTTTATATATTTTTATATATTTTGAATTGTATTGTATTCACCTATATGGATATATAAATTTTGTTTTTAGTTTTCCGCGGCGTTGTCAAGTTTTTCTGTTTATTCTCTAAAAAAAAAAAAAAAGGCCGAATACATGCATTGCTTTTATTTATTTTAAGGAATTTTTTTTCTGCACAATTGTAACTACACTCTATGTTTTGACATAATTTTTTTTAAAGGTTCAATAAAGCCTATCAAATTTACTCCACTTCAAATGACTATAACTCGTCATTTTCAAATGGAACATTTTATATTTTATTATTCTGTTGTGTGTCATTTTGTATTACCTTCGTTTATTATTAAGGGTATCCTATGCCTAAAACAAATAATTTCGGATATTTTTTACCTTTTTTCACTAAATTAATTTATTCAATTAAAAATTAAATCTAGTATATTTTGTTTTAATTTACAAAATATTTCCAATGTAACCGCCATTCTTACGGAAACATATTTGCAGACGGTTTATAAATGAGTAATTTACCTTTCGCAGTATATTTGCGTCGACAGTTTCAAATCAGTTACGAATTCTCATAATACTTTTTTGATAATCATATAAACGAATAAAATTATTGTGAATTTTTACAAACTGATCTTCTATACGATTTAGAAAATTTACCTCTTATTATTTTCCGGATATTGTGGTTTCAACTCGATGGTGCTCCAGCTCATAACACTCTTCAAGTTAAGCATTATTTAAATGAAAAATTTCCTAAAAGATGGATTGGAAAAGGTGGTACAAGAAATTGGCCCGCTAGATCTTCGGATTTTACAATCTTACATTTCTTCTTGTGGGGCTGTGTAAAGAAGTCGGTTTATCAGACAGCACCAACTACACGGGAAGATATAATGGAGCGAATTCGTAACTGTTTTGAAATTGTCAACGCAAATATACTGCGAAGAGTAAATTACTCATTTATAAACCGCCTGCAAAAATGTTTCCGTAAGAATGGCGGTTACATTCAAAATATTTTTTAAATCAAAACAAAATAATTTCCGTGGTATACTAGATTTAACTTTTAATTCAATAAATTAATTCAGTAAAATATGGTAAAAAAATTCCGAAATGATTGATTTTAGGCATAGAATTCTCTTAATTATAAATGAAGGTAATACAAAATGACACGCAACAGAATAATGAAATACCGGGTGTTCCATTTGAAAATGACGAGTTATAATCATTTGAAGTGGAGTAAATTTGATTGGCTTTATTTAACATTTAAAAAAAATTATGTCAAAACATAGAATACAGTGTGTCCCATTTAAGGTACGAATGCATTGGGATCTCGAGAACCGTAAGAGATACGAGGTTGGTTAAATTAGACGAAAGTTGCCTGATTAGTCTGAACATATATTTGTTTTTCCAATTGAATGCATAGGTCACTAGATATTGGCTAAAATGTAAATTTTGCAGTTTTCTTTTTTTGCTGATAACTTGTATAACATAATACGAGATTTTGATTTGCACAACTTTTAATGGTGAATTTGCAGAAGTTCTCAAATTTTTTTATATCTAAACATTTACGAGTTACTGGTATCAACTTTTGTTTTTCATGTGGAGGTCATAGTAAGCCATGCCATTTTTTAATAGAGATTTTTTTTCCCTTTGCAACGATATAAAACAGTAATAATAAATTTTTTAAATGAATTAAAAAATTCACGAAATTTTTGATATATAATAAAATTAAAATAAAAAAAGTGAATTGTAGGCTGCTATGGAAAAAATTTAATAATAAATAATAGAATCTCACTATTGAGTTAAATTTAGTTTCATTGTACTGTGTGGTATACTAAGAATTCCACTAATTGGCCGAATCATAATTAACGAAATTTTAAATAGCCATAGATATTTAAATACGTAACAAAATGATATTTTAAATACATTGCCACTTCGTCAAATACAAAATATGTGGTTTCGGCAGGGCGGAGCTTCTGATCAAATTTCTTAGTATAGTAATTAAATGTTCGTTTTGGAGGATAATAGATATGGATTTATCGCAATTAGATTTTTCTATAGAGTGTTGATATTACCGACCGACCCAACCTCGGTAAATGTCACACAGATGTCACTGGGGCTACACATTAGCGCCGTCTTGGATTTACGATTTATAAATTCAGTTGTTTTAGTTGTTATTGACTCTCCAACAATCGCTGTATATATTTTTTCAGTACGTGTGTCAATAAAAATATCTTTCTCAGTTTTCTATAACCAGTATTATTATTTAATCATTTACTACAAACGTTTCCCAACCTCCAACATAGAGTTACTGAGAAAATAATATCTTTATTCTGGAATATTAGAATGAAAATGTACTACGAAATGCCACAGTAACAATTCGAAATCAGAATAATCCAAGAATGTTAAGTAAGTTATAGAAAAAACACAATGAAAGGCGCAGAAGTGCTTGAATCGAAATGGCCAATTAATAGAATATTTATGGCAAAGTTTTCGTAAATAATTTTTGAATTCGCTGAAATTGTTATTTTCCAGCCTATGATTCACTTTTTTCAATTCAACATTATTATAAATAACAATATTCGAAAATTTTTCTATTAATTATAAAAATATTTTATTATTGTTTTATATCGTTGTAAAGCGAAAAATAAATTTCTATTCAAAAATGTCATGGCTTACTCCATATGAAAAAAAAAACTCGTAATTTTTTAGATATAAAAAAAATTTGAGAACTTCTGCAAATTCACTATTAAAAAGTGTCAAAAAAGTGCAAACCAAAATCGAAAACGAAGTTATCAGCAAATAAAGAAAATCGCAAAATTTACATTTTAGCCAATATCTAGTGACCTATGAATTCAATTGGAAAAACAAATAAATGTTCAGACTACACTACTAATCAGGCAAATTTCGTCTAATTTAACGAACTTCGTATCTCTTACGGTTCTCGAGATCCCAATGCATTCGTACCTTAAATGGGACACACTATAGTTACAGTTGTGCAGAAAAAAATTCTTAAATTTTACTATTAAAATAACTTTAGTACGCCTTCAAAAAACGATGCGTGTATTCGACCTTTTTTGGAGAAAAAACCAGAAAAATTTGACAACGCCGCAAAAAACAAAAACAAAATTCATATGTCCGTATAGGTAAATAAAGTACAATTAAAAATATATAAAATTATATAGGCTGTTCCATTAAAAAAAAAAAACAAATAATTTTCGCCAAGCCGTTACGTAACAACCTGTACATGTGAAAATAATTCTACGTTATGCTCTTTGAGTAGTCGAATAAATTTAGCTGTATTTCTAACAACCACGGTGATATAAAAAATGGACATTTCAATGACTCAACTTGTATATATATTAGGGTGGGACGAAAAAAATTTATTTTGTTGGCTCGGTTCTAAAACGAAAGTTTTTGATAAAACGAATGTGGAACATGAATAAAACTTTTTTTAAAAAATTTTTATGGGGCGCGCGGGTCCTTCAAACATGCTATTTTTGACACTTTTTTCAGAATGACACCCTTTAACAACTTATAATATATACAAATTAGCGTTGTTAATAAAAAAGATGAAAATATATAAGAAAATAAGTTCTAAGCAACAAACTTTCCGCTTGTCAATAAAGTCGTTAAGTCTTTATTCATTATACTCGAGAAATAAAATATATTGAAAAAGTGTTCTGCAATTGCAGGTCCCAAAATGAATATAAATAACAGCCGAGAAATACACTTTATTGATAATATGTTTTGTAATTAAGATCCTAATAATAATATTTAAATACTACAATTTATTATAAATCTTATAATTACTAGTAAAATAACTATACCTTTCGGTTAGGTTAGACAAGAACGGAAAACGGATCTACAATTGCAGATCCCGAAAAAAGATTAACCGACAGACAAATAAAGTAATCAGTTTAATTCATATTGTACCTATATTTAATCAACAATTTAATATTGCACTAATTGCAGATCATAAACTAATGTAGCTACGTAGATTGATAAATTTCTATCTTTATATATAGAACCAACAAAATAAGAAGGAAATAAAGAATGAATGAAAGAAAGAGATAGAGAGAATTCATAGTTTTCCTAGTAATTAATATAATTAATTTCATCATGTTATACTCTCAAATGTCGTATTCATTATTTATATTTGTCGCTAACGAAATATTATTGGCAATTTATTATTATTTTATTCAAATCGATAAGGGGAGGGTGTGAGTGTGTCTAAAATTCAATGAGTGCTATCCCACTTACAATCCTTCGAAACTATTCTAATGTTCATTTGTCAAACGTGCAACGATCTAAAATGCCTGAATACGAGATACAAACCAAAATTCTTTCTTAGGTTATATTAGCTCGCTTCGCTCGTGCTGTTAAGGGGCCCGTCTACTTTCTGTTCAACACAAGTAAACAGTTTCATAGCTGAGAAGTGTAGTGCCGTGCACTAATAGTAGCACAGTAGCATACATTCTACACTACAGTTTCTTATAATATGCGAGCGCAACCATCTAGTTAATTTAGATTTGTTCCAAGCTGAGACTAGGTAAAAATTATCGAATAAAAAATTATAAATAATTAAATGTAACATGAAAAATATAAAATTGTCTGTAATAAATTGTAGTGAAATAAAAAAAAATACTTTAATCTGAAAACAAAGTGCGTTTTCTGTAATAATTATTTTTGTGCAACCGGACGCGAAATAAGCATTTCGTAGCTGTTGTTATGGTAACGGCCGCGAAATCCAAAAACATTGTTTTGTACCCTATTTCGCGGACAAGGTGTACACACTATTTATTGTGCAACTGTAAAAAATAATAATTACAAATTTTAAACAATTTTGTTGTAAATAGAAAGTGACATTTGATGAACAAAACAATTCGTTTTGAAAAATAATGTCAATTCTCAAGTTTCAAAATGATTTTGGATTTCGTGACCGTTACCATAACAACAGTCGCGAAATTCAATTTCGTGGTTTTTATTACGGCTGCGAAATGCTTATTTCGCGTCCGGTTGCACAAAAAAAATTATTAATTAGAGATCATACAATATTTGATTTACTAGCATAAAATTAAATATTTATGAATGAAAAACTAACTGTAACAGCAATTACTAAAAAGAATCATAAGTCACTGAAAGATAAACATAGTAAATACATATCATTACATACACATTTATTTTTATAGTTAATATAATAGACAATTACAATTTTTCCTTAAAAGATTTATAATAGATATATTAAATTTTGCTTTACACTTCAAATTCTTTAAGAACTAATTCTTATTATTATGATCAAAACACAGAAAATTGAATTCCTCATCTGAGTGTTTACTTAAATTTATTTATTTAAGCTACGATTTGGATTTGTAATCGGCAAGTTTCGAAGGTATAGAGAATCTATTAGTTCCAGCAAATTCTAGTAAAATGTTAATTTATGTTCCATATTTACTTTCCAAAAATTGTCATCTACAGCAATTTTTTCCATAAAAACGTTATCTGGCTTTCCTTTTGGCGTCCAAAAATCAAAAATACAATACTTTTTTTGGCTAACTTTTAGTTGACTCTGAATTTGAAAATAGTAGTCATGATTCCTTTTTAATTGAAATCGGTTATTTACAATCTCTCCAAAAGTTATTTTTTTGCTTCTACAACTTCCATTGGTGTCAATGTGCTAGCTGGCGCTGGACATTTTATCTCAACTAACCCAATTTCATGTATCAGTCCATCGGGACTAGCAGCAAGAAATGGAACCTCCTCGTCGATAAATAATCCAGCATCTTTTATTTCCAAATTTAATTATTTGGAGAGATCATTTTTTGCTATGAGCTCTTTCTCCCAGCCACATTTAGTTGCAGAATTCTCCAAAAATGTACTAAATAATAATTTTTTTTACTAAATTGGCACACGATGTGGTTCTTCTCGTTTTACAATCTTTACCGTACGATGATGGTGTTAATCTTTTAAAACGCTGCTGTTTCCATTCGTTACATTTGCTTTCTCCTTTGGTATTATTTTAAATTATCTATCTGTCCTCAGCGGTTAAAGTTAACTCTTTCAAAAGTTTATTTTCTTCTGGTCTTATCAGTATACTGTTAGTTTTTCTTTTTTGAACAATTTAATTTATTCAATTTTGATAATAATAGAAAGATAAACTTAAATCTAAGAGTGTAGAAATGCGGAGGATGTGTGCTCCTAATTTTAAAAATTTTTCATCACATTGTGTTTTGTTACCAGATTGTGTTTTGTGTAATGTGGTTGTAATTATAAATCTAACTGTAGCATAAGTAAAGAAATTAATATTATTTACATTTCAAGTAATTGAAAACTTAAAAATAAGAACAAGGAATTACATCTAGGAATTATAATAATAATAATATATTTTATTTCGTGACCAAAAAACATCGATATTGAATAAGTCAAATTAAAATTAAAATAAAATATAAAAGACAAAACGACATACAAAATGTGTTGACATAAACTTTAAAATGCGCAAAACAACAACAAAAATGTGAAAATTTGTGAAAATTTATGAAAGAACTGTAGGAATATGTACTACTTAATTAAAATTTATCATTTAGAAAAAAAAATCCTCAACAGTGTAGAAACTATTTGATAATAAATGCTTTTTCAATTCAAATTTAAATTTTTTACTATTGCTCATATTCTTTAGATAATGCGGTAAGTGGTTATATATTTTTAAACCAATGTAGTTTGGGAAATTTTTTTATTTTTGAAAATTAACTTTGGGTACTCTCAAATTTTCTTTACCTCGTGTATTATATTGATGTGTGTCACTGTGAGTTTCTAAGCTATTTAAGTTTTCTTTAACAATCGGAGCTACTTTTAGTACATATACAAGGCAGAGTTAAAATATTTTCTTTTTTAAATAAATCTTTGCAAGATGATCTGAAAGGAAGTTGGATTGTGTTTCTCAGTGCTTTTTTTTTGTAATTTAAAAACTGTGCTGTGCTGCTTGAGAACACCCCCAGAAAATTATTCCGTAACATAAAACAGGAAAAAATTCTAAAAAAATTATTAAACTTATTAGCAATATCTAAAGGATTGTCCACCGCCACGTCATTATCTTTTAATGTTTTTATACTATCGCCTTTATTATTATTATACAAGTTATTTCTAATTAGTTTCCACACTTTTGAGGTGTTATTATTACATTTTACAATTAATTTTGAGTTAAATTCTTTTTTTGCAATTTTAAGCATTTTGCGATACTTATTTCTAAAACTATTAAAATTTTCTTTACTTATTAATCCACATTTATAAAGTTCGTACAGTTCTTTCATTTTCAGAGAGTGTACTGTGATATCATTCGTAAGCCATTATTTATTATTTGTTTTGTTTATTGGTATCAAGCGTTTTGGATGTGTGATCTCAAAATTAAATAAAAAAAGTTTCCATAAAATTATTGACTTACAGCTAGTATAAACGATAATAATAATAATAATAAACACATAAAATTAAGTTATAAATTAGATTTTGTTGTTTAGTGTGGGCTATTCCTGAAAGCGTTCAGTAAATATTAGTAGTGTCTAATAAGTCAATTTGTGAGTATGTCGTGCAGAAACGTCATTATAACGGATCTGAGTCAGATTGCTAATTATTTCACGTTTTGAAATTAATGCACAGTATTATTCAGAAGTTATGCCCTAAAACCCCGCCACAGGTACCAGACAAGAATGAAAAATCGACTTACGTTCTCGCTGGTCGAATGAGAAAGATAAACGATACGAAATGAAGGTTAATTATATTATCCATTGTTTACCTCTTACCTCTTAAAATGGTGTTAATATTTTGGTATTTCAGAATAAATTACCTTTTTTTTGTTCGTTGCTTGCATTTGAATTTATGTTTGCAAACTGATTTTAAAATGTATACCGAGGAGTTCTTTTAGATCTTTCAACAAACAGTGCCTTAAATGTTTGTATGCATGTAACATTGTGGTATTAACAATATATTCAGCGACGAGTTCACGGTTTTGCCGTAGTTATGTACAAACTCTCTGAGATACAACGTTCACCATTTGAAATGATACTTTTTACACGTACGGAGACCGATATACGAGCCCTAACAACATAATGTTCGGACACTTGATTTTTGCTAAGCATATTTTTCTGACTTGTCACATAATATTCATATTTAAAATGAACGAAGATGAACCAATACTAAATATAAAACTATAGTGTTTATTCATATTTAGCAACAGAAAATGGCGTATCATAAGAGTAAATTATTGGGTTCAAACTCAACTTCCCCAAAAAAATTTGTACACTATATGTTTATTAAAATATGTTGTAACAGCATATTTTAAGTATAATTTAGTTTATTGTTATATATTTTTATTATTCTGTCACTCAAAAAATAGTTTTAAAGATTTACGTTTTCGGAAATTTTTTATGTTTTGTATGTTGTAACCTAATATTTATATACAAAATGGGTAAATAATACCTATAAAACAATGGCGTAGCATAGAGGAAAGATTTTGGATTCTAAAATCCTATTTTTTTTTTCGAACGTCAAAAATTGTCGAAAACAAAAAATTTTGAAGCTATTTTTTTCTAGAGACAAAAATAAAAATATATATTTGTAAACTAAATTATGCTTAAAATAAGCTGCTACAACAGATTTTATTGATCATTAAGCGGAAACAATTTTTTTTTTTAATTTGAGTTTGAACCGAAAAAATTATCCCCTATAATACGCCACTGTCTGTTGCTAAATATAATTGACCCCTATAGTTTAACATTTAGTATTGGCTTATCTTTATTTATTTTAAATGTAAATGTTATATGATAAATAAGAAAAATGTAATAAGTAAAAATCAAGCGTCCGAACATTTTGTTGTTAGGGCTCGTATATAAAAAAATATTGTAATTATTAAAAAAAAATGTAAGCCTATCACAGACATTTTATGTGATAAATAATACTTTTGCAATATGCTGCTCTTTCCTAAGCATTTGAGAGAAAAATGTGTCAAATTAAAGTTAAAGAGATTTAATATCTGCATCTGAATCAGTGAAAAAATTTCATTTTACTTACTTAATACACCAACCAGAGGCGTGTAAGTCGTTCAAGAATATCAAAAATTTAGTTTTAATAAAGAATAACCATGGAAATGGAATTGAATTCAAGCCAATATGTAATGAGAAATTTTAAAATTTCTATGATGTGTTTACTTGGTGCAGGTAAACCATGGATTATATATCTGTCCTTCATTTCGTATCGCTTATCTTTCTTATTCGAGCAGCTAGAACGTGTGTCGATTTTTCATACAGTTCTGGTACCTGAGGAGGGGTTATGGGGCATAACTACTGAATAATATTGTGCAACCATCTCTATGGACGCTACCGTCTGCAACGGCAAGTCTTGCTTCTTCTCCTCAAGCTTCCTTCATAGCTTTCAGTGCTACATCATTAAAAGCGAATTCAATTTTTGCTTGTACTTTTTGATACGTTTATTTGCAAAGACTAGGCATATTAATTATAGCACTTTGTTCACTCACTTGCGCATATCCTCCACCAGTACATAAATACGCTTCGGACCATATCTATATTGATTTTACATGATACCGTTTAATTTTCAGTACAGATTTTATTTTCTAAATTGCACATCATACATTTCAAATGAAAGTCACTGTAGTATTCAATTCTGTTCTCTTTATTAAATTTCATATGATTGAAATTGCAGTCAAATGGTGAACGATTATTTAAAGTACTTATCTGTTCAAACAAATATCTATAACGAATATTAGCCTACCTTCTACTGTCAAATGTTATTTAATTTTTTTCCTGGTTCAACAAATAAGTCAATGTCAACAGAATTACCACAGTAATCATTTTTGCTATCGCCGTTGCCAGAGGAATTTATAGTCATTATCACTATTCTATTACTAATAAAATTGTAGCTGTTACCCCTATTAGACGATATGGATGACCATGAAATCAGAGATTCATTGTCACTATCTTGTTTATTATTATTTTTCACATCTTTGGAAATATTCTCAACTAGCGTTACATAATCGATATTAATTAGCGAATCAACTTCAACTGCTACGTTTTGCTTGTAAATTTGTTTATTTTGAATTATAAATATAATAACCGAGCTAACATTATTAAATTTTACTAGTAAAATCTAATTAATTGGCATGTATTTGGAAATGAATAGAAAATAATATTACATTGTCGAATAAAAAGATACAAGAATTCGAAAATGTAACACTTACTAATTACTTTGTTATAACAACTTGGTCCAAATATAACAATCTGTACATATAATATTTAAAACCACAATTTACCGTTTTCTGCAATAATTTTAAAAATTTTGCCCTTTTTGTTTTTTCCTGGTTGCAAATAAAATTAATTTTGATTTCTTCCTTTGTTGTCTATCTTTAGATGCCACGCTTCAAAAATGTGTTTTCGTTGCAAGTAAACTGTGAGTTTATTACGGACATTAAACCAAAGGTTTTTGTAATTATTTTATAATTAAAGAACAATTCTACAGTTACGCCTTTTTAGAATTTTAAAAATAAATTTCTATCGTGAGATATAGCCGTGTATAGTTTCCCAAAATTCAACATTTTTTATAATTTATTTAATTTTTTTCTAATTTTAAAAAGGTATATGTCTGTATTAGCTCTTTAAGTAAGTAATATTCATTGGAATAAAATTTTTCCATTCTTATACTCCTCATAAATTACTCGCAGCCTAAGTACCCTGTTACGTTCCAATTTCGTATTCCATTCCTTTTTTTTTAAATTCCATATCCTTTAGATCCTTTCTCATTAATTTATTTGTTTTCTTTCCTTTGTTAACCTAAAAATGTTTAATTAAAGATTTGCATAATGTAATCTAATAAATTTTTATTTTATTCTTACCTGTGATGATTTAAAATAGTTAAATTCAATTTATTACCGTATTTTAGTTATAATATATTAGATTTATTTTACTTTTACTGTTCAAGGACTTATTTGTCTATATTTCAGAATTTGTTAAATGCGCAAGCGTTATTAGTTGATAAAGGCGCAGTTACAGCGCGGAGTACTTGATAAAAATTTGTTAAAAGTATATACCTTTATTTTCTCTGCAAATATAAACTACAATACATTATCGTTTATTAATAATAATACTTAAATATATTTCACATTTAATTTCCCTGTTTTGTTTACCCTTCCTGCGAGATTGCGAATTGTATACAAGCCTTTAGTTGTTGTTTTTATTATTTGTCGCTAGTGTTCTGACACTTCCGTTGTTTTCTTTTCAAATTTGTATAGCTGTCTTTGTCTATTCCTCTTTCTTCAAAATTCAAATTTTTCACCGTCTTAAGTAGGAAAAATAACGGCCGGATATGATCTTAAGTCAGTACGCATAAGTAAGCGGACGTTTTTGGCGCTATTAAGTAGAAGATTTTCACGTTGTGTGAAATTTAGTGGATAAACAATCGAGATTGTTTTTGTTTGCGAACATTACCCACTTTGGGGATTATTCTCGCTGTCTATCGAGGCTGTGAAAGGCAGTGTTGTGTCCTTTTACGGATAACCCACGTGATGGGGATTCGAATAAATTTTTCGTGGCTGTGAATCTTCGCCATCCAGTACTTCACCACCCCGCCAAGAAGGTCCAAACGACTTTGCTCAAGCCAGGAGGCTAAGGTTTCTCGCCTTTCCGAGATAGAGCCTTCCAGTCCAAGCCCATCTGACTTTCCCGTGAGCCAGAGAGGAAGAAAGAGCAAAGTCCCGCCATTGATATTTTATTACGCTTACATTGGACACTCAGAACACTTAGATCTGATTTAGAATTTATATTCATATTTAAATACACACACACACAGTTTAAAATTTACATATCTGAATATTTACATTTGTTTAAAAACTTATAATCATTTTAAAATTTATACACACTGTTAAAATCTACATTGTTGGATAATTTTTATTGTATAATTCTGTCACACATACCGTCTGGTTATTTAAATATTTTCATTTAACTACACTCACTGGATACACTTTTCTGCATACTTTTTTTTGTGAGGAGGCTTAGTTGTTAAGAACTTTATACCTTTTTTTTATTCATTATTTGGTACGCCGTTAGTACCCTCGGTTCGCGTTGCACTGTTTACGTGTAACCCCTAATTCCAGTATACCTGTCCCGCGTCTCGGTTGATCAACCTACGGCCGCGGTGTTCGATACGCTAGGTGTGCGTTGGGTGTCGGTGCGTGGGCGGTCGTGCGACGAACAGTCCAGGGTGAGCAGTGTTGAGTAAGAATCGTTCTGTTTTTTTTTTTTTTAATAAAGTTCTGGCACGCTGAGTGCTCCAGGTGAGTTTATTTGTCCTACGGCCGCAGAGTGTCATCCACAGTGTTATTAATTTATTTTTTTGCTCTTTATATTGTATTGTAAATTTTTCTTACTTTGTTTATTGTTTAATAATAACCAAATCACTGGCTGATAAACTCAGCAGATGAGAAATTTCATTCTTTACTGCTCAATAAACTTGAGTTGGATGACATTTTCGTGTAAAATAGGAGAGCATGTTTGTAACTTTTAAATATTTCACATTTATAACCTATGTTTACAACTTTTGTGTTTATAACCTGTACTCATGGATTTAATGCTATTTAAATTAATATAAATTCAATATTCTATAAAAATGTAAGAATTACTTACCAAACTAAGTAATTTAACAAAATAATGTAATAAATTTAGATATATAAGCGCGACATAACAGTAGAATAAATAATTATCCCATCAATATAAGCCAGGTTATTTTAACTGTCGATTTAAACGTCGGTTAGCGCTAACCGAGGTTGGTGAAATGGAAATGTCGAATATATCCTCCGGTTAAATTAATGGTGCAATTCTAAGCATAATCGTAAGGCTCGTAAGGTGTTCTCGTAAGACTCGTAACAGTTTACGAATCAAAGAGCAATTCTGTGCAAAACTATTGCTTACGATCACTCGTAAATATCTTACGATTTCTCGAAAATTTTACGTTGAGAGGGTAACTGGACGTAACATTACGGTTTTGATTTTTCTCTCTAATCATTGCTCAATTTTGTCAATAAAATGAATGAAAATATAAATATTTGGAATATTGTTCTCCTTCTTGTTGAATATAACAGGTAATGCATAACAAAAATATGTTAATTATACGTCAAGAGAAATTCCCTTATATATATTTTAGAAATTACTTGCGTCTCTTGTGCAGACACAGATATAAAAGATTTGGTAAACCCATTTGACATTACTATTGCAAATTTCAAACAAATGTTTAGATTGGACCAGTAATGGACAATCAATTTTATTTGTAATATAGAACCATTTTATAATCCATCAAATTCAAGAATTCCATTTATATTTAAATATATCGGGTGATTAAATAAAAATGGCATCAAATACTGCCAAGACAAATTTTTTGTATGTCATAATTGACAATGACACGTCACCGATTGTTCATGGGGATGTAAATGAAGATCTTGTTTCATAATTCGCAGACAAGACTATTTTTCTTAAAATTTGTAATGAAAACTCATCACATGGTTGTATTTGATAAGTAATAGCTATTAACATTCCTAGTGATGTTATGAGTATCGTAACTGCCGCAGATGTCAGTTGAAATCCGAGCTCGTAGAGCGAGGATTTTAAGACATCTAAGGCCTGTTATGACTCATAACATCCGTGGTTTGTTCAATAGTTTACCGGTTTCAGAATATGAAGACGTTAATGTCATTAATAAATGTTATTTATTGAAATTCTTTTATGAAAAAGGTCTGTCATAATTTTAGAAGGTGATCAAGTAAGTTTGTTTTTATTCAACACCATGGTTACACTTCTTTTGTATCATATTTAAAATTATTTTTTTACTTAAACGTCAAATGTGTTCTTCATGGCTAGATAAAAAGTGGATTTTGGCGATGTTGAATTGCCTGAAAATATTTGGAACGCAGCAGGTGAATCTCTGAACAGCTTAATTCCGCGTGTATTAATAAATAGCGTTATATTATCATTGTGTATTATTTTCATTTTCTTGACTGATTTGACAAGTCAGTAAGGTAATATTACCCTACAGAATAGAGTTATGACATACTTACCCTGCCTACTTTTGTGCATGTAAACATAGGTTTAATCTCCTGAAACCGGTAAATAAATAAAAAAAAAAAACAACTGTCATATTCAATATTCAGACACTGTATTAGCAATGAAGTTAGACACTGATCGTAAAATATGACGTCAATCGTAAAGCTAACCTATAGAATAAAATACTTATCCGTGGTTGGTGAAAACGTCCCTAAATTTGACATGTCTAGCTTGACTTGAATACCTTTGAAATACGTGTTTGAGTTATTTACAGTGGATGCTTGTGTTATCAGTGCGCACCTGGCGTTACCTACCACATGAGGTGCTCGGTATCTCCAGGGACGTCGGAAGTAATTTTTGTCAGGGTGGGCGAACTTGGGAGAAATTCCTTGGATAAAGTAATGTAAAAATTTAAATTTACTATTTGCGGGTTCTGTATTTGTACACAAAAATAATGCACTTTGGTAGTGAGACACTTTTTTCATTCTACTTTTTTCAATTCTCAATTTCCAATGCAATTTTTTGCTGACCATGTTCTCCATGACTATTCTTCCCACTATTTTATTTGATAATAAATCACAATACTTTTAAAATCGAATATTGTGGCCAATGGCACGGCGATACTCTAAGTAAATTGGCGCTCCTCTTTTCTGAACATTTTACATTAAAAATGAGTAAGTGCTATGATTCGAGTTTGTCGAGAGTGAGTTGTATCGGCTTAGGGTTTGTTTGTGAAACGTGCGAGAAAAGCGATCTTGCCTACAGATAATTTCCATTATAAATGACTAATGTAATTCAAGTTTGCCGAGTATGAGTTGTGTATGCTTCGAGTTTGAAGAATCTTACCTACAGATAACATGCTTTTGTCAGGTGAATATAAATATTTTCGTATTTGTTCGAACGAATGTCCAACTTCAAAAAAATGGTAACTTTTGAAAAGAAATTAGTTGTAAAAAGAACTACAGGAAAAAGTTGTCAGTGGAAAAGATTATAGAAAACAAAATCCAGTGAAAAAATAGAATACAAAAAGTATCTTAAAATCCACTTTTACTATACTTAACCTAATATTCGATTAAAATAAAATACAGTTTCAGTAAAAAATTAAAATATTTCACATCAGAACCCAACACCAACTTCGCAATATGCACCGACTCCAAAAGTAGCCTATACAAAATTCAAAAAATGTATCCACAAGACCAAATTATCCAACAAATCCAAGAACAAATCCACGAAGCCAACCAAGCGAACAAGAAAATCATATTCATTTGGACCCCAGCTCATGTCGGTATCTATGGTAACGAACAAGCAGACATTGCTGCAAAACAAGCCGCAGACGACAGCACACAAATAACCGAAAAGATCAGCTTGCGGGACGCAATAAGAGAAATAAAAAGGAAACACAAAGAAAAATGGACAGAAGACTGGACTACGACTACAAATAACAAACTGAGAGAAATTAAAGAAGACACTACAAGTTGGAGAAATAACCTTACAAGAAAAGAACAAATAATTATGACAAGACTCCGTATAGGACACACCCAAGCCACACACAAACACATACTAGAAAAAACACCACAGCCAATATGCTGTAATACACCCATAACAGTAAAACATCTATTACTTGAATGTACAATCCACACACAAAAAAGACAGAAACACCAAATACCCAACACCATCAAAGAAGCCCTAGCGAACTCAACCGAAGCAACATCCAGAATTATAAATTATATCAAAGATACAAATAACCTGAACAAATTGTAAATAAACATGTAACTATTTATTGTAAACCACTGTATCGGGTCTAATAGCCTTCGATGCTGATGAACCTTTTGTTAAATAAAAAAAAAAAAAATATTTCAAAAATTCTTTCATTTTCTAGCTACCCATATGTCCTGATTTCATACGGAGGGGGCAGATTGCCCCCCCCCCCCACGACTTCCGAGGACCCTGGGTGTCGCTGAGTTTTCGAACGAGGTCAGCGCATGTAAACCTCGCCGCGGACCCCATCCACCACACTCAACTCCAGACTGCCGCTGCTTCTTCTTCTTGTCTCCTGCACAGCCAGCCGTCCTCTCTGTGGACACAGTTCTCCGTCTTCTGACAACACATCTCGACTTAGTTGTAAGTTGTATTATTTATTATTGGGTCATTATTTTTATACTCGACCAATAAAATTCCCGACAATCACCGATTTATCTATAAATGCTTTTATTTGCTTTGTTTTGTCCAAAAACCTAGAAAAAATATCAACTTTTATTTTGTTCTTGAATATTTTACATTTAATCATTGAAAAACCGATTTTAGTGAAACTGAGAACTATCTCTGCAGATGACATAAACTAGTTGCAAAATAATATTGAAATTCTTAAAGAAAATTTTGTTTGCATACTTTTTAGATTCTTTGGGGTCCATTGAAACGGAAAATTGCAAAAGTAAATTTTTTTTTTGTATTACAAAGATATTTTTTACATAATAATTTTGAAAATTACAAAAAAAATTCAAAATTCATTTTCCAAAATACACCATCTTCGATTTTTAAGTTATACAGTTCAAAATGCTTGGAATACATGAAAGTCTATACGTACAAAATTTCAGCTATGGTAATTGAAAATCGGCCAAGTTTTACTGTTTAATGTTGAAATTTCATTTTTTAATTTTTGAAATTATTTTATTTATACAGATACTTAATAACTTTTTTATAAATTTGATGAAATATTATTAATTTTAGTGAATTATATCACCTATCAGTATAAAAATAACTTATATTATCCATTACAGGTGTTCAAAATAATCTACGAGCCCAAAATCATATTAGTTGGCCTAGTTAAGACTTTTAGAATAGCTTTAAAAAAATAGTTCTGATCGAACAGATGGTAAATTTATTGTACTAAATTTATTTATAATATAAATTCTGTTATTTTAAAGAATATTTTAAGCAATAATAACAACTGAAATAATATCAAATTTACAATTTGTCCCAAAGGTATTGGCTGGTATCACAAACACTGTTTTTAAATATGATGACAACATAATACAGAAAATTGTTTCAAATAAAAATTGTAAGTAATATTATTCTACATCTTTTTGATTCCAATGAAATTTTCTCTTTCTCATTTATTTATTAAGATAAGCCCAAAAACCCTGATAGGCCTTGAAATAATCAACAAGTTACTGTTGATGAATTGTTAAAAAAATCTAATTAATTCGTAGCATAAACAATACCTCTGTTACACATATGTATGTGCGAAATATAAAAATTATAGAATTTAAGATATAAATAAGGCGAATTAACAAATTTCCTTTTTATGACTTTAACTGGGCCAAATAATATGATTCTGGGCTCGTATTTATTAATATTTCTGTAAATTAGTTAAATAAAATTTATATCACTTATAAATAAAGTTGTAAAATAGTATATTATGATACAAGTGTATAAGTAAGCTTTTAAAGCACACGATGAGTTTAAGAGCACGACGCGAAGCGGAGTGCTTTTAACGTCGGTAGTGCTTTAAAAGCACTTGTACATGTGTGTCATACGCTATTTTTTATTATACTTGTATCATACTCTGGAAAAAACTGGAAAGCAACATTTTGATTTTGACACATTTCATAATTTTGCGCGTGTGACGTTTGACATATATCGTTTTCATGGAGACAGGTTAGCATTTGTTGTTTACGTTTACAGTTTTGACAGATATTAATAGTAAATATGTTCGTTGTTGCTTAGCAACCTTTAAAGCACGGCGTGTTTTAATCTTGCGTTTACGAACGCTGTAGCGTGTTTTAAACACGGATTATGATGCATGTATAATAAAAAAGAAATTAAATATTTTTATTATTATAAGGGATACCTGCCAAGCATCTGTAAGCTGGACAAAATTTTATTGATCATCCGGAACAAAATTTGGACAAGAAAAAAACGGAAAAAAATTCAAAAAATGAAAAAAAAACAAACTTTTTCAATAAGCAGGGTTATAAAACTGAGTTTTTCAGGGCGTGACATTTCTAATCAATTTCCTTTATTATAAGAGATACCTGTTAAGCGTCTGATAAGCTGAACAAAAAATTAGGACAAAAGAACGGGAAAAAAGCCTAAAAACGTAAAAAATCATTATCCTGACTGTAAAAATAAATCAAGGACATTGTGTCTTCGATTTCCCTTCATTTTAAAGCAAAATAAATCATTTATACGTAGAGAGAGCCGAGTCAAAAAATGTAAAAATTTGTTGTTATTTATTGTAAATTTTAATTAATTAATTTAAGGAAATATTAATAAATAAAATATTTTAAACACTTGTAACGGATAATATAGGTTATGTTTATACTGATAGGTGATATAATTCACTAAAATAATTAATATTTCATCAAATTTATACAAAAGTTATTGAGTATCTATATAAATAAAATAATTTCAAAAATTAAAAAATGAAATTTCAACTTCAAACAATCACAACTCGGCCGATTTTTAATTACCATGGCTGAAATTTTGTAAGTATAGACTTTCATGTATTCCAAGCATTTTGAACTGTATAACTTAAAAATCTGATGTGGCCAGCAATATACTACTCTCAAACGATACAAAATAGCACTTGATGATACAGAAACATACCTTCTTATCTGTTTATTTTCTATTTATATTTGAGAAATTTAATTGTCTTTCGTATATTTATTTAATTTTTTGAATATATTTCACTAAGGAAACAGCTTCACAATTACAATATGTGTCACATTTCGTAAAAAATTGAAAGTTTTTCCATGGTGTACTAGGAACGCAAGATTTGTGAAATCTAATTTCTTTATATTTTATTATCTCTAAATCTAATGGAAATTAATAAAATTAGTGTAATCAAAACACATGTAAAATTAAATATTCATATTCTTCAACTTTCAAAATAACATAAACTATTGAAAAAGGAAATTTAACCGTGTTTTTCACGAATAACTGTTATGGGCTTCAAGTAAAATGCTACTTCCGGTTGACCAATTTTATCCAAAATCTAATCAGCTCTTCATTTAAATATAAGAAGCAATAATTCACAAAATTCTATTTTTTGGTATTATGGTATTTGAGTTATGCGAGACGAAAAAATTGCCACAGACTACACACACACACACATACATACATACATACATACATACAGGCATCATCGCGAAAATAGTAAAATCGTAATGTAGGGACCCTAAAACGTGCTTATTCATTGAAAACTCACTACCCAATTTTTTGACCAAAAACAATTACCTCCCTTACCTGGAGGCGGGAGGTAAAAATCGAAGATGGTGTATTTTGGAAAATGAATTTTAAATTTTTTTCGTAATTTTCAAAATTATTATGTTAAAAATATATTTCTTTAAGAATTTTAATATTATTTTGCAACTAGTTTCTGTCATCTGCAGGTGTAGTTCTCATTTTCACTAAAAATGTTTTTTCAATGATTAAATGTAATATATTCAAGAAAAACAAAATAAAAGTTGGTATATTTTTCTAGGTTTTTGGACAAAACAAAGCGAGTAAAAGCATTTATAGATAAATCGGTGATTGTCGGAAATTTTGTTGGTCGAGTATGAAAAGAATGACCCTATTCACATTTAGATTTCTAAAGGTGAATAACTGTTATCTTGTTTGCTAAGCCTCGCCCATCCGCTTTTATCTGCATTAGTCGAATCTCTCGTTTTCCGTTAAGTTTAATAATGTAAACATGTAGATACTAATATTGATAAAACGAAGTATAACCGACATATTTTTGGATAAAAAATATTCAATTGAATCCAATCAGGTTACAATTACAGTGATTATTTTTTGACGTTTCTTTTTTAAGAAGAATGAAACGCTTCATAGTATGTCACATGCCTGCCTTTTAACCAATGCTGTTATAATTATACTGAGAATAAAACTCTTAGTGATTATTCCTGGGAATAATCTCTGTAGCTTTTTTGTTTTTGTTGACAAATGTAAATTGTCAGATAGTTACACCACACCATTAACACAAGTAAAAAAAAAGCAAAAAAGATGTATTTAGTGGCGTATATGATGATGAAATCAAAAAAATAATCTAATTAAAAATAACTCGAGAGTTCGATAAATTAGAAATTGTTTCTCCAGTATCTTTCTTAAACTTGATGGCTGCTATTCACAGGTCTATACTAAGGGCTACTAACTAGGGCATTTTAATGTTTAACACTGTTGCTATGAAAAAATTGTTGATCTCGAAGGTAATCAACAACTTTTGCAAAGTAACAGTGCCAAATTTTAAAATGTCCTAGTTAGAAGCACTTAGAATAGACTTGAGAATAGCAACCGTTGCCATTTGGCAATAGCCACTCAAGCCCTCCGAGGTACGGGCTTTCGTCGCAATTGCTTGGCAACAAGTTTTCGAAAGATCTGTCAAATTATTTTAAATTTATTCACACTCTTTTCTTATATTATGACTGAAAATTATTTGGTAAAAAATTTGCAATCAGATACCTGTATTTCTGATCACGTGTGCAAATGTAACCATCAGATCACAATTACATTTATAAATTCCTACGACTTATTTTTAACCAATCATGATGCAAAACACTTGAAAATTCAACTAATTGGAACAGTATTATAGTGATTATTTTTTGACGTTTATTTAAACCAATCAAATGCTTTATTGTATGTCACGTGTCTGCGTTTTAACCAATCTTGTCATTATTATACTGAGAATAATGCTCTTGTGATAATTCCCGGCAATTTTCTCTGTAGCTTTTTTGTTTTTGTTGACAGATGTCAGATGTCAGATAGTTATCATCAATACAAGTAAAAATGAGCAAAAAAGATTGATTTAATGGCGTGCCTGATGATGAAATCAAAAAATAATCTAATTAAATATAATTCGAGGGTTCGATAAATTAGATTATTTTTTGACATTTCTTTAAACCAATCAAATGCTTTATTGTATGTCACGTGTCTGCGTTTTAACCAATCCTGTCATTATTATACTGAGAATAATGCTCTTGTGAATATTCCCGGCAATTTTCTCTGTAGCTTTTTTGTTTTTGTTGACAGATGTCAAATGTCAGATAGTTATCATCAACACAAGTAAAAATGAGCAAAAAAGATAAATTTAGTGGCGTGCCTGATGATGAAATCAAAAAATAATCTAATTAAATATAACTCGAGAGTTCGATAAATTAGAAAATAATTCTCCAGTATCTTTCTCAAACTTGTCGCCATTTGGCAATAGCCACTCAAGCCCTACGGGCTTTCGTGGCTATTGCCTGGCAACAAGTTTTCGAAAGATCTGTCAAATTATTTTCAATTTATTCTCACTCTCTTGTTATATTATTACTGAAAATAATTCTCCAGTATCTTTCTCAAACTTGTCGCCATTTGGCAATAGCCACTCAAGCCCTACGGGCTTTCGTGGCTATTGCCTGGCAACAAGTTTTCGAAAGATCTGTCAAATTATTTTCAATTTATTCTCACCCTCTTGTTATATTATTACTGATTATTTTTTGACCTTTCTTTAAACCAATGAAATGCTTTATTGTATGTCACGTGTCTGCGTTTTAACCAATCCTGTCATTATTATACTGAGAATAATGCTCTTGTGATTATTCCCGGCAATTTTCTCTGTAGCTTTTTGTTTTTGTTGACAGATGTCAAATGTCAGATAGGTATCATCAACACAAGTAAAAATGAGCAAAAAAGATAGATTTAGTGGCGTGCCTGATGATGAAATCAAAAAATAATCTAATTAAATATAACTCGAGAGTTCGAGATAAATTTGAAAATAATTCTCCAGTATCTTTCTCAAACTTGTCGCCATTTGGCAATAGCCACTCAAGCCCTACGGGCTTTCGTGGCTATTGCCTGGTAACAAGTTTTCGAAAGAACTGTCAAATTATTTTCAATTTATTCTCACTCTCTTGTTATATTATTACTGAAAATTTTTTGGTTAAAAAAATGTCCAATCAAATTCCTGCATTTCTGATCACGTGTGCAAAAGTAACCAATCAGGATACAATTACACTGAAAATTTTTTTGATAAAGAAATATCCAATAGAATCCCTGTATTTCTGATCACGTGTGCAAAAGTAACCAATCAGGTCACAATTACACTGATAATTTCCCGGGGAAATTATCACCTGTTGCTAAGTAACAGACGTTGACAGCTGATTGACAGTTAATTCAATATTTAATTTGTTTATTTCAAAATGTTATTTTCACGGTTAGAAAATGAAAATAATAATAATTATCGCAAAAAATTTTCTCACCGAATATCCCTCGACCATTGATAAATACTTATAATTTGATCACAACTACCTCAAGAACGTTGCTTGAAGGTAACAGCCCGGGCGGTTACCAAGCAACGTTCTTTCGGTAACTGTGATAAAATTATTTCGAATTATCAATGGCCTAGGGATATTATAGCTGATAAAATTCCGTTACCCCGATAATATCCTACTACCCAGTAAACAAACCTTTGTTATTGTTTATAACTGTCAGCGTGACAGTTCATTAAAATTTCAAGTTTAATTTGCCTTGTCTTTGGAGTTTATCTCACCAAATACCACACGACCTCTCTGATTTTCTCAGATAAATTTTTATTTTTAAGCACTCATTTTTTTGCTCTCAAGCAATCTGTCATTAGGTAAAACTCCTCCTCCTTCGGAGTCGGGATTTACTATGCAGTTTACTTTGGTGTTTGTTGCTAAGCAACAAAAAAAATTCGTGCAAAATAAAAATTTATCAACTGTAATTAGACAAGAGCTTTTTATTTTGCCGGATAAATTTCGACCATTTATAAATAGCCATAATTTTATCACAACTGCATTAAGAACGTTATTTCAAGGTAACAGTTATAAAATTGATTCGTATTTATCTTATCTGTCAACTTGACAACTTAATAAATTTTATTAATTTTTATAATTTTACATGAACATTGATAATAGCTTTAATAATGTCTTATCTTATTATTTTGGTTTAATTAGAAAGTAATATAGCACGATAAGTGCATGTTTTTTTTTCCTAAGTGCAATAGGTAATTTTTACTTTTTAATTTAAATATTTTTATTTCCTCTTCATTTAATCTTTAGCATTAAAATCTACTTTGCTCGAAAATTTATAATATTTATTTATTTCCTAAGTTCAACTGTTTAATATTCCAAAAATACCCTAATATATATTTTCACTATTTCGTAAAATAATAATATAACGTTAAATAATTGTGCGATGTCATTAAAAATGGAGTTTGTTTCATTCACAAAGTTTCTGCTAATTTATTATAAAAGGCGAAAAATTTATATTTACCTTTTTGTGCAATGATCTATTTAAAATTTTTTAAAACCACTTTATTTTGTAGTTTTAAGACAATTTAAACTTGTATGGGTCTACCCCAAAACCCCGAATACAAAAATCCCGAATTCCCAAAATTCCCATTCCCGTTTTCAAAATACGTCAAAACAAAGAAGTTGGCTGCAAAAAAAAAAACGAAAAAGTACTATTGAACTAGTCAATGGCGTCTAATCACTGATTTCTATATAACACTAGATTGGACATAGGCCATATTCTACCATCTGAGAGCGTTCCCAATTGAACGGGTGAAATAGATGTTTTGTGTACACTTTTGTAAAGTAAATTGCGCAATCTGAAATTCTGCCTTCACTCTCTCTACACTGCGCTCGCCACCACCTCTTTTAGATCATACCACGAAGTATGTTCATACCTATAGACAAGAGAGAGATTTTTTTAAATATTGAAGTATTACAAAACCTCAATTTTGACCATCATGGCGGCGTTCAATTGGTAACGCACCGTAGCGGCTTATGCCCAATCTAGTGTTATATAAAAATCAGTGCGTCTAATCCACTCGACATTACTATGTCGCTATTTGTTGCGAAGTTGGAGGGCCTTAAGTTAGTGCGATGCACATTGTATACATTTATGTTTGCAGTTGTGGCAGCCATTTGTATGTGTTGAGTAAACTGTTGTTTCGTTCACTTTGATAAATTTCTGCAGTTTTATGCTGTCTACCAGGTTATCAAATTAATAAATATTTGTGAATGTCTAATTAAATTTTTGCCTCATTCCTATTTCTAGTAAGGGAGGTATTGTTTTTAGTCAAAAAATTAAGTAGTGAGTTTTCAATAAATAAGCACGGTGGTCTCCAATACGATTTTACTATTTTCGCATTGATATCTGTAGGTACGTGCCAGCGTGTGTGTGTGCGCGAGTCTGTGTGTGTGTGTAGTCTGTGCCGATTTTTTTCGTCTCGCATAACTTAAATGCTGTAATACCAAAAAAATACAATTTTGTGTATTTTTGCTTCTTATATTTGTATGAAGAGCTGATTAGATTTGGGATAAAATTGGTCAACCGGAAGTAGCAGCAAAAACACGGTTAAATTTAATTTTTCAACAATTTATGTTATTTTGAAATTTTTTTTTTCTTTGTTATATATTCTTTGACAAATTTTCTTCACGAATGATATTAATGTAATTAATATTTTGATCTGGTTGCTAAAAGAAAGGTAAATACGAGAAGCATTACATCACTTGTAAAAAGTTACCTTCCCATTTATCCGCTCTCAAAACGATAATAGTATATTATGATACAAGTGTAGTAACCTTTTAAAGCACGTACGAAGAGTTTAAGAGCAGGATGCGAAGCCATGATGTCTACATGTATGTATGTGTGTGGTCTGGCCGATTAATTCGTTTCGCATAACTCAAATACTATAATAAAAAAATAAAATTTTGTGTATTTTTGCTTCTTATATTTGTATGAAGAATTAATCAGATTTGGATAAAATTGGTCAACCGGTCACTGTTGTATTTCATTTTTCAACAATTTATGTTATTTTGAAAATTGTAGATTATTTAATTTTACCTCTGTTTTGATACACTAATTTTATTAATTTTCATTAGATTTAGAAATAATAAAATTTAAAGAAATTAAAATTCATAAATCTTGCATTCCATGTACACCATGGAAACACTTAAAAATTTAAATTTTTTTACGAAATGTGACACATGTCATTTTGATTGCGAAGTTGTTCTTAGTGAAATATATACCAACAAATTAAATAAATATATGAAAGAAAATTAAATTTCCTTAAATATGAATAGAAAATAAACAAATAAGAAGGTATGTTTCTATATCATCAAATACTATTTTGTACCGTTTAAGAGTTGTATTAGGTGGGAAGTTATAATCGTTAAAAATCGTTGTTAATAATCGACGATTACGATTAACCGTTTTAGGGCCGTTTTCACCAACCACGGTTAAGTATTTTATTCTGTAGGTTTAATTTAACCGGAGGATATATTCGACATTTCCATTTCACCAACCTCAGTTATCGCTAACCGACGTTTAAATCGATAGTTAAAATAACCTAGCTTATTTTGATGGGATAATTATTTATCCTACTGCTATGTCGCGCTTATATATCAACATTTATTACATTATTTTCTAAAATTACTTAGTTTGGTAAGTAATTCTTACATTTTTATAGAATATTGAATTTATATTAATTTAAATAGCATTATGTTGACATAAATCCAAGAGTACAGGTTATAAATACACAAGTTGTAAACATAGGTTATAAATGTGATGCTCTCCTATTTTACGAAAATGTCATCCAACTCAAGTTTATTGACAAGTAATGAATAAAATTTCTCATCTGATGAGTTTATCAGCCAGTGATGAAGAAATTGTTATATACTCGAGACTATGAGAGAATCATTAGAGATAAAAACAATGTGATTGTAAAGTTTGATGATTGATTTTAAAATGCCCTTTGGATTTTCTAAGAGAAATATTGAAATTATTAGGCCCTCGAATTTAACCAAACAAATCCGAAAGGAATTTATCTTTTTATTTTCCACTATTTGCATCGATAATATTGAATAATTCTTCCCTCTCTTAATTTCTTCCTCTGTTTCTTCTTGTTTTTACGATATTCATTTTGATTTAATTTAAAAAGAAAACACCTTGTTTTAAAATTTGAATTGCAAAGTGTTATTGATTTTCAATTGTCAGTTGTTCCTCAAAGCCAAAATATCGATAAAACAGGGCACTAAACAGTCATACTGGCTGTGTAGCCATCTGTTGACGAATAGATAATTTAAAAAACATGACTAACCGCCGGTTAACAAACCGAGACGCAAAAGACGTTGGTGAAATGTCAAACTAATATAACCTGTAGAATAAATATAACTCATTGTTAGTTAACTGTTGATTTAACAGAAGTTGGTGAAAACGGCCCTAAATGTTCATAATCGGCTATTACGAGTAATCTTCGTTTCGTAAGTAATTAAAATTTTCGTGCCTAACTGGTCTGCCTAATCGTCAAAACGTTGCGTTGACTTGAGTAGTACATTACTCGTCTATAGATGAGACATCATTGGAACTAGTCCTTTTTCGTTGATTTGCATGATTTATCTCAAATTCTTCTTTTTCTGAAAATATCTAATAAATTTCCCAACTAACTTCAGGGAGAGGGATGTATATTGAAATCGTACCAATGAAACATAAAAATCAAGTTTTTACCACATATTTGATGTTTTTGTTAGGACGAAATGGACATGGTGAATAAGTGCCGGACCTGCAGAGCAGTGTTGACGTGCCCGGGTTGGTGGTGCGAGCGCTGCGTCCCCGACAAGCGAGCCTGCGAGAACCGAGCCTATGGCTGTACGTACACTGACTACTCTACCAAGTGCATTAAACACGAGTGGTACTTCTGCGAGCAGGGCACCAGGTGTTACATATACAGTGGGGATTTTTCGCGAGTGTCGCGAGGCACACGGACCGCGCACTACGGCTCTCATTACCAGGACGTCACGTACAGGGCCGGCTCCACGTGGTGGGCGAAACAGAAGACCAAAAGGCAACATTGTCTCTTAATTAGCGCAGCCGGCACCGCTGTGTGCGGGTACTCGCTATCCGACTCACAGTTCATCCTCGACGTGCACATCCCGGTGCCGAGTGAACAGCTGCACAAGTTCCGTTGCTCGGCGCGGGTCACTGACCCCGCCACTGGACACTCGCGCACCTTCACACCTGATCTGCTGTACGATCAAATGTATGACTGGCGCATTGAACTGAAGATAGACAACTTTCCCTCGTGGAACGTCGTGTTCGATGTCTGTGTAGATATTTCCAATATAGAATAACATTGAAATAATATTTGTTTCCCTTTTATTTTATAATAAATTTGTTAAAGTACATTTTTCTTTTTAATATTTATAGTTGAATCTACATAACCAGAGCTTTCCAAGTAATGTTTTTCTTGTTAGTGGAGCGCTCACACACAGCAGATGTAGACAGGATATTGTCGGGTGTGTCTTGGAAAATTTCATGTCACTTCGCGCTCCTGATTTAATATTAGAATCTAAGTTAAAAATATGCAGTAGTGCGTTTTATTTTGTCTCACTTATTATAAAAACAATATTTTGCATTAAATTTAAATTAATTTACTAGAGGAAAGGGTGGTATTATGGGCACCTGCAGGTAATATGGGCACCCCAAATATCTAATAAAGTAGAATGCGCATTCCATCGAAACCGCAAGAAAGTAGTAGCAATAGTTCATAATTATACCTGTGGAGCACGGTGGCGTAGTAGCTGCTGTCATTATTGAAATACGGAGTGTGTTTGTATTGTGATCTAATCAAAACTTTTAAAGGTAAGGGTTCATAAAAATATTACTATTAGAACAACTAGGTATTTTCTAATTATGGTTACTGTTGTGTATTGTGCAAGTCCCATTGGTTTTATTACTGCAATAACATTCAAGTGTATTATTAAGGTTAACCGGTGATAAATGTTTATATTCAAGTATGGCGAGGTTGATAATATGGGCACCTGCCGAGCTGATATTATGAGCCCTCACACTGAAGGGGCCCATATTTCAAGCACTACAAAATTTGTTCAATTTTTTGTTGCAGATGCCACACTTACATATGCGATTTTTGTGAATAAAATTACTACAGTTTTATAAATGTAATCTTAGTAATAAAAATAATTGTTTTGTACTAAGCGAGTGCACTTTTCCTGATTTTCACCAAGGGGCTCATATTACCGACACAAATTCTATTTCTCAAAAAATGCAGTATTTGTTAAGAATATTTTTAAAGATGATGCAAATAGGAATATCATATATACATTATACTACAAAGTAATTAGAACATATTGAAGTTTATTTTCTCCAATTTTCAGGTTAATTGAATTAAAATGGTAGCAGCTATAAGCAAAATACAAAATGGGTGCCCATATTACCACCCTTTCCTCTACTATTTTAAAGTCTCTTTATTCATTTCATTACTTTAATAATATATTTTAAATTCTGGTTTGGTGATTCCCATTACTTTAGTTTCTTCTGTGCTTATTTTTAAATCGAACTTGTTTAGTTCATTATTCCACATTTAGTTATTGTTGTTATTCCTCTTCTGAATTTGCTAAGATGGCAAGATCATCTGCAAATGCGCACTCATTTATGAAATGTCCATGAAGCTTATAATATCCTACTTGTATTTCTTTCGTATTTAGATGTACTTTTTTTATTATCTCGTCTAAATAGATTGTGAATGCGAAGGACTGAGCAAGCCTCCTTGTCTTAAGCCTTCGTTTGTACTCGGATATCCGCCATAATTTGTCCCTGTTCACTTTATCACAGGTTTTAATGAGGTCCATGAAAGCTACAAATAGTGGTTTATTCTTTGATAAAAATTGCTGAATTAAATGTCTTTACGTAAATATATGATCTTGTATGCTGTATCCAATTCTAAACCCACTTTGGGAAGATTCCATTGTTTTGTCTAGTTCTAGTCTTAATTTGTTTTCCAGTACTGATTTCAATATTTTTGCTGCTATGCAAAATAGGAAAATTCCTCCATAATTTGAGCAAGTCGTTGTGTCACCTTTCTTGAAGATCAGGAATATTATAGCTGTCTCCCATTCTATAGGTATTTTCCCTTGTTTTAGTACTGCATTAAGCATGACAGTTAGAAAGGATGTGCCTTCATCTCCTGTCTTGACCTGCCGCTTTCCCTATCTTGAGTTTGTCCAGAGCTTTCTTTACTTCTTTTGTCTCGATAATAAATTCATCTTTTGATTGTGTCAGTTTCGTGATATGCGGTTTTATCACGGTATAAGAAGAGCAGTGTGTCGACTCTCCAATATGAGGATAGCAATGAACAGCTTGTCATAATTAAGTATCAATTTAAAACAACCTAAAAGTACAATACGACTGTAGTTGAGATAAACAACGTTATTAGATCAAAGTGGATGGAGGTTAGAATGATCACTATGACATTTACAGTTTGAAATGAAATACAAATAATACTCACAACTAACAAAAAGTATAAACTATCGTAATTTTGCCGCAACATATTCAATCCATTATTCAAGCTCTTCATGATTAGATGAAACTAGCGGTCCGACCTGCTTCGCAGGTCTGTCCCCTAGGCTCCGCGACCCTGAAGAAGATTATAACTGAAAATGTTAAAAAATAGATCGAGTAGTCATAATCATAAATAACTTCCAATTAATATCAAACAATTGGCGAAGCCAGCTTGTCACTACGTTCCTTGATCCATATCAGTGCATTGACTTGAAAGCGAGGAACGAAGTGACGAGCTTTTTTCGTCAATGCATCGGCGAAGCAAGCTCGTCACTACGTTCCTCGCTTCCATGTCAGTACATTGACGAGGAAAGCTCGTCACTTCGTTCCTCGCTTTCAAGTCAGTGCATCAGCAAAGAAAGTTCATCACTTCGTTCCTCGCTTCCATATTACTACTTTATGGCACTTAAGTTTAAATCTCTTCCGTTATATTTAATTTGATACCAGAGACGGTAGGATTTAAATAACATTTATAAAAAACAATTAAGGATCGTCAAAAATAACTTTTTTACACTTGAGTTTAAATCTCCTCTGCGAGACTATTAATTTGATACCAAACACGATAGAATTTAAATAATATTTGTAAAAAACAATTGACAATCGTACAAAACAACTTTTTTACAGTTGAGTTAAAATCTCCTCCGCAAGACCTTTAATTTGATACCAAACACGGTAGGATTTAAATAATATTTATAAAAAACAATTGACAATCGTCCAAAACAAATTTTTGATTTTAAATAATATTTATAAAAAACAATTGACAATCTGTTACGTGTCAATTTCGTCCTGCGTCATTGTTGTCATCTCATTACTTTCGTGCTCTCGTATTCTTCATTCCTTCGTGCCGTAATCATTCATTATTCGCGCTATCACTACAATCCAGTTAGTATTTATAAACATTTTATGTATTTGCAACATTACGTACCTGCCTACAAATTAGTTAACCTCTGAATCGTATCAACAACTTGTTGTTATTAACTTTTGCAATCCTCATCTTAATAATTCAATTTCGGTATCCCTGCAATTTAAAGATAGTCATGTTAGTGCCCCATTTCATTACTTACCCCGTCTAGATTCCCTTTCATTACTCATTCATAATTCATGTTGTTTACTTTTGACGTTCCGTCACTCGCCACCTGTTTGACAGTTCTCGGGCGACAATCTGCTGTCGAGCGCATGCGCGCGAGCCTGTATCCAAGCGTAACATTATTATCCGTCACGTAGGCTACCGGGACAACATACCAGCAATGTGGAACACTACCCTACCATTTTCTTTCATTTTAATTCATACCGGAGTGATGACTCAGATCAGTAATTGAACCAATGAAGGCAGTTGCAATCTGCACTTTTTGAGTTTGCTCTCTTGTGAAAAGTAACGTAGAAGGTACTAGACCTATTGTGCATTTGCTGAAGACAGTATTTGGTTTTTTTTTGAAGTATCGTACACTGGGCTTTAAGCACCCCTTGGGGATTTGAGACACATTAAGTCGTGTTGAGAGAATTGGATATTCTCACAGGAGTTTCCTGGATTTAATAACCTTCTAAACTTTTATACTTTAAGCCGCACTACAACTAAGGTAAATAATTAAATACAGATATGATATTAGTATTGTTTTATTCATTTTATTCCGATTCTGAGTCATTACAAATAGATTAAAGCGTAATACATCATAGTAGCCATTTTGGATTGGGTAGTTGACCATGTGCTGATAATGTTTTCTCTTTTAGGCTTTTTATTTTTATTTCATTTTACGATTTCGTTTTTCCTTGCGATATTTATCTTATTTATCGCTCCCGTTTATCGTTGATCCTACCTGGATCTACCGTTGGTATCGTTGGTGTGAGGTCTCCCGGATTACCGTACCGCACAACTCATTACGAGATCTCACACACGCTATCGTCATCGTCGCCGTCATCGTCTTCGTCCGTCTACGTGTTGTCCTGTCCCTGGTCACTGCGTTGGAGAGTATCTTATTGCTGGCATTCCGAGTTACGAGCCGACAGTCGCCGTCCTGCCGCACCACCTGGTTCCTGCTGCCCCTCCACTGCTGCACCAGATAAGCGACACGATCATTATTATTTTCTTTACAATTAAATTCATTACGTATTTTGTAAATATTATTATTACTGATTTGGTTTTGGGTTCACCCTCTGTGAACCAATATTTATTGTGTGTACATTTTATTTATACCTGGGTAACGTGAGAGATATAGGCTGGCTCCCGCGAGGCCACTGCAGCGTTACATTGTGTTTAATGTTATTGCGTCCACGAAAAGGGATCAAGAGCTCGTCTTGCGAGCCTATGAGCGTATTTACTATTTGTTCCGTGCGCCTCGACGTAATTGATCGATCAACTGCGGTCCGTGTTGTTGCGCTTTCATATTTCGACGCACCCCTCTCAACGACTCCTGCCCCTTTCGCGACGTACCACCCCTCAGGCTTAAGTACCATCGGCCTTCAGCCACAGTACAACTCGCGCGAGACTGCCGCCGTGCTCGCCGTTACGCCATCATTATCTGTAACATCTTTTGGTGCAATATAGAGTACGTACATATTTTAAACTTGAACTATTGTTGTTGTTGCCTCCTCCCCCTTAACCGCGCTCACGTTCCTGAGGGCTTGTCTCTCAGCCGTTTGGCTCTGTGTATGAGTGACTGGCGCCCTATCTACTACCCTTATTTCAGCAACGACGAACCACCCCGTCTCCACTGTTTAGCTGGCCGGAGCCCAAACCTCGCTCGGGAACACACTCCCGGGTCCAAGTTTGGTTGGTGTTGTTATACACATACCCCCAGAGGTCAGAACGGCCTCGGGCCACGTTTATATCATAACAAATCGTCCAAAACAACTTTTTTACACTTAAGGTTAAATCTCATGAACCAGACATTTAATTCAATACCAAACACGATAGGATTTAAATTACATTTATAAAAAACAATTGAGAATCGTGCAAAACAACTTTTTGTCACTTGAGTTCAAATCTCCTCCGCGAGACTATTAATTTGATACCAAACACGATAGAATTTAAATATTATTTGTAAAAAAACAATTGACAATCGTGCAAAACAACTTTTTGTTAGTTGAGTTCAAATCTCCTCTGCAAGACCTTTAATTTGATACCAAACACGGTAGGATTTAAATAAAATTTTAAAAAACAATTGACAATCGTTCAAAACAACTTTTAGACACTTAAGTTCAAATCTCCTCCGAGAGGCATTTAATTTGACACCAAACACGGTAGGATTTAAATAACATTTACAAGAAACAATTAACGATCGTCAAAAATAACTTTTTTACACTTGTGTTTTAATGTCCTTCGTGAGACTTTTAATTTGATATCAAACACGATAGAATTTAAATAATATTTATAAAAAACAATTGATAATCGTCCAAAACAACTTTTAGACACTTGAGTTCAAATCTTCTCCGCGAGACCTTTAATTTGATACCAAACACAGTAGGATTTAAATAATATTTATAAAAAAACAATTGAAAATCGTCTAAAACAACTTTTTGATACTTGAGTTCAAATCTCCTCTGCGAGACCTTCAATTCAATACCAAACACGGTAGGATTTAAATGATATTTATAAAAAACAATTAACAATCGTCGAAAATAACTTTATGACACTTTATTTTAAATCTGAAACTTTTAATTTAGTACACGGCAGGATTAGAAATGAAAAACAACTCATGATAAAAAAAATTCTGAAAGTGATTATAAATATTTAAAACGATCTTTTTATATTAGATATGTAATTAACTTATTTAAATTTTACCGCCTAAAATACTTCTAAGCATAAAGGTTGTCGAGCGGAGACATCTATGTACTTTTTGAGAAGGAAAAGAACCCATATATGAAGTGCAAAATAATTTTCAACTTTTCTTATGTTAAATAAGAAATTAACTCATTTGAATTTTACTGCCTAAATTCCTTAAAAGAATCGATGTTGACGAACAAAGACATCTGTCATAATTATTTTGAATTAGAAAATATGAAAAAAAAATCATATTTAAATAAATTAAAAAATAGTAAACAATGTACGTCATTTATTCTAAACACAAATAAATTTGCCAAATTTATCTAACTTGTCTAAAATAAAAGTAATGTATAATTAAAATTTCGAACTGAACTGTCAAAAATGACAAGTTGTCATTCTTTTATTCAAAAAATTAAAGATAAAGTGTATTGACAGTTCACTTTGAAATTTTAAAAATAAATTATTTTGATTCTAGACAAGTTAGACAAGTATGGTAAATTTATTTCTGTTTAGAATAAATGGGCGTACATGTTGAATACTTTGTAAAATTTTAAAACATCAATTTAAAAATAAAAAAATGAATTTGAAAGTGAACTGTCAATACCCTTTATCTTTGAATTTTTAACAGTAGTAGCAACGCGTGTTATTTAACAAAAGCTACACGCAACCTTAGATGAACCTTATTTATTTTATATCTCGCACAACATGTGTAAGAAAAATGTGAATTCATAAAAAGCACGTATTCCCAAAGGATCTTTAAGTGCCTTTGAAGGTTTCACTGGAATCCGTCAAACCGTCTGGGCTGTAGGTCTGGGTACAAATGGTTTCTAACCAGATGAAAGTGTAGAGAACCACTCTAACCGATTAGTATATTGGACTAGCGGTCCGACCTGCTTCGCAGGTCTGACCCCTAGGTTCCGCGACACTAAAGAAGGTTACAATTGAAATATAGAAAAATAACTCGAATTAGTCTCTTCGATCCTCGCTTCCATGTCAGTACAGTGGCGAAGAATGCTCGTCACTTCGTTCCTCGCATCCATGTTAGTACAACGGCAACGCAAGCTCGTCACTTCGTTCCTCGCTTCCATGTTAGTACTTTTTGACACTTAAATATCCTTCATGAGACCTTTAATTTGATATCAAACATGGTAGAATTTAAATAACATTTATAACAAACAACTTACAATCTTCCGAAACAACTTTTTAACACTTGAGTTTAAATCTCATGCCTGAGACCTTTAATTTGATACCAAACACGGTAGGATTTAACTAATATTTATGGAAAACAATAGACGATCGTCCAAAATAACTTTTTGACACTTGAGTTTAAATCTACTCCGTGAAACTTTTAATTTGATACCAAACACGGTATGTTTTAAATAACATTTAGAAAAAACAATTGACAATCATCTATAATAACGATTTGACACTTGAGTTTAAATCTCCTCCATGAGGCTTTTAATTTGATACCAAACACGGTACGTTTTAATTAACATTTATAAAAAAACAATTGACAATCGTCCGAAATAACGGTTTGAAATCTGAGTTCTAATCTCCTCCGTGAGACCTTTAATTTGATACCAAACACGGTGGGATTTAAATAGTATTTATAGAAAACAATAGACGATCGTCCAAAAAAACTTTCTGACACTTAAAATTAAATCTACTGAAACTATTAATTAGATACCAAACACGGCAGGATTTAAATAACATTTATAAAATACAATTGCCAATCGTTCAAATTAGCTTCTTGTCTACGAATTTAGATTAAAAATATAATGCTGAAATTTATTAAGAATATTTAAAACGATCTTGAAAATAATTTTCATCCTTTTCGTATTAGATAAAAAATTAACTTATTTAAATTTTACCGCCTAAAATGCTTTAAAGCTTCGAAGTTTACGGGCAGAGACATCTGTTATAATTTTACTTAAAATTTCAAAATGAACTGTCAAAAATGACAAGATGCCCAAAAATTTGTGAAAAGTGACAGCTACAATTTTAATATTTTTAATTGACTTTTAAAATATTTACAAAATAGAACACATGTGTGCTCTTTCATTTACTCTAAACACAGATAAATTTACAAAACTTCTGAAACTTGTCTAGATTTAATGTAATTTATACTTAATTTTGCAATGAGATCTGTCAAAAATGACAAGAACACAAATTTGTGAAAAGTTACGACTACAATACAGTTATTCATTTTAAAATCAACAAATTTCACATTCATAGCAACGCCTACGCACTCTGATTTCCGCCTTATTTATTGAATATCTCGCACATCATGTGTAAGAAAAATGTGAATTCATAAAAAGCACGTACTCCCAATCAAACTCTAAATGCCAGTGAAGGTTTCACCCGAATCCGTCAAACGGTCTAGGCTGTAGGTCTGCGTACAAATTTGGTTGCTAGATTGGCTAAAATATAGTAAAATACTCTATCCGATTAGTATATAGGACTAGCGGTCCGACCTGCTTCGCAGGTCTGACCCCTAGGCTCCGCGACTCTAAAGAAGATAGCAACTAAAACTATAGGAAAACAAATTGGAAGTTTAATCAAATACCTTAAATTTGTTAGCAAGCAATTGTCGAAGAAAATTTGTCTCTTTGTTCCCCGTTTCCATGTTATTAAATTGGCGAAGAAAGCTCGTCACTTCGTTCCTTGCTTTCATGTCAGTGCATTGGCATTAAATACCCCTAAGTTAGGTTTCTAGTAATTACCAGAAAAACAATTGCTGATCGTTATTATTTATGACAAGGAGGATTCATCACTACTTTTTCCTACTTTTTGAGCCTAAACCATTGCATTCAATACTCCACAAGCTAGGTTTAGGGACATTTTCAGTAAATTAATTGCCAATCGTACTGATTGTCCCCTAGGCTCCCCGACCTTGAAGAAGATTATAACTGGAAATGTTAAAAAATAGATTGAGTAGTCATAATCATAAATAACTTCCAATTAATATAAAACAATTGGCGAAGCAAGCTCGTCACTACGTTCCTTGCTTCCATATCAGTGCATTGACGAAGAAAGCTCGTCACTTCGTTCCTCGCTTTCAAGTCAATGCATCGGCGAAGCAAGCTCGTCACTACGTTCCTCGCTTCCATGTCCGTACATTGACGAGGAAAGCTCGTCACTTCGTTCCTCGCTTTCAAGTCAGTGCATCTGCGAAGCAAGCTCGTCACATAGTTCCTCGCTTCCATGTTACTACTTTATGGCGCTTAAGTTTAAATCTCTTCCGTGATATTTAATTTGATACCAAAGACGGTAGGATTTAAATAATATTTATAAAAAAAAAACAATTAACGATCGTCAAAAATAACTTTTTTACACTTGAGTTTAAATCTCCTCTGTGAGACTATTAATTTGATACCAAATACGATAGAATTTAAATAATATTTGTAAAAAACAATTGACAATCGTACAAAACAATTTTTTGCCAGTTGAGTTCAAATCTCCTCCGCAAGACCTTTAATTTGATACCAAACACGGTAGGATTTAAATAATATTTATAAAAAACAATTGTCAATCGTCCAAAACAACTTTTTTATTTTAAATAATATTTATAAAAAACAATTGACAATCGTCCAAAACAACTTTTTGACACTTGAGGTTAAATCTCATGAACCAGACATTTAATTCAATACCAAATACGGTAGGATTTAAATTACATTTATAAAAAACAATTGAGAATCGTGCATAACAACTTTTTGTCACTTGAGTTCAAATCTCCTCCACGAGACTAATAATTTGATACCAAACACGATAGAATTTAAATAATATTTGTAAAAAAACAATTGACAATCGTGCAAAACAACTTTTTGTCAGTTGAGTTCAAATCTCTTCCGCAAGACCTTTAATTTGATACCAAACACGGTAGGATTTAAATAATATTTATAAAAAACAATTGACAATCGTCCAAAACAACTTTTTGAAACTTGAGTTTAAATCTCCTCCGCGAGGCCTTTAATTTGATACCAAACACGGTAGGAATTAAATATCATTTATACAAAACAATTGACAATCGTCCAAAACAACTTTTTGATACTTGAGTTCAAATCTCCTCTGCGAGACATTTAATTCAATACCAAACACGATAGGATTTAAATAATATTTATAAAAAAACAATTGATGACCGTTCAAAATAACTTTTTGACAATTCTATGAATTTAGATTTTAAAAAACTGAAATTGATTTTAAATATTTAAAACGATCTTTTTATATTAGATAAGTAAATAACTTATTTAAATTTTACCTCTAAAATATTTAAGAAGCATCGAGGTTGTCGAGCAGAGACATCTGTTGCATTTTTTGAAAAGGAAAAGAAACCATATATGAAGATTAAAATAATTTTCAACTTTTTTGTGTTGGATAACAAATTATCTCATTTGATTTTTACCACCTATAATCTTTAAATGAATCGAGGTTGCCGAACAGAGACATCTGTCATATTTATTTTGAATTTGAATAAAATATAAAAAAAAATCACATTTAAAAAATCTACAATATAGTAAACATATTCCCTCATTTATTCTAAACACAGGTAAATTTGCAAAACTTTTTTATCTAGTCTAGAATTAATTCAATTTATGCTTACAGTTTCAAACAGATATGTCAAAAATGACAGGATGAACACAAATTCGTGAAAAGTGACAGCTACAATTTTAATATTTTTCATTGACTTTTAAAATATTTACATTATAGTACACATGTTCACTCATTTATTTTAAACACAGATAAATTTACAAAACATCTTCAACTTGTCTAGAATTAATGTAATTTGTTCTCAAAATTTGGAACAGATCTGTCATATATGTCAAATTGAACAAAAATTTGTGAAAAGTTACAACTACAATCAACAAAGTACACTTTCGTAGCAACCCGAGGCCCCCCTTGATGTAAAAATTCAATGTCTTTCCTATTTAATATTTCGCACATCATGTGTAAGAAAAATATGAGACACGCAAAAGGCACTGTTCCACAGGGACCTTAAACACCCAAAAAAAGTTTCACCCGAATACATCAAACCGTCTAGGCTGTAGAGGTAGCCGATGGCCGTTGTTAGATTGGCTAAAATATAGAGTGACAGTTCAGACCCACGCCGATTAGTATATAGGACTAGCGGTCCGACCTGCTTCGCAGGTCTGACCCCTAGGCTCCGCGACACTAAAGAAGATAGCAGTCTCTTTGTTCCTCGCTTCCAAGTCAGTAAATTGGCGAAGAAAACATTTCACTTCGTTACTCGCTTTCATGTCAGTACAATGGCGAGGAAAGCTCGTCACTTCGTTCCTCGCTTTCATGTCAGTGTCTCTTAACTTCCCATCCCTGTAACTCTTCAGATCGCTGAAACATATCGATGATCGCGTCGACCTCCATTTTCCCAGACGATCCTTCATGATTTCTGTCGCAGATATCCTTGTGAGATTCTGCCCACTCTTCGTATTCAGCTGTACCGGCTTTATCTTCCCACAAGCTGCAAGCTTTGCAGAACTTTGACTTGACTTCAAGGTCGATTATTTGCTTCGAGAACCAGCCGATCAGTGACGTGACTCCCAGTAAAGACGAGAATCCCCTCTTTTTCCATGTGCCGTCACCGGATACCGATATTCCTTCCGTCTGCCCATTTTCTCGCGACAATGTAATCTCTCGAGCAGCTGCTTTTCGCATCGATCTTTCACGTACAGCTGCAGTAGCGACAGCAATGTTGGCGTTGATTTTGTCGTAAAAAGATTGAAATACTGGGTTCGGCAAACACATAAATGCACAAAATTTTTGGATGCCATGTAAACCGATGCCAAGTAATCGCATTGCAAATACGATTCGCCTATTGATATCAAACGCATGGTTGTTAATCAATGGACTGGCGTTTATGTAATGTGGTGTGCACTTTTCACAAGAAACGACAACTTTGTATCCCAAGCCGCGGGAACTTGCTTCCATAAACTTGATAGTTGACCCACATGTTTTGCATACAACTAGTTGAGCAATAGCAGTGAATACGGTCACAAAGTCTATAAATTTGTAGCCAAAACTAGGGTCCACGTTAATCTCGTAGTCATCCCCGGACATCCTCAATTTTTTGGCCGACGTACTGGTTGCTTCGCTGTCGCCTTCCATTTCGTACGGGTTTTGGGGTCGTTTCCGTACACTCTTTCCTGATCTCACTGCTCGAGAAGAAGTAGCCCTCGAGCCTTTTTTACCCGAATACACTTTTCTGCCACTCATTACAAAATGTAAAACAAAACCGGTCAAGAACGATGCACGTGCGCGGCTACTGACATACAAATGACACTACTGCCCTCTACACGACGATCCCGAATTTACCTATCTCAAAGATAAGCAGGTAAAGCAGCATTGGGCCCTCGCATACACTAATACCGATCGAGTGCGCTAGGAGGCCATACGCGCGGCGCACCGTTCTACTAATTCGGATATTGTACTATTATAAAGGGTCCGGTTTCGATTCTAAGGAACGAAATTATATTCTACACATTCCAAAGTATCTTTTAAGCACAAGAAAAAAAAATCGATTTTATGAAATTGCAAAGGTGGTGTACCCCCTTAATATCCCTAAGTTAAGTTTCTAGTAATTTCCACAAAAGCAATTGCTGATCGTAATTATTTGTGATTTAAATAACATTTATAAAAAAACAATTGATGATTTACCAAAATAACTTTTTGACACTTGAGTTGAAATATCCTTCATGAGACTTTTAATTTGATACCAATCACGGTAGGATTTAAATAACATATATCTTCTCTGCGAGACCTTTTATTTAATACCAAACACGGTAGGATTTAAATTATATTTATAAAAAACAATTGACAATCGTCCAAAATAACTTTTTGACACTTGAGTTCAAATCTCCTCCGCGAGACCTTTAATTTGATACCAAACACTACTTTTTCCAACTTTTTGAGCCTGAAACGTTACATTCAATACTTCACAAGCTAGCTTTAGGAGAATTTTCAGAAAAGCATTTACCAATCGTACTGATTTATAATAAAGATGGCTCAATATTTCACTTCTAAAACATTTTACTTGGTACCCCACAGGTCGCAAATATTCATGAATTGTAAGGCAAAATAATTGCCGATCGGAATTGGTTTGCGAAAAAAATTACAACAAACACAATTATTAAATTTTCCGTGGATACTCGTATTACCCAGACCAAGTGTTTGAATTTTTACCCTTGCAATAGATTTCAAGTGACTTAAAAAAATGATTATCTGTGAACTCTTAAAATATTTCATTTCATACACCACAAGTTAGATACCTAAAAAAAAATTTAAAAATTTTAATGAAACACAAATTAAATTAATATTTGATCATATAACAATAAATTTTGCCAATCTGACATTTCTATTGTCTTCTTGGCAATTTAAAAATACCGCCAATAATAATGTATAATAATTTGCATTCCACATTGTCGACTTTACCTAATCTAACGTCAAAGTAGAATAAAATCGTGAAATTGTAATGGAATTTTTTTTTTCCTTTAAATTTCGCGGTTTTTTAAATTTTTATAAAATTTGATCGTTTAATACCAACCTTACCCAGTCTTACGTTATCTTGTCAGTCACATTTCAAAGTACAATCAAAGCAAAAAAATTTTAACTTGTCTATTCAAGATTCTCATTTGATACCAAACACTATATTTTTCTGATGTCTTTTATGAAAATAATCGACAGCCGAAAATTTTTATAGTATCATTTGTCCCGTCTATTCGACTTATTTCTTTGGATACCCAAAAAATGATTTTAAAAAAATAATTAAATCAAACACAACTTAATTAATATTTGATCATGTGATAAATAATTTTGTCAATCTGATATTTCTAATGGTAATTTTAAAATATTATCAATAATAATGTACAATAATTTGCATTCTCCTTTGTCGACAAATTTGGCGGATTTACTATATTATTACAAAATTTGATCGTGTAATACCAAAGTTACTTAATCTAAAGTCAAGTAAAATAAAACAAAATAAGGTTGGAAACTTTTTTATTTTCTCTAAATTGCATGGTTTTATTTTATTTTTATTAAATTTGATTATGTTACAAAGACTTCTCTGAATCTGACATTTCTATTATTATCTTGTCAATTTAAAAGAATCGTCAATAATAATATATAATAAATTGCCCCCTACATTGTCGACAAATTTAACGCATTTACTTTATTTTTAATATATTTATCGTGTAATACCGACTTTTTCTAGTTTAAAGTAAAAGTAGCATCAAAATGAAAATTTTTTATTTTACAACTGAAAATGTAGAAAAATAAATTGATAGTCTTAAATAACTTCCAATTAATACCAAACAATTGGCGAAACAAGCTCGTCACTACGTTCCTCGCTTCCATGTCAGTACATTGACGAAGAAAGCTCGTCACTTCGTTCCTCGCTTCCATGTCAGTGCATCGACAAAGCAAGCTCGTCACTACGTTCCTCGCTTCCATGTCAGTACATTGGCGAAGAAAGCTCGTCACTTCGTTCCTCGCTTTCAAGTCAGTGCATGGGCAAAGCAAGCTCGTCACTTCGTTTCTCGCTTTTATGTTACTACTATTTGGCACTTTAGTTTAAATCTCTTCCGTGAGATATTTAATTCAATATCAAACACGTTAGGATTTAAATAACATTTATAAAAAACAATAACAATAACAAATAACTTTTTGACACTTGAGTTCAAATCTCCTTCATGAGACTTTTAATTTGATACCAATCACGGTAGGATTTAAATAACATATATACAAAACAATTAGCGATCGTCCAAAACAACTTTTGACACTTGAGTTCAAATCTCCTCCGCGAGACCTTTAATTTGATACCAAACACGGTAGGAATTAAATAACATATATACAAAACAATTAACGATCGTCCAAAACAACTTTTTGACACTTGAGTTCAAATCTCTTCCACGAGATCTTTAATTTGATACCAAACACGGTAGGATTTAAATAATATTTATAAAAAACAATTGACAATCGTCCAAAATAACTTTTTGACACTTGAGTTTAAATCTTCTCGTCGAGACCTTTTATACAATACCAAACACGGTAGGATTTAAATAATTTTTATAGAAAACAATTGACAATCGTCCAAAACAATTTTTTGACACTTTAGTTCAAAACTTCTCTGCGATACCTTTAATTCAATGCCAAACTCGGTAGCATTTAAATAATTTTTATAAAAAACAATTGACAATCGTCTAAAATAACGGCAGGATTCGAAATAAAAAAACAACTGATGATAAAAAAAATATTTCTGAAATTCATTATAAATATTTAAAACGATCATTTTATATTAGATAAGTAATTAACTTATTTAAATTTTACCGCCTAAAATACTTAGAAGCATCGAGATCGAGGTTGTCGAGCAGAGACATCTGTTGTATTTTTTGAGAAGGAAAAAAATGAATTGAAAAATAATATTTAACATTTCTGTGTTAGATAAGAAATTCACTCATTTGAATTTTACCGCCTAAAATCCTTAAAAGAATCGAAGTTGACAAACACAGACATCTGTCATATTAATTTTAAAAATGAAAAAAAATTCTTATTTAAAAAATTTACATATTAGTACATGTTTGCTCATTTATTCTAAAAACAGATAAATTTACAAAACTTTTTTATCTGATCTAGAATTAATTAAATTTATACTTAAATAAATGACAGGATGAACAGAAATTCGTGAAAAGTGACAGCTACAATTTTAATTTTTTTAATTGTCTTTTAAATTATTTTCATAATAGTTCATATATTTGCTCTTTTATTCTAATTGCAGACAAACTTACAACTCTTCTTTAATTTGTCTAGAATTAGGTTAATTTATACTTAAAATTTGAAACAGATCTGTCATATATGTCAAACTGAACAAAAATTTGTGAAAAGTTACAACTACAATCAACAAAGTACACTTTCGTAGCAACCCGAGGCACCCCTTGATGGAAAAATTTAATGTTTTCGCATTTAATATTTCGCACATCATGTGTATGAAAAATATGAGACATGCAAAAGGCACTGTTCCACAGGGACCTTTAACACCCAAAAAAAGTTTCACTCGAATACATCAAACCGTCTAAGCTGTAGGCGATTCCGATGGCGGTTGTTAGACTGGTCGATGAATAGAGTGACAGTTCAGACCCACGCCGATTAGTATATAGGACTAGCGGTCCGACCTGCTTCGCAGGTCTGACCCCTAGGCTCCGCGACACTAAAGAAGATAGCAGTCTCTTTGTTCCTCGCTTCCAAGTCAGTAAATTGGCGAAGAAAACATGTCACTTCGTTATTCGCTTTCATGTCAGTACAATGGCGAGGAAAGCTCGTCACTTCGTTCCTCGCTTTCATGTCAGTGTCTCTTAACTTCCCATCCCTGAAACAGTTCATTTAATATCCCTAAGTTAAGTTTCTAGTAATTTCCACAAAAGCAATTGCTGATCGTAATTATTTGTGATAAAGAAGGTTCATCACTACTTTTTCCAACTTTTTGAGCCTGAAACGTTACATTCAATACTTCACAAGCTAGCTTTAGGGGAATTTTCAGAAAAGCATTTGCCAATCGTACTGATTTATAATTCAGATGGCTCAATATTTCACTTCTAAAACATTTTACTTGGTACCCCACAGGTCGCAAATATTCATGAATTGTAAGGCAAAATAATTGCCGATCGGAATTGGTTTGCGAAAAAAATTACAACAAACACAATTATTAATTTTCCGTGGATACTCGTATTACCCAGATCAAGTGTTTGAATTTTTACCCTTGCAATAGATTTCAAGTGACTTAAAAAAATGATTATCTGGGAACTCTTAAAATATTTCATTTCATACACCACAAGTTAGATACCTAAAAAAAATTTAAAAATTTAAATGAAACACAAATTAAATTAATATTTGATCATATAACAAATATTTTTGCCAATCTGACATTTCTATTGTCTTCTTGGCAATTTAAAAATACCGCCAATAATAATGTATAATAATTTGCATTCCACATTGTCGACTTTACCTAATCTAACGTCAAAGTAGAATAAAATCGTGAAATTGTAATGGAATTTTTTTTCCTTTAAATTTCGCGGTTTTTTAAATTTTTATAAAATTTGATCGTTTAATACCAACCTTACCCAGTCTTACGTTATCTTGTCAGTCACATTTCAAAGTACAATCAAAGCAAAAAATTTAAACTTGTCTATTCAAGATTCTCATTTGATACCAAACACTATATTTTTCTGATGTCTTTTATGAAAATAATCGACAGCCAAAAATTTTTATATTATCATTTGTCCCATCTATTCGACATCTTTCTTTGGATACCCAAAAAGTGATTTTAAAAAAATAATTAAATCAAACACAACTTAATTAATATTTCATCATGTGATCAATCTGATATTTCTATTGGTAATTTTAAAATATTATCAATAATAATGTACAATAATTTGCATTCTCCTTTGTCGACAAATTTGGCGGATTTACTATATTATTACTAAATTTGATCGTGTAATACCAAAGTTACTTAATCTAAAGTCAAGTACAATAAAACAAAATAAGGTTGGAAACTTTTTTATTTTCTCTAAATTTCATGGTTTTATTTTATTTTTATTAAATTTGATTATGTTACAAAGACTTCTCTGAATCTGACATTTCTATTATTATCTTGTCAATTTAAAAGAATCGTCAATAATAATATATAATAAATTGCCCCCTACATATTTAACGCATTTACTTTATTTTTAATATATTTATCGTGTAATACCGACTTTTTCTAGTTTAAAGTAAAAGTAGCATCAAAAAAATTTTTTATTTTACAACTGAAAATGTAGAAAAATAAATTGATAGTCTTAAATAACTTCCAATTAATACCAAACAATTGGCGAAACAAGCTCGTCACTACGTTCCTCGCTTTCATGTCAGTACATTGACAAAGAAAGCTCGTCACTTCGTTCCTCGCTTCCATGTCAGTGCATCGACGAAGCAAGCTCGTCACTACGTTCCTCGCTTCCATGTCAGTACATTGGCGAAGAAAGCTCGTCACTTCGTTCCTCGCTTTCAAGTCAGTGCATGGGCGAAGCAAGCTCGTCACTTCGTTTCTCGCTTTTATGTTACTACTATTTGGCACTTTAGTTTAAATCTCTTCCGTGAGATATTTAATTCAATACCAAACACGTTAGGATTTAAATAACATTTATAAAAAACAATTGATGATTTACCAAAATAACTTTTTGACACTTGAGTTCAAATCTCCTTCATGAGACTTTTAATTTGATACCAATCACGGTAGGATTTAAATAACATATATACAAAACAATTAGCGATCGCCCAAAACAACTTTTTGACACTTGAGTTCAAATCTCCTCTGCGAGATCTTTAATTGAATACCAAACATGGTAGGAATTAAAATAATTTTTATAGAAAACAATTAACAATCGTCCAAAACAATTTTTTGACACTTGAGTTCAAATCTCCTCTACGAGACCTTTAATTGAATACCAAACATGGTAGGATTTAAATAATTTTTATAGAAAACAATTGACAATCGTCCAAAACAACTTTTTGACACTTGAGTTCAAATCTCCTCTACGAGGCCTTTAATTGAATACCAAACATGGTAGGATTTAAATAATTTTTATAGAAAACAATTGACAATCGTCCAAAACAACTTTTTGACACTTGAGTTCAAATCTCCTCTACGAGGCCTTTAATTGAATACCAAACATGGTAGGATTTAAATAATTTTTATAGAAAACAATTGACAATCGTCCAAAACAATTTTTTGACACTTGAGTTCAAATCTCCTCTACGAGACCTTTAATTGAATACCAAACATGGTAGGATTTAAATAATTTTTATAGAAAACAATTGACAATCGTCCAAAACAACTTTTTGACACTTGAGTTCAAATCTCCTCTACGAGGCCTTTAATTGAATACCAAACATGGTAGGATTTAAATAATTTTTATAGAAAACAATTGACAATCGTCCAAAACAATTTTTTGACACTTGAGTTCAAATCTCCTCTACGAGACCTTTAAGTGAATACCAAACATGGTAGGATTTAAATAATTTTTATAGAAAACAATTGACAATCGTCCAAAACAACTTTTTGACACTTGAGTTCAAATCTCCTCTACGAGGCCTTTAATTGAATACCAAACATGGCAGGATTTAAATAATTTTTATAGAAAACAATTGACAATCGTCCAAAACAACTTTTTGACACTTTAGTTCAAATCTCCTCTGCGAGACCTTTAATTCAATACCAAACTCGGTAGCATTTAAATAATTTAAAAAAAAAAAACAATTGACCATCGTCCAAAATAACGGCAGGATTCGAAATAAAAAACAACTGAAAATAAAAAAATATTTCTGAAATTCATTATAAATATTTAAAACGATCATTTTATACTAGATAAGTAATTAACTTATTTAAATTTTACCGCCTAAAGCATTGAGGTTGTCGAGCAGAGACATATGTTGTATTTTTTGAGAAGGAAAAAAATAAATTGAAAAATAATATTTATCATTTCTGTGTTAGGAATTCACTCATTTGAATTTTACCGCCTAAAATCCTAAAAGAATTGAAGTTGACGAACACAGACATCTGTCATATTCATTTTAAATTTGAAAAAATATGAAAAAAAATTCATATTTTAAAAATTTACAAATTATTAAACATGTTTGCTCATTTATTCTAAACACAGATAAATTTACAAAACTTTTTCATCTTGTCTAGAATTAATTAAATTTATACTTACAGTTTCAAACAGATATGTCAAAAATGACATGATGAACACAAATTCGTCAAAAGTGACAGCTACAATTTTAATTTTTTTTTATTGACTTTTAAAATATTTTCAAAATAGTTCATATACTTGTACTTTTATTCTAAATGCAGACAAACTTACAACTCTTCTTTAATTTGTCTAGAATTAGGGTAATTTATACTTAAAATTTGAAACAGATCTGTCATATATGTCAAATTGAACAAAAATTTGTGAAAAGTTACAACTACAATCAACAAAGTACACTTTCGTAGCAACCCGAGGCCCCCCTTGATGGAAAAATTTAATGTCTTTCGCATTTAATATTTCGCACATCATGTGTAAGAAAAATATGAGACATGCAAAAGGCACTGTTCCACAGGGACCTTTAACACCCAAAAAAAGTTTCACCTGAATACATCAAACCGTTTAGGCTGTAGGCGATTCCGATGGCCGTTGTTAGATTGGCTAATCTATAGAGTGACAGTTCAGACCCACGCCGATTAGTATATAGGATGTGCTTATTTGTGTAACTGTCACTTGAACAATTCGCGACAAAACACTTTCTACCCATGATAGCATAAAGGCGTGTAAATATGTGACATGGACTGGCCGCTGGCCGTCATTTTACCCTCGATGCAGCGCCTGTGGGGAATATATATATATATATATATATATATATATATATATATATATATATATATATATATTCCCCACAGGCGCTGCATCGAGGGTAAAATGACGGCCTTTTACCCATTACGGGTGTGGCACTCTGCGTACGCAGATCTCGGTATGTGATATAGTTTTGCATATGAAGTGCGGTTACCAGCCGTCAAATCATAGCCCCCAAAGATGTTAATGGAGGGGGAACCACAGGGGCAAATGTAAATTGGCATCTGTCAGCTGTGGGCTTTATTTCTCTTATCTATTTGATTCGTAGATTTTCCGGCTTGCAATAGTTTTTCAAAGTAGCATTTCCATTTTTGCATAATTTTCTTATCTTCTATGTGACGGACGCGCTGCTTTCTTGTAGCGCGATGCCACCGTGATTCCCTGAAAACAAACGAAGGGAGCCGGGAGCTCAATGGAGAAGGGTAGGTTCGTTGAGTAAAACTCGAGAGTTCACAACACTCTTTATTACCTATTATAAATACACAAATATTGAATAAAAATTAAAGCGTGGACTCCGACGCCTGGACCAATATCTCGGGGTTACGTGTTAGACTCACGCTGCAGTCAACCAGGTCGCGGAGGACCAGCGACCGTGCATTCATCCAGCACACCGAGCGCGGAAGGCCTGCGCTCCGGGTACCCGGCAGAGTCGTGGAATGCCGACGACTGCACCGACACTCACACTGCTAGCGCCTGGCGGAATTTTTCCAAGTGCGGAAGGCCAGCACTTAAAGAATTGTCCTGCAATTAACTAGCACTCACACAATCCAAGAAAAACTCTAAGTCTAGCTGTGGAGAACCGACAGCTAGAGCGCAAACACAAAAAAGCAAGAAAAAAAAATAAACAAGCTAGAGTATTCTAAATCCTCTGCCGTGGAAGACCGACAGCCGAGAACCGCAAGAAATACTCCAAGTCTCTAGTCGTGGAAGGCCGACAACTAGAGGGCAAACAAATTAGACAGCCAAAAATAAACGCAAAATAACTCACCAGTAGAACTGCACCTGGAAGACGGAAGATTCGAGCGGAAAGCCAACTCAGAATCTGACTGATAAACTGAGCCGTGTAACGTCGGCTTTTATACCCTTAATTCTTAATTAAACGGCTCTGTTCCGTAAGTTGTCAGACAGAGACAATCGAAACTTTGGCCATTTTTGTCTAACAATTTCTAATAAATTTTATAATAAGTCCTGTTGGCTTTACAAGCAAAAATACATGATATAGACTACATTTACAGTGTATCGCCGTGTTACATATAAATTTGAAATTAAATAGTTCACTAGACTACATCCAGGCGGGGCTGGCGTTAGCCGGCAGTAGAGCTCTAGAAGAATAGGTATTCTCATCCGCCATTTTGGGTCCAGATGTCATAAATAAAACAAGTTATTGGAATCCAGTTACTTAAAAAAAAAACATTTAAAATTTGTATCTGTCAAATTTGAAAACATATTTCTTGAAATTCTGTAAAATCCAACTACACAAATCATACGGTAATATATTAGAAAGTATTCTGTACACTTACCTGTTAGATATGGAATATAATAATAAAGAGAATGATATATCACAATTATTAATCAATATCAACTTCAAATTTGACAGAAAAGAATTAAAGTAACTGGATTCTAATAATTTGTTTTATTTATGACACTTGGACCCAAAATGGCGGATGAGAATACTCATATATTCTAGTGCCTTACCGGCAGTGTCATGTGATAGCTGTCAAAGTGTAAACACATGAATGTCATAACAGAAAAGCAAAGAAAACCATAACAATTGAACTTACAGGTAAGTTACAGCTTACAACAATGTACAAATACTCACAATTCAATATTTCAGGTACAAAGTGAACCAGGAATAATACAAAAGATGAAATACATTTTTAACGTAAACATAACCAAGTCTGAATGAACTTAAAATCACAGGTACGTATTCAGTCTTACAGATCATAGTTATCAACATTATGTTGTTCCAGGTACAAATGAATATAAACAATATAATCAAAACATGTCAAGAAAAAGATACAAAATATACATGAACTAGAAAAAATGCAAAGTATACCAGAAAAATACATGAGCTCGGCAAGAGTTGATGTGATGGTCGCAAAGCAGCTAAATCAGTGAACAAAACTACAAAAAACCAGGGAGAAACATCACATCTATCATAAAGTTTCCTTCCTTATTTTTTATTTGATGTATCACGGGTGCTTTCCTGTTATTTTTTAATTACGTTGTAAAATAGCTTTTGGTTTCCTTTGAAATTCGATTCCAATTTCTCTTCAAATTCGTTCCAAGCTTGACGTTTTGCTTGTGTTATTAGTCTTATGATCTCTCTTCTTTGTGTTTTATACTAGTCGAGATCATTCAAGTTCTTCGTACATAAGAATTTTTTCCACTTTTTTTCTATATTTTGATTCCACCATGACGTTTTCTTTTTATCACAATAAATTCGTTTTGAACAGCATGATAATTTAGTTGCTTCTGTGATCAAAGTTTTAAAATTTTCCCATAGCTCTTCTATAATAATAATAATATTAATAATGCTTTTTTGACAACTAGTCAATGGCGAGGTTCAGCTAAAGCTGTTCTTCCACCTAACCAATACAAAATAAGAACAATTGCAGAGTGAATTAAACATACCAACAAAAGATAAGATCAAAAATCAATGCATAGTTCAATATAAACTTAATATTAACAGTCAAAAACAAATATTTTTTATAGTTATATAGAAATATGAATGCAACGGAGTAATAACATTTGAGTAAGTAGTTTACAATAATTTTTTTATATGTGACTTAAATATGTTTAATTATAAAGATTTCAAAGAAATCTATGTTTCTACATCATACGCATAAGAGCTTCTTATTGTTAAAAAAAATTTCGATTTTATTGGACAGAAAATTGTATTTCTCATTTCTGATCAGTTCTTCTTAAGTCATATCATCAAAATTATTCATATTTTAGCAAAGAATTTAAATTCTCAATGATTTATAACATAACCTTTTCAATCACAAACGTCAAAATGTCAATTTTCATTTAAAAGATAAAAGTTGGTTATCTTATAAATTAAATTAAATGAAAATGAGAACATAAATTAAATGATTGCATGAATGCATACATTTGATAATACGTATTTATTTTTTAAATTAAAATAAATTTAAATTAAATGTAAATGAAAATGGCTGCATGAATTCGGCATAAGAAAACAGCTTCATAATCACAATGACATGTGTCACATTTCGTAAAAAATTGAAAATTTTTAAATATTTCCATGGTGTACAAGGAGTGTAAGATTTGTGAAATTTAATTCCTTTATATTTTATTATCTCTAAATCAAATGAAAATTAATAAAATTAGTGTAATCAAAACACATGTATAATTAAATATTCTTCAACTTTCAAAATAACATAAATTGTTGAAAAAGGAAATTTAACCATGTTTTTCACGAAAAACTGTTAAGAGCTTCAAGTAAACTGCTACTTCCGGTTAACCAATTTTATCCAAAATCTAATCAGCTCTTCATTTAAATATAAGAAGCAAAATTTGAGTTATGCGAGACGAAAAAATTGCCACAGACTACACACACACACACATACATACATACATACATACATACAGACATCATCGAGAAAATTGTAAAATCGTATTGTAGGGACCCTAAAACGTGCTTATTCATTGAAAACTCACTACCCAATTTTTTGACCAAAAACAACACCTCCCTTACCTAGAGGTAGGCGGGAGGTAAAAAATCAAGTTATATAGTAGAGTTAGGTTATTATTGTAATTAATTAAATAGCTGTTATGAAGGTACGTAATACGAGTATTAAGATGTTGATGTAAAAGGTAAACAGTTAGTAATAAACGATAGAAGCGAACGGATGCAACGGTTTCATTGAACCCTATTTCCCTGTCACACTCATAGTTCCAGTAACGTACAACGTGGATTCTACAGGACGGATGGCACATCAGCAACATAAAGTAAAAAGAACAAGAGACCTAACATTGACCCTTGGGCACGAAGTATAATATAGATAGTAGATGGCACTTGTGCGGAGCTAGCGGCCCGGAATTTTACTATTCGTGACAGATGGATGGGAGAGGGTAGGAGGCCGGTTATTGTACAGTACGCTTATGGGTAGAACATAAATTTTCATTATTACTTTCTTATACAAAGTACATATAAGGAAGTATTGGAATCACGAAAAAAATCGTTGACGAGATTTTTGCGGAAATACATATTTTGACGTCCACTGAATCCGTTAAGACCAATTTCTTAATGATGTCTGTGTGTGAGGATGGATGGATGGATGTCCGTGTGCGCAATATCTCATGAACGAGACAAGATATATAAACGAAATTTGGAATTTATAAGTTTCATGAAAAAATGAAGAGCTGAGTTGATTTTGAATGAAACTGAAAAACGGGAAGAGGAAGTTTACTGGACACACAAAAAAATTAATTCCATTTATTTCAAAAATGGAATCAGCTGTGAGAAAAAGTTTCAAATGATAGATATTAGCAAAAATATTTGGAATTTGAAATGTTATTTGCACTTTTCTTGTAAATGATTCTAATTTTGAGAAAATATATGTTTAAGAATATATTTCTATAATCTTAGTTACATTGGGAACAAAAACTAAAACATTTTTAATATTTATGTGTCAAACGTGTCAAATAATTGTGAAGTATAAAAAATATGTGTCGTGTAAAATATTATAAAAGTAATATTTGTATTATTAGTTAGAGAGTTTTGAAGACTAGACATTAATTCATTTCTATTTTAAAATAAATTCATTGTCACAATGGGAACAAAAATTAAACAGGTTTAAAATCTATAATCAAGTAATTGTCAAAATAAAGTCATACGCAAGGAACAAGTCATACGTGTTCAGTTGGTTTTATTTGTATAAGAAAGTAGTGTGATGCACACACCAGTTTTTTTAAATATAATATTATTGTTACAACATACTAAAAATATGACATATGAATTATATTATTTACTCTAAGAAATCTATAAGTTTTCGAATTTTTTATATGGAATAGAAGACAAATAATTAACCAGTCTGATTTATATCTTCTGCTTTGTTTCTTTGTTTGTTGGCATATTTTAAGGCACTGAATTGTTAGTAATTTTTTAATTGATGGCGTGTTTAATTCATTTATTATTCAAATCATTTTCATTTATTTAACTGATTTTTCAATTTTGTTGCAAGTGTATACTTTTTTACGTAGTCTTATGATTTTCTTTCGTCGATTTTGTAATTTGTTTTTACCACTTGGAGTTTTCACCTGTTTCTTTTGCTTAAATTCTAATTTAAATATTTACAAAATCTGCATATATTTTCTGTACCATTGGTTGTTATAGTGCATTATATTTGTGACGTAAAGTATCCAAAACTATTTTCCAAACTTTACAATTTAAATGCTTCATTTCAAGATTTAGATATTTCTTTGCAAATATCCAGTTTATCTATAGTATATATTAAATGTCTGGAAACAGGTAATATTATTAGCATTATTTTTATATAATTGATAGGAAATAAAATTTTTATTATTTATATTTTCATCAAGAACAATTTATTTGTCAATAAAAAAACGATGACTCGAATCGAATGATAACTATTAGGTAATTAAGTATTTTTCTAAGAGAAATTAAAAACAGCGTCTGATGAACTATTAGATGGTACAAGTTCATTTCTATTTTGACCTGGAAAAATAATCAAATTAAAACCCTTGAATATGTTATTTAGTTATTTACATACCACTGTCCAAATTTAAATAATTATTCATTTAAACATAAGTTTCTTATATGCAATGTCACATTTAAACTTTTTTTCTTATTTTTTATTTATTTTTATATCTAAATAACTGGAGCAATTTGGGAAAACAGTCGGAAGTGCACCTGAAATGGTACCTACAAATGTATGTAAACTTAATTTTAAAATAAAATATATTAATATATTACACTTGTGGCTCCGCAAGTCCATTCCTTAATAACATCGTCCGCCTTAAAAAGTTTTTCACATATAAAATCTTTTGAACTGAGCACTCTGTCTTTTCTGGGAATTGTTCTCCGCTACAAATTTAAGTCTATTTCGTCCTTAAGTGCACTAAATATTGTAATTTTTCTTTATTTGACGCATAACCGCTTGTACAATTTGGCACAAAGCACATTTTGTCCATTTTTAATGTAATTAAATGTAAATAAACATAAAAAAGTTTAAAACACAAACACTTCTCTGTACAAATCAAAAGTAAACAAAGCACAGCGATGGCCTGCTATCCCCTCCACAAGCTCAACAACCGAAGTAAATTTTGGTACCGCTAGCTTCACGGGCCTGGCGTACGAAGTGTCATCTCCTTTCTATATTATACTTTGTGCCTGCAACATATGACTTGACAGGTGTGGTAGTGAGACAACCGACATTACCGACAAGCGACAAGGTATAGTACATCAAAGCATTTTTATTTTAACACGTCCTAAACTCTTTGTCTAAAAACGTTATAATTAAAAAATACCTAATTTAATTTATCGAAGTGTTAATTTTAATAATACTAAGTAATTATTACAACCCTGAAAAGCAAATTATTATTTATTATCTACACCTATTTTGCCTTGCCGTACTGTATTACTACTATTACTAGTATTATTACAAGATGACGTCACTATTTTGCAACCCCGAAACTTTATCAAGCAAATTATGAATGAAAAGTTGAAAAATTATAAGAAATATTGAATAATATGTGACTGAAATGATTTAAATTTTTATAATTTGTAAAAATCATAACTTTTTTTTTTAAGTATATGAGCCCATTATCAATTTTATTTAATGCCTTTTCGGCTTGACAAACTTAGTCATACCTAGTTTATTTTATTCGTATGATCTTTTACTATTGATTTATACAAAAAAAAATCAATTCGACAATGACGGCACTTTTAATGTCAACGGTTCCCTGCCCAACACAAATAAGCATTTTTAAAATTTTATGCATGATTTTACATGTTACAGAAGATGTAAAATAAAATATGAATATTGGTTTAGATGCAGAATTAAATTATCTACAAGATTTGTTTGAATTATTTTGCTCTAAAATCAATAGGGAAAAATTATAAAATTAACATCGCAATATAGAAGTATTATTTAATTCACTGCTTCACTTGATGGGGGTGTACTTAACTTAAATGAACAGTGTCATTGCCAAAACTAAATACTAAAGTACTACACTCAAAAAAGAGTTTGTCACGCAGCCATCAAAATTCCCGACATCGGCTTCATTCGCCGACGCTCGAACAAAAACGAAGAATGAGTCAATTGTCAATTCATTTTCACATCTTGTGCAAGAAGTAATACTGGAATTTCGTGTTTGCGCTTCTTACAGTGTTATTTGTGTTTACGTATATAATTCGTACATTTTCATTTTAATTTGGATTTTTTTATAAGCATATTGTACTGTAAGTATAAATATTGCTTGTATTTTATTTGAATCTGTTGTAATTTGATAATTGAGTAAAGTATTTGAAAGCGGAACAGATTTGACGAGTCATATGTGTTGAGATACATTTATTTATTCACAGTTATAATTGTAAAAGATTATCAGGAGAAACTAAAATATTTAATGTTTTAATAACATGCGATGGCAAAAATTTCCAGTAAATGTTTTTGCAGTATTTGCATTATTTATTAGTCTTGGTCAGTGTGGTACTTGTATCTGTGACGGTACGCCAAGAATTTAAAAAAATTCCTTTTTACCTCCCGCCAGTGGCGTGCGGTGCATTTCTGAGTTGGGTGTGCAGAATTAAAAAAAATAGTTTTTTATGTTTCCCTGCAGCTTCATGTAGATGATTTAAATCTTTATAACCCTGTAATACCCAAACTTTTTTTATATTTCTTGTTTGTAATAAACAGCAAACATGGCCAACAATACAATTTATTTTGTTTGAAACAGTTGGTAATCCATTAAAATTTTTTATTTATTTATATTTGAAAATGTCGCACGCATATTTGAGCTTTAATTTTAATGTTTTCAGACAATGCTATAATGGGTGCTGGTTTATTAATTCGTAATTTTCGATGCCATGTCCCTTCTAGAAAATGGATTATTGCGGAAATCTGCAATTATCAATTTACCTGCAATTTCCATCCTATACATTTTCAAAAATACAAATATTAATTAAATATATAAATTGTATACCAAATAGTTACCTACAATGTAAAATGAGTAATTAAATTTTGTGTTTAAACTCTTCTATTCACTACCAAATGTAATTTTAAGACGATACGTGCACAAAATTTCCTGCACGCCGGAGACTGCGATGGAGCGATACGTATTTCTAATATTTTGTCTCTGTCTGCGCAAATACATTGTTCTGCTGTACTCCCTATAAAACCCTGTGTAAAATCATGCGCGCGGAGTGCAGCCAGGAGACCTGCACGTGCACAAGCAGCCCGCACTGCTAGACGGCTAGGCAACCAAACGCGCTTGTATTCCATAATTATACCATTATTTTTATATTTTGTGTATCATATTAAGATGGAATCAATTAAATAATTTACATTTTAATGTAACAAATTTAGAAGTGCATACCCTGCTCATATGGACTGCACGCCACTGCCTCCCGCCTAGCTAACCTAACCTACAGCTGTAGGTAAGAGAGGTATTGTTTTTGGTCAAAAAATTGTGTAGTGAGTTTTCAATGAATAAGCACGTTTTAGGGTCCCTACAATACAATTTTACTATTTTCGCCATGATGTCTGTATGTATGTATGTATGAATGTATGTATGTGTGTGTGTAGTCTGTGGCAATTTTTTTGTCTCGCATAACTCAAATACTATAATACCAAAAAATACAATTAAGTGAATTTTTGCTTCCTATATTTAAATGAAGAGCTGATTAGATTTTGGATAAAATTGGTCAACCAAAAATAGCAGTTTACTTGAAGCCCTTAACAGTTTTTCGTGAAAAAAAATTCCTTTTTCAACAATTTATGTTATTTTGAAAGTTGTAGAATATTTAATTTTACCTGTGTTTTGATTACACGAATTTTATTCATTTTCATTAGATTTAAAGATAATAAAATATAACGAAATTAGATTTCATAAATCTTGCATTCCTAGTACACCATGGAAACACTTAAAAATTTTCATTTTTGTACAAAATGTGACACATGTTATTTTGATTCTGAAGCTGTTTTCTTAGTGAAATATATGTCAAAAAATTAAATAAAAATAAGTCGAACTTGGAAGAAATTTCTTGGAAAAAATAATTCTTAAAATTTGAACTATACTAATTTTTGGGTACTGTATTTGTACACAAAAATAATGCACTTTGGTAATGAGACAATTTTCCACTCCATTAATTCCACTAACCATTTTTCCATTAATTTTTTTCCTATTCAGTTTAATTTTATAATAAATCACAATACATTTTAAATTGAATATTGTGGCCAATGGTACGCAGATACTCTCAGTAATTTCGCCCTCCTCTTTTCATTTTTCTTAAAAATACGGAGGTACTGTGATTCGAGTTTGTCGAACCTAAGTTGTCCCTCCTGATTTTATACAGAGGGGGCGGACTGTCCCCCCTGATTCTGAGTTCCAACGCCCCTGGCATATACAAAGATTGCCATGGAAGAAATCAAATAAATCAAATACAGAAATAATTGCAAAACATGTAATAATTTTCTTAAATTTTTTAATAATTATTACTTAATAAACAAGATACAATAAAAATTTATTTCTGCATTTGATTTATTTGTTTTCTTCCAAGGCAATCTTTGTGTAGGCATATTTAAATAGAAATGATACATTTTTAATTTTGTATTTTTCTAAAATATTTTGTATTATTAGGTTATTACGTGTGGATATCATTGAATTCTGAAAAAAATACTGAATCGAATACGCAAATAATAAAAATAGGTTGCCATTGAAAATAAGAAAGTTGTCATCTGTATTTTGAGAACATCTGGTCTAAAAGAATTTTTGTTTCGCTCATTTTAATTGTCTTATAAATAGAAATTGTTTGCTAATTTAACCGACCTCGTAGCTCTTATAGTTCTCGAAATAGCAATAGTGTACCACTTAAAATGATAAATGAACACCCTGTATAACACTAAAATAACGAATACAAAAACTTATACACTAACACTTATCACTACTGTAAATAAACACTAATATTTATATAAACTATCCGAGCGATATTTATTTATGACGATATATTTATGTCCAGACCGAGCGATATATTTATGTTCACAAGTTCTTCATAGTAGCTCCGGAGTCAACTGACTGCCTGACTGCTCCCAGTGATTCGCTCTTTTATATTTCACTTTCCTTGGTTCGAAAAGCTTCGGGAATATTCTCTATGGTGACGCGAGCTGACTGGTTCAAACAAGTCACCGCTGCGTCTATTCAAACGGCGGCGTAAGCCGGCAAGTTACAACTTGTCGATGCCGCGTCCGTTACAGTATTTTCCACTAGTCGTTTTGTAGCCCTCGCATACGGCACGTAATTCAATTTAGTCCGCGGGAAAAAAATCATACACTGCTCCCTTAATGTATAATATACTATTCTTATATTTTAACCCCATTTAGTAACACTGTACATTACTAAAAAAAATAATTAAGTTTCAGCTGCTGTTCTTACAGCACACCAAGGTTCGAACCCAGCTCCGGACTACAGCTACACCGTCGACATTGCACGTGAAGACGAGCAGGTGACGAAGAAAGAACAAGTGGCGCCGGAAGGCTGCCTGGCGATCCAGGAGGACTCGTCGCTAGCCTTGGACACCAACTGCCTCCTCGGCGTCCTGGGCGGATTTGACGGCACCACGTTCACCGTCACTCTGAAGCGGAGGATGAGCGCTGCGGCCGAGCAGCTGGCGCAGCCGGTGGAGAAGTGCCGCACCTGCAGAGACTGCGAGGCCCTGAGCTGCACGTATACTGACTACTACTACAAGTGCAGTAAACACGAGCTGTACTTCTGCCAGCAGCGCACCTACTGTTACATATGCAGTGCGGATGTGTCGCGAGGCACATTGGCCGCGCACTACGGCTCTGCGCATCAGGACGTCACGTACAGGGCCGGCACCACGTGGCGGGCGAAACAGATTACCGAATACCAGCGCTGTCTTTTAATTAGTGCCGCCGGCACCGCTGTGTGCGGGTACACGCTATCCGAATTTGAGTTCCACCTCCAGGTGTATACCCCGGTGCCGGGGGAACAGCTGCACAAGTTCCGTTGCTCGGTGCGGGTCACTGACCCCGCCACTGGACACTCGCGCACCTTCACACCTCGCCTTGTGTACGATGCATTGTATGAGTGGCGCATTGATCTGAAGAAATACAACTCTCCCTCGTGGAACGCCATGTTCGATGTCTGTGTGGACATTTCTAAGATAGAGTAACATTGAAATAATAATATTTGATTCCTGTTTATTTTATTATAAATGTATGAAGTACATTTTTCTCTTTAATATTTATCGCTGAATTCTCATAACCAGAGTTTTCCAAGTAATGTTTGAGCCTGGACTTGTACACTTCATGTTAGTGGAGCCCTCACACGCAGCAGATGTAGATGTTGTCGGGCGTGTTGATGTTTTATTTTCTTGGACAATTTCTTGTCACTTCGCTCCTGATTCTTGTTTAGAATATAAAATACAATGGGCCCATAAACCATTTTTCAATAAAACTTCATTAGTATCTATGATGATCAGTGAAAACCTGATGTGAAAATTCCATATATTACCCGAGATATAATTTTTTAAAGTTTGTGTGACGTCACTGGTACTGCTCTAATGGCACTAAAACAACGATTATTCATGAGAGTAGATATTATATATTTTATAATGTAAAAATAATATTTGCATATTATAAGTCTTAATTTACTACAATTAAACTTAATATAAATAAAGATAAAATTCCTTTGACAACTTTAGAGTATTTTACTTGATATTGGAGTAAATAACATTCGAAAATTTGAGAACAGTGGCGCTAGTAGTGATGTAACCTAACCTCAACATACAATTTTATTCAATAGTTTTTTAACACAGCACAATAAAACAGTAAAATTACAAAACAAGCACTAGAATCCCAACAAATATAATCTTAAATACCAACAAACAAAATAAATAAAATGACATTTCGTAGTTCTATTTTAGCCCACAATAGGCGTTGGGCGCAGCGACAGACGTGCGACTTGCAATTTTCATTTCTGGCCAATAGCATCAATGCAAGTATCCTTGACGTCAAAATATGTTCAATTCGTTATCGTCTTACTGCAAAATATTTAAAAGAAAAAATATACTTTACTACTAATTATTCCGTAAGTGTTATACTTTTTTGATATAAATTTGTCATATTTCGTTTATGGTTTACCATTATGCGTTTTATTTTGTCTCACTTATTATAAAAATAATTTATTCTTTCTGTAACAATAAAATTAAATTGCTGCGAAATTAAACAAGGTTACTTTACAAAGCACGTAAAACAAGTAACAAATAAATATCTGCTTTATTGTCATTATTTTAAGTTGTTTTACCTGGTTACATTTTGTTTAATTTCACATAGCCCTAACATTTGAATAAAATTTATTTCTGATATTTCTCAATTATCTTATTTAATTAAAAAAAATAGTTAAAAAAGGAAATTTTAAAAACCTCACGTTGAAAGAAATATGTTAAATAAAATAAATAAATATATCATCACGCCTATTATGGGTGTGGCACTCTGCTTACGCAGATCTCGGTAAGTGATATTTGCATATGAAGTGCGGTTACCAGCCGTCAAATCATAGCTCCCAAAGATGTTAGTGAAGGGGAAACCACAGGGGTAAATGTAAATTGGCAACTGTCAGCTGTGGGATTCGAACCGAGAAATTAATGGGGTCATAAACCTTTTTTCGTTTTTTTTTTTTTCAATATGTTTGAGTAAAATTATAAATATAGAAACTAATTTTAATAATAAAAGGCATTTAGTTATCAAGATACGATTTTTTGAAATTGGCATCCCATTTAAAATTTTTCGCATTTATTCACATTACCTGGGCAAAATAATATAACAAATATAATAAACATAAGTTTAATTTGAAAATCGTTGTTAACTGCAACATGTGACTTGAGATGACAGGTGTGATAATGAGAGTACCGACATTACCGACAAGCGACAAAATATAGTACATTAAAGCATTTTATTTTAACACGTGAAAACTCTTTGTCTAAAAACCTTATAATTAACGAATACTTAATTTAATTTATCGGAGTATTCATCTTTATAATAATAAGTAATTATTACAACCCTGAAAAGCAAATTATTATTTGTTATCAACACCTCTTTCGCCTTGCCATACTATACATTCTATTACAAGATGACGTCACGATTTTGCAACCGCGAAACTTCATAAAGGAAATTATTAATGAAAAGTTAAAAAATTATAAGAAATATTGAATATGTGACTGAAATGATCTAAATTTTTATAATTTGTAAGAAAAACATAACTTTTTTTAAGTATATGGCCTCATTATCAATTATGTGAAATTAGTAATCAGTTGAATCGAGTCAAAACTGCTGAAAATATACAATGAGGTCTTTAAAATTTATAAAACAGTGAAATTCTATTTTCTTCGATCATTACTGAAAATTACACTTTCGCCACACTAAACAAAGCCTGAAAATTATATATTAACTTACTAACAATATAATACTGTATGATATTAATATGTCAAATATAATTACATTTATATAGCACAAAATAATTAATAATTATTTCAGAGTTTATATAAATTTTTGTTTTCAATATTGAGATTACAAAGAAAATACAATATCAATTTATTAATAGTTTTTATATTATATTGCGCCGACTTGATGCTGTAATCCTAAACGTCAAATATGTAGTTTGTGTTTGAAATATCATTTCGTGTTTCTGAAGAGTAAGAATTTTTATTATTAAATCTTGACAAAAGTGTGCTCGTAGAAAAAGTATAGTGTATAACGAGTGCAGAAAGTTCTCTATTTCACGCTTGGTTGTGTTGAGTTTCATTACGATACGAATACAACGAAGCTCAAATACAACTTTCAGAAAAATGTTTTATTATACTAAAACTTAAATTTTAAAACATGGCGGTTGAAAGCCGCCAAATTGCCAATGTCTGTGATGACTTAAGCAGAAAACTCAATTCCTTAAATCACAGAACTGCAAGAACGTAGCAAGTATCACTTGTAAGAATATGCCTCATAAGTTATTTCTTCATCTGCTCTTCAACCCATTTCTTGTACCTCGCGACGTCGGTGAAGATGGCGTAGTAGTTATTGTCGCAGTTCAGCCCCTTGGGCTTGCTGGTCGAGGTGATGCCGCGGATCTGCCAGATCTCCGTGCCGGGCTTCTGGAAGAACATGCCACCGCCGGAGTCTCCTCTACACACGGTGGATTCTGGAACAGTCAAACAAAGTTTGTTTACGCCAATCATACTCGTACACTGTAAAGATAGGTCGACCATAATTTATTTCAATTAATACATCATTGTTGCAATCAATGCAATGGGGTCATACATTTAAAAAAAAAAGTTGTGTTTTTTTACAAATTATAAAAATTTAGATCATTTCAGTCACATATTATTCAATATTTCTTATAATTTTTCAACTTTTCATTCATAATTTCCTTTCTAAAGTTTCGCGGTTGCAAAATCGTGATGTCATCATGTAAGAGAATTTAAAGCACGGCAAGGCGAAAGAGGTGTTGATAACAAATAAAAACTTGCTTTTCAGTGTTGTAATAATTACTTATTATTATAAAGATGAATACTCCGATAAATTAAATTAGATATTCGTTAATTATAACATTTCTAGTCAAAGAGTTTGGGACGTGTTAAAACAAAATGCTTTGTTGTACTATATCTTGTCGCTTGTCGGTAATGTCGGTAGTCTCATTATCACACCTGTCATCTCATATCATATGTTGCAGTTAACAACGATTTTCAAATTAAACATATGTTTATTATATCTGTTATATTATTTTGCCCAGGTAATGTGAATAAACTATATTTGTAAAAACCTCTCTGTAAATAACAATGACTGATAACAGTCAATTTGACAGTAGGTGTAGTTCCTCGCTCTCCGCTAGAGCGTGTTTTGTAGTAGTATAACATGGTGACGTCACGAGCGAAAAATTTGAAATGAGATGCCCATTTCAAAAAATCATATCTTTATAACTACATGCCTTTTAATATTAAAATTAGTATCTACATTCATAACTTTACTCAAATTTACAGAAAAAAAATAAAACGAAAAAAGGTTTATGACCCCATTGAAGGTTATGATTTATACGTCACAGGCAAGAAAGAGAAAGATGAGGTAAAAGTTGAGATGGAAGTTCATGATACAAACATTTATGTTTTGACGTTTGAAATTGTGTTTTAACAAGGTTATGTTTTTATTTTTGAGGTTTATTATTTAGGAAACTTAATAAATTTAACAATTTACAGTAATAACGGGATTCACTATTGCACAAACCATACACACACTTTACTTTTGATATTTAACATCACTTTAAGAACTGTCATTTTGATATAATTTTAGCATTTATCATTTAACGTGCCGTTGAGGTACTTTCATAATTTGATTCAGTAGTATAACAAGTCTAAGCCAGCACATTATAGTACACGCAATTATTAAGTTAGATAGTTTCAATAATATTATTTATTTGTGACACTTATTTTGCTGTCTTAGGACTTGTTCAAATATATAAGTGTTACGAATTATGTATGTTAGAAAAGGTAGTACACGCAATCGTTCACCTTCAATCTCATCCACATATATTAGTTTCAACAACCTTTCATTCGACATTCGCTCAACATGTCCAAATCACCTCAACTGACTCACTCCCACTTTCTTAACAACATTCTTATCAATCTCACACTCACCATACACCAATGTATTGCGTATACGATTACGTCTCGTATACCCGCACACTCCTCTCAAATATCTCATTTCTACAGCAGTTATACGTTGTTCATGCTTCTTCATCCACACCCAACATTCAGAACCATACATCAATATAGGCTTACTACTAACACACCATTATAAACACTCAATCGAGCCTCTCGAGATACATTCACCCTGAAGACACTGGCCTTTCAATCTCCCGGTCAATACGTCCATCCCTCGAGAACATACTACCCAAATATACAAATTCATTCACTGAAACATTACAATCAGTCACCAAATCATTCTTCTCAAACACCAACACTTTACATTTATCGACATTCAATAGCAGATTTAAACCTTTCCTTACTTCATTTATCTTCGAAATCATTCTTCTCAATTGCTCCTCAGTTTCGCCCAACAAGAAATCTTAATTCTTGATACTATCTTGCCAATAGAACTAATAAATGTATGGAAGGAGTGTAGACAAAGATATGCTGTAACCAGCACAGCGTGAGAGAGATAGAGAGATGAAAGTCCATCCGTCACGTGACTTTCATCTCAAGATGACAAGAACTTGGTTTGACGTTTGACGTGTGAGTACAATACTGTTTTGATAGACTTTTGTGCGAGCTTTTGTCCCTAATTTATAATTTGGTCAATTATTTATGTCATATTTAAATATATCAAACATGGTCAAATCCTGTTGTGCATATAATTGTAAAATAAAACGGGCTACAAAAGGTAAATATGTTACTTTTAGGTTAGAACGCTGTATATATATATATATATATATATATATATATATATATATATATATATATACATATTTATTACAGTTTACCGAAATATGTGGATTTAAGTAAGAAATGGATATTAACTATAAAACGAGAAAATTTTCAACCTAATGAAACTACATGAATTTTCTTATTTTTGCATACAGCAGTTTAATGCCAATATAAGAGAGAGATAGTCATATTTAAAATTACGCAGTGGGAAAAGAACAGCACATTCATACCACGTGACGGGTGGCATGAAAATGTGCTGTTCTTCTCCCACTGCGTCATATCTCTCTCTTGTGTTGGTTACAGATTCCTGTCTAACATCCGCGTCAAAGAGCGAATCCTTTATTTAAAAAAAAACAACAAATTCTGTATTCTTCATTTATTTTCATGTTTTTTATGGTCCAACAACCTCCAACCGTCAAAATTTCATGGATTTTTTACAGTGACTTGTACATTGCAATGTACATTTCACAGGCTGGCTTCGTTCACTCCCATGAATTTTGTTTTGTAAATTCAAATTTGAATAAATTATTTCTACAATTATTCTTATCGAAAAACAATTATCACAATGAGGTCTTTGAATATTCTAGTATTTATAAAGGTGGATGAAAAGGATATAACAACTATAAAAAAATATTAGTTTAGTTGGTCAAAAATTCAGGACTTTGATACTGTGTCTCTCATCCCCAAGAACGACTACAATAAGGCAAATAATTCGTTTATTTATAAATATGATCATTTATAACATACTTATTTTCAATTTGAATTTGCAATTTTTGAGCAACAAATAAAAACACCAAAAAATGTATTTTTTGGTATATTTTTATTTGTTTCTCAAAAACTGTACATTCAAATGAAATATAATCTTAGTATGTTATAGACGATCATTTTTATAAATATACAAATTAAATGCATTACTGTAGTCGTTCATGGGAATGTGTGACATAAATTTTACTACTTTGAAAATTATGTTCATGTATAATTTGCAAACAAAATTAGCTTTTTAAAATTAATTATAAAACTTTGGACTTTTATCTACAAATGTAGGTATAAAACATTATATGTTTCATTTATTGTAATAATTATATATTGTTTCAAAAAGTCATATTCATATTGCGCTATCTTCAGCCCATATGGTTGACCTTAGAAGCATAGCCAACGCTCCATCCATATATATAATTAAATCTATGATTTTTAGCCTCCAAATGCCATTTTTCCATAAGAACACATGAAATTAGCAAAACTTTAAACTGTCATAACTTTTTTAGAAGCTGTGAATACTTCAGAACTGTCCTCCAAAATCCAAGCAATGGGCCCATAAACCAATTTTTTTAAATTTTTTTATGAAACTTTATTAGAATATATGACGGTCAGTGAAAACCCGATGTGAAAATGTCATATATTACCCAATATATGATTTTTCAAAGTTTGTGTGACGTCACTGGTACTCCTCCAGTGGCACTAAATTAACGATTTTCCATGATAGTAGATATTATATATTTTTTAATATAAAATAATATTTGCATATTATAAGTCTTAATTTACAACAATTGAACTCAATATAAACTAAGACATAATTCCTTTGACAACTTTAAGCGTATTTTACTTGATATTCGAGTAAATAACAACAAAAGTGAGAACAGTGGCGCTAGTAGTGATGTAACCTAACCGCAACACCTAATTTTAATAAATAGATTTTCAACACAGCACAATAAAACAGTATTAAAATTATGAAACAAGTAATAGAAGCCCAACAAATATAATCTTAAATACCAACAAACAAAAATATGAAATGACATTTCGTAGTTCTATTTTAGCCCACAATAGGCGTTGGGCGCAGCGGCAGACGCGCGATTTGCAATTTTCATATTTCTGCAATAGCACAATGTAAATACCTGTGACGTCAAAATATGTTCAATTCGTTATATCGCTTTACTGCAAAATATTTTTTTTTTTTTTTTATTTAAGGGTTCTTCAACTACAAGGTTATTTGGACCCTGGTACAATAATTTTTACATACGTATATATGAATATTACAGAGTGAACAGTAGTGTTTACATTGGGTTATATTTCAGTGAATAGGCCAGTGTGTTTAAGAAATAGTAGAATGCTTGAGATTCGGGAGGTGTCGTTGGAGAGTGCTTCGGTAATGTTGGTTGGTATGCTATGAAGAGATCTTGCGGTATTATATTTAGGGCAAATTTCTATGATGTGCTTCACTGTAAGTGTTGTTTTGCAGGCGTCGCATTGTTGAGGGTTGGTTCTTGTGAACAGGTGGCTGTGGGTAAGTTTTGTATGCCCAATTCTTAGTCTAGTGATGACTACTTGTTCCCTTCTTGTGCCCTTGGTTTTCCAGGATGTTGTTTCAGTTTTTATTGTTCTTAATTTGTTATTATTTATTTGCAGCCACTGGTTTTTCCACATAGTTGTGCATTGTTGTTTGATATGGTATTTAAGTTCGTCTTTACTGACAGGGTTTTTTGTCGTTTCTTGAAGTAGGGTTGCTTCTTTTGCTGCGGAGTCGGCTTCTTCGTTTCCTGGGATATCTATATGGGATGGGATCCAGAGGAATGTTATGAGGTTGGGTATGTTTGATAAAGTATTTAGCAGTTTTCGAATTTTGTTGATGATAGGGTGTGTGGGGAAGGTTTTCTGGATAGCTAGTATTGAACTGAGGGAATCTGTGCAGATGATATGAGGAGTTTCTGGATTGTGTATGGTTATATGTTTTAGAGCTTGATTGATGGCAAATAACTCTGCTGTGAAAATATTTGAAATATTCTGGAGTTTGAATTTGTGTGTTTCGCTTTCAGTAACGAAAGCTGCTCCCGTGCCGTTGTTGGTTATTGATGCGTCGGTATAAATGATCTTGTGTAGTTTGTTGTCGTCGCGAATTTGGCGGAACATGCTTTTGTAGATTTGCGGGTTAGTGCTCTCTTTAGGATATTTGGAGAGTTCTGTGTTATACAGGTGTGTTGTTGGTCTCCAAGGAGGGATTTCAGGATAAGTTTGTGTTGAAGCTTCAGGTAGTGTAATGTTAAAGGAATCAATGTGATGGGATATAAGTTCTTGTAGAGGTGTTTGTTTAGTATTAGGTAGGATTTCTGGGTTTATGTGTTTGTATGTTGGGTGGTTTTTGTTTTGGTTTAAGTTTAGGTAGTAGTTTAGTGTTAGTTGGGCTCTTCTGATGTGTAGTGGTAATTCCCCTGCTTCTATTAGGATGCTATTGACTGGGCTAGTGCGGAATGCTCCGGTAATAATTCTTAGTGCTGTTGACTGAATGCTATTTATAATTTTTAGTACTGTTTTCTTTGCAGTTCCATATGCAGCGCATCCGTAATCCAGTTTAGATCTAATTATATTTCTATACAAGGTTAGTAGTGTATCTTTGTCCGCTCCCCATTCTTGGCTTGCAAGGGTTTTTATTAGATTCAGTCTTCTAGTGCATTCAGATTTAAGATCAATTAGATGGTGTTTCCATGTCATTTTATTATCTATTGTAACGCCTAGGAATTTGATTTTGTTCGTATAAGTTATGTGAGTGTCCTGTATCTTGAGTTGAGTATTGCAGTTTGTTTTCCTTAGTCTGGTGAAATGGATTGCTTTTGTTTTTTCCGGTGCGAATTTAAAGCCTGTCACATCTGACCATTTTTGGAGCTTGTTAATAGTCTGTTGTAGGTTGTTTACAACATTTGTGAAGTTTTTTCCTTTGCATATGATTATGAGGTCGTCAGCGAACAGAAGTGCTTTCACTGGTAGTTCGATGTATTCTTTGATGTTGTTAATTGCTAGGAGAAAGAGTGTTACAGAGAGTATTGCCCCTTGGGGGAGGCCGTTTTCTTGTACTTTAGTGTCTGATGTGTGACCGTTTGCTCTTACGTTGAACTTTCTGTCAGCTAGGAAGTTTTTGATAAAGGAATACATGTTGCCTTTTATGCCAGTTTTATTGGCTGCTTTTAGTACGCCTTGTTTCCATACCGTCTCATACGCTTTTTGTAGGTCAAACATTACAGCGATTAGGTGTTGTTTTTGTTGGAAAGATTTTTGCACTTCTGAAGTTAGATGTATTATGTGGTCCATTGTCGTGTGGCCTTTTCGAAATCCGCTTTGTGTCTCCATAAGGATGTTATTTTTTTCTAGGAACCATACTAGTCGTTTGTTGACTATCTTTTCTAATATTTTGCATAAGCTATTAGAGAGGGCGATGGGGCGGTAGTTTGAGGGGTTTGTCTTATCTTTTCCTGGTTTATGTATTGGTATTATGGTGACATTTCTCCATTGTGATGGAAAGGTTTTTGTGTGCCAGATGTGGTTGTATATTGTTAGTATAAATTTTGTTATTTTGTGTGGAAGGTGTTTTATTAGTTCAAATGGAATATTATCAGGCCCAGGGCTGCTTTTGTTTTTAAGTTCAGAGATTGTTGTTGTGAGTTCAGATTCACTGAATGATTCATTTATAGGGATATTTATATCAGACACCTCGTTAGTTTCTTCCATTTTGGCGTGTTGTTTGTAAGATTTAAATTTTTCCGTGTATTGATTATTACTTGAGTGTTCTTCAAATGTCTCAGCTAGTTTGTTTACTATATCTTGGGGTTCTATATAGGTGTTGTTATTTTTTATTATAGTTGTAATAGGGAGTGTAGTCCTATTTCCTCTGATTTTCCTTATGTTGTTCCAAACCAAGTTGACAGGTGTAGATGAATTTAATTCCGACACAAATTTCCTCCAGGATTGTTTTTTGCTATTTTTTGTGGTTCGTCGTGCAATTGCTCTCGCTTTCTTGAACTGGATTAGATTTTCTAGAGTATTGTTTTTTTTGTAGTTGTATAGAGCTTTCTTGTAGTCCTTAATTGCTTTGCGGCATTCCTCATTCCACCAAGGTACTTTCTTACATTTTGTATTACTATATTTTTTATAGCCTATCGCTTCTATCGCTGCAGCGGTTATGCTTTGGGTAAGGAAGGTTACAGCTGCATCCACATTTGCGTGGTTCCATGTGGTGTCCATGGTTTCCATTAGTGACGTATACAGGTTCCAGTTCGCTTTTTCCAAGTCCCATTTGTTGGTTATTAGGTTGTTCAGGTCTTGGGTTGTTTTGTTGACATGGGTTAGTAGGATGGGGTAATGGTCACTGCCATAAAGATGTTGCAGGCTTTCCCATTGGAAATTCGGCGCTATACTAGGTTCGGCGAATGTGAGGTCTATTACAGATTCTCTTCCCGATCTTGTGCAAAAATGTGTTGGGCTACCATCGTTGAGTATTGTAAAGTTATCCATGACTTGGTCTATGATTTTCCCCCTATTATTTTCATAGTTCGAGCCCCAGTTGTTGCTGTGTGCGTTAAAGTCGCCTAGAATTACTCTTGGTTGTGGTAGTTGTTGTATGAGATTTTGTAAGTCGTTAGGATCTGGGTTGATATTTGGGGGGATGTATATCGAGCAAATTGTCATTTCTTGTGGGTAGTATACTTTCACGGCTACTGCTTCAAGATCCGTGTTTAGGTTTATTTGTTCTGTATGTATAGATATTTTTGTAAGTATAGCTACTCCCCCGCTGGCGTGTTCATGTTGTCTGTCTTTTCTGTAGAATTCGTAGTTTTTTAGAGTCGTTTTTTGGTTGGGTTTGAATTTTGATTCTTGTATACACATAATATCTGGTTGGTATTTGTTGATAAGTAGTTGTATGTCTTCTATGTGGGCGTAAAACCCATTAGTGTTCCATTGTATTATCGACATTTATGTTTTCTAGGGATTTAGATTTCTGTTCGTTCATTTTTTTGAGTCTTTTTGTTAGTTGTTCTTTTATTTTGCTTTGCAGTCTGGTGAATTTTCTTTTCATAGTTGGTTCTGTTAGTAGTTGATATAGGTTGCGCAACATATGTAAGATTTCTTGACCATCCTGTGAGTATTCTTCTGCTACATTTAGTTGTTCATTGGATCCATGTACGTTTTCTAGAAAATCTTTAAGTTGTGAGAAGTTTAGTGGGTATTTTTCTGGATTATTCTCAAGTTCATGTTTTAAGGGTTCTAGGGGGTCTTTATTTTGGTTTTCATTGGTAGACGTAGTTGCATTGCAGTCTAGTTTTTTGGTCTTTTTTTGTTTTTGTTTATTCTCCTTTTGAGTGTGCGTGTCATGTTCTTTCTGCGTTGGTATTTCTGGGTTCAGGGAGGGGAATTGTGTGAAATTAAGGCCGTGTACATTATCACCGTTGTCTGAGTTATCTTCAGTTATTTCTGAGTGTGTTCTTTTTGCCGATGTGGATGGTATTTGTGTTTCAGTCAGTGTGGTTTCACTTGTTCGGTGCTGATTGTTATCAGTAGTAGTTGACGCTTCTGTATGTATATTATCTTGTTGAGTCATAGGCATTTGTTTGCATTGGTTGGCGTTGTGCCCCTTCTGTTTACAGATGAAGCATGTAGTAATTTCATCTGTTACAAAGATGCGATACGTCGTTTCTTCGTAATCTATGGTGAATGAGTCAGGTATGGGGTTCTGTTCAGATGGCAGTACGTATACTTGTCTTCTGAAGCTCATTACATGGGCGTATTCATTTTCTTGCATTCCAACTCGCAGAAATGTTATAGGTGAGGCCATTTTTATGTTGTTTTGTGTGAGAAATTCTTCTATGGCATTGTGTGGAATGGACGGACATACATTGGATAAGATTAATCTTTTAGTCGGTGAAATTAATCTGCGGATATTTATTTCATAGTCTAGTATTTTTATGACTTTATATTCTTTGATTATTTGGTCAACTGTTTCTTTAGTTTGTAAATAGATACAAACACGGTTATTCGATATACGAGATGCAAACAGTACTTTTTTTGGGCCCACGATATTACCAATACTTAGTATATAGTCCCTGATTTTTAGTCCTTCATGTCCTTGCAAAATTATGGCTTGATCTTTCTTAGGAAAGGCGAACGGTGTTGTGTTTTGTGTTCGTGTGATGCTTGCAAATGTTTTGTTTTGGTTTAAGTTGTTTAGATTAGTCATTGTCATCTTGTAGGTTTTGGTTTAATTAATGTGTTTAGTAGGATGGGTGGCGACCTCTGTAGTCAGAAGCCGCCTTGGTTGGTTCAGCTTGGTTAGTTAGTATTTGTTTTGTTGTTTGTTTGTTTTGTCTTTTGTTTAATAGATGGAGGAAATGGGTTTGTCTGCTGGTGTGGTTTTTGGGCAGGTGTTTTAGGTTAGAATAGTGGTTGAATTTGTATTGTTGTTTAGGGTTTTTGGGCATGTTTAGGATAGCCCTAAAATAATTTATATAAGAGAGCACTACCTTATTGGTGTCTTGAAAACATCCAAGGGTTGAACTCGTTTATGGTTTTCGGTGTAGTAGCGATAGATAGGCACAATGATTTGAACACGTTCTCTATCCCAACTGTCACTCGACATCGCAAAATATTTAAAAGAAAGAAAATACTTTACTACTAATTATTCCACAAGTGTTACACGATTTTGATATAAATTTGTCATATTTCGTTTATGGTTTATGCGCCCATTCTCATTATTTTCGGGTTAGAACAACCTTAAGCGGTTGAGTAGAAGGTTATGTACTGGGCACATTAGATTTTTATTTAAAAAATGAGAAAAAGGTACTTACTTGTCAAGTTTCCAGCGCAGTAGGAAAATTTCGACAAATTCACATAAAAATTCGGGTTCAGTTCTCTGCAGGATTCGCTGTCCACAACCAGAATCCTGCCCCACAGCAGCTGATCTGACCTCGTCCCAACTTCAGTCAAACCGAACCCAACCACAACTCCGCCTTTATTCTCAACAGTTCCCAAATCAACATCTTCTTGCCACAAACACACAGGCTGCACTCTCTCATTGAACGACACCGGTCTGTCAAATTTCACTACAGCGATATCGGACTTCGGTATGTGGTATTCATACTCAGGATGCTTGAACAGCTGCGCAATTCTGACAACTTGCACGTTAGCTGAACGCACCATGCGGATGTTCGACACACCAAAGTGCAAGTAAACTGAGGTCATGTCGACGGCTTGACGGAATGAGTTGTAGAAACAGTGCGCGGCGGTTAAAGCGTGGTAAGGTGATATTAGAGACATGCCGCAAACGTATTCCGTTGAGTGGAAAATGGCGCCGTGCCAAGGGTATTGTTCGATTGTGGTAGGAATGCCGAAATAAATTCGTTCGCCTAATTCGCGGATGCCACATCTGAATCGAGGTAAGTGGAAATTTTGAGCAGATGTTGGAGATTGAGCGCTGTTTGAGGATGATGATGGACTCGGTGATGGCTGTTGAACTGAAATTTAAGAAGATTATAGAATAAAATCTAAGTGCATAACGAATGGCGTGGCTTTATCGTTTTTATTCAGAATCAGAATAAAGTACATTAAATTTAACCAGTTATAGAACTCGTCAAGAGGAACAATATTTCTTAATAACTTTTTTTCTAATACATCTAGTTTCCGAGTTTAAATTCTTTAAAAATTTATGAGAATTTAGATGTCCCGCCAATGGAGAACATATGACTGCATAGATGGCGTTAGTGTAGACACTGCGCTACTGCGCATTACATCTGTTTTTGCGTCGTGAAAGCTAACCTAAATTTTGTATTTTTGCAATAAAAATGTATTCAAACGATATCGAAGCTGAAGATCAAATTCCAATGAGAATACCACTCGAAATTACGTAAGTAGCAACATTAATTACTGTTAATTTATTACCAACTAAATCAAGACGTCAGTATCCATTCGCAAAAATTGACGTCTGTGCAAGGTAAATCTTCTGGTATCAAATACTGAACTTTTTGTATGAGGTAAGAACGTGATTTTTGCTCTTTTAGTGTACTATTAATTAATGTGTAATTTTCATATGTGTTGTGTGATATTTTTCAAGTACTTACTAAACTTTGGCTAACCCTCGACACAGTCCAATTCATTCTGTTCAATATTTGCTGTGATCAGATCGTAGTTTACCACGATCTTGAACTGACTAAAAAGATTCATGATCTCGAATAAGCTAAACAACATGTGTAACAGTGCGAACATTCGTAAGATGATGATTTAAAAAACGCCCCAAATAAATTTGACAGGATGGAGCAGCGTTACCTTGAACTACAACAGAATGTTTGTGAACTGGTTGTTCGGAATATCAGGCACTTTTACATATTATTACTTTTATAATATTGATTAATTTGATATTGTCAAAATTTATTTGAAAAAGTTGACAAGTGACATTTATCAAGATCAATAATTTCATTACTATTACCATGGATACTGCTCCTGGACCAAATTATGAATATACCTGAACGACTCGTCAAAATGCTTAAAAAAATGGGATTTAGAAAAAAAATTATTAAGAAAAATTGTTGTTATCGACGAGTTCTATCACTGGTTCAATTTAATGTACTTACTTTATGTTAAACCCTGTATAAAGGGGTATTCCTGTCTAACTGAACTAGCATAAAATAACAATGGAGTATAGTAGTTTATGTTAAAATATGTCAGGAAAATATAATAAATAATTTAAAAACATTACTTTTCATTCATAAATAAATAAAATAAATAAATATATCATCACGCCTATTGTGGGTGTGGCACTCTGCTTACGCAGATCTCGGTAAGTGATATATTTTTGCGTAAGAAATGCGGTTACCAGCCGTCAAATCACAGCCCCCAAAGATGTTAGTGAAGGAGGAACCACAGGGGTAAATTTAAATTGGCAACTGTCAGCTGTGGGATTCGAACTGAGGATCTCACGATCCACAGTCCGACACGTTACCACGGAGCTATTTACCCCATTCAGGTTTCCAAATGTCAAGTGTGCCGCGATCTTGTAATCATTTACCATAGTAGAATCAATTACAGGTAAATTTGATGAATCTGCTTGTTTGAACCCAGGCTCTATATTTCAAATCTTATCACACGAAATCCACAGATAAACAACAAATTGAAATGTATACAAGTTTCTTGACAGCTTCGAACACTTGGCGATAGATGGCGCTGATATCAGTTTACAAATGTCATAGGCAAGATGACGTCACCCGTTCCATATTTGAATTTTAATCATTTTTTATAAAATTACTCACTTAATACTTCGAATTTTTCACTAAAATTTGGATTAGTGTACATCTAATAACATTTACTAATGAAAAAAATATTGTCCCAAAAATACAGTAATACCCCATTGTATTAAATGCAATTTTCATGCTAAATGTGAGATTCCCTGAATTCTAAAGCCGACGTGCCGAAAGCCGACCCGAATATGATCGTTCCTGATCGAAGAAACCCGAACCGAACATCATTATGCCGAATGATGCCGATCAGGCTGTGCCGGGTGACCAGGGCCAGGCAACTTGGATAGCGTTGCTATGGCAAGCATTTTATTTTCCCTCCATAATAAGAGATGACACCATGTGTATTAAAATTACATTATTTTAATTCATGATTATAAATTTGCCTACTTTTGTGCACGTAAACATATAGCCCGTGAGCCAGCTTCAAAAACTGCAACCCATTTGACCAAAAGTTTCAGTATATTCTATGGAATCTACCCGTTTAAGTACATCGAAAAGCGCACGTCTGCCATTTAGATCTGGGTGGAATTAAAAATGGCGTCCATTAAAGAAGGAAAGTAAAAGATGGAATTTTGAATAATGTGACCCAAATTTTCTTTTTTATCACATGATACTAGACGAAAATACAAATCAAAAGACACCAGTCTGCCACTCGTATGTGGTCGGGTTTCCTCAGCAGACGAATTTCAAAATTTAAAATTAATTGCTCGTAATTTGACTCAAATGACCAAAATGTTCTTTTTATCCCATGATACTAGACGAAAATACAAATTAAAAGACACTAGTCTGCCACTCGTACGTGGTCGGGTTGCCTCGTCAGACTGGTGTCTTTTGACTTGCATTTTCGTCTAGTATCGGATAAAAAGAAAATTTTAGTCATTTGAGTGAAATTTCGGGCCATAAATTTTAAATTTTGAATTTCGTCTGCCAGGACTACTCGACCATGTACGAGTGGCAGACTGGTGCCGTTTCCTCTAGTATCATGAAATAAAAAAGAAAATTTTGTTCACATTATTCAAAATTCCATCTTTTACTTTCCTTCTTTAAAGGACGCCATTTTTAATTCCACCCAGATCTAAATGGCAGACGTGCGCTTTTCGATGTACATAAACGGGTAGATTCCATAGAACATACTGAAACTTTTGGTCAAATGGGTTGCAGTTTTTGAAGCTGGCTCACGGACTAATAGGTTTAGTCTCCTGAAACCGGTAAAGTAAAAAACTATTCTTGCTGTGGTTTTTAAGATTGTTAACCTGGTAAAATATTTTTAGGGAAAATAGATTCTTTACCACTACAGGCAGGGTTCAATAATAATAGGTTTATGATTCAGTATGTTGTAGAATATAGTTAATAAAGCGTTTACTCACGTTGTATTGGTAATGGTACTACGTCCGAAGTTATGGTAGCTTGTACAGTTCGGGTAAGACTGAAAAAATAAAATAGAATTTAATATTTATACTTATTGTTAAGAAAATGGTTTATTTTCCTCGGCCCTACGGCCTCCCCCAATTCAATTCCATATTCGTGATAAAAATTCAACTTCAGTGCCTTGATACATAAATAACTATATTTTAATCTGTCACATAAACGTCGGAGGTATGTCTTTGATAAATGTTATTTGTGTGCGTGTGTTAGAAACTCTTCTTCTAATCTTTTTCAGGCAGATTCATAAAAGGGATTAGTACTAACTCCATTTTTTTATCACTCGTAACTTCATTTTCCATTCTCAGAACATAATTATTTTAACTAAGGTTGTAATCAAGATTGGTTAGCATAAAATTTGACATATTTTGATAAATAAATAAATAAATATATCACCACGCCTTTTACCCATTACGGGTGTGGCACTCTGCTTACGCAGATCTCGGTAGGTGATATATTTTTTCGTATGAAGTGCGGTTACCAGCCGTCAAATCATAGCCCCCAAGGATGTTAGTGGAGGGGGAACCACAGGGGTAAATTTAAATTTGTAACTGTCGGCAGTGGGATTCGAACTGAGGATCTCTCGATCCACAGTCCGACACGTTACCACGGAGCTATTTTGATAATTTAATCAATTTATAAACGAAGTTATAGATGAAAAAATGCAGCTAACGCTTATCCCTTTTATGAATCTGCCTGTTGAGGATTTTGATGAAATTTGTTTTTTGTTTGTTGGTATTTATAGAGTCATATGGATGGTTCTTAGTTACAGTTGGACCTGGTAGGTGGCGCAGTTGTGGAGATACAGTTTTTTAAAAAAATTCCTGACTTTTTCGTGACTTCATTTGATCATTCAGGTGACCCCATAAATACAGAAAAGCAAAATTCATTACCAACTGCAGCTCGTGACACTATTTCATATTGGGGTCATACACCTTTTTTCATTTTAATTTTTTTTTCTGTAAGTTTGAGTAAAATTATAAATATAGAAACTATTTTTAATATTAAAAGGTATTTAGTTAATAATATACGATTTTTTGAAATAAGCATCCCATTTCAAATTTTTCGCTTGTAATGTCAGTACCTTCGCCATCTTGTTATTCTACGAAACACGCTCTTGCGGAGAGCGAGGAACTACACCAACTGTCAAATTGACTGTTATCTGTCATTGTTATTTACTGAGAGGTTTTTACAAATAAAGTTTATTCACATTACCGAGGCAAAATAATATAACAAATATAATAAACATACGTTTAATGTGAAAATAATTATTAACTGCAACATATGACTTGACAGGTGTGTAAGTAATTTTAAAACTACAGTTTATTTAATTAATGAATGCAGTAAAAAAATTGAAGTACAAGCATATAACCTCTCGCATAAACGGTATAAAATTTAGAAAAAAATTCAAATAAAATTCGTAGTCATTATTATTCCACATGTTCTTAAATATAATAAACCTTACCCTAAATCAATTATTTATGAATATATGTTTAAAAATCCTCAAACTAATATTTCCGGTCTGACAAAGAACAGCAAATTAGCGGAAAAAAATTGAACGGACAAAAAAAATAGGTAGGTTGCACGATGAAAATATAAATACATTTCCCGGTAAACAAACCGAAATCACGACAAAATTTAAACAGGCACGTGAAAATACATTCAAACGGTAATACAACTGACATTTAGTGAAGTGAAATATAAATTGGCACTACTGTCACACTATCATTATAATGGGCCCATAAACCATTTTTAAAATTTTTTTTATGAAACTTTATTAGACTTTATGACGATCAGTGAAAACCCGATGTGAAAATTACATATATTACCCGAGATATGATTTTTCAAAGTTTGAGTGACGTCACTGATATTGCTCCAGTAGCACTAAAACGATTTTCCATGATGGTAGATATTATATATTTTTTAATGTAAAAATAATATTTACATATTATAAGTCCTAATTTACAACAATTAAACTTAATATAAATAAAGGTAAAATTTCTTTGACAACTTTAGAGTATTTTACTTGATACTCGAGTAAACATCATACGAATGTTTGAGATCAGTGGCGCTAGTAGTGATGTAACCTAACCTCAACACACAATTTTACTCAATAGATTTTCAACACAGCACAATAAAACGTGAAATTATGACACAAGTAATAGAAGCCCAACAAATATAATCTTAAATACCAACAAACAAAACAAATGAAATGACATTTCGTAGTTCTATTTTAGCCCACAATAGGCGTTGGGCGCCACGGCAGACGCGCTACATGTACGTTTCATATTTCTGGCCAATAGGATCAATGCAAGTACCCGTGACGTCAAAATATGTTCAATTCGTTATATCGCTTTACTGCAAAATAATTAAAAGAAAATAAATACTTTACTACAAATTATTCCGTAAGTGTTACACGATTTTGATATTTTGTCATATTTCGTTAATGGTTTATGCGCCCATTAAAATTTGATATAACAAATTTTAGATTTAAAAGGATTCAAATTTGGCTAACTGATAAAATTTTATAACTAAATTCATATTTTGCTGGGTTCTTATAAATTATAACACAAAAATATATAACAAAAACATAACTTTTGGTATATTTTTATTTGTTTCTCAAAAACTATAAATTGAAATGAAAAATAATCTTAGTATGTTATAGACGATCATATTTATAAATATACAAATTATTTGCATTAGTGTTGTCGTTCATGGGAATGTGTGACATATATTTTACTACTTTGAAAATTATGTTCATGTATAATTTGCAAACAAAATTAGCTTTTTAAAATTTATTACAAAACTTTGGACTTTTATCTACAAGTGTAGATATAAAACATTATATGTTTCATTTATTATAATAATTATATATTGTTTCAAAAAATTCGTGTCCATGTTTAGCTATCTTCAGCCCGTACTATTGACTTTAATGTTGTAATTCTGAATATGAAATTTACTGATGTCTAGACGTAACCGTACTTAATTTAATGTACTATCATAATTACTTGTTGATAGTGTTGGTCTGCTCGATCAGCGGCCCGCAAACTGTCCTGGCGTTGAGACGGACCACCTGGACTGCTGGTAGAGGAGACAACAGCGAGTATTTCACGAAGAATGGAATTTCCAGTGTCTCGCCAGGCTTCATGATGTGCTCGCGGTTGTAGATAAGAAAGGCCTGATTATCTTTGGCTTTCACTTCTCCAAATTTGCTCTGTACCATGAAAATAATGAAAATATTAATTAATAATAGTTATGTATGTATCAAGGCACTGATGTTTAATTTTATTTCACGAATATGGAATTTAGTTGCCGAGGCCCGTAGGGCCGAGGAAAATAAACCATGTGAGTTATAAAAAGGAACATCAGTGCCGAGGTACATATTAAGTTTTATTTGAAATCTAAAATTCGAAAAAACTGTAAAAAAATTACAATATAAGTTAAGTTTATACATCTGTCAGTTGTCAATTGAAACTGACAGTCAGTGTTGCCAACCTCGAACAGTGAAGTTATCGTAAATAACATTCAAAATTATGTGTTTTGTCCTCAATTTCGTCATCGGAATTAGTTAGATCTTCTTGCAAGTTTTGTTTCATGTTACGTTCAAATTTACTATAGTACGTCAATATATCTGCCAAAATTATCCTACTTGTACAATAATTATTTAACGATTGCCAACACTGAGTGGCTCAAAATCGTCGTATAATGGGTTACTTTGGCGACGATTTCTGAGCTTTAAATAAAACTTTAGGTCGACTCAACGAAATTAAAGTCTTGTTGAATGACATAGGTTAGCAAAATTTATTAAAAATTTGACTAAAATAATCTTACAGTTTATTAATATTTCTTCCATAAATAAAACTGGAATTCATGTATATTTTATTATTTATCATGAAAAGTTATTTTAATTCCATTTAAATAATTTTATAAACTATTGTCATGTGACTACAATTAATTACAATCTCTATGACGTCACAACGTTTAAAAAAATCTTTTTCTACAATCGTTGCACAATATCGACATTGTTATTCCATTTTTGGTTAGGAAATGTTTAAAATTGTCGCTCTAGGGCGACAAAGTGACATATTGTCGCACTAGTGCGACAAAAATAAAACAAAAATAAATTAGATAAAAGTAAATGATGCATTGGATTTTTCTGGTAATAACCTTGCTATTGCAAATACAGTTGGCATATACGTACATACACTCCAACTTAATCACCATAAACGTATTCACTCTGTAGACTTTGTGTCAAATGTACTCCATATGTCAAATGTACTCCATGTGTCAAATTATGATTTCTTTGAAAATTTTTATTTTCTTCATAAACGTTGTCATGATTACGGTGACATGGGTAACTACAATTTTACTGACTTGTTATAGGCGGGACCAAAGATAATTTTGAAAATTAATTTTTTTCTACAGCTTGACATTGTTCAACGATTGTAGAAAAAATATTGTATGTATCTCGTCGGATAGAGCTTGTTCGGTGCACTTGTCTCGCCGCGTGCAACAAACAATGCTCTATCCGCACTTGATACACAAATAACTATTGTGGCTTAATGAATAACAATTAAGACTTTTTAAAAGTGTACATAATCTTCAATTTAGATATAGTTTCATAAAAAAAATGTTAAATCACCCCATTGTCAAAAAAAAAAAAATTCAATTCAAGTTATTAAGGCATACAGACCGACCAATCCAATCAATAGGTAACTACAGGTTCTTATTGGAACTCATCAGCGTAGTATAACCTGCCATCTGATGTGAAGTAGTGGCACCGAAAGACTGGATTGGCGAGATCTAAGATCTCAATATATTGGTAAATGGAACTAAGAGGTAATTTAATACATCCAGAGCCATCTACAGTCACATATTTACTGTCAAAATATTTTTGATATCTGTTTTACAATTCAAATTCTTTACTTCATATTTTATAATTTTTAATGTTAATTTTACTTCTTGCTGATGCTTACTTATATGAAAGTCGAAACGTTTGCATAAAAATATAGTATACAATATATATCTTTTTATTTTATTAATCTTGAGACCTACACCTTTAACTTCAATTAATATTTATAAACGATCTAAAAAAAAATTTTTCACGACATGCCTCTTCCGAAATAGTGCGGAAAATGTGTGTTTCCTCTCTAGTGAGGAAAGGGTAGAAGTGTTACCAATATAAATGGGATTTGCAAAAAATGTATTGTAAAAATTATAAATAAATGCTTATAACTTTATTGAAAAACCGTATTTTAGTGATATACATACTTTAAATTGTCTTGCAATTATGCCTTATATTTATCTTTTTTTAGATTAAATCACAATTTGACAACTTTAATTTGTATTTACGATTAGTTCATTGGAAACACTGCTACACCGTTTTGCTTTGGATAACCTAACTTTAACCTGTCAGTTGTGTTGTCAAAGTGTATTTTAGGTCCGAGCAAATCGTTTTTAGAAAATGTCGTGAAAAAAATGTGTCTAACACGAGAGGAAAGTCCTTTTTCCACTCTCGCTCGAGCTCGAGTGGGGAAAAGAAGCGCTTTCCTCTCTAGTTTAACAGATAACTATTTAATATACCGTGTGTCCCACGTAAATGTTGGCATAGGCAGTTAACATGTAAAATCAGTTTTTTTGTAATGCCGAATTCATGCAGCCATTTTCATTTACATTTAATTTAAATTTATTTTAATTTATAAAATAAATATGTATTATCAAATGTAAGCATTCATGCAATCATTTAATTTATGTTCTCATTTTCATTTTCATTTAATTTAATTTATAAGATAACCAACTTTTATCTTTTAAATGAAAATTGACATTTTGACGTTTGTGATTGAAAAGGTTATATTTTAAATCAATGAGAATTGAAATTCTTTGCTAAAATATGAATAATTTTGATGATTTGACTTAAGAAGAACTGATCAGAAATGAGAAATAGAATTTTCTGTCCGATAAAAAAGAAATTGTATTAAAAAATAAAGAAGCTCTTATGATCATGATGTAGAAACATAGATTTCAAAACATCATTGAAGAAATATTTCCCTGCTGAATCTGTTTGTGAACAAACATTCTAATAATATTTACACGGTTCTCGACATTTAATGTCTTCATTCAGTAGCAACAAAAAGAGTTGGCGGAAAATTAGGAATTATTATTATTAATTACATAAAATTGCGGTATCAAAATAAAATAATCTGCATTAAATAAGATGTAGGGATATTGGCAGTATTGTGATATAAAATTTGGATGCATAATTTTTTGCCGGACACTTGTTATTTACAAAAAACTGATTTTACATGTTAACTGCCTATGCCAACCTTTACGTGGGACACATGATATGATAGAAACCCTGCAAATGTAACATAACGTTACTCTAAACAAGGACAAAACGGTTAAAATAAATTAGGAACTGATTTCAAAACTTGCCTTATCCATATCCAAAAAAAAATGAGTTAAATATTCTATACTGTTCAGTTTGTACTACTGCTTCGTTTCCGAAATTAGGTTGCGTCAAAATTAGCTACAAACCTGATATTTTGACTGTGCAAAAGTTGATTTGTTTCCAAAACTTGTCTTATTCATACCTTCTTTGGTAGCACAACTCGCCAAATCCTGAAATTTATTATTGTGACCAAAACGTGCCTTGTCCTTGTTTCACATGCTGTGTCTTCACATAGTTTTGTTTCAAAATTAACCTTATCCGAAAGTGTTTTTTACTTTCAAAATATTTATCTATTTGAGTTTAATCAGGTTATTGTTTAATATTAAGATTCTAACCTTAATTGTCATATCAATAAAAATAATAAACTATTTACTAACCAAGAAAAGATTTAAACACGACTTTGTTTAGAGAAAGGAATAAGAAACGAGACAAAATCACTGTACTAAGGAAAAAAATCTGATGTGGCCAGCACATAACCTCCCGCCCAATACTACTCTTAAACGATACAAAATAGTATTTGATGATACAGAAACATACCTTTTTATTTGTTTCTTTTCTATTTATATTTGAGAATTTTAATTTTCTTTCGTATATTTATTTAATTTTTTGACATATAATTCACTAAGAAAACAGCTTCACAATCACAATGACATGTGTCACATTTCGTAAAAAATTGAAAATTTTTAAATGTTTCCATGGTGTACTAGGAATGCGAGATTTGTGAAATCTAATTTCTTTATATTTTATTATCTCTAAATCTAATGAAAATTAATAAAATTAGTGTAATCAAAACACATGTAAAATTAAATATTCTTCAACTTTCAAAATAACATATATTGTTGAAAAATGAAATTTAACCGTGTTTTTCACGAAAAACTGTTAAGGGCTTCAAGTAAACTGCTACTTCCGGTTGACCAATTTCATCCCAAATCTAATCAGCTCTTCATTTTAGTATAAGAATTAATAATTCACAAAATTGTATTTTTTATATTATGGTATTGCCACAGACTACACACACACACACACACACATACATACATACATACATACATACAGAAATCATCGCGAAAATAGTAAAATCGTATTGTAGGGACCCATAAACGTGCTTATTCATTGAAAACTCACTACCCAATTTTTTGACCAAAAACAACACCGGTGAACACAGAGTTAGAACTAGTGGCTAGAATCGTGGCTGCAGCAGAAGATATAAAAGAGAGCAGGCAGTCCTTGCGAAGGTCTCCACCAACATCAAAGCACGCTGCCGGGCTTGCGTTGCTGCGAATGGTGGCCACTTTGAAAATAATATTTAGTCCCACCCTTGTTGATTCATTATTTATTGTATTATTTTTCTTGTTTTTCTTGTTTAATGGCAGTAAGCCTACTTTGTTTTAAATGATTGTTGCAGTTTGTTAAAATTTATCTTGCAATTCAATTTCAATAAAAACTTTTGTTGGCCAGATAGAAAAAAATGTTTCAGGCAAATATTGTAATATAAAGTTTAAGGATTTTAAAAATGTTTTATTTTCGAAAATCGATGAGGTGGTTTTCAAAATACCTTGTTTAGAAATTTTTGATTGGTCGCCATTTTGTTATTTGATGAAATAGAAAATAATTGTAAATACAAGTGTTTTAGAGAACCGAAAGCAAATGCTTAAAGTTTTTGTATTTTTTAAATATTCCTTAAAAGAAGGGAGTTATGACGATTTTTCGAAAAACAAGAGAACGCCAATAACTATGAAATGGGGCTCCAAATAAAAAATTTGAGCTAAAAAAAGTTGTTTGTTTTAATGAGCTCTATCTACCATTTTCGGGTGTAACGACTTAGTATTAACACCCTGTATATAATATATTTACATTAAATACATATATGTATAGCAAGTATAAAAGAAAATGGTTTGAAAATATTGCCTCAAAAGCCGAAGAAGCAGCCAGAAACAATAACTTAAAGGAGCTCTACCAACTAACCAAAAAATTAACTAACAAAGGTCAAGCGTCAACCGAACATATTCGAGGCAAAAATGGCGAACTACTTACAAGCGAGGAAGAACAACTACTCAGATGGGAAGAATTCTACACAGAAATAATTGGACAGGTACAAAATACACCGGTACCTAATACACCGTCCCTAGCTACAATTAATAACAGACAAACCACCCACAACAGCCCCCTTAGAGTTAAGGTTAAACCACCCTCCGAAAACGAAATCAGAACTACAGTAACACAGATGAAAGTAGGCAAAGCACCAGGTATTGATAACTTACCTGCCGAAATATTTAAAGTAGATATAGCCCTAATTACAAAACTATTACACCCAATAATAAAAGAAGTCTGGGAAACAGAGCGTATCCCAAGTAAATGGAAAGATGGTTTAATTATCAAACTACCAAAAAAGGGAGACCTATCACTTTGCAGTAATTGGAGGGGTATAACCCTTTTAAATGCCCTCAACAAAATAATCGCCAATATAATCCTCAGCTGTTTAAACGACACCATTGAACCACTATTAAGGAAAGAACAAGCTGGCTTCCGGCCAGAACGTTCCTGTGTCGACCACATAATCTGTTTAAGAATAATAATCGAACAATCTCTCGAATGGAGGTCGCCGCTTTATCTGCTATTTATTGACTTCAAACAGGCCTTCGATAGCCTGAACCATGACAAGATGTGGGATATTCTAATCAAGACAGGTATTCCCTTGAAAATAGTCAACATTATAAGAGACCTGTACAACAATGCAAATTGTCATATTATGCACAAAGGTAAACTAAGCTCCCAAATTAACATTAGAAATGGAGTTAAGCAAGGTTGCCCCTTATCCCCTTTACTATTTAATATTGTTCTTGACTGGGTCATGAAGACAACTAACACGGAGGAAAATGGTATACATTGGACTCTACAAAGCCGGTTGGAAGATATAGATTACGCAGATGATGTATGCCTCTTTGCTCACTCACATGCTGATATGCAAAACAAATTAGATCGTTTAATCCTGCAAGCCGGTCTTGTGGGATTGAAGATAAATACCAAAAAAACCAAAGCCATGCGAATTAATGCCACATCTACATCCAAATTTTATATAAACAACACCGAAATAGAAGATGTCGAACACTTCACCTACTTGGGTTCGGTGGTCTCCAAAACTGGAGGAACTGAGCAAGACATACAAGCACGAATTACTAAAGCTCGACAGGCCTTCGGGTCTTTGCACAAAGTCTGGTCATCTAATCACATCACTAGGAGTACAAAGATACGATTATTCAATAGTAACGTAAAATCTGTACTACTCTATGGCTGCGAGACTTGGAAAATTACTACCCCGCTAATTAACAAACTCCAAGTGTTTGTTAATAAATGTCTTCGAAAAATCTGCAGAATATACTGGCCACAAGTTATAAGAAACGAAGACCTATGGAAAATGACCAACCAAGAGCAAGTTTACCGAGATATTAAGAAAAGAAAATGGAAGTGGATAGGCCACGCTATGAGAAGGGATCACGACAATATCTCCAAAATGGTCCTTGACTGGAACCCCCAAGGGAAACGGAAACCGGGTAGACCGCAGAACACATGGAGACGAACTGTCTTAAAAGAAGCTAGAGAAAACGGAAAATCCTGGAACGAAATCAAATTGCTAGCCAAAAATAGAACTAGATGGAAAGTATTCGTAGAAGCCCTTTGCTCCTCCTAGGATGCTACAGGAACATATATATATATATATATATATATATATATATATATATATATATATATATATATATATATATATATAGCAAGTATATTTTAAATGAAATGTATTAGAAAACATTAAATGTATTGGTAAGTTGGTGTATATAGTATATGGATCAATAATGATGAGAGATATTTTTCCAAATATCACTCCTTAGATTCTCCCGATAAAACTTTCGCATATTCACTTAATTCACTCATCTAAAAATGAAATATAAATTAATATATTTTTAAATTTAAAGTTAAAGAAAACAGTTATATCAAAGAAACAAAATAATAGTAGTCAATGCTTTGTCTTGTTAGAATTATGATGTTAATTGTCGAAACCTTGATAATTGATTAAAAACTGTTTAGTAACTGAAGAACTTGACCAAATTTATATTTTATATCCTCTTTTTGTTGTGGGAGTTGAAATTGGTTGAAGTTTTCAAAATTCCTTGAATTGGTTTATTTTGATAATAAGCAAACAGTTGTCCAATTTAATTAGTGGAAGCAAAATGTACTTCTTAAAACTTTCTTCAAATTGAGGTTAATTCCTAATACTATTAAATTTCTGACATAAATAAGCATATAACATTTCCTAATCTATCAGAAAATACACAAAATATGATGAGAATATTACAGTTTTATAAATTGTTTTCATCAACATTTTAAAATTGCTTTATATTTAGGAGAATTTTATGTAACCAGTATAATTATGAACTTATCTTAATCAACTCCATAAGTTTTCTTTTTTTAAAACATCGTAGAATGCCAGTAACAGATATTTTTCCAAAAGTAAACATGAATACTCCATAAGACGCCATGTTAAAATTTTGTCTGATTGTCCAGAAACAGGTTCGCGCGCTAAGTTTGTGACCTTGATGCAAGTACTCTGTTACAGTCCTACTTATAGGTATAGTATAGCAGTAATCGTTTTTTTGCGAATTACTCAAAATCGCTTATCTTGGATAAAGCGAATTTTGGAACTCAGCCCCTCAAATATAGAATAACAAATAATAAAACCATCCTCACCCCAACAAGTTCCGCCGGCGTATCCAACACCACCTTCACCCAAACTCCTTGCAGCTCTACATCCGTACGCAGGGTCAGCTTCCCGTACCAGTGGTCCGCCTCAGCACCGTCCTCGTACAGCAGCACGGCGGGGCAGGGCGAGGTGCGGGGCTCAGCGGCCGCGGGCGCGGGGCACACGGGTCGGCCGTTCAGCCGCACGGCGCGCACCTGCGGCGGCAGCTCGAGGTCCGAGTAGCGCACGAAGAACGGCAGCGTCAGCGTGGTGTCTGGGTACAGTGTGAAGTCTGGATTGCGGAATAGGAATGCTTGGTTGTCTTCGGTTTTGATGGCTGCGTCGAAGGTTGACTGGAAACGAGAGAAATGGTGTTGGAAAATATATTAATTGGTTGTAGATGGTGTAGTAGTAGTAGCAAAAGTTATACGAGGATCATTCAAATATAAACAAAAATTATTTTACATTTAGGCAAAAAACACACTTTATATGCATTTATGCATTTTTCCCATCGAACAGGTAATTTTTTCATGCCCGGTTCGAAGAATGCCTTCGGGCGGATATCCAACCTATCGCGAACAAACTGTTCAACTTTTTGATCTTTCGCAAAACTCTCTTCTCCACGTGCTTCCTTGAGAGGCCCAAACATGTGAAAATCGCATGTTGAAAGATCAGGACTATAGGGAGGGTGGTCAAGTATAGTCCAGTGCATTTTAGCCACTCTTTGGATTGTTAAGACTGCAATGAGAGGTCTTGCATTGTCATGCAGGAACAGGACGTCTCGGATGGGCTGACGACACCATTTTGACCGATATGCAGCTCGCACCTGGCCAAGGAGATCACAGTAGTAGACAGCGTTTATTGTACGACGATCGTGAAGAAAATCAACGAGTAAAACTCCTTGACAATCCCAAAACACAGTTGACATCACCTTCCCGGCTGACAAGCGAGTTTTGACTTATGATGGTCCTGGCTCCCCTTTTTCTCTCGACTCCATACTGGCCACACTTTTACTCGTGGCCATGAAAGTGTATTTTTCTCGAACCTGTCGGTCCCGAATTTCCGCTGGTTTAACGCTCTTATTTGTTGCGCAATCGATAGGCGAATCTATTTTTTGCTCATTCTGAGGACAACTCAGGAAACAGGTCGGGCGGTCGGATGGGCGATCGGTTGGGCCTACAGTCATCTGGAGGGGATCCCCATCTACCCTTCCTGATGCTCCGCCAACCTCCGACACACTTTCTAAGTCCTCAGAAGTAAAAGGCTCGTTTATATTTCAATGCCCCTCGTAAACGGTCTTTATTTGGTAGCAGGATAAAACCTATTGAAAATACAAGAGGCTTTGGCAGCCTTTCTATTTCTATATAACACTAGATTGGGCATAGGCTATATTCTGCCATCTGAGAACGTTCCCAATTGAAAAGGTTTTGAGACACTTTTGTAAAGTAAAGTGCGAAATCTGAAGCTCTGTCCCCACTCTCTCTACATCGCGTTCGCCACCACCTTTCTTTAGGTCATACCAAGAAGTATGATCATACCCATAGACAAGATAGATTTTTAAATATAGAAGTATCAGAAAACCTCATTTTTGACCATCATGACGGCGTTCAATGGAGGGTTATGATTTTGACGTCACAGGCAAGAAAGAGAAAGATGAGGTAAAAGTTGAGATGGAAGTTCATAACACAAACATCCATGTTTTGACGTTTGATATGGTGTTTTAACAAGGTTATGTTTTTATTTTTGAAGTTTATTATTTAGGAAACTTAATAAATTTAACACTGGCCATATATTATTTATAGTAATAACGAGAGTCACTATAGCACAAACCATACACACACTTTATTTTTCATATTTAGCATCATTTTAAGAACTGTCATCTTGACAGCGTTTTGTTTGTTTTTCGTCCATGTGAATTTCATCGTAGTTCAATGAAAACATCAGTAGATGGCAGCACGAAAATTTGCTTCTGTATAACCCTCCATTGGGAACGTACCGCAACGGCTTATGCCTATCTAATGTTATATAGAAATCAGTGTCTCGAAGGGATTAAATTGACAAGTAACCATAGCAACAAGTATACTTTTTCTACGACTATGAAATTATTTCCTAATTAATTTTTTTTAATAATAAATTTGTCCCGCTTTCACAATTCCAATATTTGACAATTCTAAATAAGTATCCTGCACTGAAATGAACTGACCTGTATTGAAATACTCACAAAACAAATTCATTTCGCACGATGCTTGCAATGTACCTCATATCCCTAGCAACAACAAACATACAATGAGCAGATTTCTAAGTGGTCGCAGAAAATAATATATTGTGCAACAAGTGCAGAAAGTTATCTATTTCACGCGAGTTGTGAGAGTTTTATCATGAGACGAAGTGTATAAACTATTATTTTATTACTCACCCCGACCAATTGCACCTTCTTATCAAACTCCAGTCTAATCCACAGTCCTGACAAAGTGAACTCTGACTTAAGGTTCAGTTCCCCGTACCACCGGCCTTGTTCATCGGCGTCGTAGCGGAACACTTCTGGACATGGAGAGTCTCCTAGTTGGGCCCCAACCAGACAAGTGAATAGTGCTAAGGGTAGAGCTGTTAACAGGAGCTGCGCCATCTGTAACAAAGATAGGTAATTAGTCGGATTTGTTATTTTGTTATCAAAAAGATGTGTTCATTTTGATAGTCTCTTGAGGTACATTTACAAACAATTAGGAGCCTAATTCTGAGTTCATGTGAACATTGTGCTGTGTTCAAATTTGCATCACTCAAAACCATTTTTGAAAAGTTAGTTTGACTTCTATAAGCCCTGCAATTTCGACTACAAAAACAAAAACCGGTTATGGTGAACTTACAGCAATAGCAAACAGGTTTTGAGCACTGACCTTGAAAATTTACAATTCGTACCGATTTTTCTAGGTATACTTACAAGAGCCGTACCCAACATCAATAACACAATACATAACCAAGACCCTTGTTCATAGAAATTGTTTAACGGAATTTGTAATGCTATTACCAGATTACTTAGTCCCAATGAAATAGATTACGGTATTTCTTAGGTCTAGCTGTCATAAAAACATCAATTTTAACAAAAGTAAGTAACTGTACAGTTCAGGCCAAAGTAAGAAGAGGAAGTGTATCGAATAAAAGAACAAGAAAAGATACTGGATCAAGTAAAATGGACGATTTTACAAAAGTGAAGATACGTCACCATTGACATCTAAAGAAGAAACTTAAAATGTTGTTGTTATGTATTGTGTCGGTATTATTATATTCTAAATATCAATCATTTGACATTTCATATATCATCTTTTTTGGCAATGAATTAACTAATTAACACATTGATTTTTATTTTAACAAAAATTTATTCTTTTGTTGCTAAAATATAAATATATTCAATTTCCTTCAACATAAATTATGAAAAATACGGAAAAATATTTATATCAAAATTAGGATAATATAAACCAAAATTATTGTAAATATTCAATATTTTGAAAAAGTAATATCAATTTCATTATTAATTAATTAATATTAATACTAATTTTTTGATAAATCTAAAATTTGGACAATTTTTCAATGAATCAAGCAATCGATTAAACAAACAATAGGTTATTTTGCAAATAGTTATTTACTTTACAAGTGGGCAAAGTGAAGAATTACCCACGAGAGAAATTTTAGCACACGAAGCCGAAGGCTGAGTGATAATTTTATCGAGTGGGTAATTTCACTTTGCCCACGTGAGAAGTATAACATTTTATCCAACATCTTTTAATAAATGTAAAATTTATTAAAGAAATATTATTTGACAGTGACATATGCTTTAAATTAAAATGTCAATCGAAGTAGTTACCAAGGTGTTGTGTGTTATAAATAAAAAAATACTCACTAGTGGCTTTCCTCAAAATTTTACCCACTAGTGGGTAATCTGTTACTTTGCTTGTTTAAAATCGCCATAGTTATAGAGCATTTATTAATTAATTATTTATTTAATAGATTGAATTTGATTAATCTATAAATTTTATTTCTTCGAAATTCTTAATTACATTTTACAAACTTAAAGATTTATACAAATGGTTTAACTTTTAACCGCAAACTGACCGAACGGTTACCTTCAGTTTTCAGTACCCAAAACAGTTCTGTTCATTTTGAACGAATCTCAGTGAACGGGATTTGAACCCTCGATCTAGTGTTTACTAGACAGGCGCTTTAACCAACTAAGCGACTTGCACATTGAAGAGACCGAATTAAACTCACACAACGGATATTTTACAGTAGTAGTTTTAAAATGAATATTGCATCGGGGAATCGAACCCGGGCCGCCCGCGTGGCAGGCGAGCATTCTACCACTGAACCACCGATGCTTGGTATTTTATATACCGGGTGTCTATTTTTTATATGATTTATAGGAAATTTTTTAATTTTGTTTTTACCTATTAATTTTAAATCAAAAGTGTAAATCGGTAAAACGTTCCGAATTAAAAACTGCACCAAATGAGCCTATATTTATTGATATGATATATTTCTATCATGAGATAGACGAAATCAAATGTATAATTTTTTGCTATTTCCAGAGTGCCATGATAAACAAAACATACAAACAATCGTATTATTTGAGTTTGACAAATGACATTTGGCATAGTTCAAATAATTATTGACTTGTTTAAATTATTTCTAAATGGTAAATATGTCTATGATTACTGTCTAAAAAATCTCTCCCACCTATTCTATATTGTTCGTCATCGTTTCTTTTTACAATATGTTGACCAAAAATTCTTGCTCTAAAATTAATGTTTTATGAAAATTTTTATTCCTAGTAACAAAAACGTTATGTGGATTCTGAGTAGCCCACATTTTCCAATTCTGAACATTTTTTGATCATTATGCAGAGTAAATGTACAATCATCAATAAAGCAAATAATTATTAAAAACTCTCTTCTTTAATAATTAACCTATAAGAGTGTCTTTTAATAGTTGATTGTATCTTTAATGTTAAAGAATTTATTCGAGTCAGTTCGATTGGCTGTCACACTCTGTATTACCTTTGAAAACACTTTGCACCTTGTAGAGCAAGTAACGAAAACTTTGTTTTGCACATTGTTGGATAAGCGTACAGTTTGTAAAAAGTGGTCGCCCCCGGGTGGGCTCGAACCACCAACCTTTCGGTTAACAGCCGAACGCGCTAGCCATTGCGCCACGGAGGCTTGAGATACTTTATACATTTTTTTTTCACGATCGGGAGAGAAAACAAAAATGTTTAAAGTACAAAGAATTTTGAAAGAATAGCTGTGTGAAAGTTAAGCTAAAACAGTAAAACATACTTTTACGTCAGAATTGCTATATTTAAAACTCTAATATCTAATAATGATAATTTCACTCATTACAAATTTAACCAATCAGAATGTCTCATTTTCCATTGTTGCGCATTTTATGATAAGTGATTAAACAGCAGCATGCTGTTTATTCGCGATTAAATTGAAGCTAGCTTTTATATGCAAATTTTTATTTAGTCGGATAATTAGTTGCAGAAGCAAAATACATGTTTTTTGCCTTTACTGGCATTCTATATCTTTAAACATGCTGAATTCTTCAATTCAAGCTATTTTTAATAACATATTTTTGACATTTATTTGACAAATAAAAAGAAAAACAATCAATTTGATTTGCAATAGTTACACTATAACAACATAATTTTATGTAAAAATGTGTCAAAATCAACGGTTTAGTTCTATTTCTTCGGCAAATTTGAAGTTTATGCAATGAATTCATGAAATAATCTTGACATAGCCCAAAATCATATTAGTTGGCCTAGTTAAGACTTTCAGAATAGCTTTAAAAAAATAGTTCTGATCGAACAGAGGGAAAATTTATTCTACTAAATTTCTTTATAACATAAATTCTGTTATATTAAAGAATATTTTAAGCAATAATAAACACTGAAATAATATCAAATTTACAATTTGTCCGAAAGGTATTGGCTGGTATCACAAACATTGTTTTAAAATCTCATGACAACATAATACAAAAAATTGTTTCAAATAAAAATTGTAAGTAATATTATTCTACATCTTTTTGATTCCAATGAAATTTTCTCTATCTCCTTTGTTTATTAAGATAAACCCAAAAACCCTGATAGGCCTTGAAATAATCAACAACTTACTGTTGATATAATTGTTAAAAAAATCTAATTAATTCGTAGCATAAACAATACCTCTGTTACACATATGTATGTGCGGAATATAAAAATTATAGAATTTAAGATATAAATAAGGCGAATTAACAAATTTCCTTTTTATGACTTTAAATGGGCCAAATAATATGATTCTGGGCTCGTATACCCCTCGTGCTAAAGAATTGAATCGATTAAATTTGACATAACTAGTTTATGCAAAAAATTTTGCTTAAAAAGTGTTATCATACATAGTAATTTAAAATAAAACCCCTCGATCTGCGGTCTCGGGATATTTCAAATTATTATGTACTCAAACACTTTTTAAGCAAAATTTTTTGCATAAGCTATACATGTGAAATTTAATCGATTAAATTCTTAGCACTCGTGATATAACTATTGAATAATTTATACTTGTTAAAAAAGTATCGGTTCGGTGAAAAATCTCAAGAAATACACATCGGATCAAAAAACAAAAAAAAAACACGTGTTTAATATTTTCAAAACCCTATCTTATGTCAACAAGCACTTTGAAATCCTAAATGGGAACTCCCTTTTTACCTCCCGCCTACCTCTAGGTAAGGGAGGTATTGTTTTTGGTCAAAAAATTGAGTAGTGAGTTTTCAATGAATAAGCACGTTTTGGGGTCCCTACAATACGATTTTACTATTTTCGCGATGATGTCTGTATGTATGTATGTGTGTGTGTAGTCTGTGGCAATTTTTCGTCTCGCATAACTCAAATACTATAATACCAAAAAATACAATTTTGTAAATTTTTGCTTCTTATATTCAAATGAAGAGCTGATTAGATTTTGGATGAAATTGATTAACCAGAAGTAGCAGTTTACAAGCCCTTAACAGTTTTTCGTGAAAAACACGATTAAATTTCTTTTTTCAACAATTTATGTTATTTTGAAAGTTATAGAATATGTAATTTTACATGTGTTTTGATTGAACTTATTTTATTAATTTTCATTAGATTTAGAGATAATAAAATATAAAGAAATTAGATTTCATAAATCTTGCACTCCTTATATACCATGGAAAAATATGTAAATTTGTACGAAATGTGACACATGTCATTGTGATTGTGAAGCTGTTTTCTTAGTGAAATATATGTCAGAAAATTAAATAAATATACGAAATAAAATTAAATTTCTCAAATATAAATATAAAATAAACAAATAAGAAGGTATGTTTCTGTATCATCAAGTACTATTTTGTAACGTTTGAGTGTAGTATTGGGCGGGAGGTTATGTGCTAGCCACATAAGATTTTTTTTTTATTGTACATTCGGATAGTACGGTTAAAACTGAATAGGTTCTGTATGATTCGCGATAGATGTCGCTGTAATCAGTAAAATAATTATTGTCAAGGTTCCCATTTAAGATTTCAAAGTAGCCCCCGCCCCATCCCCAGGGGGTGGCGGTGGGAGATCGTGCTTGGTGACATAAGATAGGTTTTTGAAAAATATTAAACTTGTGTTTTTTTTATTCGATGTGTATTTCTCGACATATTCCACCGTCCCGAACTTTTTGACCACATTGTATATGACTTATTTGCCATTTTGTGACTTTAGTAAAGGCATAAAACATCAAAATTATTCTTGGATTATTTTGTATTTTGCATGAGAAAATATTAATAGATACAATATTCCAAGCCTCCGTGGCGCAATGGCTAGCGCGTTCGGCTGTTAACCGAAAGGTTGGTGGTTCGAGCCCACCCGGGGGCGATCACTTTTTACAAAAACAATGTGCAAAACTAGGTTACGAAACCTGGACTCGAATTCGAGCCTAATAAGCGAGAGGGTCTTTTACAACAAATTTTATTAATTTATAAGCTTTTTTGGTGTGGCACTCTGGTTTTGCAGGTTTGTTTACCGGCCGTCAAGCTATGCCCCCAGCAATGTTAATGAAGAGGTAAAGTTAAAAATAGCGACATTACAGACTGTGTAATTAGCAATGTGTATCTCATGATAGAATTACTCATGTTCAGGTATTATTGAGACAGTTTTAAAAAGACTTGCCCCGGGTGAGGATCGAACTCACGACCTTAAGATTATGAGACTTACGCGCTGCCTACTGCGCTACCGAGGCTGTTGGTATCACAGCCTCGAACTACGATTTTGTTTTTCAAAATAATATAATTCGTAGTAACTCAGCCGTGTAGATTCAGCCGAAACTACCTGCGTCCCTTCTAGGAAATTTCCGTTCCTTTTTCACAGCAGGAGACCATGGGCGTAGAACACTTTATTTTGATAAATTTTTAGGGGACAAGATTGCATGTAATACTTGCTTGAAATGCATAATTTTATAGTATGTATTTTGCCTGATTATTGGGTGATTATTTGGGTGACAATGAGTGAAAATAGATGTTATTTTTTGAGGGAAATACTTATGTGAGCGGTTTTGGTAGTCAAATAATAAATATAAAATAATATATTAAATCATGATATTTAGTTACCAAACATACAATAAAAATAAGATAAATATATCGAAATAAAAAAGTATAACGACAATAAAAAACATGAAACACTAACAAACATAAACTAAACAAATATTATTTTTTAAAATGTACATTAGTAAAATAAAACAATTTATAATTACCAAAATTAAAATTTCACAACAATTACGTCCAAATAACAGGAAAAAAACGCTCAACATATGTAACATGTATATTATCAATAAATTTTGCTAGTTGAGACAGATACAGAATTTCATACTCTATAGGTACATTTACGATTTGAAGCTTTTTTGCCTAAAATTAGTAGGAAAGCAGGCCCTTAATTTAATATCTTAGTTTGTAACGATGATGAGTACGTACCTGGTGCAGTGTGAACTCAACGACGGCGGACTCTATTCGCAACTGAAATGGACCCGTATCCATCTGGTGGTAAAAATATAAACTGCTATGTGGAGTACTGGTGTGTATGACGCATTTGATGCAATGTTAATAGAAGTGATATTTGTCTAGATGTTTAGTGCAATATTATTCCATTTAATTTATTTTCTCATTTATTTGTTCTTCACTTACCGTATTAAATTTGATTCGTTTTATAATGAGTTCCACAATCAAGAAAAAATCACAACAAAAACTGCTGTGTACATGGCTGCTATTTTCGTATGCCAGCAAGAATGTGTTACATAGTTTCCATTTATTTCCAAGAAAGGGTGCAAGTAAAGTGTAAATATTAATCAAATATGGAGAACTTGAATTGACCGAATAGATGAGAATTTTATATTCCTAGGTTTTTTATAATAGCTTGTGTGATACCTAACCTAACCTTTCTTCACCAATTTTCAGTGAGGATAAGTTTTTGGAATAAGTTATTTAAGCAGTGAAATTGAATATTTTTAATACAAAAATGTATTTTTAATGTATTGTTCTAGTTAGTTATATCAATACAAACCATTATCGAAACCATTATTTATATGTTTTATATTTTTAACTCATACCCGTACCTAAAGGATAAAGTAATAAATAAACCATTTTAATAATAAAGTGACTCGTTTGAAGGTAATTATAATATAATATACAATATATAGAAACATTTTATGTAAAAAAGTTTTTCAAAAGTGATGAACGAGTCCCCAGCGCTAGTCTTGTCAATACTTAAAAATAAAAACAAAAAGGGTGGTATAACTGTACTCGGCGCAATAGAATATGCAACAATACTCCCCATTACAGAATATTAGACGTCAAAACTACGTCTATTCAAAATTAATTTAATTTTTTGATTCACTTTCTTATGTTGCACATGTTATCTACAACTCCGAATACTCCATTTAGTAGCCATTTTATAGGTACAGTGCTGCCGCCATCGGCGATTTCAGTTGCGAATACAGGCGGGAGTGTGGTAGTGGGGGAACGTGACGTCACGAGGCCGACTTTTAGCTGTAGTGCAATAGACTTTTCTGTGTTGTTATACAGTTTCACTGTTAATTTATTATTTGTTGATATTATAAGTGATTATATTAATAAAAAATGCATCAGAAATGTTGTGTACCAGCTTGTATAAGCAATTATCTTAGTATTTTAGAAAATATACCAATATTTCAATTTCCAAGAAACAAGGATTATTTTGATAAATGGATAAAATGCATTCCACGGAAAAACTGGACACCTTCCGCAACATCAGTTGTGTATATTAAGCATATTATTGAAGATTGCATTTTAACTATGTACAGATTAATTGCCGGCTCATTCTCCAGGCTTACCTAGTTATTTAAATATAAAACATAGTTGAAATGGATGCTATTTCGACTCCGTAAATTGTAAAGTGTAAAAAATTCTAGAAACTCAGTTATACAGCATTTATTCGTCTTACATAACCGACGTTTCGGTTTACACTTAAACCTTCTTCACGATCTAAAGTTTACAACAATATACTTAATATACAATAGAGACACACTTACTAGTAAGATCTTGCAACAAACAATCATGTAAGAAATACTTTCGTAAGCAATCATTCAGTTTTTTGAAAACTTCGTACATACAAAAGCAAAGTACATACACACTAATGATCTCAAAACTGACAACGGGATGAAACCGAAAAATATACAGAGAGATAAATAAACTTATGGTGCAATTCTAAGCATAATCGTAAGGCTCGTAAGGTATTATCGTAAGACTCGTAACAGTTTACGAATCAAAGAGCAATTCTGTGCAAAACTATTGCTTACGATCACTCGTAAATATCTTACGATTTCTCGAAAATTTTACGTTGAGAGGGTAACTGGACGTAACATTACGGTTTTGATTTTTCTCTCTAATCATTGCTCAATTTTGTCAATAAAATGAATGAAAATATAATATAACAGGTAATGCATAACAAAAATATGTTAATTATACGTCAAGAAAAATTACCTTATTACATATTTTAGAAATTACTTGCGTCTCTTGCGCAGATACAGATATAAAAGATTTGGTAAACCCATTTGACATTACTATTGCAAATTTCAAACAAATGTTTAGATTGGATCAGTAATGGACAATCAATTTTATTTGTAATATAGAACCATTTTATAATCCATCAAATTCAAGAATTCCATTGCATATTATAGTATTCCATTTATATTTACATATATCGGGTGATTAAATAAAAATAGCATCAAATACTGCCAAGACAAATTTTTCGTATGTCATAATTGACAATGACATATGTCACCGATTGTTCATGGATGATTGTAGACGATGGGGATGTAATTGAAGATCTTGTTTCATAATTCGCAGACAAGACTATTTTTCTTAAAATTTGTAATGATAACTCATCATATGGTTGTATTTGATAAGTAAATAAATAAAAAAAAAAAACAACTGTCATATTCAATATTCAGACACTGTATTAGCAATGAAGTTAGACACTGACCGTAAAATATGACGTCAATCGTAAAGCTAAATCTATAACGTTCGTCTATACAATTTTCTGCATAGAATTGCATTTATCGTAAATCTGTAACTTGACTTGTTACGATTGTCTCGTACACTACGGTTTTACGGTTTTACGATTAAATATAAAAATTGCTTAGAATTGCACCATTAGTTTGGTCTTAAATTCGCTCTTTCGTTTTTTGAATCTTTCCAGAACTCCAAAATATACATTACTAAAACCTTGGATATCCATCCCCGAATTGACGTTGTTTCTGTTGTCGCTAATATGTAATATTTCCCAGAACAGACCTTGGACCAGTTGGATTCTTCTTCCAGGATTTAATGTAGTAAATGTGAACCAAAATGTCGCTTATGTAAGAAGAATAAATGCTGTATGACTGAGATTTCGAGTATCTTTTACACTTTACAATTTACACAGTCAAAATAACATCCAGTTCAACTAGGTTTTATATTTAAATTAATGAATCCGGTTTTAAGTGTGGTTCATCATAATGATATATTTTTGTTTCTCCTTTATAGATATAATTGTAACTAGTTAAAATGCAGTATTCAGTAATAATACACACAATTCAGGTTGCGGAAAGTGTCCAGTTTTTGTGTGGAATGCATTTTATCCATTTATCAAAATAATCCTTGTTTCTTGGAAATTGAAATGTTGGTATATTTTCTAAAATACTAAGATAATTGCTTATACAAGGTGGTACACAACATTTCTGAGGCATTTTGTATTAATATAATCACTTATAATATCAACAAATAATAAATTAACAGTGAAACTGCATAAAAACACAGGGAATTCTATTGCACTGCAGCCAAAAGTCGGCCTCGTGACGTCACGTTCCCCCACTACCGCACTCCCGCCTGTATAGAGTCCGCCGTGACTCAGCCGTGTAGATTCAGCTGAAACTACCTGAGTAACCCTTCCACGAAATTATCGATCCTTTTTCACAGCAGAAGACCATGGGCGTAGAACACTTTATTTTCATAAATTTTTAGGGGGATAAGATTGCTTGTAATACACTTTTTGTTCAATGTATGTAAAATACATAATTTTATAGTATTTATTTTGTAATATCTATTGTACTCCAAATAATAAATATATAAAGTAGAATTAAACTATCTATGGATCTTGGTAGGCAAATAAGAAATATAAAATAATATATTAAAGCATAATATTTAATTACCGAACATAAAATAAAAATAGAATAAATACATCGAAATAAAAAGTATTACGACAGTAAAAAAACGTAAAAACACTAAACACAAACAAAACAAATATTATTTAATAGCGCCAAATATATGAAACTTCAAACAATAATTATGTCATAAAATGCACATTAGTGAAATAAAACAAATTATAATCATAAAAATTAAAATTTCACAACAGTTACGTCAAAATTGAAAAATATGGTAAATCGGTTTTTTTTTTATTTTATGCGATTATTATAAATATTACCGAAAAATTTTTTTGACCAAGTTTATTTTGCATTATAATGCCTATGTATCTGTAGTATAAGTTTTTCTACCGGGTGCTCCATTTTCGCACAATGGTATGCAACTTAGTATTTTTAAATGAAACACCCTATATATTTTTATAAAATGTTAAAGATCTTATGTTTCTCTTTAAATAAGTTCTTATTCGATATAGTCCTAAAATAATCAGTATAGAAGTTATTTATATTTTTATGATCCAATAATCACGCAGAAAATATGCCATAAAATGGTGTGCAAATGTTTAAACAATCTGATTAGTTGATGTCAGATATGTAATAAATATTATTTACTATTTTCACTTAGTTGAACAACTTTTTTTTGTTTAGTAGTTGAACTAATGTTCAATTCGAACATTTTTTATAAATTTATTTATTGTTTTTAATTTCATGGCAAACGTGAATATTTTCTGTACTGGTTACTTTACGACTATAATGAATAAGAACTATATTAAAGAGAAACAAAAGTCTGTCAAATTTTGCAAAAATATATGGCATGTTCCATTTAAAAATAAAATGTTGCATATTATTGCGAGAAAATGAAACACCCGGTATAAAAACTTATACTGCAGATATATGGGCATTTTAATATAAAATAAACTTTGTCTGAAATTAAATAAAAAATACAGACCGATGACTCTATATATATATATATATATATATATATACATGCGTCTAATAAATATATAAAAATTCAAACAAAATTATATTTAAAAAATTAAAATTTCACAATAGTTACGTCCAAATTATACTTTCACTTATTGACCCCCAAATAATCACCCAATAATCAGGCAAAATACATACTATAAAATTATGTATTTCAAGCAAGTATTACATGCAATCTTGTCCCCTAAAAATTTATCAAAATAAAGTGTTCTACGCCCATGGTCTTCTGCTGTAAAAAGGAACGGAAATTTCGTGGAAGGGATACGCAGGTAGTCTCGGTTGAATCTACACGGCTGAGTTGACTACGACACCGTATTCATTTCGTGCTTTCAGTTCTATCTACGTACACGTTTCTCAAGAAATGAGTTTGCAAATAATTCAAACTGAAAGGGGTATGCCGAAAGCTCTTTTGAATGGGTATCAGTACAGAATTAAAAGAAAAAATAAAAATAAAACCACAGTATGGTGTTGTGTAAAACCAGGATGTAGTGGTGGTATAATTACAGTTTCTAACTCAAGTGAATCAAGTGATATTAAAAGTGAAAAACAACATAGTTGTGTGCCTAATATTACGAAAGAAAAAATAGACATTTGTATGAATGCTTGCAAAAAACGAAGTCGCGAGGAAACGACTTCAATTCCACAAATATTCGAAGAAGAAATGAGGAAAATTGAGGATAGTGGTCTCGAATGTGTAAGGGACATTCCTAGTTTCGACAACAAAAAAGCTGTTTTCTACCAACAACGACGAAAATATTTAGGACATTCGAAGATTTTAAATATAAAGGACATTGTCATTCCGGAAACGTTTAATGATTTTGTGTTGTATGATAGTGGAAGAACCTGTAACAATAGAATTATTGTTCTTGGACATAAACAATTAATAAGTTGTCTGAAAGAAAGTAGTGATTTTTTTGCCGATGGCACTTTTAAAAGTTCCTGCCAATTTTTCGACCAGCTCTACTTTCTTCACGTCGATTTAGGAAGCACTGCTTTGGAAAGAAACATTATTCCGGTATTATATTGTTTACTACCGAATAGACAAGAAGAAACATACGAAAAACTATTGAATATAATAAAAGAATTAGTTCCGGAATGGCAACCAAAGACTATTAACATCGACTATGAAATGGCAGCAATAAGTTCCATAAGAAAAATATTACCTGCTACAAGATTAACTGGAAGTAATTTTCATTTTCACCAGTGTTTGTGGCGAAAAATTCAAAATTTGGGGTTAACCTGTAGTTATCGTGACCGTGTTGATGTAAGGAAACATATAAGAATGTGCGCATCTTTAAGCTATTTGCCCAAACATTTAGTTGAGGACGCATGGTTAGTGATATTGGAGAGTTCCCCCATCTGTCCTGGTGTTGAAGAATTCAATAAATATTTTGTTGAAAACTGGTTAGACAATCAATTAGTAGGAGATATGTGGATTTGTTACAATCAGCAACACCGGACAACTAACGCACTTGAAGGATGCCACAGTCGATTAAATAAAACAATAGGCCGGAAAACTTCAAATATTTTACAATTAATAAATACTTTAAAAGAGGACTCATTACATAATATTATACTGAAACAAAAAATGGAATTGCATCTCCCGCCAAAAAAAAGAAAATTAACATATATTGAAATTGATGAGACAATCAACAAAACAGTGGACAAGTGTGTAAATGGTAAAATTGATATCAATTTATGTTTAAATATACTTAAATATTTTGTTAAATTTGAATAAATATTCTATGTATGTACATATTTGACGCGACTCTATATGGTCAACTTGTTTCTTATAATTTGAACGTAACTATTGTGAAATTTTTATTTTTATATGTATACTTTCTTTTATCATACTAATGTATGTAGTTTTTACATATTTATTAAACGCATATATATTTGTGGAGCGTATTTTTCAATTTTGACGTAACTGTTGTGAAATTTTAATTTTTATGATTATAATTTGTTTTATCCAACACCTCGCAATAAATGCCCTATAACTATGGCGATTTTAAACAAGCAAAGTAACAGGTTATTCACTAGTGGGTATAATTTTGAGGAAAGCTACTATTTTTTTATTTATAACAATAATAATAACACACAACACCTTGGTAACTACTTTGATTGACATTTTAATTTAAAATTTAAAGCATATGTCACTGTCAAATAATATTTCTTTAAAATTTTTTTCATTTATTAAGAAGTGTTGGATAAAACGTTATACTTTACAAGTGGGCAAAGTAAGGAATTACGCACGAGAGAAATTTTAATTATTTTATCGAGTGGGTAATTCCAAATAACTATTATTTTACTAATGTACATTTTTTGACATAATTTTTGTTTGCTGATTCATATATTTGGCGCTATTAAATAATATTTGTTTAGTTTGTATTTAGTGTTTTTACGTTTTTTTACTGTCGTGATACTTTTTATTTCGATGTATTTATTCTATTTTTATTTTATGTTCGGTAATTAAATATTATGCTTTAATATATTATTTTATATTTCTTATTTGCCTACCAAGATCCATAGATAGTTTAATTCTACTTTATATATTCATTATTTGGAGTAAAATAGATATTACAAAATAAATACTATAAAATTATGTATTTTACATACATTGAATAAAAAGTGAGAGTATTACAAGCAATCTTGTCCCTTAAAAATTTATCAAAATAAAGTGTTCTACGCCCATGGTCTTCTGCTGTGAAAAAGGATCGATAATTTCGTGGAAGGTTACTCAGGTAGTTTCAGCTGAATCTGCACGGCTGAGTTCACACTGTACCGCAGTGGCGGCTCGTGAGTAAGAGCTGCAGTAAATAAGCTAGACGTCAAATTTAATCGATTCAATTCTTTAGCACGAGGGGTATATGTCAAGATTATTTCATGAATTCATAGCATAAACTTCAATATTTGCCGAAGAAATTGAACTAAAACGTTGATTTTGACACATTTTCACATAAATAAATCGGTACACTCATAAACAAAAAGAACCATAAAATTATGTTGTTATGGTGTAACTATAGCAAATTGATTGTTTTTCTTTTTAAATGTCAAAAATTTGTAAATAAAAATAGCTTGAATTGAATAATTCAGCATGTTTAAAGATATAGAATACCAGTAAATGTAAAGAACATGTAAGTATCTTGCTTCTGCAACTAATTATCCGGTTAAATATGCCTTCAAAATGTTCAAAATTTGTATATAAAAGCTAGCTTCAATTTAATCGCGAATAATCAGCATGCTGCTTTTTAATCACTTATCTAAAATGCACAACAATGGAAAATGAGACATTCTGATTGGTCAAATTTGTTATGAGTGAAATAATCAAAATAAAGTGTTCTACGCCCATGGTCTTCTGCTGTGAAAAAGGAACGAAAATTTCGTGGAAGGCTTACTCAGGTAGTTTCAGCTGAATCTACACGGCTAAGTTAACACTGTACCGCAGTGGCGGCTCGTGGGTAAGAGCTGCGGAGCTGCAGCCCTGAGTTAATAAATGATCTATTTATATACATGTAGAATTATTCAATTAAATAATACACACTTTTATTTAATTTTTAACAGAATATAATTAGCACATCAAATACACAGATTAAATTGTATATTTTTTCAGGCACACGTCATCCTGTCATTATTGAATCTCTCTTTTTTTTTTGTTTTTCCGCCAACTTGGATGACTCCGTGTATTTTCCTACAGATATATATAATAATTAATAAATAATCAACAATAATAATATTATATAATTTATACATATAATGTTGATCCAATTGAAATAGGAAATAACGAGGTATTTATAAATAATATAATAGAGCAAAACAATTTAAAGGAAAATAATATTTCCCCAACAATTAAAGTTCTCAAAAATATCAAGGTGGATGATAAAAATTACCATGTCATATTAGAAGCAGATAGTCAGTCATGGAATAATCTAATTAAGAATAATAAAATATATATTGGATGGAGACGATGTTCTGTAAAAGAAACATTTAATATACTAAAATGCTTTAAATGTAATAAGTTTGGCCATAAATCAAACAAATGTACCGTAACATCAGCAATTTGCGGTAAATGTTCGGAGAACCATGACACTAGATCGTGTACATCAAATATGTTAAAATACATAAACTGGATAAATTATAATGCTAAATTCAATACAAAATTCTCTGTTAATCATTCAACAAGTAATTTAGATTGTAACTATTATAAAAGGATTGCACAAATAATCAAAAATAAAACAATGTACAATACTGATTCTACATAGCAACTACAGACTACAGAAGATTTAAAAATAATTTATTTAAATATACAGGGTCCAGTTAACAATTTTGAGAACATGGAATATTTAATTCCCGAAAATAATCCAGATATAATAATGCTAAGCGAAACTCATTTGACCAACGACATAATAGAAAATGAAATAAAAATAAAAAAACATAAAATTATTCATGCATACTCAGAATCAAAGCACACAGGTGGAGTAACTATGTACATAAAATATAATATAAATTATAAAATAATCCTAAATCAATCATATAATAAAAACGCCTGGATTGTAATCATTAGTTGTAACCTAAACAAAGCCAAATGGAATTTAGGAGTTATATATCATTCACCAAGCTCCAGCGATGCAGAATTTCTTTTACGCCTAGAAGACTGGTGTGAAAATTTATCAGATCACTGCGACTATGCCATATTAACAGGTGATTTTAACATAGACGTCCTGAAAGACAACACATACAAGAAGAAACTACTACAAATTACAAGAGAAATATCATTAGCCCAGATACTAAAAGAAGCTACACGCATTACATCAAATAGCAAAACCCTAGTTGATCCAGTATTTACTAATGCGAAAAACATTGTTCACACCGAAATATTAGAAAAAGAGAAAATTTCAGACCAGGAAACAATACAAATATTAATTAAAGACAGTTACAACAAAAATATTGTCAAAAAAAAATCTATACGAAATTACTTACTAGATGCATTCAAGGAAGGTTTAAAAAAATATAATTGGAGAGAAGTGCAATCAATGGACGTAACCCAGAGAACACAAAATCTATATAATGCATTAAAAAATGGTATGCAGCAGTTCATATTTGAGAAAAATATTGACTACAGCAAAACAAACCCAATAGAATGGATGAATGATTCCCTAAAAGAACTTAAACAAAAAAAAATTACCTGTTATAAAATTGCGAAGAATTCAAATGACATTGAAGATTGGAATAAATATAAGGAACATGGAAATAAATATCTATACACCATTAGACAAGTGAAAAATAATAATTTTAAAAATAAATTAGAAATGGCCAAAGGTGATCAAAAAAAAAACATGGAAGATATTAAAAGAACTCACAAATAATAAAGCACTTGATTCAGTTAATAGCTTAATTATTAATAATCAAATTATTACAGAAAGCAGTCAAATTGCAGAATACTTAAATAATTACTTTGTTAAGAGTATTAAGGAGTTAAATAATTCAATAAAAGATGATATCACTAAAATAAACAAATACGAAAAAGAGCTTAAAAGCAACATAGCAAATAAAGCTAAATTTAGTTATAAACCGATAAACTTAAATGAACTAATAAATATAATAAGTGAATTTAACCATAAAAGTGATAATGATTATCTAGATAAAAACAAACTTTTAAATATTTTTCCCATTATAGGAGAAACATTATTAAGCATTATAAATGACTCATTAAAGTATGGTGTAGTGTCAAACTGTCTTAAATGTTCAATTGTGACACCAGTGAAAAAAGTGCAAGGAACGAACAAATGTGAAGAAATGAGACCAATAAACACAGTGAGCATAATTGAAAAATTTTTGGAAACTTGTGTGTTAAAACAACTAAAAACGTATGTAAGTGAAAAAGACATTCTTATTATGGAACAGTCAGGATACAGGGAAAACATTCATGTGAAAGTGCACTTTATAATTAATGATTGGAAGTTGGATATTGATAATGATAAGTCTGTTGTAGCAATATTTTTAGATTTACGTCGAGCATTTGAAACGATAGATAGGAATATATTGTTAAAGAAATTAGAATATTATGGACTTGATGAAATTAGTATTCAATGGTTTAATAGTTATTTAAGTGAAAGGAAACAGAGAACTAAAATTAATAACGTATTATCTAATGAAGTTAATGTAGATATAGGATTGCCACAAGGAACAGTATTATGATCTTTTCTATTTATATTGTACATAAATGACATTAGTAAAGTTATAAAACATTGTAAAATTAAATTATTTGCAGATGATACCTTATTATATCTACCGGTAGAGTCCATTCAAGAAGAAATAAATAAAGCACAAAACGATTTAGATAGTGTACACGAATGGTTGAATGTAAATAAATTAATGTTAAATGTATCTAAAACGAAATATATGATTGTAAATAATAGATCTAAATGTGAAACAATACTAAAATTATCAAACAATATATTAGAAAAAGTTGATAATATTAAATACCTAGGCATTCTAATAGACAGTAAATTACAATTCCATGAACATTATTCCATTATTTGTAAAAAAATAGCGAAGAAAGTTCAATTTTTACAAAGAATTAGAAATAAACTGAATTTTATACAAGCAGTAAATATTTATAAGACCATAGTAGCTCCACATATAGATTTCTGTGCTACAATTTTATTCCTTTGTAATAAAAATCAATTACAAAGATTACAACGCTTACAAAATAGAGCTATGCGTTGTATCTTGAAAGTAAACAAATACACCAGTATAGATAGGATGCTTGATGCACTGTATTGGTTAAATGTTAAACAAAGAATAAATTATTTGACATTAATATTTATATATAAAATCACAAACAATTTATTACCTAGTTATTTAAGCAAAGGATATACATTTAAACATGAAATGATAAAATACAATTTAAGAAATAAGTATGATTTCAATATAAGATTCACATCAAAAACTTCAACACAGAATTCTCTTTATTACAACGGATTTAAAATATATAATTCATTGGATATAAGTATTAAGAATGCAAAAAGAATATCGCTATTTAAAAAGAAATGTATTTCATATGTGAAAAATTATATATAGAATGTATTTTCTTTTTTCTTTGATCATGTAGTAACTATTTATGTTAAATAAAGATCTATTATTATTATTATTATAAGTATGTGGTCAATTTGATTAAAAACTGTTAATGAAAAATTTTCTGGATAAAAAATAACGAAATGAAGAAACTACTGAAATATATGTTTGCGCATGACTAACTGTTGGTCATTTCTAAAGGTCGTCAAGAATTAGTTGATTTTGTATTAAATGCGAAAAATTCGCGCCTGTAACACGCTTCATCTTCTGTTCTAAGTGTACCAAACAATGATACATACTATTATAAATGATTTACAAACAAGATTACTTTATTATATGAATAAAGACTAATTTTTTTGAAACGGGATTGGGAAGGGGGGGTTGTTGAGGGCCACAAAATCTGTTGTGCTTAGGGCCCCTCACAGTGTTAATCCGGTCCTGAGGTGGAATGTAGTCTTTCTATTGCGTTTGATTTTGGATTACCAACGGATGTAATATGTAAATTTATTTGATTTTTATGACAGAAAGTTTTAAACGCTAAATTATCAAATTCTTTTCCTGAGTCGCAAATAATTGTTTGAGGTTGTAATCTTTCTCTAATAAAATTTGAAACTATGTTTATAATATTATTACAGGTTTTATTTTTTATAAAATATATTTCAGCATATTTTGAAAATTGATTAAATATTGTTAAATAGTATTTTGAATGCAGGGTTAATATATCTAAATTTATAATTTCAAAAAGTCGTTGGGGGGTTGGTGTAAGCTGATCTTCTAATTCTGGGGGTTGGCTGTCATATTTACATTTCTTATAAGTTTCACATTTATTTATGAATGTAGTTATGGTTTCTAATATTTTTGGCCAATAATATTTTGTTTTTAATTTATTGTAGGTTTCTAATATGCTGCGGTGGTTTGTCTTTCCGTGATGGTAATTACATATTGTTTCATCCTGTTCATTCTCGTTTGCTACGTCTTCAACTTGTTGATTAACTCTTATTGGCTGGTAGTATGGTCACGGTTTTACCCCCGGGGGTAACTCTGTTGTAACTAAAAGCATGGCAATGTCTTAAAACTTACTTACAACCAAGTGTAGTATCGTCACGGTTTTAGACCGGTTGTAGGCTACAACGGAGAAACAGTAAATTTGACTTGGCAACAGTGTAACTATTGACATCAACTGTCAACTGATGCTCAAATTGTGAGGTTAGCGAGGTTGATTTAAGAATTAATTGATTTGATTTCTTATATTTCTTTTCAGTTTACAGTATTTTATTAAAATATCATCGTTAAAACATAATAACAACCTGATATATATTTTTTAGAAAATAAAAAAGAAATGTGTGGAAAAATTAGTGAAAATTTAACGAATGATGAGAACGAGCTTTTGGCTGGAATGTTTAAAGAGGTATAAAAGCATAATAGAAAGTAAAAAGATTGACATAAGTATTATAAATAAGAAAAAGAATATACCTATGGTTGATAATTGAGGAAAGGTTCAGAGAGAGTGGCTACATAAGAGATGCTAATAAATTGAAGCAGCAGTGGAAAGAGATAAAATATGTTGCCGAGAAAACAGTGGCAAAATATAAGAAAGAAAACTGGTGCTAGATCGGGAATATTTCCCGATGATTTCATCATCGAATTTCGAAAATATGTTCAAATATTGTATTAATAAATAAATGGAATATTGGAACCTGTAACTGGGAAGATTCAAATAAGATGCATCTTCATTTACGGTTCTTCTTATGGACATATAACATATTGCAAAATAACTCTGGATGTGTAGAATAAATAAACAAATTATAATTATTTCACTATCAAATGATTTTTATATTGTCAGGACAAGATGCTTTATTAAACTACTTTTAGCTATACTATAAAGTATTTAATTAATTAATTTTCTCAAATTATTATAATACATAGGTATATTTAGGTATACATGTTTCTCATTCTTATTTAGATGCCATCTTATTGCAGTGATATCAATCAGTGGTATAGTATAGTAGAAGATTTCGTGACAGAAAAAATACTATTCAAGGTTTAACAGAAAATTAATTCAAACTCAGATATCGAATAAATAATTTTTCTTCTCCTTCGGTATTCTGCTACGTCTTGTACTTCATTTCCCTTTTCAATAACATCAACAATTTCCCCAATACTTGTCATTATTATTTATAGCACAACAACATAAACTCACCTTGCACCAGTTGTAAGTTTGACAGTGTTGCTATGGTAAATACAACCAAACATACTTAAAACCGCGTTAAAATTGCAATCAAGGAGCACCAGGAGATTTCACTTGCATAGGAAAATTAGGTTCGCGTTGCGCGTGCCATCTGCCAGATCTGGCAGCACTTATATTTGCTTATAGAATATTAACGTAGGCTACGATTTATTTAAAACAATTATCAAAATCTGTCACAATTTTTCCAAAAACACAAGTTTATATTGAAAAGTTCTTAAAATTTGAATTTTATCGTTATGTGAAGTAATATTTCATTGATGTACAATGGTACAATATTGTAAGTACTTGAATTACAAATATTGATATTTATGTAATTATCATTGACTATTAATTTTCAGTGGATTTCCATCAACTGGGAAGTACATATATACGAATGTTATTAATGTATTAAGTACGAAACGAAGATCTTATTTTCCTCAATCATTTTCCTTTAAATAATAAATTGAAATATTCATAGAGCATTATTGCGTGATGGAAATCTAGATTTAAACTAAATTTGACCACAGGTAAATTTGTCGCTATTTCCAATGCACAATCCGATAGAATATAATTATCAATTATATTTTCAATGTTTTTCAAAGATGCGGCAAGAAATATATGCCTTTCTCTGCGAAGTTAGCATGGTCTGGGTGTATGATGGAAAATATCAATGTTAGATGAATAGTGAATGGAATGAGATTGTTAAATTCACTGATATAAAATATATCATGCAAATGGATCAGCGAATATACATTCGTATATTTGAACGTTGTATTTATTTAATAATTCTTTCAAAATATATTTTATTTTTGACATGTGACTTTGATTTTTATTATCTTGAATAAAATATATAATAATATTAAAAAAATATGTATAAATATTACATGTGGTGCCATCTAACGGTTGTGGCCGCAATTATAATTACCATAGCAACGACGGTACCATTTTTTTACATGTGAGTGGAATCTCCTGGTGCTCCTTGATTGCAATATACTACGATTTTTATCCCCAAACTTACACCCGGGGATAAAACCTTGACCATACTACCAGCCATTAAGTTTACTGATCCGAATTCGAATTTACTCTGTATTAATTTATTTAAAGTATTAGCAATTTCATCTGTATAAATGCAATAATATCGTATTTTAGGTACTATATAATTTAGAATAAATTCAAACAGTTGAGATTCTTTATTTTCTGATTTTAATGAAAGTATAATTCTTAATTTTTTACAATTAAATAATCTTTTTATTTCTACCTTATTTTCTTCACCTTCTTGTATTATTATTTGATTGTCAGCTACATTAATTCGATTTTCCAAAAATTTTAAACCATTTATAGGTTCTTCTGGTGAGAAATGAACAGTGTCAGTTGTTAAAGTTTCTAATTCTCTCTCCACATCTTCAGCGTTATTTAATAAACTGTCTACCGATTCGTTTGAATGGTTTTTTAGGAAGTTATCAATTTCTTGTGAGTTTACGAAATTTTGAGGTAATTCGTAAATATTAATTTGGATATTTGTATCTTTAAAAGTATTATTTAATAATTGAATTAATTTTTCTTTTTTAAATTTGTCTAATCCACATGATAGGTATGGCATATTAATTTCAAATAAATCATTTTTAATTAAATAGTCTCTCAGACTAATAAGACAAGATTTTAATTGTTTCACGTTAACATTTTCTTTATACGTGTCTTTTGTATACAGATGTAGAATTGTTTTATTTTCAAAATTTTGAATTATTATATTTTGATTTTTATAGTTATTCTCACAGTATTTTTTGCTAGTAAATTGTTCGTCTATTTGTGAAGCTAGTCCTTTACCAAAGTAGTTGTCTTTAGAAACGCAATGACAAAATATTTCTGTTTCGGTTACGTCTCCAGTTATATAATTAATTTTGAAAGGTTCTTTTATTCGTGATAAATAATCAGCAATTTTGTTTGTCTTGCCTGGTAAATACTCGATTTCAAAATTATATTCACTTAGTTCAATTTTCCATCTCATTAATTTTTGATTTCCATTTTTCATGTTAAATAACCAAGTTAAAGGTCTGTGATCCGTTCGAATAATAAATTTTCTGCCGTATAGGTAAGTTCTAAAATTTTGTACCGACCAAATAATAGATTTTAATTCTTTTTCTACTGTAGAGTAATTTTGTTCGTGATTATTAAAAGTTCTTGACGCGTATGCTACGTTATATTGTACTTGTGAGAGTACTGAACCCATGGCGTAATTTGATGCGTCAGTTGATAAGGTAAATGAAAAAATCAGGGAAGTTTAGTATAGGGGGGTTACTATTTAATTCTTTATATTATTGAAATGCTTCTTGATAATGTTTATTAGTTATATCAATTGTTTTATTTTTCTTCAAACATGCTGTAAAAGGTTTCGTTAATTTTGAAAAATTAGGTATAAAGCGTCTATACCAAGATAATTTTCCCAAGAATGATTTAATATCTTTTAGTGTTTTCGGAATTGTAATTTTATCAATGGCTTCTATTTTTTGAGATTAGGTTTAAGACCTTATTCTGATATAACAAATCCTAAATATTCTTTTTCTGTTTTCATGAATTCACTCTTATCAATTTGTATTTGTAAATTTACATTTTTTTATTTTTCAAGAACAAGTTTTAAATTTGTAAATGTTCTTCTTCCGTTTTACTAAGAATTATAATATCGCCCAATAAACAAGACAAATATTATTAATTAAATCTCCTAAAATTTCGTTCATCATTCGTTGGAATGTCGCTGGTGCATTAATAAGTCCGAAAAGCATTCTGACAAATTCATAATGACCTGATGGGGTGCTAAAAGCAGTTTTTACTATATCATCTTTTTCTACCGAAATTTGATGAAATACCGAATGTAGATCAAGAGTAGTAAAAAATTTTGGTTTACCTATTTTATCTAACAGTGTGTCAATATTAGGGAGAGGATATTTATCTTCTCTAGTATTTGAATTTAATTTTCTGTAATCTATTACGAGACGTGTTTTTCGTTTTCCTGATGCGTCTGTTTTTTTGGGGACAATCCAAATAGGAGAATTATAAGGGCTGTTTGATTTTCTGATTACACCGGTTTTTAATAAATTTTGTACGTGGTCTTCAATGTCATTCTCAAATGTCTGTGGAAGTCTATAGTTTTTCGTATATATATAGGAGTATTATATTTAGTCTAAATTTTATGCTTAGTGTGTGTAGTGCATGATAAATTTTCGCCCTCTTTTGGGAAGAGTTCAATATATTGTATTATATTCTGTATTATTCATTTTTTCATTTTTTCATTAGCGAAATTTATTTCACATTTCAAGTCTTTTAATATATTTATACCAAATAATAAATCGCAATCTTTATGAAAAGTAAGAATAAAATTTTTTTAAAGTTATAGAAATTTTGCAATGTACTTTTGAATTAGCTGTTTTAAAGGTCAAATTCTCACTTACAATTTTTGATTTATACAATTTTGCCATATTTTCACTAATAAGATTTACATCTGATCCTGAATCTATTAATACTTTATAATTTGATAAATTAATAACAGGAATTTTGTTTGTGACTGAAGTCATAACTATGTTTCTTGGTTTTGAGGCTCTATGGACTCTAAAAAATTATCATTTGACTGATTTTCAAAATCTGGGTTTTCGTCAAAATTTTGATTTTCTTGGAAATATGTTTCCAAATTTTCGGGTTCGTATTGTTTGTAAATAATTTTGTTTTATTGTTTGTGTACTCATTGGGATTGTACTTTTTGTTATTCCAGACATAGGTTGAGGTATGAAATGTTGTCTGGTTCTGACAGCATTATATGCGTTTTGTTTGGAAGCAAAAGGCATGCTTTGTTTACCAGAACTCTGTTGGACATTTATAGGTTTTGAAAGGAATTGTTGCCCTGGGAATCTTTGTGGAGGTATATTATTGTGAAATGTTTTTTGCGTTTGTTGAGGGTTATCTGATCTCAACAATGGACTTTTGAAAGTTTGGAGTGCATAATTATAATCATTTGTTAATAAATTTTCACACATTTCTAATGTAGTGGGGTTGTTAGTAATAAAAGATCCTCGAACTGGAAATGAATTGGTAGTAATGTAATGAAATGTTTTACGACTAACTCTTGTATTTCATTTATTAATATAGTTTTCTGAGCTGTTTTATAATTTAATAATTGAACTTTTGCTTTATATTTTGCAGTCATTTTTAAATTGTATTAAATTTTCGTGTATTTTATTTGTACTTCTGGTGTTTAAAATTTTTAGTAAAATAGTTTCTTTTCAAATAAATATTTTTTTAACTCTCTCCAGTTTTGAAAAGTATTTTCATTAATTAAATTTACTGCTTAATCTGTTAATTTACTTAAAACTAATGAAAAAGCATATTTTGCTTGCAATGCATTAATTGTTGTTGATTGCACAATTTCGTAGAACCAATCTACTTGAATTATAAAGTTTGGTAATCTATTTACATCACCGTTGTATTCGGGGATGACATTAGCAAGATTTTTAATATCTGCGTAAGTAGTCATTTCTGAATTAATCAATCTATTTGATTGTAAAGAAATATTATTTAATAAGTTACTTACAGCCGAATTCACCATTCCTGATCAAGGTTTGATTCACTGATCAACGCTGATCCGTGAATCAATACAATTCACCATTGAAAATCAAGCTGATCCAGTGATCAAATTCAGTGATCAACTGATTCGTTAGATTCCATTAATCAAGCACTGATCACTCGTTTTGATCAGTATTTTGACATTTGTGGTGTTGACAAGTGTGTTTAATTTACATAAAAACCGTAAATATTTGTAATTCTAAGAAAATATAACTTATAATTGTTGAACGCTCGAAATAGTTTTTAAAAACTTTATTTAAGCAAATAGGTGTGAACAGAACGATGGTTACAAACAGCATCTGCAGGATGCTCTTCTCTCATACAACGATTATCTTAGAAATATGAGTTGCTTGCTAAGGACTTTTAAAGATGATGCAAGAACTACTTTAATTATGAAATAGAGGGAGGTGTCCCTATATTACTCCTCCACCCTTAAGATAAAAGCTAACTCTTCATGAGTTCGATTTTGACTACAAGATTGTAAAACATTTAATTCAGTATCATTAGATTTACCATTCAATTCATTTTTATCTTTTTTCCTAAGATAATCTTTGCATTTAAGTTTCTTTATATTACATAATACAATTAAAATTATTACAATAAATAATATTACAAAAATGATTACATAATGTTCAAAATTATTTGATATATCTCCATATATCGGGTCTAAGTGAATATTATGGTCTTCATTAATTTTGAAAATGGTTATATTTTTAATTTTACTTTCTAAATGTAAAATTTGTGTATTTGTTACATTATTACTCATTTCAATTAATTTTCCAATGTTATTAATTAATTCCAATTGATTATTTACGATACAATTTTCAGTATAATATATTCCTTCCAGTTCTTGAATTTTTATATTATTATTACAGACATATTTAACTTCCTTTTTCTGTGGAAAGAATAAATAATTTAAATTTGAATTTTTTATCTTTATAATAGAGTTTATCTCTGAAATTTCACTATAATCACAAAATTCAAAGTCTATATAAAACACAATATTATCCAAACATTTATCATATTCATTGCTTTGATAGACACAGTAATATTCCTAATTACTAAGTTCAGTACACTTATTAAGTAATCTTATTTTACAATTATTTTTAGAGTATAAGCCATTCATTAAATTAATGGTTTCATAAGTATCATGGATTTTGGTAGGGATGGCAGTTATTTTATTAATTCCTCTTTACGTGTGTTAGAGGGAGTTTCGATAAGAATTATTAGGTTAGGATTTTCATAGGAACAGTACGTTTTCAATATTGCGTTATTCTGAATATTATTTATAATGATTGATCTTAAATATCGGTCTTCTATTTTATTTAATTCTTCTAAAAGTTGTTCATGATTAATAATGCCAAAATGTAAAGTATTTAACTTACAAAAAGTGAGTGTTTCTTCTATTTGAATGGTTGAGAGGTATAGGTCTTGCCCGACTTGAATAAATTCATTTATTAAATTTTGTATTCTAATGATATCTATACCGTCTATTATTTTACCAATTTCTTTTTCTATATTAATTAACTTTTTATTTAATAAATTATTATTTTCATTAATGATATTAATTTTATCGTTAAATTGGGATGTAATATTATTATTAAATTTGATTATTGTATTTTTTTTTCTGAAATTAAGCGGATCGACTGCTATGGTCATTACCGCTGTAAAAAATTAATTAAAGCCAACCAAAATTAAATATATAAATAATGGTGTTTCTCAACACTATCAGTCTCATTGGAGAGAACTGACGGAAGAGTATTTGCAAAGTTGAGAAGGTTTCTGACGTTGTGATATTTAGCACAATGTAGAAGAAGATGCAAAACAGAAAGGCGAGTATCACATACATCGCACATAGGTACGGGGTCCCGAACAAGAAGATAAAGATGAGTAGCTTTAATGTGACCTATTCTCAAGCGCGTAATCGCTACTTGCTCCTTCCTCGTAACAGAAATAGGTAGCTTCCACTTTTGAACGCTAGGTTCAATCGATCTAAGTTTGTCGGTGGAGCGATTCCACTCGTCCTGCCAAGAAGTTAAACAAAATGACGATATACGTTGAAGCATATCGTCTGGCCTGAGAGCGTGCGTCCTAACGTAATCATGCAGAGCAGCTTCACGTGCAGCATAATCAGCTCTGTGATTACCAGCGATACCGATATGTCCAGGAATCCACAGAAAAGTAACACGGATTTGCCTAGATGAAAGTAGGCAAAGACTATAAAAAAGCATCTGAATAAGAGGATCAGTTGAAAACCGGTTGGATAGACTCGTTATAGCGCTGAGTGAATCCGTACATAAAACGATATGTTGTTCACGTTCGATGACGTGTAAGCAACGTTGCAAAGCAGAATAAATGGCATACAGCTCAGCACCATAAACAGAGGAAGAAGGCGATAAAGTGATAATATGTTCTTCATCTCGAAAAATGAAAGAACATCCGGTTCCGGTGCTGTTTTTAGACCCGTCTGTATAGATAAAACTGGAGTCTGTGTACTTTTCTTTAAGAAGACAGAATTCCTGGACATAAAGGGAAGGCGGAGTAATATCCTTCTTATACTTGGTTAGAAGTAACTCAGTACTTATTTGAGGAAAACACCATGGTGGTGTATCCGAAATAAGCTGGGGTAAAATATCTTCCTTGCCTAGTGGCAGTTTATCAAACTTTTTGACCAGTTGAACAGCCAAGGGACATAGAGAGGTGGAACTGTTAAAGAAGAGATTATGTGCACGCTCGTCCTGGAAAAGAGAGTTAAACATGAAATGCCAAGGTTTGGACATGATTCGAGCAGTATATCTCATGCATTGTCGTGTTCTTCGGATGGATAATGGAGGCAACCCTGACTCACAGTATAAACTGTGAACTGGAGAAGTACGAAAGGCACCAGTTGACAAACGGATACCCGTATTATGGACAGCATCTAAGCGGTTGAGATGGAGTTGTTTAGCGGAACTGAGTACAATTGCTCCAAAATCAAGTTTTGACGTTACAAGTGAATTGTAAAGTCGTAGCAAACAATCTCTATCAGCACCCCACTTAGTGCTTCCGAGGCATTTTAAAGCATTCAGAACACGACGGCAGTCTGCAGCAAGGTCTAAAATATGCGGCTTCCAGGTCAGATACGGATCAAGAGTTAAACCCAAAAATTTAACCCTATCGACGCACTGAATTGGAGAACCATACAAATAAAGTGAAGGATTGTTGTGAGGAGTACGCAAGCGACAGAAATCTATACACTTCGTTTTCTCAACAGAAAAACGAAAACCCCTAGCGGTAGCAGCATTGGTAATGGTGTTAATTGCATTCTGAAGTCGAGATTCGCACTCAGGAATGCTAGATGCTGAAGTGTAAATGACCAAGTCGTCGACATAGAGACAATGGCGGACGGTCGGAGGAAGATTTAGTGCAATGCTATTGATAGCAATTAGAAAAAGGATTACACTAATAGTAGAACCTTGCGGAATACCATTTTCTAGGGGGTGGTAAGATGAATAGACATCACCTATATGTACTTTGAAAGTGCGATTTTCAAAAAAGGAAGATATAAAAAGTGGTAGATTGCCACGAAGTCCCCACTCATGTAGCTGCTTGAGAATGCCGTAACGCCAAGGCATATCAAATGCCTTCTCCAGGTCGAAGAAAACAGCAACTAAGTGTTTTCGTTCGAGGAAATTACAATGAATGTCATTCGTTAACTGAACATGGAGATCAGTGACAGAATGACATTTTCTAGAGCCACACTGAAAAGGATCTAAAAGGCGATTATGCTCTAAATACCAACAAAGCCTGTAGTTTACCATACGTTCATAAATTTTACCCAGATGACACGTTAGTGATATGGGCCTGTAACTAATAGAATGTGTGGCATCCTTGCCCGGTTTCAAAATAGGAACGATGGTAGCTTCTCGCCAGGCATCCGGGTACATACCGCTACGCCAGAGAAGGTTGAAAAAATTTAAAATATGGAATTTCATCTCAGAAGGTACATGTTTTATCATGCAATATGAAATGTTGTCAGGACCGACAGATGTATCTTTTGTTTTGCTAAGTGCAGAATCAAATTCAAAAATTGAAAAAGGAAGGTTATACACTTCATCGCCATCAGAAGAGAAATCAAGAGGGGCTTCACTCGTTTCTTTGACATTAAGAAATCTTAAAGAGTAGTTTTCTGTACTACTGACAGACTCGAAATGTGTAGCTAAACATTCGGAGATGTCATTAAGATTAGTGCTTAAAATGTTATTGATATGAAGAAGGTTGACAGTGTGAAACTTTTGATAACCGTGCATGTATTTAATTTTATTCCACAGCTCATTCGACGGACGCTCAGGTGTGACAGAAGAGACATAATTCCGCCAGGAGGCAGACTTTGATTGTAGAATAACACGTCGAGCATGAGCTCGGGCCTTCTTAAAAATGATTTGGTTATCAAGAGTTGGTGAACGTCGATAACATTTTAACGCACGTTTCTTTTCACGAATAGCACTAGCTACATTCGTGTTCCACCAGGGGACCTTTCTTCTAATGAAACGTGAAGATGTTAATGGGATATTATTGTTTGCAGATCGTAAGATACTGCAATTAATATCGCCAAGAGAAACATGAATATTTTCTGACATAACTGGGACGATTATTTCCGCGGAAAAACTGTCCCAATCAGCAGACTCAAATCGCCATCTTTGGAGAAAAGAAGGCTCTGAAGAAGGAAGAGAACAAGAGATCAAAATGGGTAAATGATCACTGAAATGTGCATCATCAAGCACTTTCCAGGAGAAGTGCGGAGCTAAAGAAGGAGAACAAATTGATAAATCAATGGCTGAAAAGGAATTTGAACGTAAATTCAAATAAGTGGCGTCCCCTGTATTCAGGAGCACTGCATCAATGTTATCAAGAAGGTTCTCAATAATACGTCCTCTACCGTCAGACTGATTGGATCCCCATAAAAAACTGTGCGCATTAAAGTCACCTACAAGAAGGAATGGTGGCTCAAGCTGGTTTATAATATTCTCAAGATCATTCATATTCCAAATAAAATTTGGCAAATAAATATTACAGACTGTAAACTTTCTAGGCGAATATAATTGAACTGCAACCGCTTGAAGTTGCGTTTGAAGGTTACATACTGTATATGGTGTAGGAGAAGACAAAAGAATCGCTACACCGCCATGTGCTCGTCCGTCCGGATTAACATCATGACGAATGATGTTAAAGCCGCTTAGAGAAAATGAATCTTGAGGTTTAAAATGTGTTTCTTGAATGCAAACACAGCTGGGGCTCTGATCAGCTAATAGCAATTTAAGCTCTGGAAGATGAGTGACAATACCATTGCAGTTCCATTGAAGGAGTTTGAACATTAGAAGTGAGAAAAAAATTAAAGAAAAATGGTGCTATATAAATAGCTGAAGAGCTGAAAGGTAGAATACAAGCTCTAGGAACGAGGCTTGCCCTTAGGCCAACCTCTTCTATCTTTTTTCTTCTTATTGCGGGCAGAAGAATTCCCGTCGACAGTAGCAGTACTGTCATTGCTGGAATTGTCAGTCTCTTCCGAACGAAGGACAACGGGAGTGTTCGTCGTAGGAAGGCTGACTTGGGGAGTGTTACTTGTTGGTACACTTGGCACATTAACAAATTTAACACCAGAAGTACTGGGTGTAGAAGCAAGAGACGAAGCGGTTGGAGTTTTGAATTGACTTTGAGAAGCAAATAATTGAACAAATTCAGTGAAAACATTTTTTACGATTTTTGCGATCTCTGGCATAAGCAGAGACGCGATGTCGGCAACGTTTAACAGTGGAGGAGAAGTAGGTTTTGCTGCAACCTTAGCATAAGAAGTGGTAAAAGTCGTATCACGCTGTACATGCTGCCTTGCTTCCGGGAAGCTACATTTATGAGTAGTTTTGTACTCTAAAACAGCGTATTCCGTTTTAAATTTCGGGCAGTTTCTGGAGCTGGCAGGATGGTTACCTTGGCAATTGATACAATTGACATCACCGCATTCGGTTCCGTCATGTGGAGGTTTTCCGCAGATGCAAATTTTTGAATTTTTACAACTGGTCGAGGAGTGTCCAAATTGTGAAGTATACTCAAAAATGATAAGAGATTTGGGTTTATACAGATTTATTTACACACACTATTTACAAACGGATCGGTAAGACTGAACTGGTCGATAGATGAACAACGACTCATGCTCGAACCTAGTTCTCAAAACATACAATAACTGTAGCTCAATGCACAATAAGGGTGGGGGTGTTTACCCAGCGAATAAGATTGGAGGGGTTGTACCCAACATGCTCCCCCCTTGAAGGTGACAAGCTTCAAAACATAAAATTATATAAACATAAAATTATATAAACATAAACATATATGTACATGTACAACAAGGAAAAAACCAAAGTTATTAGATTTCACTAATTTGAAATATTCACTTGCATCATACATATCACTCAAACTACACTTTTGAGTCTTCTTCGATGGGAAGGATGCACACCTTATGAAGGGCTCTCTTCAAAAGCCCTTGAGATGTGCGGACGGTGACCACGCGCACGGTGTTGTCCCTTCCAGGGTGGACTTCTTCTATTCGCGCCATTTTCCATTGCAGAGGCTGGGCGTTTTCGTCTATCAGGACGACCAATGCTCCGAGTAGGGCATCTGGAGTACTCGAATTAGATTTTAGGTCGGTGCGCCATTTGGGCCGATCTTGCAGTTGCACCAAATACTCTCGGCTCCAACGCTTCCAGAAATGTGTTCTGATCCTCTCCACCACCTGCCATCTTTTTAGGCGATGTATCGATACTTCTTGGACATCTTGTTCAGGAAACGCTGTCAGTGGTTCTCCAATTAGGAAGTGACCGGGTGTAAGGACCTCTAGATCATTAGGATTGCTGGAGAGAGGAGTCAGGGGGCGAGAGTTTAGACATGCCTCAATACGTACCAAAAGGGTTAACATTTCGCTATAAGTCAAATGTGCGTCACCTATAGTTCTTTTGATGTGTCTTTTTGTCGATTTAATATTACTTTCCCATAGCCCACCCATATGTGGGGATTTTGGAGGTATAAAATGCCATTCAATGCCTACATTAGATAAATTGCTTGCTATTGATGGATTTTGGTTTTTAAGTAAAAAGGCTAGTTCCTTTAGCTCGTTATTAGCTCCGACGAAATTAGTGCCGTTATCACTGTAAATATGTTGTGGATGACCACGGCGGCCTATGAAACGACGTAAAGCCGCTAAGAATTCATCAGATGTTAAATTTAAAACTAATTCTATATGAACTGCCTTGGTAGCAAAACATACGAACAGCGCTATATAGGCTTTAACTAAACGTTTTCCGCGACCTAGTGATTCTCTCAATAAAACAGGACCAGCATAATCAACCCCGGAAGTTAAAAAGGGTCTACATGATTGAACTCTATTTTTTGGAAGGTTTCCCATTTTTGGGTTTAAAATTACTGGGTCAACTCTAAAACATTTGATGCATTTATGAAGCACTTGCCTGACTACACTTCTCGCAGATAAAATCCAAAATTGTTGGCGTAGTATTGCCAACGTGGCCTGGGGGCCCGCATGTAAATTTCTTTCATGGTCTGCCTTAATGATTAATTTTGTAACAAAATGACTTTTCGGCAGTACGAGTGGGTATTTAACATCATTTGCTATATTAGCATTTTTTAATCTACCACCTACTCTTAATAAGCCATTCTTGTCAATAAAAGGGCTAAGTGATAACAATTTGGAATTGTTGGGAATCTGCATATTTATTTTGAGTTTTTTAATTTCAAGGTAAAATTCTTTTTCTTGGATTAATCGTACAATAGTATGTTTGGAATTTTGAAGTTCATTTAATGATAAATTACCGCTTCTTTTATTATTTAATGGACGACAATTATGTGTAAATCTTAAAATCCATGCAAAAACTCTTTGTAATTTATTAAAATTTGAAAATTTTGTTAATAGTGGCATTTCGGGGTCCGTAGTTGTAATTAAAGTTACACGTTTTTCTGGAATTTCAGTGTTAGTTGCAACTACCGCTGATGGGGGCCATTGCTCTTCCTTTTCTTTTAAAAATTTAGGACCGCTCAACCAAGATTCATTTTTAATTAGATCGTTTGGTAAAGCTCCTCTGCTTAATATGTCAGCAGGGTTGTTTTCACTTCTAACATGCCGCCAATTTAATTTGTCTGTTATTAAATTTATTTCAGCCACACGATTAGAAACAAACGTTTTTAGAGAATTTGATGGAGTGTTTATCCACGCCAAGACGATAGTAGAGTCTGTCCACAGAAATTCTCGTACAATTGTTAAATTTAGGCAGGATCTTACCTTTTCAACTAAATTCGCAAGCAATAATGCACCGCAAAGTTCCAATCGGGGAAGGGTGATCGTTTTTAAAGGCGCGACTCTAGATTTGGAACAAACTAGTCTAGTTTCGTACAAATTATTGCCATTTGATGTTCTGATATAAACAGCTGCACCGTACCCTAATTGTGATGCATCGCAAAAACCATGTAACTCAATAAATGCGGGCGGGAATATTGCTATAATTGTTCTAGGTAAATGCAAATTACTTAAATATTTAAGCTCGGTGATGAAAGCTATCCACATCGTATATATTTCACTAGGCACAGACTCATCCCAATCTAATTTAAGCGCCCAAAGTCGCTGCAATATAATTTTCGCCTTCATTATGATAGGACCGACTAAACCGAGTGGGTCGAATATTTGGGCTGTAATCGATAATATGATTCGCTTAGTTACCTTGCGAGGAATGTCTTCTAATTGAACTTCATATTTTAAAAGATCGTTATCGGGTATCCACAGTAATCCTAAGGTTTTTGTAAGTTCATTTTTGTGTAAAGGAACATTTGATTGAGAGTTAAGTGTGTTGGTGCTATCTAATAATACCCTCGGGTCGTTGGATTTGAATTTTCTAAGTTCAAATTGTCCCTGCCTTAAAATAGTTGAGACATCGTTTCTAATTTGGGAAATTTCTTGAATTGAATCAGCTCCCGTTAGCAGGTCATCCATATAAAAATCGCGACGAATGATTTCGCTAGCTATCGGATAATCTGAACGATTTTGTTCTGCCAGCTCCTGCAAGCAACGCGTAGCGATAAAACTCGCTGGTTTCGTACCGTATGTTAATGTAGTCAACCGATATGTATCTACAGGTTTGTTATTATCATCTCGCCACAAGATTAATTGATAATTTGCATCGTCTGGATGCATTCGAATCTGCCGATACATTTTTGCAATATCTGCGGTTAAAACAAATTGAAATGATCTGAAACGAACGATGATTGAAAAAATATCTTGTTGCAACACGGCTCCCATCACAAGGTTATCGTTTAAACTCGCGCCATTAGAAGTTTTAGCTGAGGCATCGAAAACCACACGTAATTTTCTAGTAGTGCCTTCTTTCTTAAAAACGGGATGATGAGGCAAGAAGTTGCACTTATCCTCATCGACTTTGTCAACTAGTAACTCCATATGATTTAAGTTTAAATATTCGTACATAAAATTTGAGTACTGAGTTTTAAGATCGTGATCTTTGTTAAGTCTACGTTCCAAATTGTAAAACCGTTTAAGTGCTGTTTTTTGAGAATCACCTAAATTAATTTTGTCAGCCTTTACTGGCAGCCTTACGACAAACCTACCGTCCGCGTCACGATTAGTGTATTCGCGGAAATATTGTTCGCATTCGTGTTCTTCTTTTGAAAGATTAGCGTGGGTATTAACCTTTTCAAGTTCCCAGAAGGCCCTAACTTGTTTGTCTAGCCGATCGTCGGCTGCGATTGTTGAGATATTACAAACTGTAGATTTTATTGCAGTCGCGCCGTTATAGGTACCCCCCGCAATAAATCCTAATTGGGTTTTCTGGAATGTTATGCCGTTTGGAGATTTTATTTGACCGATACAAAGCAGCTGCAAAAATAAGCCAGCCCCGATAAGTAAATCTACCTGCGCTGCTTCGTAAAACCTAGGGTCTGCCAAATGTATATTTCTTGGAATTTCTAAATTATAAGAATCCAGTGTCACTAACGGTAAATTTTCTGTAATTGTTTTAACCACCAAACAGTTCAACTCTGCTGAAAATGCATTAATTCGCGATTTTAAATTTATGTTAATTTCTTTATTGGCTGTGCTTGTTGTACCGTTTAAACATTTGATTTGTACGTTAGTGCGAGTTGGAGTGAGATATAATTTTTTACATAATGATTCGGTTATATAATGAGACATGGAGCCTGCGTCAAGAAAGGCTCGGCATTGCAAATACTCGCCTTTGGAGTTTTTAATTAAAACAACAGCGGTTGAAAGTAGAGTCGTATGTGAATTGGTTTTGGAACCAAACGCATTAATAGTTGAATTTGTATTGCCCGATTCATTTAAGTGCAGTAAGGTATGGTGGTCTTGGCTGCATGTTCGGCATTTCATATTTGAGCGACAGTTGGCGATTTGATGATTGTTGCGCAAACAATTTGCGCATAAATTTAAACGATTGACGCTTGATAATCTTTCGTTTATACTAAGTTCAAGGAATCCCTTGCAATGAGTAATGTTATGGTTAGTTTCTTTACAAAATACACATAAAAACGTTTTTTTATGAACTACAGGGTGCGATGTCACTGTGCGAAATTTAGAAAACTGATGCTGTTTTGGCGCGGAGCTGTTTTGCGTATTATTTGCTACTTTGTTATTTGACACATAATTTATGGATTCTAACACCGAGCACCGCCTTTCTAAAAATGAGATTAATTGATCATGTGTCGGTACCGCAGAATTTAACGAGGCTTGCCACTCGCGCTTAGAATTGTAGTCTAATTTCTCAAATATTATCGGAACAAGTAAAGCATCCCATTTGTCTGTTGGTAGTTTAAGATTATTTAAAGAAGTAATATTGTTGATTACTAACTTTAAAAGATCACGCAGAGCCTGATACGATTGCTTATTAATAACTGGAGCGTTTAGGATTGCCATTACATGATCTTGAACTATGAGCCTAGTATTTTTAAAACGTTTTTCTAATGTCTTCCACGCTTCAAGATAATTTTGTTCATTTATTGTTAAATATTCTATTGCTCGTAATGCTTCATCGCGAAGACAAGATTTTAAATATTGGAATCGTTGACAATTATTTAATGACTTATTGTCGTCTATCACTGATTTAAAGGAATTTTCGAAATTCAGCCAATCTTTATAATCTCCACCAAGTTTCAAGTTGACAACCGGTAAACTTAATAGCATAGAATTATTTGTTTCGCTATGATTTTGACTAGTTGATTGGTTTGTGTTAGATGCTGGTCTTGATTTATTGGAGTTAGATATTTTATCAATTAAATCGTCTATGCTTGCAATTAAGTCGCAATAATTATCTTCAAATTTTGCCCGTGTGTTTCTATGAATTTCGATTTCAGTAGTTTTATCGCGTTGTTCAATTTCGTATTGTAATTGATCGAAGTCTTTTCTTGCGTCGACTAATATTTCTCTACGCGCCTTTAAATGATTTATGCTACCCGTTTCTGCATTGAAATTCTCTATATACTTAATAACCCGGTTTAGTTTATAATCTACTACGCCTCTTTGGGTAAGAAAATGTTCTAATTCTTTAGACATCTTGAGAACTATAGGTAATGCATGCGAATTTAAATTGAAAATGTATCGAATTGAGGTACGCTTGGATTGAAAAGAAATAATGATACAAGGGAAATGGAGACCACTAACCTGTGTTTTGAGATCGATGTTGTAATGCCTTAGAGTCGATAATTCGCCTAGTTGTCGGATCTTCTGCTCTAGATCGTTGCGTAGAAGTTGATATGATGCCTGAGAGTCGATAATCGCCTTAGTTGTCGAATTATCTGCTCTGAATCGTTGCGTAGAAGTTGATGTGATGCCTGAGGGTTTACGATCGTCTTGGATGTTGGATCGTGAACCCTGGATCGCCTTTGATTCAGCAGAATGATGCTGGATGCTTGAATGTGTTGAATTCAATATACACCTTGATATACGTTTTAGAATTTTCACACATCCGGCTCGAAGGACCAATGTTTGTTCCCGTAGGAAGTATACTCAAAAATGATAAGAGATTTGGGTTTATACAGATTTATTTACACACACTATTTACAAACGGATCGGTAAGACTGAACTGGTCGATAGATGAACAACGACTCATGCTCGAACCTAGTTCTCAAAACATACAATAACTGTAGCTCAATGCACAATAAGGGTGGGGGTGTTTACCCAGCGAATAAGATTGGAGGGGTTGTACCCAACATTGTTGGCAATTGAAGCAGCGAAGTGGGTTAGGGATATACGGACGAACAGGGAGGCGATACATGGCAGCATATATATATATATATATATATATATATATATATATATATATATATATATATATATATATGCATCCATAGATATTTGTGGCTTCCGACAAGATTCCAGACGTGTAGCATCCACTACTAGGAGTTCATATATAGTAATTTTTGTTCGTGTATATTGTATTTTTAATTAATTGTATTATGTTTATCGGTTCAAAACTAAGCATTTTTAAATCACATATTTTTTACTTTTCGTTGGATGTGGCATCCACCGATTTTGTTGTTTATGCGGCTTCCGCTGTATTGATATATGCGGCTATCTTGATTCCGCGATATACAATAATTTACACTTAGCGCTGGATATGAATACCAACAGTGTTGCCAGTGTGAAACACATCGCGAATGGAATTATAATCGTTGCTGTCACACGACTCGTCGTTGCGGTAGAACACATTTTCGTGACCTAAGAACAGACGCACACGAACAACGAACTTGTTCACGTTTATGGGACCGAAAGTATTACCTTTCAATTTAAAAATTTGTATTAGAATAGAAATCAGTATAAGTAAAACAAAAGATATGATTTTATTTTAAGTAAAATACTTTAATTTTAAAAGACAGTTTTTCAATTAACTCCTAAACAATTAAAAATAGGTAAAAACGTTTAATATAGTAGAGTACGTGAATATTTTTTTTTTCTTACTGTGTACATCCGATAATTACCATTACTTTTAAATTATCTTGTAGATTATGTTTTGCCTCTAGTTTATTTAATAAAATAAACTGGTAAAATTATTTTTAAAGTGCAATTTTTTGGAAACGATTATTTTATTTTATTTTCTAAGTAAATGGAAACAGTAATTATATTATTGGAAAATAAAAGAAAATATTCCTACTACAATGAAATATTACTTACATTCTAAAAATCCTAGGTTAGTTTTGTAACTCGAAAACGTGTCATAGAAAAAATTATTTACGATACTGAATAGATAGGTATTTAATAGCGTCAAACTTTTCTACATTAAAATGGTGACAGACCGAAATCATTTTTCCGCCATGTTCTACCTATGTATGAAAGTTAAAAAAAATAGTTACTTTTAACCGATTTAGAATTTCTTCCAGTTGCTGAAATGCCAGTGATGGCAGGCGGAATCTCAGCACACTGAAGAGTAAAAAGATTTGAAATGGTAAATTTCATACTAATTTCCAACATTAAATAGCCAGTTAAATAAAATTAGCAACTAAATTTAGGTGATTGATTTCTGTATTATAAACTTAATATAATCTAGGTATTAAATCTAGAAACTAAACTAACTGAATAACATCGTGCTATTAAATTGTAGTTAACTGATTTACCTGACAGTGTTGTTATTAGCAATCATCAATATACGAGCCCGGAATCATATCATTTGGTCCAGTTGAAATCATACAAAAAATGTTTAAATAAATAAATATAAATAAATATATCATCACGCCTTTTACCCATTACGGGTGTGGCACTCTGCTTACGCGGATCTCGGTAAGTGATATATTTTTTCGTATGAAATGCGGTTACCAGTCGTCAAATCATAGCCCCCAAGGATGTTAGTGGAGGGGGAACCACAGGGGTAAATTTAAATTTGTAACTGTCGGCAGTGGGATTCGAACTGAGAATCTCACGATCTACAGTCCGACAGGTTACCACGGAGCTATTGTTTAATTACCTCATATTTATACCTTAAATCTAAATCATTTTTACCTCCCGCTAGAGATGGGCAAATTACTGAAAAAATGTAATTAATTAGTTTTTTATGATTACTGTCTCAATATTAATTAAATTACAATCGTAAAATTATATTACTGTACCATCAAAATGTAATTAATTTATTGGCTCAATTATATGCAAAAAATGTAGTTAATTTACATTAAATAATTACAAATTACAATTACTTATTATTTTTTATGCGAATTAAAAAAAAAAAAATTTCATATTAATATTTATATTAGAATTTTATACTAAAAAAAAGTAAAATAAAAATCAAAAGCATAATGAAGGAACATAGAATTATTATTTAAATATATATTAAAAAAATTAGAATTCTGAAACCAAAACAAAACATACTGGATAATATTGTGGATTATAGTTATTCACACTAGTGTTTTAAAATTAGTAATTTCTCAAAGAGAGAATCTGATTTTAAATAACGCCTACGAATGAAAATTCGGTTGATATTTGGAAAATTACTAAGAAATAACAAATTTTGATCTGTTGAAATTGAAACGGAATTTTCGTTTTTATCACATAATAAAAAAGTCATAAAATTAGTCATATTGTTTATGAAAAAAAAACAAAGTAATTGTAATTACAATGAAATAGTGCTAGAATTACAAATTACTTGCATAAATAATATAATTAATTACTGAACTTTCCATAAAAGATATAATGTAATTGAAAATTTAAATTACCAGTTACATTTCTGAAAAATATATTTAATTACGTAATTCATTACTTGAATTTAATTACTGCCCATCTCAGCCTCCCGCACATAAATATATGTGAAGGAGGTATATTTATGTTACGAATTGATTAGATTTTGCGAACAATTTATCAACAGTAATTGGTAGATTATTTGAAGGCCAATCAGGGTTTTTGGTCAAACCTCAGTAAATAAATGAAATGAGTAAATTTAATTGGAATCAAAAGAATACGGCATATTACCTTTCCTACAATATTTATTTGAAACTCTTGTTTATATTTTGTTTTCATCAGTTTCAAAAGCTGTTCGTGGGCCAAATTAATTATTAATGTTAGCGATTTTTGTTAATTTGGTATATGTTTTTTATTATTTACATTTTAAGCGGTCTCAACTGCTGAGGTTATATGCCGCCTCGGTACCTCGTTTTTGGGTAATGTGACAACGGCACGCGGTATTCGCTGGTATGGGTTTTCGCAAAGCGGTAACCCATACAACTATTGACCGCGGGCAGTGCTGCTTAACTTGCGTTATCGAGTGAACCGGATTCAACGTTACCAGCCATGGCTGTTGCTAAAATTAGTCATTATTTCAGTTGTAATTTTTCCTTAAAATGTTCTTAAGCATAAGAGAATTTAAGATACAAAGAAATTCAGTACAACCATTTTCCCTTTATATGATTAGAACAATTTTTTTTTAAATTATTCTAAAATATTAATTAGGTCAAATTATATGATTCTGGGCTCGTACACTCAAGTGCAATGAAAACATAACATTTACGGTTTTACAATTTTTGTTGACAACGTCGTTCTAGTACTTTTAAAAAACTTTTGATGTTTTACCATAAAAAGACTTATAGAACTTAGGGGCAGAAGAAAACAACATGTGATATTTGACAGTTTATTAAATGAACAAAAATAACTAAAAATGAAATTTAAAGATAATCATGATTTTCTGGAGATGATATGAAAGTAATAAAATAATAATAAAATTATATATCGGCTTGGGGAGGTAATACGAAGTATTGAATCCTATTCTAGTGAAATTTTACTAAATATTCTTATCCTTAAATTTCATTTTCTGTTGATTTCTTCATTTAGTGAATGGATAAATATCACATGTTGTTTTCTCAGCCCCGTAAGTCTTAACTGTCCAAATCAAAAGTTTTGTTAAAAGTACCAAAACGACCTTATCAACAAAAACGTTTAAAAAGTAAGTGGTGCCTTTTCATGGCACCTCACCTGGATGTTTTATGTCAATGTTAATTAAAACTGATTTGTTTCGTAATTCTGTTCCAATAGAATAATTTAAAAATCAGTATTTCCAGACTGAAAATGTCTATTATTTTGCTCAGTTACTTATTTCTATCTTATTCTTTTTTTTAAAGTTGAATTCAGCACTTAAAAAAAATTGCTTTAAATATAAATAAATTGCAGGTTAAATCAAATAAATTTGCTTTCGAAAATGCTCCAACAACTTCAACTTTTAATTCAAAAACAGTGCTACTTTCGGGAGATATATATTTTTTAATATAAAAAAGACAATATTATTACAATAATTTTTTATGGGTTAAAATTTTCATTTGGCGATAGTTCGTTTCCTATGAATTTTAGAATAAAAATGTCATTATAAAATATGTTGAGATCAATGAATTTATGCTTTATTGTTGCAATTTTTGTTGCTGAACATTTTTTATATTTACACTTTTGTTCTAAAATTTATAGGGAACATACTATCGCATAATGAAAATTTTAGCACTGTATTTCCCATGTCCTACAAAAATGTAAACACCCGGTATACTCACTCAAAAAAAAAAAAATAGTTCCTTTAAATATTAAATAATTTGTTTTTTATTTTAAAAGTCCTAAAAACCTAAGTTTTTACTTGAATGTATTGAGGAAAAATTGCTTTTGAAACTTACTTTTGATTTAAAGTATAGTTTTCCGCTATTTTATATCCATATGGGAACTCTTGAGAAATCAAAACATATCTTAATGAAGACTTAAATATTTACAATAAGTTCTATTTAACCAATTTCATAACACTTATATCCTTAGATGCAACACTTATTTTTATAGATAATTTTTACCTCCCGTTCAAAAGGGAGGTGTAGAATACATAAACGGATTCGATGTCAAAATGTTTGTCAATAAGCACGTTCTCATGCCCTTCTTAGAACCCATTTTTATGATGATGTCTGAGTACATGTACAAAATTTTTGATTGTACGCTTTATCTTAAATTCTATTCTACTTAAAATTTTATATGCTCTCAAGAAGATTTAATTAGGTTTTGATGAAAATCTACCAACCGGAAATGGTCTTTCCTTGAAGCCCTATAATTTTTTTAACATCTTGTAAATAAATGGGTTAATAACAATTTATCACACTCATGAAAGAATATGGGGTAAATAGCTCAGTGGCAACGTATCGGACTGTGGATCGCGAGATCCTAAGTTCGAATCCCACTTCCGACAGTTGCCAATTTAAATTTACCCCTGTGGTTCCCCCTCCACTAACAACTTTGGGGGCTATGACTTGGCGGCTGGTAACCGCATCTCATACGCCAAAATATATCACTTACCGAGATCTGCGTAAGCAGAGTGCCACACCCGCAATGGGTAAAAGGCGTGATGATATATTTATTTTATTTATTTATGAAAGAATAAGTTCCTGGATGTAAATTGAAAATAAAGACAAAACCATCGGTTTAATTTTGCTCCAAAAATTTTATATTTGAACAAAAGAAAAACTCTTTACAAAAAATAAACAAAACTCTTATGTGTCTAACTGAGTGAGTCGCGAGTACCGGCTGTCTGCCGTGAAATCAATAAACTACGGCGTTGTCAAATATCTTGGAAGCTGCAACCTACGTAGTTCGAAAAGCGATATACACCGCTGCGATATACGTGCCGAACAGCGCCAACGTCAGGAGCGGAGGAATCGTGAACTAAATTATACGTTTTTTTACAAACTCCCGAGTTAGAGCATCCGGCTGAAATCTTCAGCATAGATAGAATACGATGCAAGGTACCGTTTAACATAGCTCAGTGTTATGGCTTCCATATATGGAAGTAATAACGCAGCGGATGCCACAACCAATGTAAATGGTCAATAGGTGGATGCCACATACTACGGAAGATGTATATATATATATATATATATATATATATATATATATATATATATATATATATATATATATATATATATATATATATATATATATATATATATTTGGGACATCACAACAATTAAAAGTTAGCACAAGGGATGGGGTATTTTCCTCACGACCGTTTTTCCTACTTATGATCCTTCGCACTTCAACCACACCTACCTTTTTCAGTTCACTCAGAATTTCATCAGTTGTGCAGTTCAGCAGATCCCTACAGTAGATAACACCCTTAGAAAAATTAAGGGTGTTATGTGGCGTGATGGTAACGACATAATCACCTAGGGTCTTGGCTGCAAGTAACTTTCGGGACTGATCAGCATTTTTTGCTTCAATAAGAAGACCGTCTTTAATTTTCCGGATGACTTTAACATCTCCGGCAATAGTTTTCACTAAACGCGAAATAAGAAAGGGGCTTACTTTGCTGAAGTCTCCACTGGCTCTTTTTACCAACAGGAACATTGGTGCAGGGTCCTCGTCGTCGGCATTGACGCGAGGTCGCTTCTCTCTAGGCCCCGGGACCGAGTCCGAAGCCATTTTTAATGTCTGGTGGGCCGAAGCCCCCAGACGAAACCAAAGAAACGAAAAGTAAAAATATGTATTTTTATTTTATCTAAAATATTTAAATTAAATAAATTGCAGCACTAAATGCCAGAAAAGCAATGAAATAAAGCTCAGAAGCCTTTAATTAATTTATTAAAATAAATTAAAAAATAAAAAAGTATATGAAAATAAAAAAACGCACCACAGGTGGGCGTGGCCAAAGAGTGAAAAATTTTTCAATGTTAAAAAAGAAGTAAATCAGACCTGACCTTAAAATTTTTTTCACTGCACTAGTTCGCAACACTGCACTTAAGCACCTCACACTAATTTCGTAAAATATTTTACGAAAAAAACCACTTTTTCAAAAGATAACTGCGGACGGCTCGCTGACAGGTGTTACCGCTGACAGGTACGTTCGCTAACCTACATTAATTTTATAGATTTATTTATTTATTTATAGATTTATGCAATCAAAAGTTATTTAAATTATTAAAAATTTTGATTAGTGTGTACGTGTGTGTGTGTGTATTGCAATGACTTCGATCGCCTATATCCAGTAAAATGGGGTAAATAGCTCCGTGGTAACGTGTCGGATTGTGGATTATACACTTTTACTTTTGTAATAATATCTTCTTACACAGAACAGATTTTTAGCTTCAACCTCAAACTTTAAAATATGTTTTCCATAAATTTCCTATAAAATTGCATATCTTGGGTATAAATAGTTAATTTACACACAAGTGCCCAGTATACAGTAATGGATATGATCTGGAATGAGAAATATTAGATATATAATAAATTTCTGTTTTTACTTTATATTTAAAGAAGCGCCTGCCATAAATTCGAACTTACATTCAGTAAAACACTCTTATCTAAACTGAAAAATTTCGATTTCATGAAAGTCGTGCCAAACGTAGAAACAAATAGTAAATGTTGTTTTATCTGAAATATTTATGTATTAATAAAAATATCGTTAGCAAATAGGGTAATATTACTTTTCTTGTTGCTTTTGAACTTGTGCAAGTTAATAAACTTGAGGGCAGGTTCTGTCTATATTTTATTTCCTATAAACAAAAACGTATTTTGTAACTTATGTGTAATTTACATTAACATGAAATTATTGCTGATTTAATGTGACATATACTCACCATTTTTTTATACGCGTCATTTATAAACGCTATAAGTCCAATTGACAAGAGAAATTTAATTAAACAATGAAACATAAGGTGTCTTTCTGAATGAAATAGTATCGCATAATTTAAATTATACGATATATCACAAAAATTGTAAAATACTTCGAGTGTAATTACTACTTGTGCAATATTCTGGTAAAGTTTCATAGCCTCTTGTAATTTCTCATATTTTTCCCAATATGACTTTATTTGTTTTAGAACACGGAGTTCATGAATGGACTTTTCAAACATAGTAATAATATTAGTTCTATTTTGCGGTTCCTTTTCCACGTACAATTGTTTAATTCTTGGCAAAATTAGCAAAGGAAAGAGTAGAATCCAAAACAATTTAATAGTAGTGAATGCAACTTCATGAACAATGAAGTCCAAAAAGGGATAACGTGAGTAACGCATATAACAAAATTCAGACAAACATTCTAATATATGCCTCGATGTAGTTATGCTAATGAGTATGATTAATAATAGCTGAATTACAGTTTTTATATCATTAATTTTATTTCTCAAAATTTCATGAAAAGTATTATTTACTTCGTTTAGATTTCGCAGAATTTTGCTGATCTGAAACATATTTATAAACAAATAATAACATTTTAAAAATATGGATACGCAATCCACCGAATTCTAACTAAATATTATTTTCACTTATGTCTAATAATAAGAAATGTAGTATTTTCCTGAGTTTTAATTACTTTACCAAAATACTAGATTTACAGAAGAGCCGGGGTAATGGACGATGCCGAAGCTGTCAACCTGTGTGTGGAGCCGTGTTGAACAAATTAGTTTTTTGGCCTTTTGATATTAGTACCAATTTAGTGATAATTTTTAATACCTATTGCACACATATGGTTATCATGGTACAGATATAAATATTTTATATTAGTTATTAAAAAATAGTTATTTGTTTAACTAGGCATCAAAATACCAGATTTACAGCAGAGGCTACCGTTCGCCTCGTCAATGAATGCCGCCGAAGCTATAAATCTGTGTTTGATGCCGAGTTGAACACATAAGTTTTTTGCCGATTTGGAATTATTGTTAATTTAGTGATTATTCTAGGTTATTGCTGTCAAATTACGTTACCATGCATGTGTTGAACGATTGCCATGTATTTACTGAGAGTTGCTATGCGTTTGTTGAGCGGTTGTCATGTAAAATATTTTTACAACCTAGGCATAAAAGTGATACTTTACAGACTTTAGCGGTCCGTGAAGTGTCATCTTTAATGTCAATCGGCAAAAAATATAATTAATAACAGTAAAATAAATACATTTCTTATAATTTTAAAACTGGCATTTTTTAAGTGTTATAATAGTAGTTTATTTACCAAATGGCTGAAGTGCATGAATTAATTCCGAGGGTGAAATTTATTTCACGAGCCGTAGGCGAGGAAAATAATCACCTGAGAGATTAAAGGCACTTCACCCCTGTGGTATAAACATTATTTTTTGCACTTCCGACCCACGTTTTCGCAATACACTATAAATAATGATTAATTTTAAAGGATTTACAATAAATATTCGTATATTGAAAATGGATGGCTTTGATAACAACGATAGCACTAATTAAATTTTGTAGGTTGCCTAGATACCATAAACAAAGTGAAAAATTGTGTTAATTCCGAGTGATGTTTCATACTTGAAGTCACAGTGGAAATACTGCCGATATATATATATATATATATATATATATATATATATATATATATATATATATATATATATATATATATATATAAACAATTCGAAGCTTTCAGCAAGTGGTGTGACAATAACGAAGTTCAAAACACGCGATAACTGTGCTGCTAGTATATATTTATGAACGATCAAAAATTGTGCAAGGTATCATTTGGGCGAAATTCGATGTTGAAGGGAATGCTGATATCAGCAATTTCCCAAAATAAATTACTTTCTTTAAAAGAATAAATGGTGGCTAGTAACGTAAATAAATCAAAATTACAGCAGAACAAGTTGACCAATTCTTAAAAGATGCACTAGACAAGGAATTTTTAATGGTCAAAGTAATTAATTTTATCAAAAACGTTTAAATGTACTCTGTAGTTATCAACTGTTTAAAACAATTAATAATAAATGTAATTTATAAAAAATAATTTTAATAAATATTTTACGTGTTGCTGTGGTTACTTGCTTATTTACAAATTTAACCCTTTGGGATTAAATTTCGAAATTTAATCTTTCCGAGATTAAAACTGACACTTCAGTCCACGAGAAGGAAGAATAAATTAGGGCATTTAAACCCGTAAGTGCAATAAAGAAATAACATGGTGTCAGGTGTGCGCGGTTCAAAAAAGATATCTCATACAAAAAGCAAAAAATGATGCTCTCCAGGCTCAACTAAATGAAATCAAAAAAAACTTTAGTGCAACCTAAAATGCACCAAGCACCCGGTATAAGCCAGCAGACAAAAATACAAGTTCCCGAAAATTTCTGCTTCGAAAAAGGAGATTGGGAAACGTGGCTAACTTCATATAAGAGATACAGCTTGAAGCGGGATTTATAATGAAGTAAGTAAGAAGTAACGCAAGATACAACGCTGGCGGTGACGCAGAAGTAAAGCAATCCGTGGCTGCTTGCAGCCAATCACAGTGCTAGTGTGTGTTGCTTATTCAGCTGTTTGAATTTGACGTTCGTACTGTATAGAGAGAGAGCACTTGCTAGTCGAATGTAAAACAGAATCGGTTTTAAGTGGAATGCTAAAGTTGAGGATGGTAACAATAAATGGTAGGGCTGAACAGGCCACGAAAGAGGCATGAAAAATTCCCAGACGGTAATTAAATGCATACAAAGGTAATAAACCGATCATACAGAAATGAAATCTTTTAAGCGCCTTTACGAATACTTGAAAATTAACTAAAATGTCATTAGCGCAAAAAATCAGAAAAAATAAAATGAATACAAGTTGCGGTTTGAAATCAGTCCCGAGAACACAAACAAACATATCGGCTACATAGCTTTCTACACTGTAGTTTAAAATAGTGCATCCGGATTGGTCAAATGTCACAAAGTACACACACACACACACACACACACACACACGCGCGCGCGCGCGCGTGCGCGCGCTCGCAATCAGCAAGTTTAACTAAATCAAATGGATACTTGGCTGTAGCCATGTTGGGGGGAGGGGGGGCTGGCTGGCCAAGGCTAAGCCCTGGCAAACAAAAATTGAGCCCTGGTAAAAATAATCAGGCTTATACATAGAAAAAGAAAGCTAAATTAACCATCAGGTACATAAATTTCATTGTATTTTAAAATTAATTGTTATTTTTAAAAAATGTAGGTTAATATTGAATTTTCTCAAAAAATAAAACTATAAAAACAAGAAAATTTGTAGTGCGTATGGCAACAGTTCTGCTGCCAATAAAAGCAAATTACAAATACTAAAGCAAGCATTCGCCATCATAAGGTATCATACAAAATGAATTTGACATGTACCTTTTGGGAATTGTTATCAACACCATTTCTTGATAAAATGGATGACCAATATCATTTAACCGAATTGTTTAACGAGAAGCCTTTAAGAAAACCTATGCACTTTTTACTGCAGTTGCAACAATCGAATGTAGTAAAATGAATCATCTTCTTCAACGTTAACAGCAATTAATAGACCATTTAATATATTTGGTTTTTGAAAGGCTTGATATGGAGTTATATATTTAAAAACTTTCTTAGTTATTTGTAATTAGTTCTTTTCCGACACAGCAAAATATGTTTGTTTTTCTAATATATTAAATTTTAAAATATCAATAGTTTCTAAGTTTTTTAAGTGCAATAAATAATTATCATATGAAAAGTACATATACTGGGTTTTTTTATTAAAATATGTAAAAGTAGGGAATGTCCCCTTCACATCTCGCTCCCTTCACTGGTTTACGCAGGAAAAAACAAAGTTCGAAACTTTTTGAACGCACCTCGTACGTATAAATTCACAGCAATATGAAATAGGCATTGAAATTCCAAACGCCACATTTCAATTGTACACAGCATGTATATATTATATACTCACTTCGTCTTTGTGAATGTAAGATGAAATTTGACTTGAGAATACTGCAAGAGTGCTCCCAGTAAAGGAGACAGCCTGGTGTATAGCAATATAATATTCTTGTGTTGTATAAGTGAACTTAAATAAAAATACTAAGAAAGATTTGCGATAATACAATGAACAAATATCTAGTAGCAATAACACAAATAAACTTCTGAAGTTATGTTGCACTGTCCTAAAAGTACTTAGAGTTAGTTACTTCCTGAATAAAACATGCACAACCTTCCTACATACTTGATGTTGCCTGGCTGGGTACAAATTCTTGAAGATCCCCACCCAAATAATCCCATAATGAAGAACAATGGTTTCACAAAGTCGTATATATTTGTAGAACGAGCCATTTTTTCTTATTTCCTAATTTCTAAGAGTAATCACCAAAACTTCAATGAAATGCAAATTTGAATTGTTTACTAGAGAACAGAAAATGTTGACTTTTTTCTGCGTTGAGTTTAATATTAATACAAAAAGATAATATGCGGACAAATGTAATAAATTGTAATTATTATAGCTTTGATATTAAGTATAATTTCAACATAATGTATTATGTTTCTCATAGTGTAACTCCTATTATATTAATCGAAATGCCAATATCATGTTGAGCTGGTTACTGAATATTCTAAATATTTGTGTGTATATTGTGGTCGCATAGCAGTTCATTTCGAATTTGCCGCGTCTTCGTTTTGAAGAAGTCAAGCGAGATGGCGTTGTGGTCGTCGTCGTCATCGTGTCGTCGATATTGATCTGATGTTGTACTTACTATACTAAAAATCATTAGTTATTTACATTATACGTGCGGTAAGTTTAGTTTTACAGCACGAAGTTTTGGATTTAACAAAACTGAGCGATGTATAATAAACTTAACGCACACATAATGTATTACATTTTCTGGCCGACACCTTTTCACTATATTTATTTAAATATATTTTCCATAAATTTTCCTAATTGATATTTATAGTAAGCTGTACATCAAGACGCTTTGAAAAACAGTGGGACCTCAAAATAATCAACAATTTGTATAAAGTGTCATAATCCAAAAGTAGAACCACTTCCCGGAAATATAAATTACGTTACAAAATATTCTGAAGTTTTTGTAGAGTGGTGTAACGAAAAGAAAGTCACCAATTTCACTGAAACACATCCTCTTGGAATATTTCACAGAGCTGGTATCACAATAAACAAATCTTTGTGGGCAATTTATTCAATTATGATTTGCAAAAACACAGATATTTCATCCAAAACTACTTGAAATGAAATTATAACCTAAAAATATGACAATTTAATAATTCCCACATAGACCACATGAGCGATTCATATGTTACCTAGATTTCTCGATATTCTGTATTACAATTAATTTAATATAATTAAAATTAAATCACCAATTCTCATCTATCCAATCAATCAGTTTTATCTTTTGACTTTTTATTAGTTCTTTGACATTTACCAACTGTAAATAATTGGTACATAGTTAGGATAAGTGTTAAGAGATGGCGCTGCTGGCAAATGTCATTTTTATATAAAATTTTTAGTTTTATTTATTTCTATGTTACTTTATTTAACGATTTTGGCGGTAACTAGAGTTTTTTAATCATTCTTTATTATTACAAAGTTACTTTTTATTTTAATGGCCTCAAAAAGCTATAAATATCGGCGCGCGTTCCCGCACCGCGGTGTTTCAAAAATCATGGAAACTGTAAAATCGTAGTTACCGCAAACGTAAATGATTTGTGATTGTTATGTTTACAGTTCAGGAGGCCAGAAAAATTTTTACAGTACGGCAGACATAGGAATACAGTGTTGCTAAATATATACCAAGAGTAACGTGTTAGACAAAGACGGAAAATCCAGAGACGGATTATTTTGTTTTTCTCTTACCTATATACCTTATAGGTATATAAAAAAAAATACTGATAATTTTTCTTTGTTTAACAGGAAGGATAAAAATTACGTAAGTGAAACATTAAATTAATATAAAACAATATATGTGGGATAAATTTAATTAACAATAATCTTTAAAATCTTAGGTGTGAATTATGCTAAAATTGTAATCGTGTTATCTATAATATTTTACCAGAGAAAATTTTAAATATTGCTTGTTGCAATGAGGGTAACTTAAGATACAGTTACATTACAAAAATATAATTAGAATGGAATGTTTCTTAAAATTTGATATTAAATTGCGTAAGACTATCTCTACTAAGAAACAGTATTTTTTTTTTTTATTATTACGAAGATGGGAGACGGACTAATTACTATGGTCATATGCCGCCTCATGAGTGGATGACAATGAATTTATGTGAGCGCAAACGACCATGCTCTTCAGTGGGATTCGAACCCACGACCTCTGGCGTGCTAGGTTAGTGACATAGCCACTACGCCACCGAGATCGGCAGAAACAGTTATTAAAACAATTGTTGTAAAGTAAAAGTAAGTAGTTAATATTTTCAAACTTTTGAGAACTGCGAACTTTTCTTCTCGGCGCTACTATTTACAACCCTTAGTCCTCTGTACTAATATTTACAAGCATTAACGAATGGTTTATCATGAAACAATGTAAGTGTAAAACTGGCAACTAGGCTGGGTTTCATTCCATAATAATAACATTGCCTATGTCTGCCGTACAGTAAAAACTTGTGATTTTGGATATAGTAACATTATATTGTAATAATAAATAAACAAATTTACAGTCAACCTTCAGGGTATATAATAATATAATATTTCAGCTTTCCAGGCCATCGAGGCCCATGGCTTGATAAACTATTTTTCGGTCTGCAGTCTTCTTCTTCCAATCGTTTATTCTCAATTCTTTTAAGTCTTTTTGGGACGTCTTTTTCTTTTCATTTTTGCCGGCCTGATATTTGTTAAACGGGCCTAACCATCCCAATCTTTGTGACTATAATTTGTGTTATATCCGGATATCCATATTTTTTCATCATTTATTCATTGGATTTCCTCATCCACACATTTTAAACCATTTTCCCTCCCAATATCATCATCAATATCTTCCTCTCCCACACTTTTAATTAAATTTTGATCATTTTTGTGTGGAGTTCACAGTTCGCAGTCAAAAAGCACTGCCGATCTTATCACAGTCTTATGTAACCTTATCTTTGTTTTTATCGATACGACTAAGGTGTTATACTATTATTTAAAATAAGCGAGATATTTATATTATAGTAATGGGCCAGTACGGCCCCGGAAGGCAGCGTAGACAATGACTTATCGTTCTAGCAAGTTCGCGAACACTTCCATGGCAGAAGCATCGAGAACAATCTAGGTTAACAACGCAACACATATATAAATGTGCTAGCCTACGTGTTTAAAATAAATAAGTAGTACCGATTAAATGAAAAATGTCGCATCGAAATCATTGCTCAAATGATACGTTGTTGTGCGTATTCTTTTATTTATTCGACGAATAACTTATTCGGAAGTTTATTCGTAGATGGAAATATCGGCCCTTAGTGAACAAACTCTTTTTGACTTTTAATTATTAAACGTCACCGAACCAGTCAGTTACAAACGTAACATTATTATTTAAATATCTCGTTTATTTTTCAATTAGCAATTAATTTCGCATTTCATAATTTATACTGTAACTTATTAGCTACATTATTGTTAGCGGATGTACATTCATGATATCTTTTCCATTTTACTAGCCATTACAATATACTTATAAACTAAAAGTATATTGCCATTACTATCAACTTCGAAATTTCAAATAAAACATACTACCGGAGCAAACGGGGGAAAATGATAACGAAATGGAGGGTTAAGATTTTGACGTCACACGCAAGAAAGAGAAAGATGAGGTAAAATTGAGATGGAAATTCTTAATACAAACATCCATGTTTTGACTTTTGAGATGGTGTTTTAACAAGGTATTGTTTTTATTTTTTAAGTTTATTATTTAGGAAACTTAATAAATTTAACACTGGCCATATATTCTTTATAATAATAACGGGAGTTACTATTATACACACACTTTATTTTTCATATTTAGCATTATTTTAAGACTGTCATTTTGACAGCGTTTTGTTTGTATTTCGCCCATATGAATTTCATCGTAGTTCAATGATAACATCAATAGATGGCAGCACGAAAATTTGCTTCTGTATAACTCGCCATTGTGGGAAGTATTAGTGAAATTATCTGAATACATATTAGTGTTGGTGATCTAGATGCTGTCCATAGACTGCCAAAACGTGAACGTAACACTGCATTTTCTCCTTAAATAGTTGTAATGTTTACATCGCGCGTTAAAAAAGATAATTTTTTGGCTGCAGCAAAAATTAAACATGATACGAAATCCACTCTGATCTATCCCAATGCTCCCGAACTTAATATATATTTGTTAATGAGCATTTATCACCGGACAATAACACTTTGTTTAAAGAAGCTTGTGGACAATTACGCGATAAAGGGTTTAAGTATGTATGGACAAAAAACGAAAAAACCTTAGCGCGAAAAGACGACAACACTCGTATTATCGTTATAAATAATAAGAGTGACTTGTCTAAATTCTAACTGAGTCTAGCTTATTAATAATTACGGTATAGTTTATGGCTGTGTCAATTTATTTCCAAAACGTTCGTGGATTGTGGAATAAATCTAATGATATTCGATTAAATTCATATAGTTGTGGCTACGACGTAATTTGCCTCACAGAAACATTTTTGAATTCTGGTGTGTTTGATCAAGAAATACTTTGTGATAATTTTAGTGTTGTTAGGAGAGACAGATCAACGAGTAATTCAGTGAAACGTGACGGCGGCGGAATAACAATCTATCATATACTGAAATGAACGAATGGTCTTCTGACTCCGAAGATGTTTGGGTTAAATTGAATTTAAATGATAAGCATTCGCTGTTTATTTGTTGTGTGTATATATCACCTAATGATTATAATACTATAAATTCATTTTTCTTAATTTATCTAAACTAATTGATAGTGAAGTTAAAGGTAAATTTATTATTTGTGGAGACTTTAATTTGCCGATCTTAAACTGGATTAACAACATTAACTTAGAACCATCAAACTCCTACAATAAATCGTCCAGTGAATTTGTTGATTTTATGACTAACTGCAATTTATATTAATTTAACAGCGTTAGAAATAATAACAATAGGACTCTTGATTAAATTCTGAGTAATACTGATAATATAAAAGTCATGGCATGTAAGAATACACTAAGTAAATTACATGAGTAAAAATCGCAAAATGTTTAAAATTTAAGTCAGCAGACTATGTTGAAATTAATAATTATTTGAAAATATTAATTGGATTAATATTTTTAGTGGACTTAACACAGAGCAAATGGTAACTGAATTTTATATTATTGGAGTTGCATAAATTCGTATGTGCCTAGTAAGTCTCTGAATTGTAGAAATTATCCTGAATGGTATACTGGTGAACTAATTAATTTAATAAAGGGGAAAGATACAGTTCTCAAGAAATTCAAATGTTATAACAGTACAGTGTTGTATAATGAATTGTCTTTTTTGTGTAGAAGGTGTAAAATTGTGAAAGAAAAATGTTTCTCTAACTACATTGGAAATATAGAACAACAAATTACTAATAATAGTAAAAAATTCTGGTGTTACATATCCTCTACAAAATCTAGTACAATTCCAAAAACGATGATATTTAACAATCAAATTAGTTGTAATGGAAATGAAACTTGTAATTTATTTTCACAGTATTTTAATTCTGTTTATAATCGTATTGAAGATATGTGTTCTTCTGGTGAACTTTGTAATAACAACTTAAATCATTTGAGCAATATTGAAATTGATGAAGATTTAGTTTTTGACATTTTAAGCAAACTTAATATAAAAAAGGGTGCAGGTTTGGATGACATACCTACCTGCAATTTTTATAAAAAAAAAAATTGTGCTAGTTCTCTTTACCCTTGACGCTATTGTATAATAAATCTTTATCTGAATCCTGCTGTCCTCTGGTCTGGAATCTTGCCTATGTAATTCCTATCTATAAAGGTGGCAACAAGAGTTTGGTCGAAAATTATAGACCAGTGGCAAAGCTGTGTATTTTTGAAAAAGTATTTGAGTTAATAATTTATAATCGTTTCTCAACAACAAGGCTTTATTCCTGGTCGATCTGTTGAGACTAATCTCTTGGAATATACTGATTATATATTAAGGGCAATGGATGATCAAATAGAGGTAGGTGCCATTTACACCAACTTCAGCAAAGCGTTTGATAAAATTTCGCACAATTTATTAATTGGTAGATTAGCTGAAATTGGTGTTACTGGTCAGATGCTTCAATGGTTTGTTTCTTATCTGAGTGACAGGAAACCGCGGGTTGTTGTCAATGGTTTTGTTGTAACCTGGGTTGATTGGCTACAACAAATACTACTTTAATATTTATTTTTAATTCCGGAGAATGGGTTAGAGCAGGATCTAAGGGCCAAACCCACTAATAAAGATCGTGTTGGTTAAATATAAGTGTATTAACTAACATTCACTATTTTGTACAATTATTTACAGATGATTACTACTTAGAGCTGATGATTTAGGTAGTAGAGCTGCCAATTGGGTCCGTATTTGATATGTATCCGGATACCCGGATTATGTTATTAATTACATTTAATCAAAACAGTAAATTGATCTTGAATGTAAATATGTATGTACACTAATAAAATAACGTCGATATTCAAAGGAATATTATTATTTGTATAAAAAGAGTTTTCGAAAATCTTACATGAACTCCCTTCAAAAATATTAAAAAATCAAGATCCGGATCTTACAATTATCCGGATACCCAAATGAACGGATCTGAGATTCGGATATCCGGATACTCGGATAATTGGCATCCCTAGTTTTTAGTAGGTCTTAATTGAATCGCTGATGGTAACTGACTGACTTCGCGACTCACGTCTCAGCCTTAGCCGAGAAAAATATTCATACTCAGCTTTCCTACGGGGGCACACATCATCAAACATCTCTAGACAATAACAGTCCTAAGAATGCTGAAAAATAAAACACAAATGAATACAAGACATTCCATCGTCATAAATAACTGAAAGATTAATAATTCTTATAAGTACATAGGGAGATTACAACAGTTTTTCATTTGTGGATTCTGTTGTAACATCAGGGGTACCTTAGGGATCTCATCTAGGGCATTTGTTGTTTATTATTTTTATTAGCAATATATCATCTTGTTTCAATTTAGCAAATTTTATATTATAAGTAGATGATTTGAAAATTTATCACACCCAAGTCTGTCAGTGATTGTATAGCACTTCGTCGCCCGGGGCCGCGGCTTGCGGCTGCTCGCTGACTTTCTGGATGGCGACTACGCTGCAGTAGCCAACTATGCAACGTATCAAACCAAGAGATTACTTACTGTACCTTGATGACATAGGCAATTGGGCCTCATAAAGTTATTACAATTTTGGAGACAGTGCGGTGCTCCGTGAGCTGTGTTGTGCCGACTCGCCGGTAGCTGAGACCGACATAATCAGTGCACTTAACGTCTTTGATATTCATAAACTAGTGGCTAAATATGACAAGAATGTATATCAAGAAACAATTGCCGTTGCAAACGAATGCAACCGGAACGAATTGGCTAATTGGTTGATAAGACATCAAACAAATGGGTTGTAAAAGCACCCAAATATTGTCATTCGCAGTCACACGGATCCTCAAGGAGAAAAAAGAAATTATGTATTACAGTTTAATTTATATTATAAAAATTTGTAGTTTTATGAGTATCTTTCTTAATAATTCTGTACGTACATTGCATTCCAAAAATACAGTGATTTCCTAATGAATTGAAGCCTTTTTTAATCTAATAATTTGTTACAAAGCTAGAAAAAACACCAGATAATATAATGAAAATTTAATTAAATTTCGGTTTCGGCTGAAAATCATGTTTCGGTTGGACATTACAATTTATAATTGATGATCAGCGCCGGCCTGAGGCAGGGGGTGCCCCGAGTGTCATAGCACCCCTCCCCCAGCGCCCTCCTAAGTACGAACCAATATATAAATTATATTTTAGGAACTTAAAATATCGGTTTTTAAAAAAGTTTATTTTATTAAAAACAGAATAAATGGTTCTGGCTAGAATGCTGGTTACAACAGGAATACCTTATAATTCTACGTGATAACACATTTATAAAAAGATTGTCTGAGACGTGCCTTTTTACTTGACACCTTAAACTGCTGATTATATACATTTATGATGATTTAATTTCTATGAATGTTGCGCAATATGCGGTGAGGCGCTCACATAATTTATATTATACATATATTATATTATTTAGATCGTTACCAACAAAACTTATTTACTGTTTTTGTCAATAAATAATTAATGGGTGAGAATGATTCCGAGTGTGAAGTGTTTCATACCGGGTGTAACACGGAACGCGGGCCATAGACGTTTAACATGCGAAAACAGTTGTTTAGTGCGCATTTCTTCCCAATTTATTTTAGACAATAATGTCTCAAATAAAAGTTGTAGAGCTTAAAATTCTCAATGCTAAATATTAAACAATTTACAAAATTACTGTATAATAGTGTTCGCCATGGATTAAAAGAAAATGATAAACAAATGTTTAATGTTTACCTGTCAAATATTTTGACATTATTTTAAAAAGCAAAGCAAAAACTTAATGTCATATATTTTGTTATTTTTAGGTAAGTATATCACAAAATCTGGTTTTCAGTAAAAAAATGATTTCGAGTTTTATACAAAATCTAAAATTGTACAACGAATTTATAATGAATTTTCAAAAATCAAGAGCACTAGTTGTAACTGATGATGTTCGCGATACGATGTTAAAACACATGTAACGATTAAGGATTTCCAACATATTTAATTCAATTTGATTTTCCGAATCACGTAATATAGTTTTCAGTATCCTACCGACTGCGCCAGTTATAATTTTACAAAAAACAAAGTTATTTGAATTATGAAGGTAATTTATTAACACCCAAGTGTAACAAAATTTTACAACACATTTATCACTCACAGAGAAATATTATCTTATACAGGCTGGTTTTTTTTCTATTGCTTATATAGAAGTAGCTTATACAGGCTGTCTTATTTTATTTCACTGCCTGTAATATCTCGTGAAATATGCACCGAATGAAAAAATATTTCCCTTGAAAAGCGGGGAGGGGGGTCCATTAAAATCTTAAATGATAACCCCTAATTTTTATTGCATATTCTGATAGTGTCAAAAACCAAGTTACTTTCATCTAAAAAATTTTTGTAATTCTGATAGATGGCGCTGCAAACGATAAAATTGGTTTTGCCAATTTTATTGAAACCAAGAAGACTGTGTGCATGTGTGCGTGTATGCCTATGTGCGTGTGTATGTGTGCGTATGGAAATTCACGACTTCCAGAAGCCTTCTCCATGTTCCGACCGATATTCCTGGTCGAACTTTGCGTTGCAAATATTTAATGCATTTTCGCGTAACGCACCGGAGACCTAGAACACGCGAAAGCAAAAATACTACGCGATGCTATCAATTTCTTGTTATAACTTGAAAACTGTCTCTGGTGAATGTTATTTTGAACAATCACACCGGACAGAGTATTCCAATAAAATTTGAGAAACAAATTGTATTGTTTGCAACGCCATCTATCAGACAAATTTTTTTATATAAAAGTATCTTGGTTTTTTACACTCTATCCGAATCTGCAATAAAAAAAGGTGGATGACAATTTTTTTACTGGATTAGATGTCCCCAGCCAAATCATTAAACTTTTAGTCGAAACATTTTGTCATTCAGGGCAAAATGAGACAACCTGTATATAAAGGGAGTAAAGTTTGTCATTATTTGTCGAGAGCGAATATTGAATCCTGAGGGTGTAGCCCGAGGGATACAAATAATGATACTTTACTCACGAGTTACGTACATTATTTTTTATTATATCTGCATAATAATTCGTGTTTAAAACATGCTATAGGGTGCGTAAACGCAAGATTAAAACACGCCGTGCTTTAAAGGTTGCTTAGCAACAACATTAATAATTACTATTAATATCTACTTAACTGAGTCTACATAGTGACGCAAACAATAAATGCAAACCAATCTCCATGTAAACGATATACGTCAAACGTCGCACGCGCAATATTATGAAATGAATCATAATCAAAATGTTGCTTTCCAGTTTGTCCCAGATTTTGATGCAGGTATAATAACAAATAGCGTATGAAACACTAGCGACATTAAAAGCACTCCTCTTTGCGTCGTGCTCTTAAACTCGTCGTACGTGCTTTAAAAGCTTGCTTGTACTCTTGTATCATAATCTACTATTATACACAACCGGCAAAATACGTTATTTAACAAAGTAGACTATTAACAGCATGTAAATCTAGTAAGAATGCTGCGTGTTCAATATTGAATTCACTACCAAATGTGCACCAGTGAGACAATATTTTAGGTTACGTCAAACTTCAAATTAATGTAAAGACCGAACAAAATAACTGTTACGAGAGAATCTTGCGCCATCTTTCCAAAAAATATGTAAATAAATAGGTTCCAATTTGTATTATTTTAAATTTGTTTCTACAAAAATCAATAATTTTTTTTTCAAAATAAATATAGGTTGTTCCAAAATTCACGCAAGATTTGAATTTTGCGCCATTTGTGCGTTAAAGTGTTGTTAACGGAAACAAAAAACAGCTGGTTGTTCAGGGTTATTCAAAATGGAGCGCTGTACGAAAGAACAACGCGTTTTCATTGTTGTGCAATATTTTTGAAATAACGAAGGTTTGGCGGCTCGCGTTATGTCCCGCTTCGGTGATCAGCATTGGCTGCCCAGGTCATGCGATTTAACGGTTTTGGCCTTTTTTCTTTAGGATGTTTTGAAGTCTAAGGTTTATGCCAACAATCTTCGACCATCCACGCCTTGAAGGAGGAAATTGAGCGCTGCGTCAACGAAATTCAGCCAAATCTATGTAACATGGTCCTGGAAACCTACAAAAAAAGAGTTCGTATGTATTCTTAGATCATAGAGCAGAGAACTAGGTGCAAGGAACTGGGAACGCTTAGGATTGAGAGAGACATACAATTTGGTAAGAATAAGCTACTGTGGAAACTCCAGAATTCTCGCGCCAGTGGCGGACGCGAAACATGGAACTCTGATTTCAGGTTATACTGTTGCTTGTCTTTAATTGAAAAACAGCTCTGTGTGGGTAGTATAATACTTGAAAAATTAATTGTTCGTATTTTAGCAGAAGTACGGTTTTTAAAAAGGAGTTTGGAATAACTGTCTATTCTATTTATTCTTCCTCCATGTACACATGTCTCTTCTTATAGAAATTCACGCCGACGTCTACGCTCGTTCATAGCGCATGCGCGATACCTAATCCTTACAAAATTGTTGTTCCTTTTCTTTCTTTCGTTGTACTATATTTTTCTCACCTTATCCTAAGCGTACCTCCGAATAGCATAGTAAAACATAGAGTTCCTTACATCTGCTTCTCTGCTCTAGGATCTAAGGTGCCAGCTAAGTCGTGGAGGCCATTGACCCGAGTTGCGATTCCATACATAACCTTATTGGCTGGTACCACGAGCTCTGTTTTTGGGTGTTTTAAGAGCAGTGTTTTAGGCTCGGTTTTAGCGCTGTACATTGTTCTAAAATTATTTTATAAAAAATTCTTCGAATACAAGTTACAGAGAAATATATTATCTACCACTTTTATTATTGAAAGCGAGGAACGAAGGCATTAGCTTGCTTCGCCAATGTACTGACTTGAAAGCGAGGAACGAAGTGACGAGCTTTCTTCGTCAATGTATTGACATGGAAACGAGGAACCTAGTGACGAGCTTGCTTCGCCGATGCACTGACTTCAAAGCGAGGAACGATGGCATATGCTTGCTTCGCCGATGTACTGACTTGAAAGCGAGGAACGAAGTGACGAGCTTTCTTCGTCAATGTACTGACATGGAAACGAGGAACGTAGTGACGAGCTTGCTTCGCCGATTCACTGACTTAAAAGCGAGGAACGAAGGCATAAGCTTGCTTCGCCGATGTTCTGACTTGAAAGCGAGTAACGAAGTGACGAGCTTTCTTCGTCAATGTACTGACATGGAAGCGAGGAACGTAGTGACGATCTTACTTCGCTGATGCACTGACTTGAAAGCGAGGAACGAAGTGACGAACTTTCTTCATCTAGGACTGACATGGAAGTGAGGAACGAAGTTATATAAGTCTACTCAATTTATTTTTCTACATTTTCGGTTGTAATCTTCTTCAGTGACGCGGAGCCTAGGGGACAGACCTGCGAAGCAGGTCGGACCGCTAGTCCTATATACTAAAAGGCTTAAGTTCTATAGATTAGCCAATCTAACAACCATTATTATTCATCGCTACAGCCTAAACGGTTCGATAAATTCGGGTGAAATTTTTTTTTAGACGTAAAGGGCCATAGGGACTATGTGCTTTTTATAAATTCATATTTTTCTTACACATGATGTCCGAAATATTAAATAGGAAAGACATTAAATTTTTACATCAAGGGGTGCCTCGTGTTGCTACGAAAGTGTAGTTTGTTGATTATAGTTGTAACTTTTCACAAATTTTTGTTCAATTTGACATATATGACAGGTCTGTTTCAAATTTTGAATAAAAATTACATTAATTCTAGACAAGTTGAAGATGTTTTGTAAATTTATCTGTGTTTAAAATAAATGAGTGAACATGTGTACTCTAATGTAAATATATTAAAAGTCAATTTAAAAAATTTAAATTGTAGCTGTCATTTTTCACGAATTTGTGTTCATCCTGTCATTTTTGGCATATCTGTTTGAAATTGAAAGTATAAATTGAATTAATTCTAGACCAAATGAAAAAGTTTTATAAATTTATCTGTGTTTTAGAATAAATGAGCGTACATGTTTACTATTTTGTATATTTTATAAATGTGAATTTTTTTTTCTTATTTTGTTCAAATTTAAAATAAATATGACAGATGTCTTTGTTCGTTAATCTCGATTCTTATAAGGATTTTAGGCGGTAAAATTCAAATGGGTTAATTTCTTATCTAGCACGAAAAAGTTGAAAATTATTTTTCACTTCATATATGGTTTCTTTTTCTTCTCAGTTGTTTTTTATTTTTAATTCTGCTGTATTTGGTACAAAATTAAAAGCTCCACGTTAGAGATTTAAAAGCGTCATAAGTTATTTTGGACGATTGTCAATTGTTTTTTATATATATTTTTTAAATCCTACCGTGTTTGCTATTGAATTAAAAGTCTCGCAGAGGAGATTTGAACTCAAGTGTCAAAAAGTTGTTTTGGAGGATTGTCAATTCTTTTTTATAAATATTATTTAAATCCTACTGTGTTTGGTATCAAATTAAAGATCTCGCGGAGGAGATTTGAACTCAAGTGTCAAAAAGTTGTTTTGGACGATTGTCAATTGTTTTTTATAAATATTATTTAAATCCTACCGTGTTTGGTATCAAATTAAAGGTCTCGCGAAGAAGATTTGAACTCAAGTGTCAAAAAGTTGTTTTGGAGGATTGTCAATTGTTTTTTATAAATATTATTTAAATCCTACCGTGTTTGGTATCAAATTAAAGATCTCGCGGAGGAGATTTGAACTCAAGTGTCAAAAAGTTGTTTTGGACGATTGTAAATTGTTTTTTATAAATATTATTTAAATCCTACCGTGTTTGGTATCAAATTAAAGGTCTCGCGAAGGAGATTTGAACTCAAGTGTCAAAAAGTTGTTTAGGACGATTGTCAATTGTTTTTTATAAATGTTATTTAAATCCTACAGTGTTTGGTGTCAAATTAAAGGTCTCGTGGAGGAGATTTAAATTCAAGTGTCAAAAAGTTGTTTTGAATGATCGTTAATTGTTTTTTGTAAATATTATTTAAATTCTACCGTGTTTGGTATCAAATTAAAGGTATCACGGGGGTGATTTGAACTCAAGTGTCAAGAAGTTGTTTTGGACGATTGTCAATTGTTTTTTATAAATATTATTTAAATCCTACCGTGTTTGGTATAAAATTAAAAGTCTCACGGAAGCGAGGAACGAAGTGACGAGCTTTCTTCGTCCATGTACTGGCATGGAAGCGAGGAACGCAGTGACAAGCTTGCTTCGCCAATTTTTTGGTATTAATTGGAAGTTATTTAAGACTATCAATTTATTTTCAGATTCGCCGATGCACAGACATGAAAGCGAGGAGCGAAGTGACGAGCTTTCTTCATTAATGTACTCACACGGAAGCGAGGAACGTAGTGACGAGCTTGCTTCGCCAATTGTTTGGTATTAATTGGAAGTTATTTAAGATTATCAATTTATTTTCAGTCTTCCCATTGAGCTACATCGACAAAAAATGTATATATGGGGTGTTGAAATGATAATCAATCCGAATTCCTTGAGAGGGGTAAAGATTTTTAAGTTTTTATGGGGTCATATATGGGGAGCACAGAAAGTACGCTGTAACCTCCGAAAACTGTATATATGCGTACACCTTGTAGTCGTTGTTGCCTCCGACAATGTTGCCACATTATCGGAGGTCACATAGACACCTCTTTATATGCGTTCTGGATTTTAAATATAAAAACACATACATAATTTACTTCTTTTGATGCCACGATGAATGAAATCTGTTATAAATAGTGAAACCTGTTAGACCAGGTATTAAATTCGTAATATTGTATATTTTTGAGTAATTTAAATTTCTTTCATACATTGTTATTTTGGTTACATATTTTTTAACTTATCTCTTTAACAGTTCGTCCTAGATAAAAAATGTAAGAATCTTTTTTTGTGTAAAAAATATTGAGTTTTAATTTTGTAAAATTTGGCCCATTCAAAAACATAGATCTACGAATTTTTTTCAGAAGCTGCGTACAAAATTTTATCATGATTGCCTAAAGCGTTCCCAAATTATGGTGCGCACGGACCGAGCGACCAGTTTTAAATTCGGCCATTTTTAGCAATTTGCGGGAGGTTCCCATGGTCCGATATCCGGAAACTTTTGCTAAGTTGTTCAGCGCATTTTTCTGAACAGGATTCCGTAAAAAAAAACTTTTATTGCAATTTCTTTGTGTAAAATCGTAGATTTCTTGGACTATTCTTCTGCCATTACTTGTAGACCGTTGACCTGAGAAAAATTGTTTTATTCAGAAGTTATA